>OY759261.1:520000-665000 GCA_963662155.1 Lamellibrachia columna | reverse complement strand
CTCCCGCAGAGGTTGCGGAAGAGTCGGGTGTTGAGTGCACTCGATTTAACGTAGTTAACGACTTTGACAACATCTTTGAAGACGTTATTCAAAGGACCCGGCAGTGTCTTCGCTGCCAGAGCTTCCCGATGTATCATGCAGTGGTTAGCGATGACATCTGGCGAGACCTCCGTAACCAGAGCTTGGAAACCAGAATTTCTCCCCAGCATAGATGGCGCTCCATCTGTGCAAACTGCTTTGACTTTGCTCCAGTCTATTCCCTCTGCTTCAAAGAAAGAATTTACTGTACAGAACACATCAATTCCTCGTGTGGTGGAGTCTAAGGCGTGAAAACACAGCAGCTCATCCTTGAAATCTGAATTGTGAATGTAATGCACATAGACAATTAGCTGGGCGCATGAAGAAACGTCCGTTGATTCATCCAACTGCAAGCAAATCTGGCTCTTAATATCGTCGGCCATATCCACTATTCTCCGCTGAACAGTGTTGTCAGAAATGGAGAGTGCATTCAGTTTATTCACAGCTTCTGTACCAATCATGAGTCGCACAACATCTTTAATGCATGGGAAAATCAAATCTTCGCCCATGGTGTGCGCTTTCTTTGCTTTCGCTATGCGTATTGATACGACGTATGACGCCTCGACAGCGGCTTTCGATTGCTGAGAGGTTTTACTAGTGCCATCTATGCGAGCATTTTGAGCAGATTTCGCTTTTCGTTGAAAGAAAAACCGAATCGTAGATACTCCTCACTATAGGTCCTTTTTATCTTCACTGCAGGTGCATCACAGGCTCCAGACATCGTAATATTGATGACGTTAGCACGGTTAGCTGCAATAAAAACGAAACATGCACCGTGGTATTTAACTGTTCGCTAGGTGTCGCCACATACAACTGATTTACGGTACACTGCACTACAATCGCCTTCGCAGTTTTGAAGCCGCATATCATTATCATCATAATGCTCGCCAGTATCAGATGCATAAATCACCATTATTATATTAGTTCAATCTGCAATGGTAGCTTTACTTAATTATTGATATTGTATTTTCGTTAATTATTACACGATGGGCGCTTCATACATTTGATTGAGACTATTCTGCCGACCGCCTTCGTCGATGCTTAAATTACTGACATTATATTCACTATAGTTATTAATAATTAATTGAATCGTCTTCACATGATACAACATGTATTCATGTTAGAACTGATACATTGTGCCTAACGTACAGGAGTGTACAATTTCACGAAACATATGCCTTTTGTACCTCTCCCTCCCTCTTATAAGCGAACGCCACGGACACGAAGAGTGAGTCGGCGATCAGGTCGGTGTATAGCAAAATGTTACTGTTATGAAATAATACGTATTCCCTTTCGTAAAAATAGTGCTATTCCAAAACCACAAGGCATAACCATGATCTGAACAAAAAATGTGTTATATTAAAAATATATATATACAGTACGGTCAATATGGCCTATATATACAATCTTGCATGTTGCTGGCCGCGAGCCCGCGACCCTTCTGAAAGGTCCTCGCGACCCCCCGGGGTCGAGACCCCCAGGTTGAAAACCACTGCATTACATACATATATATGCACACGTGCATCATGTTTACCTAATTTATTTGACTCATTAATTTCATAAACTATGTATTTTAAGCACATGTGCGCTATATAAGTGTACTTATTATTATTATTATATATGTGTGCGTGCGTGCGTGCGTGCGTGCGTGCGTGCGTGCGTGCGTGCGTGCGTGTGTACAGCAACTAGTAAAATGTTATAAGTTGAAGTTATTGTAAATTAAATAAATGGTGATGATTACATGTATTAATATTGAGTGATGTCTGGGAGTGATGCTGTTTTAATAATCTATTTTTTTATGTATAAAACATCTACATGCTGAATAAAAACACGCTACTTTTCCTGAAGAATGCGTTATATGCTGCAATCTACGCGCATGTGTCTTATTTTGGGTTTAACTTCATACTGAATATGGGAGGTAACAACCGCTGATCTCTAAAGAAATCAGTGGTATCAACAGATACATACTAGTAACACATTTTGTGACAAAGTAATAATAATGTTTTTTATTGAGGTCATTTTTATTAGATTCGACAGTACGCTTTAAATTATGCGTTAATACTGGTGCCAACGTAATTACTGTATTTAAAAACGCAGTTGGTATTAAAATATCGCCGTAAATCTGGACAAAGTCCATTCAGAGATACTTAAAATACATATAAAAAATATAACGCAACCTGATGATAATATGAATAAAACTAATTATCTAAGAACATGACATGTCACATATAACAAAAATACAAATACTACTGAGACATACATAATTACACGCAATGAAGCACGCCCGCCCGCACGCCCGCACGCACGCACGCCCGCACGCACGCACGCACGCACGCACGCACGCACGCACGCACGCACGCACGCACGCACGCACGCACGAACGCACGCACGAACGCACGCACGCACTAACGCACGCACGAACGCACGCACGCACGCACGCACGCACGCACGCACGCACTACGCACAATTAAAACAGAAATACATAATTGTACTATGTTTGATTTCAATCAGCAGCGCCCCTGCACATAGTTTTAGTGAAATTGAACGACGCCTTGTCAAATGCATCGATTTTTACGTAGCCTTGGCGCTACGCGTAGGCGCCGTAGGAGAGGGCGATATTTTGGTTCAATTCTTTTGTAAATTTTGATCGTTTTGAGAAAGTAAATGTACTTTTTTGGCCACGTGACATGTGTATATGTATAGTAGATATATGAGGAGAAGTTTGGGTGCTTTAGGTGTTCGTTTTCATGGTTAGGTCAGAAATTAAAAGATCGCCAACAATAAAAGTGACGTTTGACTATTACACAACTTATAGTAAATGATAAACTTGGTTATATGAGTATCAGTGGCGAGTATCAGTGGCGAGTATCAGTGGCGAGCCAAAACTGAGGAAACGATCACACCTTAACCTCGCTTTGACTGTTCAGTGTCATTCCAGCGAAATGTTTGTCCCTGTGTAAATTGATGAGACAACGTTATGTTTAGGAATTGTCTCCCTTTTAAAATCTGACCTGCTGCAGACGGGGAGGACACTGTTTTGACACATCGAGAACTTTCAGCGGAGTATTTGAAAAAAAATGTCCACTAATTATTATGATTTGTATTTACGGATGCATCTACGGATGCGTTGTTCATTAAAAAAAATAAAAGCATTATATTTTTTCACAACATTTCACACCATGGGCGGATCCAGCTTCAGAAATAAAAGAGGGTGCCCAGTTTCCCAATAAAACACAAGGGAAACCACTTAAACGTAGTTATCCAAATGTTCACAGGGGCACGCGATCAAACATAAGAAGGAATGCAATAATTTCTATGAGGCAAAATGTATTTCACATATTAAAATAAAATGATCGCACTGATACAGAGCCTGCACATGTCAAAGGAATTAGAATGTCTGAATAAATTAAGATGCATTGCATGACAACGACACAATGATTATTTCCAATCATAGGTGTCAGAACCGGGGGCCACATCCTAATATTTTGGGTGGGGGGGGCTCGAATATACCCCCAATTAATATGGTGACTATAATCCAGGCGCTGATTTTGTGGGCGGCACGTTGCAATCATCTCCACCGGAAGCCATGCCCCACCCCCATTTGGTGGGCGGCACGTTGCAATCATCTCCACCCAAAGCCATGACCCACCCCCCTATTTGGTGGGCGGCACGTTGCAATCATCTCCACCCGAAGCCATGCCCCACCCCTCTATTTGGTGGGCGGCACGTTGCAATCATCTCTACACGAAGCCATGCCCCACCCCCCTATTTGGTGGGCGGCACGTTGCAATCATCTCAACCCGAAGCCATGCCCCACCCCCTATTTGGTGGACGGCACGTTGCAATCATCTCTACCCGAAACCATGCCCCACCCCCCTATTTGGTGGGCGGCACGTTGCAATCATCTCTACCCGAAACCATGCCCCACCCCCCTATTTGGTGGGCGGCACGTTGCAATCATCTCTACCCGAAACCATGCCCTACCCCCCTATTTGGTGGGCGGCACGTTGCAATCATCTCTACCCGAAACCATGCCCCACCCCCCTATTTGGTGGGCGGCACGTTGCAATCATCTCTACCCGAAACCATGCCCCACCCCCCTATTTGGTGGGCGGCACGTTGCAATCATCTCTACCCGAAACCATGCCCCACCCCCCTATTTGGTGGGCGGCACGTTGCAATCATCTCTACCCGAAACCATGCCCCACCCCCCTATTTGGTGGGCGGCACGTTGCAATCATCTCTACCCGAAACCATGCCCCACCCCCCTATTTGGTGGGCGGCACGTTGCAATCATCTCTACCCGAAACCATGCCCCACCCCCCTATTTGGTGGGCGGCACGTTGCAATCATCTCTACCCGAAACCATGCCCCACCCCCCTATTTGGTGGGCGGCACGTTGCAATCATCTCTACCCGAAGCCATGCCCCACCCCCCTATTTGGTGGGCGGCACGTTGCAATCATCTCTACCCGAAACCATGCCCCACCCCCCTATTTGGTGGGCGGCACGTTGCAATCATCTCTACCCGAAGCCATGCCCCACCCCCCTATTTGGTGGGCGGCACGTTGCAATCATCTCTACCCGAAGCCATGCCCCACCCCCCTATTTGGTGGGCGGCACGTTGCAATCATCTCTACCCGAAGCCATGCCGGTGTCTGTGTTTGTCCATATTGAAGCCACACACTGACAGCAGAACATTGGTGTGTAATGTATGTTTTTGCGTAAGCATGTTGAGAAGATTGCTGTAAACCGGGTGACTGATTTACGATTAGAACAGCCTGCAGGTGTCGTTACAATTAGAATACCCGAAGAACTGCAACACTGAAACTGCGCTTCGAAGTGGGGATTACAACGTTATTTGCGGCTATAACAAATACATTAGAAGTATGTTGGTGTTTTTCAATCCTTAAATTTGAGGAGCAATTTGCTTCATTCTGATTGGTTGAAATTTGAAATGGAGCGTTCTGATTGGTCGTGCGCGTATTGCCGCCAGGGGGCGCCACGTGAAATCCCCTATTATCGCGCAAAGGAGGAGCACTTTCTGATTGGTCGAGAGCAGTTTCACCACACGGGGTAATTGTGTCGACGGATCTGATTGGTCGAGAGTCGTCACGTGACCTATGACGTCACAGCTCATTTGCATAAATTAGCATAAATTTGCATAAATCGCACCGTTTTGTAGTGAAACCGTCACCAGGGAGCGCAACGTGTCATCCCCTATTATCGCCCCCGAGACATTGTTTTGCGGTAATATTGTCGCCAGGGGCGCTACGTATCAAACGTGTCGACGGTTCTGATGGGTCGAGAGCCGTCACGTGACCTATGACGTCACATTTCTTCATTTGTATGTCACGTGACCTCTCTAGGGAGGCTGCCATCTTGTTTTGCTGCCATGTTGTTTTGCGATGATACGGTCACCAGGGGCTCGCCATCTTGTTTTGTTGCCATGTTGTTTTGATTACCAGACGGCACTGTGGGGCAAGGTCAAAGATCAAAGATCACCGACCTTTTGTACTTATACGATAGCCAGTTAGGGTTAGGGTTAGTAACCCTAATTCTGACGTCTGTAGTCAACCCTGACCCTAACCCTAAAAGGACATGCAGGTTTCAGGTGAACCTGGGTGATACGGTCACCAAGAGATTTAACAAGATTTAACAAGATTTGCCATCCAAGCCAAAGGCCCAGATGGCAAGTGGACAAGGAAGCCATTGGCTTATCGAGAGTCCAACAATGTTCATCTACTTATAGCCCGCCTTCCTGAGATATGTGTCAACCTTGTTTTTAAACATATTCACGCTGCTAGCAGTTACACAATCTGTAGACAATTTGTTCCATTCATTTATTGTCCTCTGTGAGAACGAGTGCTTCCTGATGTCCAATCTACATTGATCCTTTACTAATTTTACCTCATGTCCTCTAGTTCTGCTATCCTTCTTGAGTGATAAAAACATATTTCTATCAATATTTTCATACCCATTCAATATCTTAAAAACTTCAATCTGATCTCCTCTTAACCTCCTTGTCTCTAGAGTTGATAAACCACATTCTTTCAGGTGTTCTTCATAACTAAGGTCTCTCAGTTCTGGAATCATTTTAGTTGCTCTCCTTTGTATGCGTTCAAGCGTATCTATATCCTTCTTACGATATGGTCTCCATGCTTGTATACAGTATTCTAAATGAGGTCTAACTATTGCTTTATAAAGAGGTAAAATTAACTTTTTTCCCTTGTATATTATGTTTCTTCTAATCAATCCAAGAATTTGATTACCCTTTGAAGCTGCAATACCACACTGCTCTGAAACTTTCATATCAGCGCTTATTGTAACTCCTAAGTCCTTTTCTTTTACAGTAGTACCCAGAACAGTATCTCCCATTTTATAGTTTACATTCAAGTTCCTATGTCCTGTATGTAGGCATTTACATTTCCCAAAATTGAACAACATCTGCCATTTCTCAGACCATTTCACTAATCTGTCTAGATCGTTTTGTAAATGTTGTTTATCACCATCAGTATTAACCTTTCTAAACAGTTTTGTGTCATCCGCAAATTTCAGTACGTTACTTGTTATACTGTCGTCCAAGTCATTGATATAAATTAAGAATAATATAGGTCCTAATACTGATCCTTGAGGTACCCCACTCAAAACCGATTTCCAATTTGAAACTTCTCCATCTACTACAACTCGTTGTCTTCTGTCAGTCAGCCATTGTTCTATCCAGTCAGTTATGCTATCCCCGATACCATGGGCTTTTAATTTAAGTAGTAATCTTTGATGTGGCACTTTGTCAAAAGCTTTCTGAAAATCTAAGTAGATAATATCTACTGGCGATCCCACGTCTATCCCCTTAGTGATTTCTTCCAAAAAACATAACATATTTGTTAAGCATGACCTCGCTTTAAGGAATCCATGTTGAGATGAATTTAATAATTTATGTTTAACGAGGAATTCCACCATATGGTCTTTAATTAACCTTTCTAATAAATCACGCTCTCCTGGGTGATACGATTGCCGGAGAGGGGTTTCGGGAGGGAACGAAGGGTCTGTTAGCAGCAGCGACGGTAGCGGCAGTGATCATTAACAGGGTCGTTAACAGGGTTCGAAGAGGCTAACGAGAAAACGAGGAAATGAACACAACACGATGTCGTACGAGTGCACACGTATTTTATTGAACGATACAAACAGCATAACCATACAACGAGAGTAGCATGTAATATCGCTAAGACGACTTACGGATGTTTACAATCACGCCAGAGGTCGCGAGCTTACGAGTGTTTACCACCGCGCCAGAGGCTCGAGAGTGATGATGATGATGATGATGATGATGATGATGATGATGATGAGACGACTTACGGATGTTTACCATCACGCCAGAGGTCACGAGCTTACGAGTGTTTACCACCGCGTCAGAGGCTCGAGAGTGACGACTTACGGATGTTTACCATCACGCCAGAGGTCGCGAGCTTACGAGTGTTTACCACCGCGCCAGAGGCTCGAGAGTGATGACGATGACGATGACGACGATGATGAGACGACTTACGGATGTTTACCATCACGTCAGAGGTCGCGAGCTTACGAGTGTTTACCACCGCGCCAGAGGCTCGATCGATGTGCGATAGTACAGTCTACCTCGCCGCAACTGTTTAACCCAATCAAACACGCGGCAATCGTTAGCTACTAAATCGGTGCCGAACAACTTGATAAAAGTTCTCTTCGGAAAACCGTTACAACGAAACAATACACAAGCTATGCAATATTGTCCACACACGTTAAAAAGAGGACTCTGAAGTCTCTTGCTATTATGAGTCCACTCGGAACAATGTTCGTTCATGAAGGTGCGGAACGCAGGGTGTCGTGGCGGCAGACCGTACGAGCAGAAGTAATCGCCGCGTCCGTCGGCGTCTAGGTACAGCGCTATCCAATGTTCACCCGGTTCGTCACCGTCGTCGGTGTTGCACACGAAGGCCGCAGGCAGGACGCCGTCCGTCGTCGTCGTAGACAGTCCGTCTTTGGGTACGACACCGCGAAATATCGATCTGGTGCGCGGGTCCGTCGCCAGTAGTCTGTCGATCTGCAGAGTGTCCATCTCAGTAGTCGTAGATGACGTTGCGGTTCTTGTCGATTTCCAGCACGGACTCGAATTCGGCGTAGGCGACGACGTTCACGGTGGTCAGCAGCGCGTTACGGAAATGCAGCTCTATGCGCAGGTTACCCTTTTGTACCAGATGGAAGCAGGGACCATCGCACTGATCGGGGGTCAGATCAAAACCGAAGAAGGTGTAGCCGTGTCGGAAGTCGCTGCGAGTCAGACCGTTCCCCTCGTCCTGCCAAATCTTGCCGGTCGAGGTGAACAGACTCGTGTAGCTCCTGACGAAGAGGTCGTCTTCGAAATTGGGCTGGAAAGGTTTGGAGGGTATCTGTCGTCCGTCCACGTACACTGCGAGGAAGTTAATGTCGTTGTTCTTGGCGTGAAACGGATTCTTATCGAACGCACCGTTGTACGCATTGTTATCGATGCAGCACAGCACCAGACGTTTCGGCAGGATGCCGAGGAACAGGTTATCGTGCGTGTGCGACCGAGCGCCCGCGGGAATGGAGTACACCTTACAGTCGACGGATCGCATCGGATACTTGACCGTGCTCTTCTCGAGAGCCTTGATGTGAGCCATCTGTACGGTCGGATTCAGGGTGGCTTTCTTTGCGAGCAAGGTGGCATTGACGATGGTGATCTTGTAATCGGGGTCGACTCCGCCAGCCATCAGTGCAAACGCAGGCTTACTGCACACCAGACGTATCTTGACATCGACGCCGTTGATCAGGAATGTATCTTGCAGAAACAGATCCACGTGTAGACGACCCATCATGTCGACGACCCGACTCCGTAGAATGTTCGCTCGTCGAGCCACGAACCCTGCGTTAGCCGCGGGTCCGTCGTCTATCTCGACGGCGTCCATGCGAGTGGCCGTGTCCTTGAGCCACAGTTGACCCGTTAGCTGCGTGTCCTTGGCATCGGTGCCGTAACTCAGCAGTGTCTCTATGTAGGCACGATACGCGTACGTGTTGGTCGAAGGGGTCACGAGCGTACCGTTCAGGTAGACGTCGACTTGACTGAACAGCGAATGCAGCCAGTTATTCACTGGTCCCACGGGAAGGGCCAAGAGGAGATCGTCCCCGTTGGCTCTCGTCACCTTCACCTGCACGTGTAGCATCGTGTTGGCGAGATCTAGGTAATCGTCTCCTGATCCGGGTATCAGGAATTCTACCGGTCCACCCGAGTCCAGAGAAGCCATGGGCTGATGTTCTACTATGCGACTGTCGATTATGCTGTTCTGAGTCGGTGGTACGGTAAAGAGATCCAGTTCGCTCTTGACCCCCTCGCACGACTGTCTATGTACGAAAGTCATAGTCGTCGTCGTCGAATATGTCGGTTTCACGTTTCTTGAACGTCTGTCTTGCGCTGTCTCGTTGCTGTAGTGCCTCCTTTCTTTGCAGTCGTGTGTTTTATACGTTTACGAGATCGCACGCCAGGTATCAAGAGATCACGCAGCATAGTCTTGCCGGTATCCGTGACGTGTCGTTTGGCAGCACGTTTTTTGCTCTGTCCAGACAAGACGTCGTCGGCGATGCGCACGCCGGTCTTCAACGCTCCCTTTCCCAAAGCCACTGCACCTCTCTTGATGAGTGGCATGGCGCTGCGCAGCAGACCTCCGAACAGACTACCTAGTCCGTGACCCCGTTGGTACGGGGCACCGGCGAAGTAGGGTAGAGCACCACCCGCCTGACGCGCGTAATAGTCTTTGTAATTCATCTTCAGAACAGTCCGGTCCTACGCTGTCGAAAATGAAGCGTCACCGTCACTCTACCGTACTCGAATGGTACGCGTCGTCCGGTGTCGTTTCTTATATCCATCTCGATCGAGTGGAAGTGCGAGTACAACACAGGTACGTAGTGAATGTTAGTGAATCGATCGGACACCGTGGCGCCGTGACTTCCGCTAATCGAGAGGGCTCGCAACAAAGGAGCGAGACTGTCACCGACTATGCGAGACTCCACAACGTCTGTATAGACGTAGATGGTATCGAACCCTTGATCCATGTGCACCACGTTTTCGGCTTCTTTACGATAGGTGTACGAACCGCCGGGAGTATCTTCTGGTGGCAAAACAACACTAGTCGACGGCGTGAGACCGATGTTCGTTCCACCTAGTCTCGGGTAAACGCCCGTTCGTGTCATGTCTGCTGCTGGTGGACTGCTGACCACCGAAGGTTCGAATCCTAACATTCTTACCAGCGCGCTGTGGTAAGGTACAGTGAAGTCGGTGCTCGGCGTCATGTGCAACGTCATTTTTTGAGTGATGGAACTGTAGCTCAATTTTGCCCGTGTCTTTTCCGTACACATACGACTCAGTCCCTTGCTGACATGATTCATCAATGTCACAGGACCTTTGTAATATCCAGCACTTATCTTTGCACTCGGTATTCGACCCACAGGTTCGTGCTCGTTGAGGAAGAAGTAGTGGTCGTCCACTCCGATGTTGTACCAAGTATGTGGGTACTGTATCTCTGCCAACCCACACTCCCACTCGCCAGTCAGATCGATACGTTGAGGCAAGTCCGTGATGTAATGAGCTAACGTATTGTCGGGATACATCTTCATGGAAGCGTTGCTAGGCAGCGTCAGGTAGAAATCATTCGTCATGACGTCTCAAAGTGGGATTGGGCAACAGGTAACCCAACGAACTACTCAACAGGGCCGTCCACAGATTAGAATTCTCGTGACCTGTCGTCAGGTTGAAAATGCTTATCAGGATGACCGTGTACAAGACGACGACCTGACAAAAAAACACTATCTCCTCTCGAGGACACACGATACCGAACAGATGCCAAGGAGTGCTCTTCTTCTATGAAGGCGGTGGCGGCTACGGTAGCGGTGAAGTCCTCTGTCATCGACTCGTCTGTCATCGTCCGAATGAAGTGACGACAGACGCGCGGCTAGACTTTATAGCGAACGAGAGCCTCGGCATCGACCCAGCTGTTGAACTTGGAGGGGTAACCGTACCATTTCACCAAAACCTCCGTTCGTCTACCCACTTTGCGGCGCTGTAGTACGGATTCCGGGTACACTTTATCGATGGGCACCGACATCTTCTGCAGCTCTGGTTCGTAGAAGGTGCCGTCCAGCACTTCGCCGAGATCGTCGATCAATCGGTACACGGGTGGATCGGAGGGGTGAACCTCGTGTATGGTGAACATCTCTTCGCTCCAATTCGCCATGTAGCCTTTTTCGAACAGTCTCTTGAACTTACTGATGCACACGCGATTCGACACACGGAAATTGGGCACGCCCTTACCGTCGTGACCGTACAGACGCTGCCAAACCTCTTCTTGATTCTTTGCATTCACCTGTGACGGAGTCATGCCGATGCTGCGGTGGTGGGTGTTGTTGTACGAGTGCACAAAGTCCTGAAGGACGTCGATGAATCGCCACGTCTGGTGTTTCGTGAAGTATCGCCACATACGCGTCTTCAACGTTCTATTGAATCTTTCGACGATGCTCGCTTTCGTCTCCGCGTTGTGAGTGGAGAAGTGGTGGATGCCGTACTTCTTCAACAGAGCCTGAACGGACCGATTCAGAAATTCGAGTCCTTGATCTGTCTGCAACGTCTTTGGCCAGCCTTCGGTGAACGTGCTTTTCAGCGCCGTCACCAACGATGTCGCGGATTTGTTCTTTAGCGGAATGCACCAAGCCACTTTCGTGAAGACGTCGATCACCGTGAGGAGAAAGGTCATACCGTCGTTGTCGGTTTTCAAATTCGACAGGTCGACGAGATCGGCCTGTCACTGCTGACGTGGACCTCCCACGACGACGCGTCGTCTCGTGAAATGACGTCTCGCCGGTTTGTGTATGGTATAGGCGTCCTGTTCCGACAACCATTCTTCGACGATTTTCCGCGGCACGCGCGTGACGCGTCGCAAGGCATCGACACCTCCGTAACTCGACACCCTTTTCGGATCGAAGTAGACCCTCTTCAGTCGTTTATTCCTCGACGCCATTAAAATAGTTCCGATGCGTTGACAGTGGTGATGACGTTGACTACGTAGCACGGGTCTTGACTTAAAGCAGAACAGACGCTACCACGACCACAACGATGACGAACGACTGAAAGTCTAGTGAAACCATATCTCAAATAGTATGAGATATCGAGCGATAGTGTCGGCGATCAAGTAAAGTCCACCGCAAAGTAACGCAACGAAGACTGAACGATACGCGTCGTGTGGATCGCTCGACATCGCAGCGAACACTGTGCTATGGACAGGTACCGCACCACCTTAAAAGTCTTCCCAACTAGTCAATAACTTCAAAGTCTTGTGTTTTTGTCGTCGTTCTGAGGGTGGAGTGGGCATGGAATGTTCCATTCGACTACGTCGACGAGCGAGGGATGTCCAACTGAGTGATCTCCGTGCATTACTCGCACCAGCACGAGTTCGACGAGACGGAGTGGCTGTCGTCGTCGCCTGACGTATGTAGGCTCTCCTGGAGGTATTACCGACCAACTCCATGGGTAGGCTGATGGCACGGAGTTGACGTGCAAATGGCTGCCATCCTATCGGATCGGTCTTTCTCTCACGCAACAGATCGTTCACGAGATCCACCACGTTACTTCCGACAATCGGCACACCCTCGTGGATAAGTTCGCCACGTGCGGTCCACGCGATATCTCGTTTGAGATGCTCCATCAAACGTCTGGCTTTGACCTGCATGGTCTTGGGAACGGTGTCCACGACGTCGGCCTCTATTCCATTAGTAGCGCTAGTAGCAGGAGCTCCTACTGTTCCCTCTACCACAGGTCCCGGCTCCACTCCCGATGGTGCTGCTGCTGCTGCCGACATCGACTCGTTCAACGAGACCACGCGTACCGGTTCCTTGACGTGTTTATCGGACAAGGCGTTGTACCGCTGCAACACCTGATTATACAATGTTACCTTGGTCCTGTCGTCGAGGTCCTTTCTATCGAGGATGGTCATCATCTCGTCGTCGAGGGCTTGTACTTTCTTACCTAGGGTATCTGTCGATGGTGGTGGTGGTGGTGAGCGAAGTGTGTCCAACAGTCGCGGATCCATCAAGACCATCTTGCGTGCGTGTTCCATCTCTCTCACTCTCTCTCTCTCTACTTCTTGAACAGCACCTCTTGGAGCAAGGGTAGAAAGACCGAACTTGCCAACGGTGCTAGGAAGGCCGATAGGAAGCCTCCGCTCTGTCCCTCGCCGACCTGTCGTTGCAGTAAGATGCGTCTTCTCCCAGCAGCTGGCGTTCGTCTCTGAGACAACTCGCGTAATTTCGTTCTGTATTTACTCAAACGTTGCCTCTGTAAATCGGACAATGGAATGTTATTTTTTAATATGTTGTAGGCACACTCGGCCAGTGCACACAGCAGATCGGCGTCGGCGTTAGCGATTATGGCTCTTCTCAGTTTGGTGCTCTTGTATCTGTTCAGAGCCTGTATGCACAAAATGTCTCTCTTCACCAGGTCAGACATGGTGCGAATGAAGAGACGATCCACGCACTCGGTCTTTTATACCTTCGGCAAGTACACGTACTGAACACCGTCGTCTGGAAAGATGGTCGTGCGCAGATGCATGGCCTCGGGTGTGTCCTGTTTGAGATCGACCAATAGATAACCGTACGGTACCGACGTGGCGTCTTTAAAAGCCTCTTGTACGAACTTCGCGCGCCCCGGATACATCTGACGAGCCAAGTGCGACATCTGCGATGCGTCACGAGGATTCTTGAACACCACCATGTACTGAGAATTCAGACTGATGGTACGACTCTCCTTGTTTTTAGGGAACAGGTTCTGTACGAGATACAGCACGGACGTGTTCCTGTGATGACTTTTTTTAGTGAACAAGGTCGTGACCCGTTCGTCCGTTTCCGCCATGAGATCGTCTATGACGATGAGGTTCCTCGTTGTCGAATTGAGCATGCTCGCACTCGGCAACCCTTCCTCGAATCGCACATCGACTAAGTCAATCGTTGCGTAGGCCTCTTGCCATTCTCCGTAACACCACGTGATCCGTTCGGGAGGTGGATCGATCATCGTAGCAGCGTGATGCAGCATACGCGTCACGAAAGTACTTTTACCACATCCCGTCGGTCCGGCGACGATGCACGTGAAAGGATGTTTCCACCGTACGTCCATGGTCGCTTATGAAAGACCAGTGTGCATCGCCTTTTCTACCCGTCCTGTTTATATAGTCTGTCGCTACTACTACTGATGATGCGCTTTCCGAGTACAACAGTCGTTTTAGATGTAGGATGCATAGACAACACAGCAGGTGAAAATGTTCTTTGAAAGTTCGGGATCGTAACTCCAGCGGAATTCGGGAACTCTCATGACAGGAACCAAAGCATCACCTGGAGACACTTATTGGTCAGGACTAACATCACGGATCCATATCTTGTATGTAACAGACAGTACCTTAACCTGATCAAAGTTATCATACCAGCGAGCACGAAGTTGGTACGGAAACTCCGCAAACGAGAACTTCGAATTAAAGCAAGTCCACTCTCCTGCACCAGCAACGAAATAAGATCCATGCTGTTCATCACGAATATAGCAGCGTGCACTAAGACGAAAGGTTCTAGCACGTCTCCTCTTGTAAGAAATTCGCCGTCTATAACGTGTGCGAACACTTTGCCTAGCACTACGTCAATAGACCGTACGACCGGCGTGCATCGTCTTTTCTTTTTCTTTTTTACACGTCCACCGGACCCGTGCTCACTCAGTCCTCGTGCACCACGCGTTTGGCATAGAAGTAGGTGAGAGCCGCTCGTTCCTGCACGTACGTGAATACCGACGAGCGATGCACCCGAAACCCGCGGTTCTTTCCACTTCCGCTCCGACGGTTGGCGAGCACCTCCAGGAACGTGTCCTTGTTGATGGCGTTGTGACGCTTGCTCAGTCCTTTGGTGCTGTACTTGTCGCTGGCTCCGAAACAATAGTACGTCTTGCTGCACAACCCCACGAATCCGTCACCGGACCACTCGACCTTGAACAGACCCGGTGTCCTCTTGTCGTACGCCTTGCGCGCCTTACAGCACGCCTCGTCACCGATCCACGGACGATCGGCGAGTCGATAGCGCACGTACTCGTTTTGATGTTCGTCGCAACATTCGGACGGCAACCATTCGGATCGATGTCGGAAATAATGTTCTCGTAGTTCCGGGGTCACGAGGTCGTCGACGGACTCGCCGGCCAAGGCCAAGTAGGAAGAATCTGTATCCATCTCGCACTACTGGAAAAGAGGACGCTCCAGATACCTGTCGATAAAGTCGTAATAGAACTGCAACATGCGCATCTTGGCGTACTGCAGAACGAAGAACCCCACGTGTACGGGCAGGGCGTACGTGACGGTTTTCTTGTTCATCGCTATCTCGTACGCATCGTCGACGACGACGTCGAGTTGTCGGAACCGTCTATCGTTGACCATGAGCGATGCCGCCTTCTCCGAGTAGTATTTCACGTCGCGATGTCGATCCACGTTGGTGATGGTCTTCCCGTAACCCGAGTTCCCCAGCAACTTCATGGTGTCTGCGATGATGGTCTTGTGCGGGTGGACGTCTCCTTCGCGTCGGGCCGTGGACACTGCATCGCCGAACCGTCGGAAGCACGGGCTGGGGGTGTACTCGACGACCTGATAGACGCGCGTCACCTCGAGTCCGTGTTCCAGGTACCATCTCAGGAGCGGCGTCGCGAGCAATATCTTGTCGCCGTGGAAACTGCCCACGAGCATGCGTCGCGGAGTCGTCATGATGTCGTGCTCTTCGGCGTATCGGCGCATGAAAGGTCCGAGATCGTCGCGGGTCAGATGGATGTTTTTAAACACCGGCTGCATTTCGGAAAAATGCGCGTGTAATGCTTCCGGTACGCAAACGTCACATTCGATCAATTCGAATATGGTTCCGTCACACACGCCTCTCAGGACCTGTTGCGACGTCATCGTCCACCGCAAGTGGCGTCGTCGCGGAAAGGCGGCATCCAGACACTTTTTCACGACCGGATCTCTTCTCGTCTCTTTCCACTCGCATTCCCACAACTCGACGACCTTGACAAAGTGACGTAGGTAGGCGGTGTTCTTTCGGGTCTCGGCGAGCAGTTGGGTCATGGGTTTCCCGTTGACGGCGTTCGTTTCTAGACCCAAGCACGGGTGACCGTGGTAGAAACATCCGTGGAACTGATACGCCGTGTTCGTCTCGCTGCACCACCCGTCCACCGGAAGTTTACCTATTCGCTTCTCTCGACCGTTGACTTGATGGCGGATGGCGCGTCCCGTCCGTTCGGCTTCCCATGTAAGCCATTCTGAAGCCATCTGGCCGTGGGGTTGTGCCGATTCGGGACGGAAGTTGTTTTGTTCACGGCGTCGGCTGTGCCAGCCCGTTGGCATGTTTTGCATTAACGCCCAGAGGTAAAGGGCATTGGCATCGTAGCCAACAACGGTCTGGCACAGCCGACTGGCGTTACCGTAATCGGTCTGACGGATCTTAGTGACTCCTTTCTCGTGATAACGATGAAAAACGAGCGAAGGTCCACCGACGACGTGATATTTGACGAGATGATGAAGATCTTTATTCTTCTCGTTGAACAGCGTAAAGTACGTCTTCTCCGGAAGATCGTTGAACAGGTAGAGCAAGGTCAGACCGGGTACGCTGATGCCCTGCTTGAACATGTCTATGCCGCTTTGTTGGTAGAAGGCGAACTGTCTGTCGATGGCTTGTAGAAAGGGAACCACGTCTCTGTTATTGTACCAGACGAGAAAGTCTCGCAAGGTCGTCATGCCGTTATCGCACCAGGCCTCTTGACAACCGACGTAATCCTCGTCGGAAATACCCTCGTTCTTCAATTGACTGAAGAAGGCTTCTTTCGGTGGAAGTGTGGTATCGTCGAGTCTCTCCAGACAGTCCATATATTCGTACGGGAAAAACCCTTTTGTTATTTTACAACCGTACGCTTTCAGATATTTGTCGTAGCTGAATCCCGGGGCTATGTAATTGGTCATGTCTAGGAATTTTAGCTTATCGGTCGACAGACACATGAACGTGTTGTTGCGTTTTATGAAAAAAACGACCCGACGCCATCGTTCTCTTCTTCTTCTTCTTCTTCTTTGTCGTCCTGTTCCATTTCTTCTTCTTCTTCCTCTTTCTTTGACAGGAAGTAGGGAACGAGGAACTGTTTGACGGCATTGAGATCGTATTTCCCCGAATTAAAGCCGATGACTGGTAATTTATGAAGCCAGTCGTGAAGTTGTTTCATCAGCGTTTTGTACGGGTTGCTCGGTTGACGAGATTCCTCGTCGTCAGGTGATCGTGCATTGCGCAATGTTTCGTCCCAATTCGATCGTGCTTTTACCAGTCGAGCTAGCACGTCTTCGTAAGAATTTTTTATGTTTTCGTAGGCGGCGTCACTCATCGATTGCAAGATGTTCATCATGGCACTCACCAACTTGTTGGTGTCTCCATCCGTGACGCGACATTGCACTTGTTCGTGTCCCGGCACGTTGGACGCCACGCTGACGCTCAACGGAACGTGGCCTGCCACCCACTTGACTTTGTTACTGTCCGATGGAAGTTGCTTAGTGTCAAAGTAACATTCGAAATCAAAGGTGGCTCGGTACAGGTAGTACCGCAACGATTCGGGGACTCGGATGTTCTCGTCGTCCAGACGTTCGAACACCGACGGAGTCGAATGGTACACGCCGCCGGGATAGATCCGACGCACACCTCCCGTGCACGTGCGCTCGTGTCGGATCAACTGCCATGTATCTTTAAACAAACTCTCACCGCACTTCCGGCACTTATAGGAATGGCAGTACATTTGAATGTTTTGTATGTCCGAAAAGTGTGTCTCGTGAAGATTGAGAGATACATCGTGTCAGAATAATGGCACAACGATCGACGGACGAGTTCTGCGATCTTCTTTCCGTCGTCGTCGTCATCATCAGACTCGACGAGTTTATAAACGCACACGTTCGTTTGGAAAGTGGTCTCTATACGATAGAGGTCTTCGAGTGTGATTCCGGCAAATTCTTCCATGGGTACATCGTCATCCTGTTTGTACGTCTCGTAAAGTTTCGTAACGGCAGATTCCAAATGACGGACTTCACCACCCCGATGAAGAGCTAAGCATCTAAAGAGGCACAAATTATCGTCGTACCTCTTGCCGTTGATGGGTTCTCTTTCGACGCCGATGATCGATCTGTTCTTCTTGATGTATGTCGGCAGGGAATTCATGGCTACGCATCCAATTGGGTGGTTTATGATTTTATTAATGAAAAAAGTCACATTGGTTACCAACTCGCAAACCCAGGCTGAGTCGGGTCTCTGCGATATGACCCACTGCAAGATGTCATTTTGTTTTATACGTTCAAGAAACTCATCGAAATCATCACGGTCGGTGATGAGACTGGGTTCGTCCAGGTATCGACCGCAGCAATTGCAGGAGGATTGATAGTACCTATAACATCCTGTGTTTTTGTTTTTCAAAACAAACCCATAACTCAAGTTGATTTTGAAAGCATTGGTTTGTTCCTGGAACATTCTATACAAAGGAGGATGTAAATCTGTCGTGTATAGAGTGGTCAATCTAAAATTTACCCTGGTCTGGAGAGGACCTCTGGATACGCGTGTCCTAATGGAGGACCAATTGTTGCGGACGACCTCTAACAAATCTGTTGACAGAGCATCGGGGAATGGAAATCGATCGGGCGGACCGATGGGATCTTCGCTAATGAACGGGTGGCGGGGTGTAGTATCTTCCCTTTTCGTTCTTTTTGGCAATGGTGGTGAAACGACACATGTCGTTTGATGCCTTTGTAAATTGTCATTTCTTACGAACACCTTACCACATTTTGAACATACTGATGGTGGCGAAACGGTGGTGGTGGAATTACACGCCGCGACACAAACCTTTCTTATATGCCTTAGCATATTGTATTTTTTTCCAAACACTTTGTTGCGTTTTGAACATGTGTATTTCATCTTTGCTAGTGATGCGACGAAATAGGTGTGCAAAGATCGGAGAACGATTGTGATACAAACAAAGATAATATATAATATATACTTACAAAACTTGCTACCGTAGCGGCATCTCGAAGTGCTCTGAATTGTTGAGTCGAAGTGCTCTGTAGAGATCGAAGAACGGTTGTGATGGCAATTGCAGTAGCGGCTCGGTTTATATAGCCTGCCGCAACTGCTGACGGTGCACTTTTTTCCTGGGTTTTTCCCGGTTTGAATCGGTTCTGACGTACAGCACGCGCGTAGCACGTGAACATCACGTGCACAGCATGCAGAACAATACCAAATAAGGACATGCATCTGGACATATTTCGCGGGAAAACTGATTTGACCTTGACCTTTTGACCTCGCGCTGTTTATGAAAAATTCCATGACTTCGTTCGAACGTTCCAGAAAGCGGCGGTGTTTGTTTTGTTGACCTTGACCTTTTGACCTTTTGACCTCGCGGTGTTCTTGCAGACTCGTGGTGAAATAGGCGATACGTAGGTATTGACGCGAAACGACATACGTCGAAAAGTTCTCGATATAATGAAACGATGCGATATGCTTCGTATAGCTTACATGCACGGCTACGTTTTTCCCGCTGCATGCACGAACATTCGTCCGCTAGGTTTCAGTCTACTAGCAGGGTGAAAATGCGGGATCGAGTTTCTTTTCGTGAGCGTGGAAAATTCCATAACGTCGTTCGAACGTTCTAGAAAAGAAGAAAAAAACTACACGAAACCGGTTCAAACCGGTTCTGTACCCAGACATGTCTCGAAAAGCGCGCCATAATCGTCAGTATTAATCCGAACCGCCACTGTCATCATAACCGTTCTTACTGCATGTCCTTTTAGAGGTAGGGTCAGGGTTCGTATTAGGGTTCACTACAGACGACAGAATTAGGGTTATTAACCCTAACCCTAACTGACAATTGTATCAGTACAAAAGGCCGGTGACCTTTGATCTTTGACCTTGCCCCACAGCGCCGTCTGGTAATCAAAACAAGATGGCGCGCCCCTGGTGACCATATCATCGCAAAACAACATGGCAGCAAAACAAGATGGCAGCCTCCCTAGAGAGGTCACGTGACATACAAATGAAGAGCTGTGACGTCATAGGTCACGTGACGGCTCTCGACCCATCAGAACCCTCGACACTTTTGATACGTAGCGACCCTGGCGACAATATTACCGCAAAACAATGTCTCGGGGGCGATAATAGGGGATGACACATTGCGCCCCCTAGTGACGGTTTCATTTATGCAAATTTATGCTAATTTATGCTAATTTATGGAAATGAGCTGTGACGTCATAGGTCACGTGGCGGCTATCGACCAATCAGATCCGTCGATACAATTACCCCGTGGCGCCCCCTGGTGGTGAAACTGCTCTCAACCAATCAGAAAGTGCTCCTCATTTGAGCGATAATAGGGTATTTCACGTGGCGCCCCCTGGCGGCAATAAGCGCACGACCAATCAGAACGCTCCATTTCAAATTTCAACCAATCAGTATGAAGCAAATTGCTCCTCAAATTTAAGGATTGAAAAACACCAACATACTACTTACATTGGCGTGGTGCTGCTAATTTGCTTATGCAAACACAACGACATCGTCGGTGCCCATGGACAATGCCTGTCATGGTTCGTTGCCTTTTATTGTAACACTTTATAATAAGTACAATTACAAAGCAAAGCGAAGTCGTATCTAATAACACAAGGGGAATCACATCTTAGTAATACATATAAAAACATCTTGCACGTGTAGAAAACTAATCGCGATTGTGCGACATGTTCTTCAGTCTTCAGATGATTGAATCCATACAGCCCCTTCTAACATAGCATAGCATAACATAACATGACATGACATGACATTACATGACAAGACATAACATAACATGACATGACATGACATTACATGACATGACATGGCATAGCATAGCATTGTATAACATAACGTATCATGTTATGTATTAATATCATTACTTAATATAGATTGTGTAATTTATACATTTGATGTTCATTATTGAGTAGCTAATAAACTCTAGTCGTGT
Organism: Lamellibrachia columna; assembly: GCA_963662155.1. Taxonomy (NCBI): domain Eukaryota; kingdom Metazoa; phylum Annelida; class Polychaeta; order Sabellida; family Siboglinidae; genus Lamellibrachia; species Lamellibrachia columna. The sequence continues at coordinate 643,817 of OY759261.1, read as the reverse complement.
GTTATAAACAATTCCAAATTATAGCACCCTTTAGGCCTACTCCCACCGGTTTGTTTTTAAATAACACTACCATGACGTTATGAAAACGTTTTCTAAATGTTACCACAGCATTTTGAAAAAAAACGGTATGATAACGCTAGTAGGGTCTATAACGCTAGTAGGGTCTATAACGTGTTGAATACGTTGTGAAAAAAGGCTTCTGCGGATCCTAGTCAGCTAGATGTCATTCCCTGGTAGATGGCGCTGCGGGTCAGGCCCGAGTCATTGCTCTCCGGCGCACCACTGGACAACAGTGCTGGAATAACAGAGGGTGTGATATTTGTGTGCGCTAGTTCGGTCACACCTACAACCCTGGCACAGGCGTGGTGGGAAAGCGCTGCGATGGGAAAAGGGTGGCGAAAGCAGGCATAGAGAGCTGGAAGCCGTTAGTCTTAGCCCTATGTCCTAGTGTGGTGGTCGTGTGCTTCATTTCAGCACATGCAGGTGCCACTCATCATTGGGAATATCAGCCTTGCCAGCGTGCCTTTGTCTCCAGTGATGGTCTCGCATCAAACACACTCGTCACACACTCCCTTGGACTACCCACTTGTCTTCGGCGACAACGACGGACAGCCGATGACGATGATATCAGTTACATTACTGTCGCCAACTCAACTTCGTGCGGCGTCGGCTTCGCTCGTTCACGCGCACAGCTCCCATACACGAACAACCGCAACCGGTATAAGCCGAACATAAGACAGTGCGCGGCGATTATGCCCGCCAACAACGCGCACCACCAGATGGCGGATTTGCTCGGTTGGTTGGTGTAATCCAGGAAGGGGTAGATCGGGTCGCTGTTGCCCGCTGCCCAGTAGACGCCGGTGACGGCCGCGTAGATGCCGCCGAGGAGCAGCGGCTGGTAGAAGTGGTGCAGACGCACCGGGATGGCCGTCAAGAACACGTCAAACATGGCGTAGATGCTGGTGACTCCGTGTGTAGAGAAGACGTACGCGAATCCCAAAGGAGTCATTTGGCCTAGATCTACAAGCACATAAATAATGTACATTACGTAGAGTGTTTGCAAGAACACACATAACGTACATAATACAGAGTGTTGGCAAGCACACGCACGTAACTTACATAATACAGAGTGTTAGCAAGCACATACTCATAATGTACATAATACAGAGTGTTGGCAAGCACACACACACAACTTACATAATACAGAGTGTTTGCAAGAACACACATAACGTACATAATACAGAGTGTTGGCAAGCACACACACATAACTTACATAATACAGAGTGTTGGCAAACACATACACATAACTTACACAATAGAGAGTGTTGGCAAACACATACACATAACTTACACAATAGAGAGTGTTGGCAAGCACATACACATAACTTACACAATAGACAATGTTGGCAAGCACATACACATAACTTACACAATATAGAGTGTTGGCAAGTACATACACATAACTTACACAAAAGAGAGTGTTGGCAAGCACACACACATAACTTACACAATAGAGAGTGTTGGCAAGCACACGCACGTAACTTACATAATAGAGAGTGTTGGCAAGCACACACACATAACTTACACAATAGAGAGTGTTGGCAAGCACACGCACGTAACTTACATAATAGAGAGTGTTGGCAAGCACATACACATAACTTACACAATAGAGAGTGTTGGCAAGCACACGCACGTAACTTACATAATAGAGAGTGTTGGCAAGCACACACACATAACTTACATAATACAGAGTGTTGGCAAGCACATACACATAACTTACACAATAGAGAGTGTTGGCAAACACATACACATAACTTACACAATAGAGAGTGTTGGCAAGCACATACACATAACTTACACAATAGAGAGTGTTGGCAAGCACACGCACGTAACTTACATAATAGAGAGTGTTGGCAAGCACACACACATAACTTACATAATACAGAGTGTTGGCAAGCACATACACATAACTTACACAATAGAGAGTGTTGGCAAACACATACACATAACTTACACAATAGAGAGTGTTGGCAAGCACATACACATAACTTACACAATAGAGAGTGTTGGCAAGCACATACACATAACTTACACAATAGAGAGTGTTGGCAAGCACATACACATAACTTACACAAAAGAGAGTGTTGGCAAGCACATACACAAAACTTACACAATAGACAATGTTGGCAAGCACATACACATAACTTACACAATATAGAGTGTTGGCAAGTACATACACATAACTTACACAAAAGGGAGTGTTGGCAAGCACACACACATAACTTACACAATAGAGAGTGTTGGCAAGCACACGCACGTAACTTACATAATAGAGAGTGTTGGCAAGCACACACACACATAACTTACACAATAGAGAGTGTTGGCAAGCACACGCACGTAACTTACACAATAGAGAGTGTTGGCAAGCACATACACATAACTTACACAAAAGAGAGTGTTGGCAAGCACATACACATAACTTACACAAAAGAGAGTGTTGGCAAGCATATACACATAACTTACACAATAGAGAGTGTTGGCAAATACATACACATAACTTACACAATAGAGAGTGTTGGCAAGCACATACACATAACTTACACAATAGAGAGTGTTGGCAAGCACACGCACGTAACTTACATAATAGAGAGTGTTGGCAAGCACACACACACACACACACACACACACACACACATAACTTACACAATAGAGAGTGTTGGCAAGCACACGCACGTAACTTACATAATAGAGAGTGTTGGCAAGCACACACACACATAACTTACGCAATAGAGAGTGTTGGCAAGCACACGCACGTAACTTACACAATAGAGAGTGTTGGCAAGCACATACACATAACTTACATAATACAGAGTGTTGACAAGCACATACACATAACTTACACAATAGAGAGTGTTGGCAAGCACATACACATAACTTACATAATACCGAGTGTTGGCAAGCACATACACATAACGTACATAATACAGGGTGTTGGCAAGCACACACACATAACTTACATAATACAGAGTGTTAGCAAGCACATACACATAACTTACATAATACAGAGTGTTGGCAAGCACACACACATAACTTACACAATAGAGAGTGTTGGCAAACACACACACACACACACACACACACACACACACACACACACACACACACACACACACACACACACACACACACACACACACACACACACACACACACACACACACACACACACACACACACACACACACACACACACACACACACACACACACACACACACACACACACACACACACAACTTACATAATACAGAGTGTTGGCAAGCACATACATCATGTCTATAACACAGAGTGTTTGTAAGCACATGCATAATGTACATAATATAGAGTGTTTGCAAGCACATGCATATCGCACATAATATAGTTTGTTTGCAACATACACGTAATGTACATAATACAGAGTGTTCAGGGGCGGATCTAGGCGTGTTGGCAGGGGGAGTCTCAGTCAGTCGTAGTCATATGTCATACTACGAACCAGGGGGGGGGGGAGGGGAGGGGCGACATAAGGGTTAATATTAACCGGCTGCTAATACTTCAGTCTTTACATTGACATTATAGTTCCGATGTAGGCCTATATACGTGTTTCTTTACCATAATATTTGCCACGTAATATTTGACACAGGGGGGTCTAAGACCCCCCTCCACGGCCTGGATCCGCTGCTGGTGTTTGCAATCACACACGTAACGTACATAACGAAGAGTGTTTGCAACCACACACGTAATGTACATAACGAAGAGTGTTTGCAACCACACACGTAACGTACATAACGAAGAGTGTTTGCAACCACACACGTAGCGTACATAACGAAGAGTGTTTGCAACCACACACGTAATGTACATAACGTAGAGTGTTTGCAAGCACACATAGAATATACATAAAGTAGAGTGTATGGAAGCACATATATAGTGTACATAACGTAGAGTGTTTGGAAGCACGCACATAATGTACATAACGTACAGTGTTTGCAAGCACATACATTACGTACATAATACAGTGTTTGCCAGCGAACACATAACGTACATAACATACAGTGTTTGTAAGCACATATAGGCGCTGTAGTGTAGCGGTTAGCGCACCCGCTTTACACGACAGAGTTCTGAGTTCAAGACCCGGACCAGGCATGGGTATGTTTGGTGTAAAAACCTGGCTCTCAACATTGGAGACTGCGTATCCCTCGTGACTCGGATGATCACCTTAAAGAACCACCGAGGACGATATGCACCCTGGCAGTGACCATCCTCAATACCAACATATAAAGGTCGGCTTGACGATAATGTTTTGTAAAAGGCTGGCTAGTTGAATGAAACCTCGAAACACTGTAATTGTAGTAACCACAACATACAGATTAGTCAGATAATAGAACTTTGCCGAGTGCTGGAAACAACTGAAACGAGAACATCCACGTAGCGTACATAATAGAGAGTGTTTGCAAGCGCAATGGTCTCAGCTCCCTCCCGATGCTAATCTTGCAGGGCGTACTGCGTCATCGTTCCTTGTACACGCGACCATGGTTATGTGAATAGGATAGGGAATCACTGATCTAGCACAGCATGGTCAATTGTAAGTAGATTTCCTACGTATTTTACATTCAAATTATGGTTGAATCAAAATAAATAATTCGAAAAAAAAGTGTTCATACAACTGTGTTTGACTCATTAGCTACATCACCAATGTAGTTGCCGCAAAGCTTCTCAATTCATAACCGTGTTTTAAATTAGCACTCTGCGTGCTGTGATAAATATATGAAATTGTCAATCATGTGGTATCAACTAGAGCGAACATCCAGATGATGTACCATGTATACCTTTATTAATTGTACTTATTATTTTAAGTGTTTAATTTAATGTATGCTTTTAGTTGTATTGCCCTTAATTTAATCTATTATTTTAGTTATTTGATTCCATCTATGCCTTTAATTGTAATTGTGTTTATATATATATATATATATATATATATATATATATATATATATATATATATATATATATATATATATATATGTATATATATAATATATATATATATATATATATATATATATAAACAAACACTTTGAGACCGTATTGTTCTACATCATATATATATATATATATATATATATATATATATATATATATATTATACACATATTAAGTTTTAGACTATATGCGCGTACGTGTGCAGGCGTGCATGCGTGCGTGCGTGTGTGTGCGTATGTGTGCATGCTGAATGACAGTAACACGCAGACTCCCGAGTTTAATTTTCCCAACTCGTAGTACGATCGTCTCTTATATTGCATATCTTTTTTTCTCGCCATATTGAACACTCACAAGGATAAAGAAACAGCCAGAAGACGACGGTGACGAGGATAGCTGACGAGAGTGTGAGGTTCTGAAGGACCCAGACAATCGGCTGCACTCTCTTTAATCGGGGCGAGACGTCATCTGGAAAGGAATCGACAAACACAGGTTTTACTTCATCTTCTACTGAAGTTAAATATAGTATAACACAAGAAAATTATATTGTATATGAAGAAGCAACAACAAGAACGGATAATTACTATATATTGATAAGTCAGACTTAGCACATGACATCACACTCCGTTGTGCCATGCACCATGATTCGTGCTCCTTATTCGAGTCAAATACTTAGAGTAGAAATTTTGCATCGACATTTTCGATGTCACTAATTTAAGACATGTGGTGCTGGTTTGTGTACCAGACTCACCCTGCTACCAGTGGTAGGGCCTACATACATATATCTTACCGTGATTGTTGTGTACCAGACTCACCCTGCTACCAGTGGTAGGGCAGAGATACATATATCGAGCACATGTGACACTTACCGTGATTGTTGTGTAGCAGACTCACCCTGCTATCAGTGGTAGGGCCTAGATACATATATCGAGCACATGTGACACTTACCGTGATTGTTGTGTACCAGACTCACCCTGCTACCAGTGGTAGGGCCGAGATACATATATCGAGCACATGTGACACTTACCGTGATTGTTGTGTACTAGACTCACCCTGCTACCAGTGGTAGGGCCTAGATACATATATCTTACCGTGATTGTTGTGTACCAGACTCACCCTGCTACCAGTGGTGGTGCCTAGATACATATATCGAACACATGTGACACCTACCGTGATTGTTGTGCTTGAGATTCTTGTAGTGTATCAGCGAGACAACGGCCTGTAGAACGACATTGAGCGTGAGAACGATCAGTGCCCATACCGTGAAAACGACGAGGCCTCCGACACTTCCTATAAGGACACTTACGACGACCAAGAGAACGATGTGGAGGCCGAAGTAGACAGCCGCCAACTGGCGGTAAATGACGTAGGCAAGCGAAGCGCCACCTTTCTGCAAAGACGGTTATCATCGTTAAGACAGCATCGAGTCAAGATGACCATATACTGAATAGGCCCCAATCCATAACAGAGTTACAAATAATTAAAATGCCATGTGTAAAAACAATAACCGTTAACAAAATCGAAATACAACACGTATGTACAAACGGAAGTAGTGTATTACAATTATTTCAATTACTTTTTAATACCTTAGTGTTTGTTTATTGATGTATATGGTAGTTGCCAGCATCAGTTGCCAGCATCACGTAGATGCATTTGCAACATTAACTATAACGATACTGTGACAATTAACCAATAATGTAAATTACCACCAATAATGTAATCACCGATAATGTAATCACCGATAATGTAATGGTGATAATGATGATGAAGAGGAGGAGGATTAAAAAATGTGTTGCCTTTTTACGGTTCTTCGTCTCGTGCCACTACATTTTTCCTCGCTACTTCAGCACACACGGCTCTGGCACAGGAGTTGTACACTGCCAAGTCGTCTGGACTGCAGGACTCTGGTGGAATATTTTTAATATGTTGATGTTAATTGATAAATAAATAGTACAATGTGGGTGTGGAGACTTCGGTTAAGTCTCCGGGATTCCGCTGATGCGTACACAACTCTTTATTGACTCTGAGACCGTATTGTTCTACGTTGTCGGTTAGTGTTTGTAAGTCGTGTTATGTAAACCCTGTAACGTTTGAATGCCCCGTTCAAGTTTCTTTCGAGTTATCCCACAAAACATGTTTTGCGATTTGCACCATGTCCTTTCTACGCTTCCGTACATGTTGGCACGCTTCAGTGCTTCCACACGACTTCCGTACATGTTGGCACGCTTCAGTGCTTCCACACGACTTCAATAGAGTGCAGGTGCACATAGACAATGCGGCTACCGAGTATGCTTCAGTGGCCCGGGAGTATGTTGAGTCTTGTTCGCACACGTTTTCTCTTTAAGTTTTTTGCCAATCTACGTACATTTTCAATGCACTAGTTTACACGATGTATTACGGTGACAAGGAAGTTAGCTTGCAATGACCATCCCTATTTGATAGATCATAAAAATGCATTCTCAATAAAATTGTAGCTATGAGACACCATACAACATTGCTTCGAGAATCGAAGCGTTAGTACTTGATGTAATTTGGCAAAGCATATCAAACAAGAATACAAATTAAACAGCGATTCAAACTTCCCGCAAAATTCGGCCACCTTGACTTATATCCAATGTAAACAAATCTCGCCTTGGTCAAGCGAAAACCGAATATACATGAATTACGTATTACAGCGACAACTCAACTTATCTTGCCTTGATATATTAAAATGTTTGTGTACTTAGAATATAAACACGTGTCGCTTCTGTCGTAACTCGGCTGAGCTGTAGACGTCGTTGTTCGAACTTGGCGGTCTGACTCAGACTCAGAGTCCAAGATGGATAATCAATCAGTAATAATTACTGACTGACTCTATGTCTTGGACTCTTATTATTTGAACTTACATTTATACGCCTAAAGTGTATTATCAAAAAAGACACCTGTTTGAGGCAAACAGACAGGCTTGGGTCTAAACATGTTTTAGTTAGGTGCACTCCAACATCCATTTCTACTACTAACAGGCTTTTCACTCATATATATATATATATATATATATATATATATATATATATATATATATATATATGTGTGTGTGTGTGTGTGTGTGTGTGTGTGTGTGTGTGTGTGTGTGTGTGTGTGTGTGTGTGTGTGTGTGTGTGTGTATGTGTATATATAAGCTGCCACCAAAACGCCCAGTACCTATAGATTTGCCCCTCTGTCAATGAGCCAATAGAAGATGGACTGATAGTAAGCTGTTTTACACAAAGCAATTTCGGAAGCATGGATCATACGGTCCAATGCGAAAGATGCAGACGTCGGCCAGCAGTGTGCTATATGGGTGTGTATTAAAAATGACAAATGTAAAATGGCTGCACTAACAGCTGTTGCAACAGAGAAATAGAGAAGAGATGCAGCACATTTCTAGAAAAATGCCATCATCGGCTTGAGCAATTAGAGAAACAAATAGAAACAAAAAGCTGACAAAGTGATGGTCGACCAACTAGCTGTAGAAGCAGGAAGCTTAGAGGGCAAAGTAACCAGCCTAGCAATGGATATGTAGAAAATATATGAAGGCTACCGATGGCAGTCGAAACGTTGAGTAAGGAAAATATACTCTTTTAATGCCCCGTGCCTAAGAAACAAATTTACCCAACTTGAAGTTCTAATATCAAAGGACGATCCATACATTATAGCCATTACTGACATGTTAATCCTCAGACATTGCTGACTCACAATTTACACCACCAAATTATACATACTTTCGAAAAGATAGAAAACTACATTTTTATTCAACAAGCACATACACAGTCGAAGAGAGGAGAGGAGTAATTAGTCAAATATAATGAAAAACCCAACACAACTTCTTACTGGAATTACTGATGCAGAAATATTATGTGTTATCAAATCCCCACACTCTAATATACAGTGGCAAGTTGGAGTATGCTATGGGCCAGAAGGAGATCAGGCACACATGTTAAAAAAATAACAATTCAGTAAATATAATAAAAAAATCGAATTGTCTACTTGGGGATTAGAAAGATAGATTGGAACAAAGGAGAGGACAATAGCCAACTTGAGAAAAGTTTCATTGATACTCTAATTTATAACCTTTGGTTCAAGTGGTTGATCAACCAACTAGAGGTAACAACATTGTTCACTTTGTATGCACTTCAGACACAGTTGTACAGACAAACGTGTGATGGAGGAAAGCTTCGTTCTGACTGGCTATAAAAGTATTAAGGTACTGCTAAGATGTTGTTCGAATAACCTCACGATCCAGTACAACGTATTTGTAGTCAAAAGCTAACTATGAGGACATTAAAGCCAATTAAACAAAGATAGAAACACACATTGGAAAAAGAGCAAGAGTACAATAATAAATCTATGACTGAAATGTCAGAACATTTCAAGGAGTATTATATTCAAGTAGTGGAGAAACATGTCCCATTCAAACTGATAAAGCAGGATCAAGATTAAAGACTCCATGGGTAAGATACAAATATGTACAACAGGAAAAAAGGACACGTGCTAAACAAGTAGTGGCAAACAAAAGTGGGCTTTCAGCTGATCACATAATCTATTAATTAGAAAATGAAAAGCCACAGACTGTCTTAAAGGAGGCAAAATTGCACTATGAAGAAAAGTTGGTCGACCAAATAAAAGTAAATGATAAAAGATTCTGGAACTACATTGGACACTTCACCAAATCAACAATTGGTGATCGTTCCTTTAAAGGAACACACTTCTGAGATAACCATATTAAAGACCCGTTCTTACAGATGAGCCAGTATTACAACACTCTCTACCAACTTTTGACACCAATGTCAAATGTACACTGTACAATTTATAAATTTTACCCACCGAAGTAAGGACCATGTTAACAAATCTGAAATCGGAAAAAGCTAATGGTTCAGACCTATTAAATGTAAATGTTTTAAAACACTGCTTAGACTTTGATATTCCTTTAACCTATATATTTAACAAATCCATACAAACAAGCCAAATACCATAGGATTGGAGGGATGCAAATGTAACACCAATCCACAAAAAAGGACCACGAAACAAGTGCAACAATTACAGACCAGTGTTACTCACCAGCCAAGTGGTAAAACTGTTATGAAGAATAGTACAAGCCAGTTTGCTCAAACTAACTTGTCATGCGTCATACAACTATTATAATGTCTTCATGACTGGACTGCAAATATAGATAACAGTGCTGAAACTGATGTCGTTTACTTAGATTTTTCAAAGGCTTTTTAAACTGTACCTCATAAATGATTGTTATATAAATTAACACACACACACACACACACACACACACACACACACACACACACACACACACACACACACACACACACACACACACACACACACACACACACACACACACACACACACACACACACACACACACACACACACACACACACACACACACACACACACACACACACACACACACACACACACACACACACACACACACACACACACACACACACACACACACACACACACACACAAACACACACACACATATATACACACACACACACACACACACACACACACACACACACACACACACACACACACACACAAACACACACACACACACACACACACACACACACACACAAACACACACACACACACACACACACACACACAAACACACACACACACACACACACACACACACACACACACACACACACACACACACACACACACACACGCTGACGCGCACTCACGCACTCACGGCCGTCTTACCTGCGGTTCGAAGAACAACACAGGATTGGAGTGCTGCAGTCCGAAATCTTCACACTTGCACCTTGCACCGGTCATATTTAATAGGTTAGACAATATTCGGTGGTTCTGCAATTCTGCTATGCACCGCTGTAATAACGTATAATGTACGATATCCAGTTCCTAATATAGCTATTGCCATGCACAACCAGGAAGTTACAAAGCGGAAGAAACGTCATGCAAAACTACTGGACCGTGACGCCGACACTGACGTCAGATATTCGTTAGTGTGAAATGCACAACCCGGAAGATAGACGCAGACACACGGCTGATAAATGGCAGCAAACGTTCTTCGTTATTGTGTTGTTGCTATTGATATTGAAGTAATTTGCGCTGAACATATTAATCAAGTCCAATAAATCCTTTCTAATGCATGCAGGTGTAACCGTGGCCATTATACGGGGTCTCAATTCAAATCTCAAGTTGTTATAATATTATATCGGGACCTACTCCAAAAGAGCTCATTCTTTGGGTAACGCACGAGTTGGTGGATTTTTGTTTTTTGTGCGCATGCCCTGGGTAATTTATGTAATAATTAATTATTTAGGTGTATATTTTACACACACGCACGCACGCACGCACGCACGCACGCACGCACGCACGCACGCACGCACGCACGCACGCACGCACGCACGCACGCACGCACGCACGCACGCACGCACGCACGCACGCACGCACGCACGCACGCACGCACGCACGCACACACACACACACACACACACACACACACACACACACACACGCACACACATTATTAATATCGCTATTACCATGCACACAACCAGGAAGTTACAAAGCGGAAGAAACGTCATGCGAAACTACTGGACCGTGACGCCGACACTGACGTCAGATATTCGTTAGTGTGAAATACACAACCCGGAAGATAGACGCAGACACACGGCTGATAAATGGCAGCAAACCTTCTTCGTTATTGTGGTGTTGCTATTGATAGCGAAGTAATTTACGCTGAACAAATTAATCAAGTCCTATAAAACATATGCATGCAGGTGTAACCGTGGCCATTATACGGGGTCTCAAATCAAATATCAAGTTGTTATAATATTAAATTTATGGAATAATTAATTATTTAGGTGTATATTTTAGTGCTGGGCAAAGTTTTCTTGTTAATGTTTAATTCTGTATATGGACTTTTTTTTGGTATGCGTAAGGTTGCTCGCAGCCTTGCTGCTGACATAATCCTTTCTAATTCTTAGGAAATTTTAGAAATGGTTAAGGTGAATGAGATTGTGAATGCCAGTCTTTATAATGGTTTCTTGAAATATCCGAAGCTGTTTATTTCAGTTTTTTTGTTGAACTACAAATCACTTCACTTGCAAATGTTGATGCTTTTTTTTCGGGCAGGCCTGATGTCGAAGCAGATCAGAGTTCTTGCGTAATTCCAGTAAAATACTTCCGGTAGGAGGCGCGCAGGGAAGTCCAAGGGTTGCTGTAAATCATTTGACCTGCCTGACACAAACCACTTTGCCTGTAATGTTTTATTTGTACCAAGCGTAAGGAAATTATTGAGCAAATTAGTACACCACTTGCAAAATTGTTTAACTTGTCACTAGAAGAAGGAATGGAAAGAAGCAAATATTACGCCGCTATTTAAGAAGGGATCAAGGAACAAGCCAGATAATTACAGACCAGTGAATGTAACATCAGTTGTATGTAAATTACTCGAAACATCAATTAGAGACCACATGGTGGAATTCCTTGTGAAACATAAATTAATAAATACATCCCAACATGGGTTCCTGAAAGCAAGGTAATGTCTAACCAATCTCTGATGTTTTTTGGAAGAAATTACAAAGTAGGTAGATGACGGGTCACCAGTGGATGTTGTCTACTTAGATTTTCAGAAAGCTTTCGATAAAGTGCCACATCAAAGATTGTTACTTAAACTAAAAACCCAAGGTATAGGTAATGATGTAATCAACTGGATAGAAAAGTGGCTTACACACAGAAGACAGAGAGTAATAGTAGATGGTGAGATTTCAAACTGGAAATCGGTTTTGAGTGGGGTACCACAGGGATCAGTATTAGGCCCTATACTGTTTTTAATATATATATATATAAATGATTTGGAAGATGACATATCTAGCAAAGTACTCAAATTTGCAGATGACACAAAAGTATTCAGAAAGGTTACTAATGATACAGATAAGCAACGTTTACAGGATGATCTAGATAAATTAGCTAAATGGTCAGAAAAATGGCAAATGTTATTAAACAAGAAAAGGATTTAGGAGTAACATTTAGTGCTGACATGAAAGTTTCAGAGCAATGTGGGATTGCTGCTTCGAAAGGAAATCATATGCTAGGGCTAATTAGGAGAACCATCATGTATAAGGAGAAACAGCTAATTGTACCCCTGTACAAAGCAATAGTTAGACCACAAATGGAATATTGTATTCAAGCATGGAGGCCGTATCGTAAAAAGGACATAGACAAGCTAGAAAGAATACAACGAAGAGCAACTAAAATGATTCCAGAACTGAGAGTCTTTAGTTACGAAAGTCGCTTATTACAATGTGATTTGACAACACTAGAGACAAGGAGACTAAGAGGAGACCAAATAGAAGTGTTCAAAATAGTGAACGGTTATGAGGATGTTGATAGGAATATGTTCTTCAAACTTAAAGACGGCAGTAGAACCAGAGGACACAAAGCAGCATTAGTTAAGGAACAGTGTAGGTTGGACATGAGAAAGTACTCTTTCTCACAGAGGGTGATAAATGAATGGAACAAACTGCCAAATGATCGTGTTAATGCTAATAGTGTGAATATGTTTAAAAATAGAATTGACAGATATCTGATAAGGGCGGGCTACACATAGATGAGAACATTGTTGGACTCTCGATAAGCCAATGGCTTCCTTGTTCACTTGCCATCTGGAACGTGTTGTTTGGGATGGCAATCTTGTTAAATCTTGTTAAATCGTCAGTGCGCCGAAATTACGGAATCTTCACATGTCTACTTGTAAGATCAATGGTGTGAAATGATGAACGGTCCCCATTGCCGGAAGTTTAGCAGCTGACAGTTTCTGGATAGTAGACATTAATTATACAATAATTACCGCTCTCGATTAGCACAGGGATACATTCATGAATCGGTATTAATACACACGCACGCACGCACGCACACACGCATATACTAAAGCAATATGAACAACAGTTAGGAGGAGAGATCAGTAAGACGGTGGTCAGAGTGGAGAGATGGAAGGGGCGCATAGTGACGGCATGGCTGATGATTAGGAAACAGATGATGTGTGTTATTTCTGTGTACGGGCCACGGACGGGAAGGATGGAAGCAGAGAAAGAGGAGTTCATGGATGTTTTGGAGAGGCTGATGGGATTGGTGGAGCTGGAGGTGATGCTGTGTATTGCGGGAGACTTCAATGCACATGTTGGAGTAGTGGAACCAGGTGAAGAGGAGAGTGTTGGCAGATATGGATGGGGGGCAAGGAATAGAGAGAGTCGAGCTCTGGTGGAGCTGGTGGCGGGAAATGGCTTAGCAGTGGCTAGCTCTTTCTTCCAGAAGCGAGAGAGCCACAAGATCACATACAGGAGTGGACAGAACAAGACAGAATTAGATCTAGTGATAGTCCGGAAGCAGCAGCTATGGAAGATTAAGGATTGTAAAGCTGTACATGGAGAGTATGTCACGACACAGCACCAGCCAGTGGTGTTCGTTGTGCGTATACAGAAGAAGAAACTCTTGTCAATATCATTTAACACAAGTTTGGGATATTTATATCTTTGAACGTTTTGCAGCAAAATATCATAACATTACTTTTGGTACTGTTGTATTTGACATCATGCTCTAGACCATAATCTGAACAGACACACACAACGTTGATAACCCCCATAGACGAGGGAGCCAAGCGCACTAAGTCATCAGCATACATCAAATGATTAAAACTCTCTGATATGATATACTTCCAATGTACATACATTTTTTTAGTAGTAAACCAAAATACAAAAATTCTCACTTATACGCTTTAATAGTTTCTGAAATATCACATAGTGATTTACACGATCAAATGCTTTGGATGCATGCAAAAAACATGAATATACATTACTATTCAAACTAGGGTATTTTAGTACAGCCTTCTTGAATGCATATATAAACATATTCGTACGGTGTTTGGTTTTGAAGCCAAACTGATTGCTATATGTGGCCAAACTGTAAGCAATACGGTCATAAATGAACTTTTCAAAAGATTTTGGATACAATACTGGCGAGAGCAATAGATCTGTAGTTACTCTTACTACAGCAGTAGATCTGTAGTTACTCTTACTACAGCAATATATCTGTAGTTACTCTTACTACAGCAGTAGATCTGTAGTTACTCTTACTACAGCAATATATCTGTAGTTACTCTTACTACAGCAGTAGATCTGTAGTTACTCTTACTACAGCAATATATCTGTAGTTACTCTTACTACAGCAATATATCTGTAGTTACTCTTACTACAGCAATAGATATGTAGTTACTCTTACTACAGCAATATATCTGTAGTTACTCTTACTACAGCAGTAGATCTGTAGTTACTCTTACTACAGCAATAGATATGTAGTTACTCTTACTACATATGTTAGCAATTTTGTTTTTAACAATGGGCACAAGTGCAACATATATCATAGATTCAGGTAAAACACCATGGACAAATAAACTAGTAAAACACATAGGTAACAGTGGAATTATTATATCACTGCAATGCTTAAGGTGCTCCGCATATATACAATGCAAGCCGCAACTCTTAATGCTTATTTGCGTTGTGTTGTTAAAAACAGGACCGTAGCCAGGAGTCACGGAGTTAGCGCGAAGCAGCCTATTATAACTCCTTTTTTCGGAAACGAAACCCCCTCACTCGATGTTTCACGAACATTTTAGGTTCTGAGTTCCTCCATGAATCAACCGTATGAAATGGCCGATGGATGTGTTTTGCCGAGTCACTTACCTGACTCGTGTACTGAGTCCATCAAAGTGAGCGACCCAGCGACGTTTTTTAGCCTGTATAATACATGCATATTACTACAAGTAGCCTGCACAATCCCAGTGACATCGGGTGAG
Organism: Lamellibrachia columna; assembly: GCA_963662155.1. NCBI lineage: Eukaryota > Metazoa > Annelida > Polychaeta > Sabellida > Siboglinidae > Lamellibrachia > Lamellibrachia columna. The sequence goes on along the minus strand of OY759261.1, from coordinate 627,932 downwards.
TGTGAAAGGGGCGTCAGAGCCCTGAGACGTTTGCATCACTACATGCTAACCAGAATGTACAAAACCCGATTGGTATACCTTGCACTGCACATATTCAATACAAGCCCGTCGATTCCATACATATTGTACACACGGTTGCAGATATATACCACCGTAAGTTACAATCGATGAATCTAATTTCTTTAATATATTAATAATATATAAAGTTGATGTGCTCTGCGTGTATTATATCTGTCTTTTCCCTCACTTTCGCCTGTATGGGGCTGACATGTTGTATGCGTGCCCGAGGCCATGGCGGTGGTTCGTAAAATATTCGAAATTCCCCGGGGTCGGGGATATTACATATGTGGACGTTTGACGTAACTCAGAACAATAGTTACGTACAGTTGTTGGTAACGCTATGCATGTTTCTACCATTGTTACGTAATCTATGTCAAACGTCCACAGAACGCTTCGTGAAACAGGCAGTTGTACATTATGTTTGGGGCCATTGGCACTGCCCTGCGTAAACTTAACTGGGTAGTTCAAGGGGTCATAAGCTCTTGCCTTTTTTAACGTGCATCGCTGGTCAACTCGGATAATATAAATATCAAGCAATATATCATAAAATGTATTCATATAAACAAAGCATATTTAACCAGACGTACTGTAAATTTTTGCAATTGATGATTATTTTAAGATGTTTGAGGTTCGGGCGGAAGCACAGATAAATATCACACTTCTATTTATGCCTTCATTTTAAGTTTTCAAATAGCGTTACATTTCATAATAGTGTAATTCGTTCTTTTTGTTGTAGGTAATGAATTACATTACTGATTTCAAACCTGATGAATGGTGTAGACCTCTCTTATTAAGTTTCATACAGTTTGGTATGCATGTGCATGTTGTTATATGTTAATAATATCAATATAATATTAAATTTAAACTGACTTGTCTTGATTATTTGGTGTACAAAACAAACGCGAAACAAAATTCATGCGTACCTAAAAGATTAAATAAAAAACAAACTATTTGCAAATCCAATCAAGAATATCAGGCCAGTGGTTTATTTGGAATGTGTTCTCAGTTCCGACGACTAACATATTGACCAGGGCGCTGACGCTTGATGACTATGCGACCAATTATAAACGTCTGGCAATTCTTGGAAATCGGTTATGTCAGAACGGGAGAAGTTTAGTAAACGAAGACCACGATATATACCAAACATCGGGTTTAGACACAAACAGCATGGCCATATCCCATTGGCAAGATTAGAATCAGATGTTTCTGAATTTATTTTCATTTTGGTGAGCGAACATTGTCAAACTACAGGCAATCGTAACGTAGGGTTGTCTAACACTATGCCGTGTCCTAGGAAATACAGATGATATGTGTTCAACACGGCCTTCCTTGTAAACCACTGACGAGATAGTCTTGATCATAGTTGCAAATGGTTATATTTGATTAACTCTTATAAGTGCATAGGCCAAACACATGACGTGTGTTTCACCTTAAACAACAAAAGTATTCTACCGATCGCGCCACTAATTTTAATTTCCTGCTAAGTAGTGCTGTGCGATGCGCTCGGTTTACACCTGCGAAAATACGAACCCGCCTTTGCAAAACACATGGCTTTGATGCTGGAGAATGTTAACCTGTGACAAACTAAATGTAGTGGTGTGAAATGGTAATACAATATGGATATATATATATATATATATATATATATATATATATATATATATATATATATATATATATATATATATATATATATATATATATATATATATATATATGTATATATACATATATTTATATATATACACACATATATATGTATATATATTATATATATATATATATATATATATATATACACACACACACACACACACACACACACACACACACACACACACACACACACACACACAAACATAGACGTCACGCTTCAGTTATGTCTATGTTGTGATATCCTTTTCAGTTCCGCGTATTTATCTCTGTCTCTACACACAATAAATCCGCCATCTTTGTTTATGCAATATTGTCTTCTCCACATATATTATCTCACAAACAACGATCATGTTTGCGACGTATTAAATAATTTTGGACGCCTGCAAACGTGGAATTCGAATGTGGATATCCAACGAATCTATACATGTGTGTACATGCATAATAGGCGGGGCATTACCAAAGTTTTAGGTAAAAACCAGTGTAGTGAAACATTACAAGCGGGTGGGGGTCACACACAACAATGATAAACATACTTCATGGATAGCCCCCTAATCCTAATAATGATGGTATTGTATTGAATGCACCCCCCCCGTGACGTACGGGTACATTGCAATGTTGGAAATATTAAAAAATAGATGTAGTTTCTACAGTGCTACGTACCATCATAGATCGTATATTTGAAAACACATAGCTTTTATCAAAGTTAAAACATTGTATATATATATATATATATATATATATATATATATATATATATATATATATATATATATATATATATATATATATATATACATATATACATCTACCTATATGCCTCAGTATACATGACATACATATCGTAATTCCCGCTTTGATGTTAATTTGCGCCTATACACAAATGGTGAATATAAAAACGATGCTATGTGTCGTCGGTGTGTTTCAGTGCAATATTACAACAGAAAATGTTTATTACATCAGCCAAGCAGTGAAATTTAAAATGCAAATTTTTTTCTAACCGTCTATTTCGTCTGCGTGAGCTTTTGAATAGAACTTGCACTAGGTGGCAGCATTGCATTCATCCACCAGAGATAGGCAGCAAGCGCATATAGTGTTGGAAATACGAGGGGCGTCTTATCCTACGGGGGCTTCTCGCCCCATCCTACCCTAATTTCTAACGCGATCGATCACGCGTTGGCAAAACATATTTATAAGCAGCTAGCCGAGTTGCACGGGAGGAAAAGCCCAGTGAAGTTTTGGTAGAGCGCTGCCAAAGGCAATGATTGGTGTACCCAGAATCATGTAACACTGCCGGCTTCACTAAGCATTCATACCCTGGGAAAGAGCTTATAAAATGTCAACATTTGACGGATTTAATTCATATCCGGTCGCCGTCCATGCCAACCCAAGCGTACCGCGACATAATAGATTCCCCTCAGTGACTCACTGTATGTGAGTGTTTTATCTGTAAACTGATCAACCGAAAGCAGTCAGTGTGCTCCGAGTGCTGACTGGCAACAATAGAGGTAGTATTTCGCAATCGTTTGACTGCAGAATATAAAACCAGGAAGACATATAGGTAATGTTGTTCCAATTAATCGATTTCGTCGACGATTAATTGGTTTATGTTTCCTATCAAATAATCCATCACAATGTTGTGTGATCGATCATTTTCGATTATATTCATTCTGAATTTCTGTCCAAGTTGATGACAAGATAATGAGTACAAATATGACACGAATAGAGAAGACTTCTGATTGGTTATTCTGCCCCTTATCCGAGTTACTTGTCAATGAAAACCTTTGTATTATTAACTTTGTTGATAATGGCTTCAACGAAGTCGGCGTGGAAAGGAAGGACTGAATTCTGAAGCAAGTAGAAACAGTGATATTTGTCAAATATATTGATTAACTTCTACTTCTTCCAGACGGGAATATTCTGCAACTTAACCTTTTGGCCAGTCAAGTACTTAGTCAGTGTCAGTCTCCATTACTGGTTAAACACAGAGTATGTAGACCTATGCTTCGACATCATAAATGTACGTAGTCAGTGTCAGTCTATATTACTGGTTAAACACAGAGTATGTAGACCTATGCTTCGACATCATAAATGTACGTAGTCAGTGTCAGTCTCCATTACTGGTTAAACACAGAGTATGTAGACCTATGCTTCGACATCATAAATGTACGTAGTCAGTGTCTGTCTCCATTACTGGTTAAACACAGGGTATGTAGACCTATGCTTCGACATCATAAATGTACGTAGTCAGTGTCTGTCTCCATTACTGGTTAAACACAGAGTATGTAGACCTATGCTTCGACATCATAAATGTACGTAGTCAGTGTCTGTCTCCATTACTGGTTAAACACAGGGTATGTAGACCTATGCTTCGACATCATAAATGTACGTAGTCAGTGTCTGTCTCCATTACTGGTTAAACACAGAGTATGTAGACCTATGCTTCGACATCATAAATGTACTTAGTCAGTGTCTGTCTCCATTACTGGTTAAACACAGAGTATGTAGACCTATGCTTCGACATCATAAATGTACGTAGTCAGTGTCAGTCTATATTACTGGTTAAACACAGAGTATGTAGACCTATGCTTCGACATCATAAATGTACGTAGTCAGTGTCAGTCTATATTACTGGTTAAACACAGAGTATGTAGACCTATGCTTCGACATCATAAATGTACGTAGTCAGTGTCAGTCTATATTACTGGTTAAACACAGAGTATGTAGACCTATGCTTCGACATCATAAATGCCAGGCTTCAACGGTGTGCGGCTTTGTTGGAGTGAAGCAGTGATTGCAATGATCGCCTATATTAATGTTAGCCTGTTTCACAGCATGCACTGCCGGTGAATCTGCCAGCGTTGCTTTGACACACCAGACACGTATTGTGCGGCCTGTTGCCACCGACTTTCAGCTGATGTTACCTCTAGGTTTCTGCACAAAGAGCACGCATGAGTCGGACGTAAGTATCATTTCTTTAGGCCATACCACAAGGGAAAGGCCTATATCTAAATAAAAACCACATTGACGTGTTGTTTCTACTTTATTCGCGCATAGATCAGCCAATCAATCCGCCTGCACGCCCCAATATTTAATGCTGAGATAATGCCAATGTGTGTTAAAGTAGTTTGTGACTGTGCCTGACTCTGTATCTGTATATCTTTTTCCTCATATCTCCGTTAGTTTCGCATGTATGGAGCTGACCTTTTGTAGGAGTGACTGGGAGCCCACGGGAATGGTTCATACATTAAAGGAATTTCACAATTCCCTGGGGCGGGTATATTACGAACGAACCTATGTAGACGTTTGACATAGATTACGCAACTCAGAACAATAGTACGTACAATAGTTAGTAGCGCTATGTGTGTTTTCTGCGATTGTTGCCAGTCACGTGATCTACGTCAAACGTCCACATGCGAACGCTTCGTGAAGCCGGCAGTTGTAAATGATTTGGGGGACATGAAGTTTTCATTGTCATGGCATTGCCCTACCTAAATAATATGAACTCTTACAGTTGTTGCCCTTTTGTCCTGTGCAGCGCCTGGTAATTAGCCTAATAGGAAAAGGGGTACTTATGGTAGTATTTGTTAAATGAGGCTGGTGGATATGTTAGACGTGTATATTTATGGAGTGACGCTTAACTGGGTAAAAGAACATAGTGGAACAGTATTGTCGAACATGGTAATTGGATATTTAAAATATCAAATATTTTGGTTATCTTTTCACACTTTCTATATATGGACATACTGTTTAGATGGAATGCAGGACATTTTGGTAAAAGACACTTTCGCCCTGGACAATTAGACCACATGCATCAGGAATGGTTGATCTGCTCTTGGACGAATTAAGCAAATTAAACATTGACATTGCAGGTATCTCAGAAACTTGGTGGTGTAGTGATGTGGATGTGGCATGTCAGCAAAATGAATTACACGATCATTCACTTTGGAAGAGAAGATGGTATCCACAGAAAATGTGTGTTACTAATCCTGTCGTCTGAGTATGCGAAGGGTCTGCTCTCTTGCGAAGCGGTTTCTCCGAGGATGGTTAGTGCCAGTGTCAGAAGAACCAGAACTGGTGTGCGAAACATCATCCAAGTATATGCACCATACTCATCTTACCTTGACGAACAATACTAATACGTCCAGGACCTTCTGCAATTAAAGATCAGTGCCAAGTATATGCAACAGACTCATCTTACCTTGATGAACAATACCAATACGTCCAGGACCTTCTGCAATTAAAGATCAGTGCCGTCCAAAAGGGTGAAGATCTACGGATTCAGGGAAATTGCTATGCAAAAGTTGGTGACGAACAACATTCTTCCTTGCCAGAAGTTGTTGAAACGTTTGGACTGGGCCGTGCGAATGAGGAGAGGACAACAACGGCTGCAGTATTGTGCCATAAATGACCTCGTCATTACCAATACGATGTTTCAACGTGCAAACACTAGGGGAGCGATGTGGAGTTCACAAGATGGAGGAATTATGAATCAAATTGACTTTATTCTTGTCCAGAGGAAACTCAAAGGCCAGCTGAAGAACTGTAGGACATACATGGGATCATAGCAAATATAGACGCCACACCTGGTGTTTCAAGATCAAACAGGAAAGTAGTCAAGGAGACAAGTAGACAAGGCAAGAGTTCTAGGTGAAGATTGGTGGAGCATTTGAACATATATTGGAACTTGATGTTAGACCAGTGGAGGAACTCTGGTTAGACTTCAAAGAGAAAACAAAGGAAATCACTGAGAAGGTGGTTTGCTTCAGGCGTAGAAAGCAGGTAGTCAATCTTCCATCAGCTCAAGCAAGAGAGTGTGAGGAAAGGAGAAAGGCACGCACAGAGTATTTGAAGAACACCTCAAATGCACAGAAGCGTGAAAGGCACATATATAAGAATAAAGTAGCGAAGAAAGCGATAAGAACCCACAATAGAAAACAACTTGAGGAAAAATACAAGTCGTGGAGGAGGATTTCAAGAAAAATAACTCGCATAATTTGTTTAAATATATGCGACAACTCAGGAACAAGTTATGTAAACACCTCAGCAAATAATGGTGACGGAAATCTAAAAACAGATCCATGTGAGGTGTTGAAATGCCGTGAAACATACTTTAAGAAACATCTTAACACGAACCAAGGTCAGAAGAAGCAGTTGACATTCCAGGTAACATCCCTGGACAGGTTGGACCACCATTCTCATTAGAGGAGGTACAGAAGACTGTCAAAGCAAAGAAGTCAATATAAAATCCCTGGACTGGTTGGACCACCATTCTCACTAGAGGAGGTACAGAAGACTGTCAAAGCAATGAAGTCAAGATAACATCCCTGGACTGGTTGGACCACCATTCTCACTAGAGGAGGTACAGAAGACTGTCAAAGCAATGAAGTCAAGATAACATCCCTGGACTGGTTGGACTACCATTCTCACTAGAGGAGGTACAGAAGACTGTCAAAGCAATGAAGTCAAGATAACATCCCTGGACTGGTTGGACCACCATTCTCACTAGAGGAGGTACAAAAGGCTGTCAAAGCAATGAAGTCAAGATAACATCCCTGGACTGGTTGGACCACCATTCTCACTAGAGGAGGTACAGAAGACTGTCAAAGCAAAGAAGTCAAGATAACATCCCTGGACTGGTTGGACCACCATTCTTACTAGAAGAGGTACAGAAGGCTGTCAAAGCAATGAAGTCAAGATAACATCCCTGGACTGGTTGGACCACCATTCTCAATAGAGGAGGTACAGAAGACTGTCAAAGCAAAGAAGTCAAGATAACATCCCTGGACTGGTTGGACCACCATTCTCACTAGAGGAGGTACAGAAGACTGTCAAAGCAATGAAGTCAAGATAACATCCCTGGACTGGTTGGACTACCATTCTCACTAGAAGAGGTACAGAAGGCTGTCAATGCAATGAAGTCAAGATAACATCCCTAGACTGGTTGGACCACCATTCTCACTAGAAGAGGTACAGAAGACTGTCAAAGCAAAGAAGTCAAGATAACATCCCTGGACTGGTTGGACCACCATTCTTACTAGAAGAGGTACAGAAGGCTGTCAAAGCAATGAAGTCAAGATAACATCCCTGGACTGGTTGGACCACCATTCTCACTAGAAGAGGTACAGAAGACTGTCAAAGCAAAGAAGTCAAGATAACATCCCTGGACTGGTTGGACTACCATTCTCACTAGAGGAGGTACAGAAGGCTGTCAAAGCAATGAAGTCAAGATAACATCCCTGGACTGGTTGGACCACCATTCTCACTAGAAGAGGTACAGAAGACTGTCAAAGCAAAGAAGTCAAGATAACATCCCTGGACTGGTTGGACCACCATTCTTACTAGAAGAGGTACAGAAGGCTGTCAATGCAATGAAGTCAAGATAACATCCCTGGACTGGTTGGACCACCATTCTTACTAGAAGAGGTACAGAAGACTGTCAAAGCAAAGAAGTCAAGATAACATCCCTGGACTGGTTGGACTACCATTCTTACTAGAAGAGGTACAGAAGGCTGTCAATGCAATGAAGTCAAGATAACATCCCTAGACTGGTTGGACCACCATTCTCACTAGAAGAGGTACAGAAGACTGTCAAAGCAAAGAAGTCAAGATAACATCCCTGGACTGGTTGGACCACCATTCTTACTAGAAGAGGTACAGAAGGCTGTCAAAGCAATGAAGTCAAGATAACATCCCTGGACTGGTTGGTCCACCATTCTCACTAGAGGAGGTACAGAAGGCTGTCAAAGCAATGAAGTCAAGATAACATCCCTGGACTGGTTGGACCACCATTCTCAATAGAGGAGGTACAGAAGGCTGTCAAAGCAATGAAGTCAAGATAACATCCCTGGACTGGTTGGACCACCATTCTCAATGGAGGAGGTACAGAAGGCTGTCAAAGCAATGAAGTCAAGATAACATCCCTGGACTGGTTGGACCACCATTCTCACTAGAGGAGGTACAGAAGGCTGTCAAAGCAAAGAAGTCAAGATAACATCCCTGGACTGGTTGGACCACCATTCTCGCTAGAGGAGGTACAGAAGACTGTCAAAGCAAAGAAGTCAAGATAACATCCCTGGACTGGTTGGACTACCATTCTCACTAGAGGAGGTACAGAAGACTGTCAAAGCAAAGAAGTCAATATAACATCCCTGGACTGGTTGGACTACCATTCTCACTAGAGGAGGTACAGAAGACTGTCAAAGCAAAGAAGTCAAGATAACATCCCTGGACTGGTTGGACTACCATTCTCACTAGAGGAGGTACAGAAGACTGTCAAAGCAAAGAAGTCAAGATAACATCCCTGGACTGGTTGGACTACCATTCTTACTAGAAGAGGTACAGAAGGCTGTCAATGCAATGAAGTCAAGATAACATCCCTAGACTGGTTGGACCACCATTCTCACTAGAAGAGGTACAGAAGACTGTCAAAGCAATGAAGTCAAGATAACATCCCTGGACTGGTTGGACCACCATTCTTACTAGAAGAGGTACAGAAGGCTGTCAAAGCAATGAAGTCAAGATAACATCCCTGGACTGGTTGGTCCACCATTCTCACTAGAGGAGGTACAGAAGGCTGTCAAAGCAATGAAGTCAAGATAACATCCCTGGACTGGTTGGACCACCATTCTCAATAGAGGAGGTACAGATGGCTGCCAAAGCAATGAAGTCAAGATAACATCCCTGGACTGGTTGGACCACCATTCTCAATGGAGGAGGTACAGAAGGCTGTCAAAGCAATGAAGTCAAGATAACATCCCTGGACTGGTTGGACCACCATTCTCACTAGAGGAGGTACAGAAGGCTGTCAAAGCAAAGAAGTCAAGATAACATCCCTGGACTGGTTGGACCACCATTCTCGCTAGAGGAGGTACAGAAGACTGTCAAAGCAAAGAAGTCAAGATAACATCCCTGGACTGGTTGGACTACCATTCTCACTAGAGGAGGTACAGAAGACTGTCAAAGCAAAGAAGTCAAGATAACATCCCTGGACTGGTTGGACTACCATTCTCACTAGAGGAGGTACAGAAGACTGTCAAAGCAAAGAAGTCAAGATAACATCCCTGGACTGGTTGGACTACCATTCTCACTAGAGGAGGTACAGAAGACTGTCAAAGCAAAGAAGTCAAGATAACATCCCTAGACTGGTTGGACCACCATTCTCACTAGAGGAGGTACAGAAGACTGTCAAAGCAAAGAAGTCAAGATAACATCCCTGGACTGGTTGGACTACCATTCTCACTAGAGGAGGTGCAGAAGGCTGTAAATGCAATGAAGTCAAGATAACATCCCTAGACTGGTTGGACTACCATTCTCACTAGAAGAGGTACAGAAGACTGTCAAAGCAATGAAGTCAAGATAACATCCCTGGACTGGTTGGACTACCATTCTCACTAGAGGAGGTGCAGAAGGCTGTCAAAGCAATGAAGTCAAGATAACATCCCTGGACTGGTTGCACCACCATTCTCAATAGAGGAGGTACAGAAGGCTGTCAAAGCAATGAAGTCAAGATAACATCCCTATACTGGTTGGACCACCATTCTCACTAGAAGAGGTACAGAAGACTGTCAAAGCAATGAAGTCAAGATAACATCCCTGGACTGGTTGGACTACCATTCTCACTAGAGGAGGTGCAGAAGGCTGTCAAAGCAATGAAGTCAAGATAACATCCCTGGACTGGTTGCACCACCATTCTCAATAGAGGAGGTACAGAAGACTGTCAAAGCAATGAAGTCAAGATAACATCCCTAGACTGGTTGGACCACCATTCTCACTAGAAGAGGTACAGAAGGCTGTCAATGCAATGAAGTCAAGATAACATCCCTGGACTGGTTGGCCCACCATTCTTACTAGAGGAGGTACAGAAGGCTGTCAAAGCAATGAAGTCAAGATAACATCCCTGGACTGGTTGGACCACCATCTTTACTAGAAGAGGTACAGAAGGCTGTCAATGCAATGAAGTCAAGATAACATCCCTGGACTGGTTGGACCACTATTCTCACTAGAGGAGGTACAGAAGGCTGTCAAAGCAGTGAAGTCAAGATAACATCCCTGGACTGGTTGGACCACCATTCTCACTAGAGGAGGTGCAGAAGGCTGTCAAAGCAATGAAGTCAAGATAACATCCCTGGACTGGTTGGACTACCATTCTCACTAGAGGAGGTGCAGAAGGCTGTCAAAGCAATGAAGTCAAGATAACATCCCTGGACTGGTTGGACCACCATTCTCACTAGAGGAGGTACAGAAGGCTGTCAAAGCAATGAAGTCAAGATAACATCCCTGGACTGGTTGGACCACCATTCTCGCTAGAGGAGGTACAGAAGGCTGTCAAAGCAATGAAGTCAAGATAACATCCCTGGACTGGTTGGACCACTATTCTCACTAGAGGAGGTACAGAAAGCTGTCAAAGCAATGAAGTCAAGATAACATCCCTGGACTGGTTGGACCACTATTCTCACTAGAGGAGGTACAGAAGGCTGTCAAAGCAAAGGGATCTAGCTAGGAAAGCGCCTGGTGCTGATCACATAACGGCTGAAGCTTTGAAAGCAGGCGGAGAGAAGATGGCTGAGATGCCACCAGGAAAGGTTACCGACACATTTGTGCAAACAAAATTATGATCAACCTAGTACAAAAGAAAGGGTACAAGCTAACCCCGTCAAACTACCGGGCAATTTCCCTGATATCCATCCAGGGTACGGTATTCTGCAAGATAATACTCATGAGGATAGATGACAACATTGACACACACATTGGATTCAGGAAGAACAGAGGGATAGTATATGCTATCTTCATTGTGCGACAGATAATGGAAAAGGCAAACTAGCACCAGGTCCAGCTGCATTTCAGCTTAGTGGACTTCAAGGCTACATTTGATACTATTTGGTGAAGGGCAATTTGGAAGATGTTGAGGTCTTTTGGGATGGATCCCAAGATTACATCACTGATTGAAGCTATTTATGATAATTTTGAATGTGCAGTCGTCATCAATGGTCAACTGACAGAATTGTTCGTGAGACAGGGCTGTTTGTTATTACCTATCATGTTCAGTTTGTTCCTGCAGTTCGTCATGGCAGACCTGAAGAGCTTATGCAAGGAATTCAAGCTACTTACTAACATCAGCATTGACATCAGATATGCAGATGAATTATTTCCACCGTGTTTGAGAAACTATACATCTTTTCTGATGAACTTCAAACTGATTGTAGGAAATTGGGTATACAAATCAACTTCTCCAAAAAGAGAAGCGTATTATTTTGTATGCGAAAAACGAGAGAGAGAGAGAGAGAGAGAGAGAGAGAGAGAGAGAGAGAGAGAGAGAGAGAGAGAGAGAGAGAGAGAGAGAGAGAGAGAGAGAGAGAGAGAGAGAGAGAGAGAGAGAGAGAGAGAGAGAGAGAGAGAGAGAGAGAGAGAGAGAGAGAGAGAGAGAGAGAGAGAGATGTTAGTCGACGCATAGCCTCGGCATGGCACATTTTCCACAAGAAGCATCTCAACAAGACTGAAAGCCTTGTCTTCGGGCTATTAGAGGTGTTACCAGGGCGGACAGACTACAAAATATCAAGATCAGAAAGGCACCTTTACCCCTGAGTCTATCACAGAAGTCATCAGACACCGAAGACTCATCGTTAGACAAACATACAAGCAAGACTTCGAAGGACAGCAGAAGAGAGGAAGACCACTGAAGAGGTGGAGTGAATAGATCAGGAATGATACTGGGCTCCTGCTATTGACAGCAGAGCAGCATGCCATAAATAGAAGAGAATGGAGGATGCAACTTCCCGGAGGACAGCGAGGGTCAATATGGCCTATGCGTTTAGTTCAAGTAAGTGAAGTGATGTGCACGAATACATCACTGGGTTTTTTGTTTGTTCAGGTTTGGCTTTATTGATAATGATTCACCATTGGAATTCCATCGTGATCGCTGATGCCTGGAACTTCTTGTGGGTTCACTAACTAGTTGGTGTAGTCAGAATTCATCTGCAATGTCCATGAGTTGGCGTGATATGGTTGGTATATTGCAGCCTTGTCTAAGAGTGTGGGATTCTCATATAATGTCTCCCACGCTGAAATCTCCAAAAAAACAACAACATTCAGTTCCTGTGACAATATGTGGTTGGTGGGTGTAAATGAATGTGGTCAGTACCTCTCGTTTCGCTTTGTTGCTTTGACAGTTTATCACGATGAGTCTCAGTGATCTTGGTCTGACTTTGTTGGTGGTGTGTGTAGTTTCACCATTGCACCTTGGGTGATGACGCAGCTTTAGGAGTTCCTAGCTGCTCGTTTTCATCATTCAGTGATGCTAAACTGTGAAAACTGTTGGACAGTTCAATTGAATTATCAGTGAACAACTGCCCTAGGAAGTAGTTAGGTAGACCACAGGAAGAACAACTCCACAGCACTCCTGTGTCTTTGTTTCGTATGCATTACATACGCTTATACACTTTTACTTATAACTGATGAGTTAGACTGAGAGTCCCCGGATGTTTGCCCATATACTAGCTGGTATATCATTTTTTTTATACAGCATGAAATATTTTAAATACATTTTGACATCCAAATAAAATCAGAAGGTAAAGATAAAAAGAAATATAGGAGAAATTTCCACTAAGGTAAATATAAAAATATGAGAGCATACTTAGCAAAGTAAAATTGGGATAATATGCTGAGGAATACAGACAGCAATTGAATATTGGAACATTCTAAAATATGAAAATGAGAGTGTCATTGAACAAGTTGTTTCCTTGTAAAAATAAACGAAAACGGTCCAGAAAGAAACACTTGTCAAAAGAAGTTATTCGAAAAAATGCGTACAAACAAACTATGTGGAGAATTAATAGGCGTACCAGAAAGGATTAACACTTTACAAAGAGACACTTAATGCAGCTATGATTGAAACTAGAACATCTAAAAGAAGCTATGAGCAACAAGTGTAACATGAGCACAAACGTAACAATGTAACATGAGCACAAACGTAACAATGTAACATAAGCACAAACGTAACAACGTAACATGAGCACAAACGTAACAATGTAACATAAGCACAAACGTAACAATGTAACATGAGCACAAACGTAACAATGTAACATGAGCACAAACGTAACAATGTAACATAACAAAATGACAGGAAGAGTTTTTATGCATATGTCAGGAGTAAACAAAACAAGACAAAGCTGAACTATTAGAAGACAGTACTGGAAATATAATATCACAAGATTTTTTTAATAGCGATAATAATAGCGCATTATTGCCGTGCGTTGTCTTTTAAAACATTTATTTTAGGACTTTTGTCGCAAGTAATGTTTTCGCGTAGCTGGCATTGAAATGTATGCGCTTTACAAAACGTAATAACACCATCAAATGATCGCATTAAGCCCGCCGCACACCGCCCTATTGTCTACGCTGCGACGCATTACGACCGTCGTAGCCCAATCGCGTATGATCGTAAGCTTACGACTGGCCAACGACTGACCGCCGCACACGCACACGCACACGCACACGCACACGCACACGCACACGCACACGCACACGCACACGCACACGCACACGCACACGCACACGCACACGCACACGCACACGCACACGCACACGCACACGCACACGCACACGCACACGCACACGCACACGCACACGCACACGCACACACACACACACACACACACACACACAGGTTGCACAGTTGGAGGACTCGAAAGGGGTTGCAGTTCGATGTTTTTGAAAAACGCACGATCCCCAAATTAACCACGCTACGGGCCTGATAGTATGTGTGTCTTGTAAATACGTCGGATTATGGTACTGACTAATATAGCGACGTGTCTGTTAATTAGTCCGTCTGGGAGTGGAGATGGCATACATTGTTGTTGTAATATAAAATAGTTTTTCATAGATTATTAGGCGCCGAGTCCAAATCTGACTAAATCCCTTGACCAATTTTTTTTTTATTGTATTAGGTCCAGAGCCAGGTACATTTTTCAGATGGGTGTCGGCTTTACGTCGATGTTCGCTGTTTATTATTTAGAATTTGTTTATTAGTTCTATGTTCTCTAAAGTAAATAGAGATATGTTTCGGGAAAAAAATTAATCCGCGTCGGCATTGAAATCAGAGGTCGTTTCGGCCCACGGCGGAATTCTAAGAACGGGGAGAGGTGGGTCCTGCAAAATGGTGAGAGGTTGGCCTAAAAATAGGTGGGAGGTGGAATTTTGAGGTGGGATGTGACAGAAAACTTATAACACGATAGTTTATGTAGATTGTGTTCATGTATCTTGAAGTGCATAATGATAATATTGTTTTTACTGCGTGTCGTTTTGGTTTTCTTCGTCGCATGGCTTTCCGTGTGGGCTGCAGTTGAGACAGACCAATATATCGCATCTACTTCACCAATTTTAGGCCATTGTATTATATAAACTACAGTTGGTTATGTTTATATTACTTATATGGGCGCATTTGATCTCCAAATAATATTTATGGATATACCTAACAAACTATATGATGTTCTGCAGCCTGAAATTTACCATTGTAGTTCGTACTCTGCTCTGTAACGAAGGCCTGGAATATGCGATGTATGTTGGCACATACCTGTGTTCGCACATACTTGTGTTCGCACATACCTGTGTTCGCATATACCTGTGTTCGCACATACCTGTGCGGAGTTGCCCCAGTACCCTTGGGCACACCCGCACACCAGTGGTCAATACATATTGATAACATTGTTCTTAGTTGAGTTGAAACTTGATAACTGATAGTAGTAAACTACTTAATATACAAATTAACAAGGCGTCATTACAATTCTGGCATAAACAGTTCCCTATTTATGACTCATTGTACCCAGTGTTTGCGGACACTTTGTACCCAGTGGGTGCGGACACATTGTACCCAGTGGGTGCGGACACATTGTACCTAGTGTGCGCGGACATATTGTACCCAGTGTGTGCGGACACATTGTACCCAGTGTGTGCGGACACATTGTACCCAGTGGGTGCGGACACATTGTACCCAGTGTGTGCGGACACATTGTACCCAGTGTGCGCGGACACATTGTACCCAGTGTGCGCGGACACATTGTACCCAGTGTGTGCGGACACATTGTACCCAGTGTGTGCGGACACATTGTACCCAGTGGGTGCGGACACATTGTACCCAGTGTGTGCGGACACAGTGTACCCAGTGTGTGCGGACACTCCCCACCTTCCCCTACAGTATAATTGTTTAGTCTACGTCTACGTCTACGTCTACTTACGTCTACGTCTACGTCTACGTCTACGTCTACGTCTACGTCTACTTACGTCTACGTCTACGTCTACGTCTACTTACGTCTACGTCTACTTACGTCTACGTCTACGTCTACGTCTACTTACGTCTACGTCTACGTCTACTTACGTCTACGTCTACTTACGTCTACGTCTACGTCTACTTACGTCTACGTCTACGTCTACGTCTACGTCTACGTCTACGTCTACGTCTACGTCTACGTCTACGTCTACGTCTACGTCTACGTCTACGTCTACGTCTACGTCTACGTCTACGTCTACGTCTACGTCTACGTCTACGTCTACGTCGTAGGAATTCTGGGTGGACGTCGGCCTGAGACAGGGGAGTGCCCTAAGTCCACTGTTGTTCGTCGCTGTAGTGGAGGTGATCAGCAGGAAAGCGAGTATGAAGGACATTCTCTCATGAGGGAGGGAGGGAGGGGGGAGGGAGGAAGTTGGTGTGAGAGATATTCTCACTAGGAAGCTGGTGAGTAGCCGGCTGAAATGGGCTGGACACGTGGAAAAAATGGAAGGAGAACGTGAAAGGTCGACGAAGAGAGCGCATGCGCTTAAAGTGGAGGATAGAAGGAGAAAAGGAAGACCGACCCTGAGATGGGAGGACTGCGTGAAGAGAGATTTGGCGGGAGTGGGGGAATCAGTGGAAAATGAGAGCGAGGGATGGGGGAAGACGGTTGGTGGAGACGGTGAAAAAAGTGAAAAAAAATCGACGATCGGTGTCGGTGACAACCTCAGCCCGGACTCCAGGGATAAAGAGGAGAGCAACAACTGTGAAACCAGAGCATAATGGACCCAGTGTTGTTGTTGTTGTTGTTGTTGTTGTTGCTGTTGTTGTATAATGGTCCGCTGCAGAGTGGACCACGGCTGTTGTTGCGATTCGGAGAGTCCGATGGTTTGCCCTCATGATGTTTCTGGAATCTGACTTTATTGCGAGAGTTATTGTGAGCGTGATGGTTAATAACTCCAACCCATCCATCATCGCTTAACTGACTGTCTCTTCTGCTGATCCTTTCAGTCGATGCACTTCCACAATGTTAATGTGGTCGAAACAACGGACCATTTGGACTATTCAAACAAACACGGGGCGCAGTGGCGCGGCGGTCAGAACGTCGGACTCTCAGTCGAGATAATCCGTATCCAAGCTTTGGCAATTTCGTTCACCCCACATTGGCACACTTACTCAGTTGTATAAATGAGTACATTGCTACAGACATGCCGCTTCCCGATGTGGCTATACAATAATGAGTTAGTTACGCAGGACGTTATTACGTATTAAACTATGGGTAGCCAGAGACTCGTTATGGAAGTGGTCATAAGTTATCACGTGGTCGGGATAGCAGCATGGGGAACTTTTAGGCGGCACCTGGTGTAAGTTCATATTTTTCATAATGATGGCTGAGAAACACATGTTTTACTCACTCAGGGCACCACAAAAACATTTAAACACGACGAGGGATATTCTTACGTGTGCATTTAATGGCAATTGCGATGATTTATATTTGCGCTTTATGAGAATGATTAATAACATGGTGTTCTATGTAAATAGCCACAGTAGCACGTGTATCGTGTACCAGGAAGCTATCACACGGAGGGTGTGATAGATAAAAACAGGCAACACTTTGGCAAGAGTCCAGCGTATGACTTAATTAACCAGTCTTTGAACCTATGGTTTGACATGTGTGGTTATATTAACATGTGAATTAATTGGTAAAATTCTGTTTGAATTCAAAAATATGAGGGCAACATGCCTTGATTGATCTAAGACGAAATATAGCAGCTGCTGTAATTGCGGTGTCTCTAAGCGATAAGCAGTGAGACTATGCCTACGCATTTTCATAGCGCTTATGCACAAAACCACACCTGAGATCAGTCTGATCAAGGTACTGCAGTTACAATAGCTGGATGTGGCAGTAATATATGATCTCGGGGACTGCAATTTAACGGGGTCGTCTGTGTGCATTCAAACTACACTATGGCACCTCGACACAGGCACAATGTAGACATTGACTTATTTGTTCTGTGAGACTTTGCCAAGCAGCATAAGAAGGGGAATTCCGACAAGTTACACTTCCGCCTTTAAACCAATCAGAACCGGCCCTGTCAGAGAATGATGTCTATGGAGAACATTGACGGCACAACTGTACCTCTGAAATAACCACTGGCAAATAACAACAGCACCTTATTATAATACTAGCCCAGTTGTCCGACGTCGCACGGGAGAAGGCAAGAGTTTATGACTCCTAGCACTATCCATCCAAGGTGAACATCTTGCCTAATCAGCTATTGCATAGGGGCTATACTAACGTAAGTAAGGCATTAACTAATACATAGTACATAAGGTAATACGTAGCTTAATATAAGGCATTAACTAATACATAAGGTAATGCATAGTACATAAGGTAATACATAGTACATAAGGTAATACATAGTACATAAGGTAATACATAGTACATAAGGTAATACATAGTACATAAGGTAATACATAGTACATAAGGTAGTACATAGCGTAATATATCTGGTTTGGTTTCAAACACTGAATTAGTTGACAAGTTAGGCTCATCACATAAAACGCCTTCTTTTCCACCGAGATGTCATAAGAATGTGTGTGCGTGTGCGTGAGTGATTGAATGAGTGTGAGTGTGTGTGTGTGTGTGTGTGTGTGTGTGTGTGTGTGTGTGTGTGTCTGTCTGTATGTCTGTCTGTCTGTCTGTCTGTGTGGAAACAGATCAGATATACATTCGGTAGGTGGCGCCACCAACGAAAACATAATCTTCAAACCGCCTTCATAAAAGAATTGAGATGTGGGGGAGACATCCAGCTAGTTGGTTGTGCCCACTTGGAAGGTTTGATACAGACATAACAGATGTGGGGGAGACATCCAGCTATTTGGTTGTGCCCACTTGGAAGGTTTGATACAGACATAACAGATGCTGAATTAGGATTGACAGGATACGTAATGTGTAGGAGAGATCGAATAGGAAGAAGGGGAGGGGGAGTTATTTTATATGTTAAAGAATCTATTCAGGCTGATCAAATAAAATTAGAAAGCGAAGCAGATTACGATGAAGCTGTTTGGTGCAAAATAGTTTCAGGAAATTCAAAATTAACTATTGGATTAGTTTACCGAAGTCCCAACATAAACGAAGAGGATAACACAAAAATACAAAATGCTATAAAGGAAGTTAGTAAAGGGGAATGTATCATAATGAGAGATTTTAACCATGGACACATACAATGGAAATCTCTAGAGAGTACAGGGGGTGAGGACCAACGATTTCTATTTTTAATTCAGGATAGCTTATATAGTTTTATCATCACAAAAAGAATTAGTGGACAATGTAAAAATACATGAACCATTGGGTAACAGTGACCACAATCAAATACATTCTGACATCAATGTAAAATCAGAAAGTAAAAATAAAAAACATATAGGAGAAACTTCCACAACGGTAACTTTAAAGATATGAGAAAATACTTAGCAAAGCTAGATTGGAATAACATGCTGATGAATAAGACCGCAATTGAATGTTGGAATATTTTAAAATATAAAATTGAGAGTTTCATCGATAAATATGTTCCCTTGAAAAAACAAGGAAAACGGTCTAGAAAGAAACACTTGTCAAAAGAAGCTATTAGAAAATAGTGTTTAAGCAAAATATGTGGAGGGTTTATAGGCATACCAGAAAGGATGAAGACTATGCAAATTACAAAGAGGCACTTAACCTAGCTACAACTGAAATTAGAAAATCTAAAAGAACCTTTGAAATAAAATTGGCAGGTAATATCAAAAATGACAGCAAGAGTTTCTATGCTTATGTAAGGAGTAAACAGAAAGTTCGATATAAGGTCGGACCACTGGAAAACAACAGGGAAAACATAATTTCAGACGGGTTTCAAATGGCAGAGGTCCTGAATGAGTATTTCAGCCAAGTTTTTACCACAGAAGATATCAGCTCACTTCCAGTCCCATTTACTAAATTTGACGGCAATAAATCAGAACATTTAGGGCAATTATTTGTAACTCCTGAAATGATAGCGCAGAAAATTAAGAAGATGAAAGATAATAAATCACCTGGAGTTGATGGGATACCACCAAAACTGCTTAAGGAAATTGTTGAGCAAATTAGTACACCGCTGGCAAAATCGTTTAACTTGTCACTAGAAGAAGCAAACATTACGCCGCTATTTAAGAAGGGATCGAGGAACAATCCAGATAATTACAGACCAGTGAGTTTAGAGACCACATGGTGGAATTCCTCGTGAAACATAAATTAATATGGGTTCCTAAAAGCAAGGTCATGTCTAACCAATCTCTTATGTTTTTTGGAAGAAGTTACAAAGTGGGTAGATGACGGGTCACCAGTGGATGTTGTCTACTTAGATTTTCAGAAAGCTTTCGATAAAGTGCCACATCAAAGATTGTTACTTAAACTAAAAGCCCATGGTATAGGTAATGATGTAATCAACTGGATAGAAAAGTGACTTACACACAGAAGAGAGTAATAGTAGATGGTGAGATTTCAAACTGGAAATCGGTTTTGAGTGGGGTACCACAGGGATCAGTATTAGGCCCTATACTCTTTTATAATATATATAAATGATTTGGAAGATGACATATCTAGCAAAGTACTAAAATTTGCAGATGACACAAAAGTATTCAGAAAGGTTACTAATGATACAGATAAACAAAGTTTACAGGATGATCTAGATAAATTAGTTAAATGGTCAGAAAAATGGCAAATGTTATTAAATTTTGGGAAGTGTAAATGTATACACATAGGACATGGAAACATGGACGAAGAATACAAAATGGGGGATGCTGTACTAAGTAGAACCACACAAGAAAAGGACTTAGGAGTAACATTTAGTGCTGACATGAAAGTTTCAGAGCAATGTGGGATTGCTGCTTCGAAAGTAAATCAAATTCTAGGGCTAATTAGGAGAAATATCATATATAAGGAGAAACAGCTAATTGTACCCCTGTACAAAGCAATAGTTAGACCACATATGGAATATTGTATTCAAGCATGGAGGTCGTATCGTAAAAAGGACATAGACAAGCTAGAAAGAATAAACGAAGAGCAACTAAAATGATTCCAGAATTGAAATACCTTAGTTATGAAAGTCGCTGATTACAATGTGGTTTGACAACACTAGAGACCAGGAGATTAAGAGGAGACCAAATAAAAATTTTCAAAATAGTGAACGGTTATGAGGATGTTGATAGGAATATGTTTTTCAAACTTAAAGAAGTCAGTAGAACCAGAGGACACAAAGCAGCAATGGTTAAGGAGCAGTGTAGGTTGGACATGAGAAAGTACTCTTTCTCACAGAGGGTGATAACTGAATGGAACAAACTGCCAAATGATTGTGTTAATGCTAATAGTGTGAATATGTTTAAAAATAGAATTGACAGATATCTGATAAGGGTGGGATACACATAGATGAGAAAATTGTTGGACTCTCGATAAGCCAATGGCTTCCTTGTCCACTTGCCACCTGGAACGTGTTGTTTGGGATGGCAATCTTATTAAATCTTGTTAAATACTAGCTAGGTATTAAAACAGTGCTCACGGTTTCGCAATCGGGTTACTATTGCCGGAGGACCTGATCTCAATAATGCTGTTTAGGCATTCCCGGCACCATGTAAGCCTGCTCCATATAGGCCTGCACCATTTAGGCCTACACCATATACGCCTGCACCATGTAAGCCTACACCATGTAAGCCTGCACCATGTAAGCCTGCACCATGTAGGCCTGTACCATGTAGGCCTGTACCATATACGCCTGCACCATGTATGTCTGCACCATATAAGCATCAACGCTCTGTATAACTCCAAAGTGAAAATACAACGAACAATGGGATCACAATTTTTATTCCGCAGCTCAAGATGCACGCATGTTTCTGGATCACGGTCTTAGTGCAGACTAACTAATCTGATTGTCAGCAGTTCCCACTAGTAGCTAGTGTATCTACACGTACATATAGGGCACGGTTGAAGTCCAAGGGTTGCTATCTAAGCAGCCAGTCCAAATATACCCTGCCATATGGGGTATCTTTTGAAAGTAGTCACTGAGCAAGTGTTTTATGTCCTGGCCAAGTTGAATGACGTCAATGCTTCGCAGTACAAAGCCATCATTTCTCACTTGGTACTGCTACGTCTGTTCAACGACTCTATGTCCTGGCCAAGTTGACCGACGTCAATACTTCGCAGTACAAAGCCATCATTTCTCACTTGGTACTGCTACGTCTGTGCAACGACTCTATGTCCTGGCCAAGTTGACCGACGTCAATACTTCGCAGTACAAAGCCATCATTTCTCACTTGGTACTTCTACGTCTGTTCAACGACTCTATGTCCTGCGCGGAAGGTTCGTGGATATCAGTTCCTGAAAGGTACACAACAAACATACAATGCATACTTGCACACATGCACACATGCATGTCCACATAAACACATAGACGTGTGTGCGTTCGTGCGTGCCTGCGAGCGTGTGAACGTGCACAGGCGCACATGTGCTCGCATGCCCAAACGCGTGCGCGCGCACGCACGCTCAAATATTTACGTTAGTTCGTGAACATGTTCAATCAGTTTTGGAGAATAATATAAATGAGATTTTATTTTAATCACACAGTCCTAACAGTTTACTCACTACCACGGTGTTTCGGCAGCCACCGGTTACCTGCTTCGGGAACCGGATTCTGGGACGACTTAGTTCATCTTCTACTCGCCAGATGGTATGCAGGTGAGCGTAAGAAGAACTATGTCGTCACATAAGTTATGTCCTGAAGAAGGCAACAAGCAGTAGCGCCAAAACGTCGTAATAGTGAATTAATTTCATAGTTGTGAATAAACGAAAATCAATCTAATATTTACGATGGTTGTTGACGGATAATGTAACGTGATTACTGAGTTAGCGTAACCACAAACATGAGTGAGATAACTAAGGCGATTCGTGCAGCCACTGTAATCGAAAGTATTTGATTTGTGTCAAAGCAAATGTACATTTAATGTATCACAGCCTGGCGAGGCACTTGTCAACTGAATTAAGCACAATAATAACTTTATTTGAACACATGTAAGAACAATTATTATTAATAAAATATGTATGTTTATAGAAATACTGAAGAATAAATGCTAGTCCATAATAACTGTAGAATAAGTGCAAGTCTATGATAACTGAAAAATAAGTGCTAGTCCATAATAACTGAAAAATAAGCGCTAGTCCATAATAACTGAAGAATAAGCGCTAGTCCATAATAACTGAAGAATAAGTGTTAGTCCATAATAACTGAAAAATAAGTGCTAGTCCATAATAACTGAAAAATAAGCGCTAGTCCATAATAACTGAAGAATAAGCGCTAGTCCATAATAACTGAAGAATAAGTGTTAGTCCATAATAACTGAAAAATAAGTGCTAGTCCATAATAACTGAAAAATAAGCGCTAGTCCATAATAACTGAAGAATAAGCGCTAGTCCATAATAACTGAAGAATAAGTGTTAGTCCATAATAACTGAAAAATAAGTGCTAGTCCATAATAACTGAAAAATAAGCGCTAGTCCATAATAACTGAAAAATAAGTGCTAGTCCATAATAACTGAAAAATAAGTGCTAGTCCATAATAACTGAAAAATAAGCGCTAGTCCATAATAACTGAAGAATAAGCGCTAGTCCATAATAACTGAAGAATAAGTGTTAGTCCATAATAACTGAAAAATAAGTGCTAGTCCATAATAACTGAAAAATAAGCGCTAGTCCATAATAACTGAAGAATAAGCGCTAGTCCATAATAACTGAAGAATAAGTGTTAGTCCATAATAACTGAAAAATAAGTGCTAGTCCATAATAACTGAAAAATAAGCGCTAGTCCATAATAACTGAAGAATAAGCGCTAGTCCATAATAACTGAAGAATAAGTGTTAGTCCATAATAACTGAAAAATAAGTGCTAGTCCATAATAACTGAAAAATAAGCGCTAGTCCATAATAACTGAAGAATAAGCGCTAGTCCATAATAACTGAAGAATAAGTGTTAGTCCATAATAACTGAAAAATAAGTGCTAGTCCATAATAACTGAAAAATAAGCGCTAGTCCATAATAACTGAAAAATAAGTGCTAGTCCATAATAACTGAAAAATAAGTGCTAGTCCATAATAACTGAAAAATAAGCGCTAGTCCATAATAACTGAAGAATAAGCGCTAGTCCATAATAACTGAAGAATAAGTGTTAGTCCATAATAACTGAAAAATAAGTGCTAGTCCATAATAACTGAAAAATAAGCGCTAGTCCATAATAACTGAAGAATAAGCGCTAGTCCATAATAACTGAAGAATAAGTGTTAGTCCATAATAACTGAAAAATAAGTGCTAGTCCATAATAACTGAAAAATAAGCGCTAGTCCATAATAACTGAAGAATAAGCGCTAGTCCATAATAACTGAAGAATAAGTGTTAGTCCATAATAACTGAAAAATAAGTGCTAGTCCATAATAACTGAAAAATAAGCGCTAGTCCATAATAACTGAAAAATAAGTGCTAGTCCATAATAACTGAAAAATAAGCGCTAGTCCATAATAACTGAAAAATAAGTGCTAGTCCATAATAACTGAAAAATAAGCGCTAGTCCATAATAACTGAAGAATAAGTGTTAGTCCATAATAACTGTAGAATAAGTGTTAGTCCATAATAACTGTAGAATAAGTGCTAGTCCATAATAACTGTAAAATAAGTGCTAGTCCATAATAACTGTAGAATAAGTGCTAGTCCATAATAACTGAAGAATAAGTGCTAGTCCATAATAACTGTAGAATAAGTGCTAGTCCATAATAACTGTAGAATAAGTGCTAGTCCATAATAACTGTAGAATAAGTGCTAGTCCATAATAACTGTAGAATAAGTGCTAGTCCATAATAACTGTAGAATAAGTGCTAGTCCATAATAACTGTAGAATAAGTGCTAGTCTATAATAACTGAAGAATAAGCGCTAGTCTATAATAACTGTAGAATAAGTGCTAGTCCATAATAACTAAAAATAAGTGCTAGTCTATAATAACTGTAGAATAAGTGCTAGTCTATAATAACTGTAGAATAAGTGCTAGTCTATAATAACTGTAGAATAAGTGCTAGTCTATAATAACTGTAGAATAAGTGCTAGTCTATAATAACTGTAGAATAAGTGCTAGTCCATAATAACTGAAGAATAAGTGCTAGTCTATAATAACTGAAGAATAAGTGCTAGTCTGTAATAACAAGGGTTCCGATTACCTTTTATTTCATTTGAGATAACATAATATCTACGTCGGCAACATACAAAGAAAATAATGATGTAACATAACCACGTATATTGCTCTATGGTCTATTGATACATGTCTAGTGTTCCAGTTTCCTCTACATACAATGATAGTTTAATGAGGGACTATGTCATGGTCTATAAATACCAGTGTATTAATACACTTCTTATGGCTGTAGATTTAATGATTTGAGTTACCTGATCCTTCGATCGCAGACGCTTTATTGGAAGCCGTTGTTGGCGCCTCTGCCGTTGTTGTTAGAACCTCTGGAATTAAAGCAAAACAGCTACTGCGTTGACTTGGTCGACATAATTTAGTATAATACCAACGATATACAGTATGCATTTTGCACAATTCACAATCGACGTATTCAATGGGTGATATGGTTGTACTTCAGTGGCGACGTCGGCTCGGCAAGACAAAAACGTCTTTCAAGGTCTTTCAGTTCGTGGCCAATCAGACTCCAGTTGTTGCTATTTCAAGGGTATCACTGGTAGCACTTGTGTTGGGGGTTTCCTCTCATTCGTGTTGATCGAATAAACAATGTTTACCCTTCAAATTTCACCTGCAACGTTTGCACGTGCATCCCACGTGCACACGCAGGCCCCAACCAAGCCGGACTGGATTGTGCCCGGGTTTTTCCAACTTAATAGATGCGCCACATCTAGCTGCGTCGTGCTGCGTTACTTCATACATTCGTTATGTCCTGTAAAAAGTGTGTGCTCAAATGTTCGCGTTTCTTTTGCTGTTCAGTATAACACGACTAAAACGGGGCTTTTGCCATCAGCATCGTGTGGGTGTGACGCTGAACGGCAGACCGCAAACCACGTCACCAGTGAGTGTCCGCTGTACCAATGCACCGAGGTCCTGGTCGGGTTGGACCAAACTGCACGTGCATAGCTGCAGAACATGTGTTGAACTCATAACCAAGAACATTTGAATCATGCGCAGAAGAACCACACGAAAGAGTTGTGCGAAATTCTTACAGCATCGTGATTGGCGTAGGCGACAAATTCCTGCTGGCACAAGAGCGATATTTAAAACGTATTCCTTTTAACGTCAGTTTGTCGCACTGAATCTTCAATGGTTTTCTTGCTGCCAACACTTCAATACATTTAAAAGTAATCCTATAATTTGCATTAAATACCGAGGAATGGCTATTTTCTATATTAGAATACTCGGGGAGTAGAATGAGCTAGATTGTCGTTTTGGTTGACCAGAAAAGTCATTTTTGTTCACACAAATGTTATAATATGGTGGTGTTGATATCTGCGATTGGCTATGCAAAACGTACAACAATTATGCCGCCTGCATTCTACATAAGCAGCATTCTGTGACAGGGCCAGTTATGATTGGTTCAAATGCGAAGTGTAACTTGACGGAATTTCCCTTCTTATTTTGACACTGCTGTTTGGCAAAGGTTCACACAACTAATAAATCAGTGTATACAGTATGCTTGTGTCGAGGCTTCGCTGTGTAGTTTGAATGCACACCGACGATCCCGTTAAATGCCAGTCCTCGAGATGATTTTACTGCCACATTCGGCCATTGTAACTGCAATATCTTGGTCAGACTGATCTCACGCGTGGCTTTGTGCCGACGCGCTGTGAAATGTGATAGGCCTCGTCTCACTGTGTATTGCTTAGAGGCACCATACTTATAGTAACGGTTATACCAGTGTCGTTCTATGCTGGATGAAGTTCAAAGACTCGTTAATTAAGTCACACATGGACTCTCGCCAAAGTGTTGCCTGTTTTGATCTATCAAACTCTCGGTGTAATAACTTCCTGGTACACGATACACATGCTATTGTGGCTATTTACAATGAACACCACGTTATTAATCAGTTTCATAAAAAGCAGATCTAAATCATCACTGTGTGGGGCAAATGCTATTAATGCACACGTAAGAATATCCCCCGTTGTGTTTAAATGTTTTTGTGTGGTGCCCTGGGTTAGTAAAACATGTGTTTCTCCGCCAATGTTATGAACAAATATGAACTTACACCAATGCCTCCGAAAGGTTACACATGACTCTATCCCCGACTACGTTTCAACTAGATTCCCATAATAACGTATGATCACTCCCACAACGAGTCTCTAGTTACCCATAGTTTAGTACGTAATAGCGTCCTGCGAAACTAACTCATTACTGTACGGCACATCGGGAAGCGACATGTTTGTAAACAAGGTAAAGGTTCGTTCTTATACACAGTAATATCCACGCAGTAGGACAGTTCAAAGCGCTCTACCCTCTGGCATATCTGCTCATTCCAACGCCATCTCGATCTGTGGGAAGCATTCAGCCACGCTGCAATTACTGGGCGAAGAATATTCGTTCACATATCCACCTCTGTCTGTAGCCATGTACTCATTTATTCAATTGAGTGAACTGTGGCAATGTGGAGTGAACGAAATTGCCATAGCTTCGATACGGCAGCGAGAGGATTAGAAGCCGGGTTATCTCGACTGAGAGTCCGACGTTCTGACCGCCGCGCCACCGAGCCCCGTGTTTGTATGAATACTCCACATGCTCCGTTGTTTCGACCACATTAACATTGTAAAATTGCACTGACTGGAAAGATCAGCAGAAGAGACGCAATAAAGTCAGATCCTGGGATGAGCTTGTGGGATAACTTCCCGGAATGGGGCAAATCATGGGGCAAACCATCGGACTCTCCTAATCGCAACAACAGCCGTGGTTCACTCTGCAGTATGTCCTCACAGCTCCCACACGAAACTTATCAACATCCAAACTCTAGGCAACGCGTCTGGACTCAGGAACCCTGAAGTCGACCCCAGTCGTTTGGCTCCTGGTCAAGTCACATATATCAACCACAAATAAAGCGAGAAGCTCAAACACCCCGTCTCTACAATCAGCCCTTAGTAAAAAAAAGCCGAAATCTATACACGAATTCTACATAAATATATAGAATTGTACAGAGTATAGTAGAATTTGCATAGAAAACTATAGAATACTACATGTTCTATAGAAATAGTTTATGTCGACTTAAATATATATATATATATATACTTAAATATATATATATATATGTATATATATATATATGTATATATGTATATATATATATGTATATATATATTTAAGTCGACATAAACTATTTCTATAGAACATGTAATATATATATATATATATATAAACTATAGTATTATATATTTATTCCTATTTATAACTGCACGTATGTGTTGTACGCGCCTACGAACTGGCTGGTCCCGTATATGTGGCGCTTTATACATTTGGTAATAATAATAAGTAACAATAATAGATTTATAATCGTTGCCAACTGAAAAAACGAACGGCAGAAGTTCACAATACAGACCAGACCCAATCACATATGCCCACCTTGAATCTTATTTGGCGCGGCTGTCAATGCGCTTATAGTTGTGTTGCTTAGACGATCTGCTTCTCACGTGAAATGACCGACAGGTGGCAGCAGTGGTTGTATGCATTAAAATAATCTTGATCTTTTAGCTGGTGTATTTCTATATGTGCACGCCCGGCGCTGGTTTCAGCAATCCAGGCACAAACCGCTTTGGGCGAACCAGATCACTGTGTTCTTGTGCCATGTCGTTATTGATGTCAAACTACTAATTAATAATGCTTGCTCGACTGTACAATTATACAACTAGGCCGAACGGTGCGCAGTGTGACTATCAAGTCATGTCAATGGTCTACGGTAGACCAGGAAGTTAGAGAACATTTATTCTACACTAAATTGGTAGGTTCATTGCAGCCTACGTAACACGTCGGCTAAGTAATGTCATGATAAATTAGGGCACTTGTCTGGAATCCAGGCCAACTTGCGAATAAAAGAGGAAAGTTGGCGCTCAATGCATATTAAATATGCGAATTTGAGCTTCGAAAAGGTGATTAAATGTGTCTTTATGCACAACATGTTTAATAATTCACATGTTACGTAGTTCAGTATACATTGTGCATGGTTAATCAACAAATTGTATGTTAATAACGGCGAAATTGAGGTGGTCCCGGATTCTAGACGTGCCTAAATTGCAATTTGATATTCAGTCAGCTTTGAACGAAACATATATCATAGTTACCGTAATTACAGAGCCTCTTGGACTACAATAAGGGTCTACCTATTCGATTCGCATAAAGTTGAAACACGTTCAAGTGGAAATTATAGGTGCATTCTACACTTGGCATAAGTGCATTCTACACTTGGCATAAGTGCATTCTACACTTGGCATAAGTGCATTCTACACTTGGCATAAGTGCATTCTACACTTGGCATAAGTGCATTCTACACTTGGCATAAGTGCATTCTATCCTACACTTGGCATAAGTGCATTCTACACTTGGCATAAGTGCATTCCATTCTACACTTGGCTAGCTTGTTCACTCCAACTCTACTTTGGTGGAAGTATTCAGACACACTGAAACAATTATTCAAAACAGATGTGTTCACATAATTCTGCGACCGTGTGGAATAGAGCTGAATAAACAGAGAGGAAGAAACCATGTGTACTTGGGTGGTACAGTGTGTGAGGATGGAGGAAGTAGCAAGGAGGCGCAGAGGAGGTTGCAGGCAGGAGCAGCAGGGAGGAAGGTGGAAGGTATTATGGGGCAGAAAGTTGAAGAAACAGCTAAAGGGAAAAGTGGAAGCATGCGTGGTACCAGCTTGTGTATGTGGGTTAGAAACACTTGCACTGACAGAGAGACAGGAGGAGAAGCTGCGGGTAGCAGAAAACAACTGGGTTCAGAGAATATGTAAAGTGAAACAAGAAGACCAAAGGAAGATGAGGGAATTGAGAGACGAGACTGGAATAATGAAACACCTGAGGATGAAGGTAGTGGGGAGCAGACTGCGAAGGGCAGGACACATAGAGAGAATGAGTGGGGAGGGGGTTGACAAAGAGAGCTTGAAAAACAGAAGAGGATGGTAGAAAGAGAACAGGCAGATCGAAATTAAAATGGAGGGACATTGTTAAGAGAGATCTTGAAAGGGCAAGGGTGAACAGATGAGCGTGGGAGAGAACGTGAACTCCACTGAAAGAAACTGCAATGGAAGAAACCGAAGGAACTCCAGTGGGAGAAACTGAGTGAACTCCAGTGAAATAAACCTAAGGAACTCCTCTGGAAGAAACCAAGTGGGAGAATCCGGGTGAACTCCACTGGAAGAAACCAAGTGGATTCCAGTGAAAGAAACTACACTGGAAGAAACCAAGTGAACTGCAGTGGAAGAAATCGGGTGAACTGCAGTGGAAGAAATCGGGTGCACTGCAATGGAAGAAACCGAGGCAACTCCACTGGAAGAAACCAGGTTAACTTCAGGGGAAGAAACGTGGTCAACACCAGTGGAAGAAATTGCATATGAAATATAAATCTTCCCTTAGCTTCTACGACCATCTCTTTTATAGCACCACTTGCACGTGATGTTTGTAGACATGTATATGGGGGTCAAATTACTTCCTTTAGACTTTTCAAGCTCATTTGTACAAGTGTTTTGTTTAGTTTAATGAAATAAACTATTAAATTACTAATTCACCGAATAAAGGGGAAAAATAGCCACATGTAAAAATGGCCCGCCCCCTATATATTACAGCATAAGGTTATTCACACTTTCGCAAGTTACCCGATCCAATGATCAAAGTCAATCCATTCGATGACTTTAACTTTAGCTTATTAAACTGACTGTGTATTACACGATCAGTGAAATTAAGTTAAAATAACTAGATGACTTACCATTAACATGGTTCAAGTATTAATTTATTAACATGACACTTTGTCAATGCTCATTAAATACATTCCAACAAATACAAAAGCTAAAACATAATTTTATTCACTAACACAATGTTGTTCATAAATTTCTTCCCTGACTAATCACACTCAAAATAGAATACATTGCCACAATGTACAGGTTGTGTTTCCTTTGTCAGCGGTAGCCTTGTGCAATAAATGAAATTGTATTAATTAACCACTGTCACTGATGACAAAACATGAGGGTGTTTATAGAATTGCCTCTTGTTACCGTGCAAATCCTCAATGTTATATTAAGCTCGGTAAACATCACTTTATGGAAGTTATGCAGAGCAGTACCTGCAATACAACATCAACAGTGTAATGAAACATGGTATGATGAAATTTAAATGTTAATATCTTCAATGATACAGCAGTTACATAGTGCTGCCACCTGCCTGAGCTGTTATGAACCAGTTTTTAGTGGACTTTTTCACAGGCATCCAAAGATAAAGCACATTTAACACACCTTTATAACTACATACTTCATTCAGTGTCAAGATCAGGCCATGATCTAGATACCGCTGTACAACACTTCTAGAAATCAAGTTATAGTGGCAGCAAACATATAAATGTTGTTATTGTTTGCAGACGTCAACACACAGCAGTCATTGTTCACTGGTAGGCTTTGGCCTTGTGCTTGGGAAGGAACCTAAAGTCACCAGGAACAGGACCCAGAAGGAACTCACTGCAAACACAAACATTATTAATGAACAATTGTTCACAGTAGAACAAAGGCTGAAGTACCCACCATCTCACCAACTGTTCAACAGTAACAGAAAGTACCCACCATCCCACCAACTGTTCTCCAGTAACAGAAAGTACCCACCATCCCATCAACTGTTCAACAGTAACAGAACGTATCCACCATCCCACCAACTGTTCACCAGTAACAGAAAGTACCCACCATCCCACCAACTGTTCACCAGTGACAGAAAGTACCCATCATCCCACCAACTGTTCACCAGTGACAGAAAGTACCCACCATCTCACCAACTGTTCAACAGTAACAGAAAGTACCCACCATCTCACCAACTGTTCAATAGTAACAGAAAGTACCCACCATCCCACCAACTGTTCTCCGGTAACATAAAGTACCCACCATCCCACCAACTGTTCACCAGTAACAGAAAGTACCCACCATCTCACCAACTGTTCAACAGTAACAGAAAGTACCCACCATCTCACCAACTGTTCAACAGTAACAGAAAGTACCCACCATCCCACCATCTGTTCTCCAGTAACAGAAAGTACCCTCCATCCGACCAACTGTTCTCCAGTAACAGAAAGTACCCACCATCCCACCAACTGTTCACCAGTAACAGAAAGTACCCACCATCCCACCAACTGTTCACCAGTGACAGAAAGTACCCATCATCCCACCAACTGTTCACCAGTATTAGAAAGTACCCACCATCCCACCAACTGTTAACCAGTAACAGAAAGTACCCACCATCCCACCAACTGTTCACCAGTAACATAAAGTACCCACTGTTCCACCTGTTTTAACAAGTTGGTTCTGCCACTATGACTTTCACAATAGCTTAAAGGTAATATTTCCAAGGGAGTCATGGAGTAAAGAATGGCATATGAAGGAAACTTTAAAAAACTAACAAATTGACTTTCTCAATGGACAGCTTCACAGGCTATCCAATAAATTAATTAAAAGTTTGCGCAAAAAATGTAACCATTTCAGATTTATGTAGAAGTAGACAAGTATTACACAATTGTTCAGGAGGAGATGTCTTTATTGATGTAATACTAATTGCACGACCATTGATGTAATACTAAGTGAAAGACCATTGATGCAATACTAAGTGAAAGACCATTGATGCAATACTAAGTGAATGGCCATTGATGTAACACAAAGTGCACAGTTATTGATGTAATACTACATGCACGACCATTTATGTAATACTAAGTGCACAGTTATTGATGTAATACTACATGCACGGCCATTTATGTAATACTAAGTGCACAGCTATTGATGTAATACTAAGTGCACGACCATTGATGTAATACTAAGTGAAAGACCATTGATGTAATACTAAGTGCACGACTATTGATGTAATACTAAGTGCACGACCATTGATGTAATACTAAGTGAAAGACCATTGATGTAATACTAAGTGCACGACCATTGATGTAATACTAAGTGCACAACCATTGTTGTAATACCAAGTGTACGGCCATTGATGTAATACTAAGTGAAAGACCATTGATGTAATACTAAGTGCACGGCCATTGATGTAATACTAAGTGAAATACCATTGATGCAATAATAAGTGCACAGCAATTGATGCAACACTAAGTACACGACCATTGATGTAATACTAAGTGCACAACCATTGATGTAATACTAAGTGCACCACCATTGATGTAATACTAAGTGCATGACCATTGACGTAATTGTGTTTGACAATTATAAACTAACCACATACAGTTTAAGTTTCACATAATGCCACATATTTGTTAGATTTATGTATACTGAGAAGTGTGATCAGTTAATGGAAAGAAATTGACTTTTCAGACTGCGCCTTGGAATAGGAAAACCCCCTCTTCAATTCATTTAGCCAATTGCGAAACACTGACTTTGATTGTTAGATCGGGAAACTTATGAAAGTGTGATTAACCTCATGTTGCAGCATATACAGCCAGACTAATTTTGCCTTTTTTGTCAAATTTTCACCAGATCCAGTCAAAACTATATTTTAAGTGGAAAAATTAAATTGAAGCATGACCTTTAACTGACCTGATTTTGACCCAGTCTGCACAGTTTCCACTGGCCATGAGCATCTCAAGGTCATTGCGACCTACGTAATATGGCGGCTTCTCGTTGATCCTCTGTGGCAGTCGCTCCAGCACTCCATATACCTGCGATCATCACACACCTATCAATAAGACATCGCCATGCAAGTAAGTTAACGGGGATGGACCACGATTTTAGTTGACTAACTGATGCAGAACTAGTTGTGGTTTTCATATAATTAAAATGCCCCAATTCTCTTAAATGTTTGATTTCAAAGTTCATCTAAATTTAGAATGTTAGAATT
This sequence comes from Lamellibrachia columna, assembly GCA_963662155.1. Classification (NCBI taxonomy): domain Eukaryota; kingdom Metazoa; phylum Annelida; class Polychaeta; order Sabellida; family Siboglinidae; genus Lamellibrachia; species Lamellibrachia columna. Next base: position 593,836 of record OY759261.1, on the reverse strand, counting down.
CCCATTGTTTTTCTTTATTGCTGTAATATATATACCATCAGAAATTGTATAATTTAGAGCTTGACAGGCCAGTAAATCCTCCAATGAAACACATTATAATCCACCGTCAAAGGTGAATATCTATTGATCTTTCGTTGCCCTACAGAGATCTCTACATATGACATAGAAAAGGCACATTTAATTTCTTATATATGTTATAATTTGCAGGTACGAAAAACATAAATTTGCAATTTTCTTGGATAAATCCAAGATGGCCAATATTTATTTAAATATTAAGGACTGTGTGGTGGTTGAATCCAACTGGCCAGTGCCCATGTGTTAAAAAATCAGCTGATGTCTCTCAAACGCGAAACTTGCGTGTCATCAAAGTATTAATTTTGTGATCAGTCATTTCACAGTCACTGGATTGTATCGAAATCTGGTGAAATCTTCAAGTGTTTGTTTGAGCATCCCTGTGAGTTAAAAAAAATACACTAAACAAAACATATGGAATATCTGACCATAAATAACATTTGGGTTGACGTGATACTAATTCCTAGGTTTTTGATCTAGAATCACATCTCTCACATAAAGAAACCCTCAGCATGAACTTAAACTTTACTAAACACAGCATATAGGAACATCAACACGCAGACAAAATGAACATAAAATCCAGGAGGTTATTACATGAAGGATAAAGAATAGAGCTAAAAAAAATAATAAAGCTTCAGAGGTAAATGTCAAAGGACATCTCGTCTGGTAGTCTCCAGACTCTACGGAGTTCCTTCATTAACAGTGAAGGGGCTCCCTCTACCACGTTTAACTCTCAGGACACATAATTTTTTTATTGCTTCTATCCAGACTGCCAGCAACGCATGTGTGTGTGTGCGTGCGTGCGTGTGCATCTTACTATTGGCCCGAGTTAACACAAATGAGCACGACTTTCAACATTACTTTATGAAATTTGCCGATCTGATTATGGTATGGTGTGGCATAACACAGTCAGATCCCCACCTACAGGTGGTCATCGGCAAGTAGGTTTCTACAACAAAACTAATCTTGTAGAAATGAATCACAAGAAACCTCAAAATCTATTAGGAAAATATCGGATTTATTTTTAATATAGGCAAACATAAGAATGCTGGACACCCTACCCTCAAGTACCCCACCTACCTGTAGAGGAAGCTGAGCCACTCGAGCAGGAAGCGCCGGGTGGTGGCGACGCCCCGCTGGTCAGACCCCCACTGTTCCAGGCCGTAGTTTGTAAAGTTCCTGAGCATGTCAAGTTGCTCGGAGGATGAGATGTCCCAATGTCTCTGTTCCTTGATCTCCGTGAATATCCATGGCTTGATCAGGGCGCCCCTGGTGGAGGAACAGAGGATTAAATCATGACAGCTGTGAACCTAGTTTTTGAGAATACCTTAAACATCTCAGCAGATGGCAGAAACCAAAATGTATGTAGACAATTTGTGAAGTAATGGAACAAACTCTCATTATTTACAAAGAAGCCAACACTATTGATAAAATAGTGCGGTTAACAGATATCAATAAAATGTTTGATTTCTTTCATCTAACTTGCACAAAGTATTGTTTTTTTCAATTAATGATTTTGTGACATGAATATGTTAAGTAAGATGGATGTTGTAAAGGCAGAAACAGCTTACAACAATGTTCGGACTGGATTTTTCACACATTTGCTTTTATATCTGTTGAAAATATCACGTCTATGAAAAAAAATTATGTAAACCTTTGCATACTTAAGTAGGTGTCTCCCCACATTATACCTCACATTTAGGTAAGACAAATGTCCCCCCACATTATACCTCACATTTAGGTAAGACAAATGAATCAGTGACAGTGACATCTGGTGGTCATCAATGGAAAATGAACTAGCGAACTACCGTCCAATCATCATCCCAGCTACACTCGTCTCTTTTCGTCATAGATTCGCATCTTCATATGACAGAATGTCTCCATTGCCTGAAATAGTAATCACTGTATGTAAAAAAAGCATACTATTTAACATGTCTACCTGACCTTATTAGTGAGGGCCATAAAACCATGGGCAAGTGGGATTATATCTTTTCCACTCGTTCACAATGGGCTTGTCCCAGATAATTCTTCCCTTCCACTGTTACAACTGCCACAGGCACATGTTATAATATACTGGTTATAGTTTCGTTCTTGCAGCAATTACTGGCTCAATATCAACGGAAGCAAAGCAAAGATCATGAAAGCCAAGACAAATAGCAGAAACCCAGTCACTCTTGGAGGGAACCACTGCAAGATACCGACTCCTTCACATACTTGGGCAGAAAAATCAGCAAGATAGGAAGCTTTTCAATGCAAATGTTTTGGGTAGCGTTCAAACGTTTTGGTTATAAATGCATTTGAATTAATTTCAAATGTTTTGACAGAAAACGTACCTTATATAGCACATGTTGAAAGAACTGACTGTGAAAGTTGATTTCACAGGTCAGACAATGATTCCATGACATGCTCATTGTAGAGAGAGTAAACCCTTCCCATCATACCACCATGCTACTTGGTGGATTATAATGGAGCTTAACGATTCAGGCAATAGAACCAGAGGCCTATACATTAAACAGCTTGATGTTTTCTGAGTTATTAAAATTTATAAGTTCCATTATAATCCACCAGGTAGAGTGGTGGTAATGTGTAGGATCTATTGTAAAGCAAAACTGCTTATTACAAAATCAAATATTTGGTGGTCGCTATCAAATGTAAATGCAAATGTTTAGGGTATGCATTCAAATGCAAATGCACTGACAATTATAGAGCTGCATTTGAATGTGCATGTTCAACATTTAAATGCGCTTGCTACCAACAATATGTAGGACTAATGTATATCGTCTGCACAAATAACCACATGGTTTATTTATTATTCCTCACATTCTCAAAAAAAATTTCAAGAAAGAGACTTATTATTAAGCGAAAGAAAAAAGTTATTTCACCAGTCAATAGTTTATCCATAAAACACCTTTACAGAATGATGTGCAGTTAGATTTCAGCGTAGGTGAAAGATAAGAAAACTGTTATTTCACCAGTCAATAGTTTGGCATATAATGTGTTTTGTCACAAAATACTTTTACATCCACCACTATCAACTAGATGGCAGCACAAGACCACTATAAACTCAATCCATGTGACTTAGACGGTTAATGTGTTTTGCGGATACTTCACATGTATGCATCTTGTTAAACTTTACCGAAGACAGGCATGGGAGCGGCAGCCTTGGTGCAGCGGTCAATGTAGGTCCAGTCGGCCAGTCATGTGTATCTCTGCTCCCTTGACCGCCCGTGGAGCTACGTGACAAAACACAGAACACACCTGCATGAACCACAGCCAAGCACATCATGCCAAAAAACTGTTAACTGCCTTCACAAGAATCATAAATATGTTGTGGTTTTCTCTCTCCATTTCACTGATAACCCATTATTTTATTAAATTATACCATATCTTTAATAGTTAACATTACGATGATTGTGTGTATTTATATTATGTTCTTTATGTCTATAACACTATAAAAACATAACATATTAAAAGAATAGAATAGCTGATGTATCTCAACCTTCTGATATAAAGTATTTGAATTTAATACTGTATGCTTGAAATTTTAATAGAGCATATTTGTGTTTCATCAAGTGCATTTGTATACACAATAAAAAAACATAGCAATTTGCTTATGAAATTCTAAAATGCACCATATTTGGATTCGAACCACAACATAATTGCCCCCCCCCTCCGCTTGACATGGTCAATCATACCAGGGTTTGTACACCAAGGGTGATATTTCAAGGACTTTTCAAGGCCACTGAGAAGAAAAGGCTCCATTTCATAATTTATTATACCACGTAATCGCACAAAACAACTGATATCGTCAAAAAAATTACAGCATTCCCAAATAAGCTCTTAATAAGAATGCTGATTACATTTAGTTTTTTTTTAGCCAACTGCCAATATGTTAACATCTGCTCATAAAAAAGCTGGATACATCCTCCTGAGCCTCTTCCATTCAACTTTCGTTGTTGTTAGCATTTTTCATCATTCGCGCTCGTGGTGAACACACGCGTGATTAAAAGTGAAATCACTTGAGACCAAAACATAAAATGTTCTTAGAATGACCTCGTAGGTAACAGATAGACCAATGGCCTCGTGGACAACAGGTAGATAAATTTTACTGTGAAATTTGTTTGTTTTAGAAAATGACAAAAAGTGTGACATTTCAAGATAACAAATTACATGATCAGGGCACCTATCCATGCCTCATGTCACCATCTCGTAAAATAAATTTTACATCGTAAAATGCGATGGAAATTATGTGGCATACAATGCACAAACCTTATCAATCAGAAACAAGAATAAATCCTGTGACTTACTGTAGTCAACAGAACAAGATAGAGTTTGTCAGCAGAGTTTAAGTGCAACAACAGAACATATTTATGCAACAACAGGAAAACTTTCCACCAACATTACAAAGATGTGAATCTGATAGCAAAGCATCTCAAGAAACCCACAACATGGGCCATAATATGTAAAAACATTAATGCTATTACAATCGCACTCGTCCACCACATTAATTTTTTTAATGGGGACTGGCTAAGAAATAAACCTGTGATTAGCAACTGATAATTTGGTTTACATATCAGTTGTCAGTGATTTGTCTGGCTAAAATGAACAGTTAACTCAGAGGGGGTCCACTGGCAAATATATCACTGGAAAAATGGAGACAAAATAACAGAAATGTAACAACCAATTCTTCTGTAACATCCTGTAAGAATTGGCTTTTAAAAATTAATGTGTTCATAGTGTATACTAGGCCAAATGGAAATATTATTTAATGAAATATAATACTGTAATACACTGTTCCCTCATAAATAAACTGCATCAAAATGCAGTCATCCACCAATCATGATACTACCTTTTTCTTTTCTAGAGGTCAGAGTTTAATCGCATCTTCGTCCATTACTGGTCCAACAAGTTGAACTTTGAGCGTGTCAATATCAGAAATATCCACACTGTCTGAAGGTACCCTTGTTGTGTTGCCACTGGAAGACACTTTTTTGTCCACGGAAAGGCTCTTGTCATTTTCTGCATCACCCGCTACTACATTGGAACTGTCTTGGCTGACACCACCTGGATTTGTACGAACAATGCCATATAATTAACTGAACCAACAATTACGCAGGCATTTATGTGCCCAATAACATGTAGTGATATTTACTTATTAAATTGATTTAATGTGTCATACAGTGGGTAATCTAGTTTGAATTTTGGTGTATATCAATCACAGCAAGAATATTGCATCCTAATGCGTTTATAGAAAATCACCTTACAAGAACGCCCGTTATATCCCAAAGATACCATACACAATTACAGTACTCGTGAAAGTGCAGACAGATATATAAATATAACCAATCAACAGTTGGCTAAACGTTGCGTCATACATGATGTACAATCAGTTTCCATTACACTGATGTGTAATTATCTGCATCCAAGACAAATACTTTGAGTATAGATTACTCATAGGCAAAATAAAATACACAATATATGAAGTACGCCACGTACCTTTGCAGTCTTTACCATGTCGTTGCTGCCACCAGTGAATGCGCATGATTTGCAGAGGAAGTCTTTATCAGCGCCGCTCCAGTTTCGCAGCATGTCTTGTCCATAGGTATGCAGGACGCATGGGTCCAACATTCGCATTCTGAATACTCTATCACGTCCCGTACACATTCTTCTTGACACCATTCACAAGGATAGCGCCACTTTCTAGCGCGTTTGGATGCTCTTGTCATAGTTGTTGTTACAAATAATGATGATGTGACGCCCTTATATAGGAGCTAGTAGCCTTCATGTCCCAGGTTAACATGTGACGCCCTTATATAGGAGCTAGTAGCCTTCATGTCCCAGGTTAACACGTGACGCCCTTATATAGGAGCTAGTAGTCTTCATGTCCCAGGTTAACACATGTATACCCAATGAATGGAGCCAGACCCTGCCTGACCGGAGTGTATGAAGCTGCTTTGGAAGTAGCTGCTTTCTGTGATCTACAGGGACCATCTACAGTACACTTACCTCCACTATGACCGACTGAGGTGTCAAGTAAGATCTGTTCAGTTGTAGCTAGTACTGGATTAGCGCTCCCTTTAAAGGTTTGTTATTACTGTACTCGTCATCAAAGGGAGGTGTAATTAGATACTACTGAAGCACAATGCTTTGTCTGTCTGGTACACTGGGCAGGTGCGAATAACAGAAAAAACGTTGCATAGATCAAAGACCCTATGCAGGTGTTTTCGTTGCATTCACAAACAACAATTCGTTATCACTGTCATTGCTCTGTATTTAGAATTAATTGAGCACATTTCGGGGTGAAATTTCACCTGATTTTTGGTAACGCATGAAAAACTTAACTATAGAAACAGGCTATTATGATAATAGAACGTTTATGTTTTTAAGTTATTCAACTGTACATGTTTTTTTAGTAATATATTACACATATTATGTGATCTTAATTTTAACAATACGAATTGTATAAATCATAATGATCATCTGCCTGTGTTAAAAAATAGTGCCGTATTTTAGGGTACATGGGCACTCGAAATGCAAAACGAAGTCTGTAAAAGTGGTTACAATTTTGGATTAATGTGGAACTAGATCAATAAATGAAACAAATGGTCAATTAACAAATGAGAGAATATGCTTTATTCACAGTAAAACAAACATTAAGCCACATGTGCTCGGCACACAATCGTTTGGGCCGAAATCACTATGCCCGTTGTGCTCGGGGCCGAAGTCACCAGAGTTGCGGGCCGAATTCACCGTGTCCGTGGGCCGAATTCACCTGTAACTGTATCCGTATTATCGCCCAGATTGACATCAGGCTTGATGACTAGTACGGCCTCTAATTGTTTCACATCAGCCATTCTGTATGCAAAATATGCCTAACAGCTTAAACGATAAGCATCAAAACTGTTCTTAAACTGTCAACTTAGCAATGCCAAAAGCTAGATCACCCAATAACTACGCCACATCAAAGCAAATGCTACACGTGGTGACAACTACGCCACCTCCCGGATAATTTAACAACAAAAAACTAGCCTCATTTATCCAGGCTCTGTCACGAGGCGCCACCGTTTTTCACTCTCGCGCCCTCCTTGTATGGTGCAAACATAGCCATAAATAGAACCCGTTAGTAACTCAAGACTGCTGAGCTGCTAACAGTTCTTCTTCTTCCGTTATTTCACTACCGTCATAGGTGTACGACAACGTGAAAGGTGATACAGCGGGGTAGGCCTGGATCAGTGACAGCCATGCTTCACTACAGCAAGAACACACTATAGGTGCAGTGTTTATACCGTACAACATCCAGTCTTAGTCGTATATCACACCAGCATTTACTAACTAAATTAAGTTATTCAGTGTAGTAGGAAACGTAGGAGAGAATGGGGCTGTTTTGAGCCGTGGAGTACCTTAAATCAGGGGGCTTCTGACCAAAGGTAATTCATTCTTTCACAAAATTGTAATACGAGCATACCCTCGTGATTATCACAATAACAGGGTTTAATACCCTCGTGATTATCACAGTAACAGGGTTTTTGTGTGCTGTCGTCATCTTCATATGGAATATTTTACCAGGGTTTAATAACATTACAATGCCGTGAGGCACTTTGAGCCAGGCGTGAGGCACCTTGAACCATGGGTCAATGTGCCCCACAAACTGTGATTCATGGTGCCCCATCAACTGAAACTGTGGTTCATGGTGCCCCATCAACTGAAACTGTGATTCATGGTGCCCCATCAACAGAAAATGTGGTTCATGGTGCCCACCAGCTCAAACTGTGGTTAATGGTGCCCCATCAGTTCAACCTGTGGTTGATGGTGCACCATCAGCTCAAACTATGGTTCATGGTGCCCCATCAGCTGAAACTGATGGAGCATCAAATTTACTCACTTATGCACGTACGTACGCACACATGCAAGTAGCCTCTATATAATATACAAGCACATGCACACGTTGACATGTTTTTCTCCATGTGGCCTGACGTGTAACTATCCTCATACTTAATCCTATACGTCGTAAAATATTATTTTGCTCCCAATCAGTGCGACTGCCTGAATCTATGCTGCTCGGCATTCTGACCTTTTCTTTACGTAGATGGGATTCTGCCTATGGCAATAACCTTTATTAGTAATATATAATCGCAATATATAATCCCCATTAAGCATTTTGGTTAGTACAGAATGTGTCACTGGGCCCCATATAATAATATGGCTATTAAATCATTTGTTGTTAAGAGATTAACAAAACTGGCTTCTAAGTTGCTGGCACTGGTGGATGCGAACAGAAAGTGAATTAAGTTGTTGTTTACGTAATTAAGGATTCTTTTCTGTGGTAAAAGATGCTACTGCTAGATTATGTCTTCTGTCGGTTGATACAGCTGTAAGCTGCACGGGAAAATTATATTCGATGTTTCACAATAATCATTGTCACCAGCAAGCCTCCCAATATTGCTCACATCTAAAGATAATGCAACTGCTGAGACGTTAACCGGTTAATCTCTTTTCTAGTGTACAATTCTAACCCAAATAAGCTGGTGGCTGTGCCCCATTAAGGAACCATCGGTTAACGCATCTAGGGGAGAGCAGCGACACCTTTTCAAATTAAGTGCTTCCATAATATGCTTGACTAACATTTGATACGGATGTTCACACTATAAACAGTACTGTGCTATGTGTCACGCCAGTGGCTGTGATTGTTTCTAGGCGTAGGTATTTACGACACATACGAAACAATTCTAAGCTTGACTTATATTAAAACAAATCACAAAGTAAACAAAGCGGAATTAACATATATATACCCCTAGTTATTGACGGGAGGGAAAAACATACATAGAAAGAATGGATTCGGGATGACACGACGGCAACATGACGTAAGGCGGGGCAAAACGCCCTGGTTTATGGACATTGGGTGCTGTTAATAAAATTCTTTGGGTATATCTTTATGTGTTATGAATAATCTAGATCATTATCTCAGGTACATTCCTTGTGTTGACATGTTTAACGTACTTAGTCTCTTAACATTTTTATAGCCAACTACGCGGAGATCATATCGTGGGCATGATGCCCACCCACGAGGCAAAACGCCCATAGGTGGGCGTTTGCAATGTTATAATGTTTTATTTGAATATTTGTTTAATACACCACCTGCAACCGACACACCTATACCATTACTATAATCATATTTGTATATTATAATTTATTCATTCACTTATTTTGTCTCAGTTTCCCATGGTTACTGTACACAGTCCCATTTTTGTAAGGACGTTTTGTATAACTTGGAAGCGCCAGTTTTAATGTGAACAACATACGGCGTGTTTTGCTTCTGTTGCAATGGTAGTGTAACCATATGAGTGTGATGTGATGCAATGGTAGTGTAACCGTATGAGTGTGATGTGATGCAATGGTAGTGTAACCATATGAGTGTGATGTGATGCAATGGTAGTGTAACCATATGAGTGTGATGTGATGCAATGGTAGTGTAACCATATGAGTGTGATGTGATGCAATGGTAGTGTAACCATATGAGTGTGATGTGATGCAATGGTAGTGTAACCATATGAGTGTGATGTGATGCAATGGTAGTGTAACCATATGAGTGTGATGTGATGCAATGGTAGTGTAACCATATGAGTGTGATGTGATGCAATGGTAGTGTAACCATATGAGTGTGATGTGATGCAATGGTAGTGTAACCATATGAGTGTGATGTGATGCAATGGTAGTGTAACCATATGAGTGTGATGTGATGCAATGGTAGTGTAACCGTATGAGTGTGATGTGATGCAATGGTAGTGTAACGGTATGAGTGTGATGTGATGCAATGGTAGTGTAACCGTATGAGTGTGATGTGATGCAATGGTAGTGTAACCGTATGAGTGTGATGTGATGCAATGGTAGTGTAACCATATGAGTGTGATGTGATGCAATGGTAGTGTAACCATATGAGTGTGATGTGATGCAATGGTAGTGTAACCATATGAGTGTGATGTGATGCAATGGTAGTGTAACCATATGAGTGTGATGTGATGCAATGGTAGTGTAACCATATGAGTGTGATGTGATGCAATGGTAGTGTAACGGTATGAGTGTGATGTGATGCAATGGTAGTGTAACCGTATGAGTGTGATGTGATGCAATGGTAGTGTAACCATATGAGTGTGATGTGATGCAATGGTAGTGTAACCATATGAGTGTGATGTGATGCAATGGTAGTGTAACCATATGAGTGTGATGTGATGCAATGGTAGTGTAACCATATGAGTGTGATGTGTTGCAATGGTAGTGTAACCGTATGAGTGTGATGTGATGCAATGGTAGTGTAACCGTATGAGTGTGATGTGATGCAATGGTAGTGTAACCATATGAGTGTGATGTGAAGCAATGGTAGTGTAACCATATGAGTGTGATGTGATGCAATGGTAGTGTAACCATATGAGTGTGATGTGTTGCAATGGTAGTGTAACCGTATGAGTGTGATGTGATGCAATGGTAGTGTAACCGTATGAGTGTGATGTGATGCAATGGTAGTGTAACCATATGAGTGTGATGTGAAGCAATGGTAGTGTAACCATATGAGTGTGATGTGAAGCAATGGTAGTGTAACCATATGAGTGTGATGTGATGCAATGGTAGTGTAACCATATGAGTGTGATGTGATGCAATGGTAGTGTAACCATATGAGTGTGATGTGATGCAATGGTAGTGTAACCATATGAGTGTGATGTGTTGCAATGGTAGTGTAACCGTATGAGTGTGATGTGATGCAATGGTAGTGTAACCGTATGAGTGTGATGTGATGCAATGGTAGTGTAACCATATGAGTGTGATGTGATGCAATGGTAGTGTAACCATATGAGTGTGATGTGATGCAATGGTAGTGTAACCATATGAGTGTGATGTGATGCAATGGTAGTGTAACCGTATGAGTGTGATGTGATGCAATGGTAGTGTAACCATATGAGTGTGATGTGATGCAATGGTAGTGTAACCGTATGAGTGTGATGTGATGCAATTGTAGTGTAACCATATGAGTGTGATGTGATGCAATGGTAGTGTAACCATATGAGTGTGATGTGATGCAATGGTAGTGTAACCATATGAGTGTGATGTGATGCAATGGTAGTGTAACCATATGAGTGTGATGTGATGCAATGGTAGTGTAACCATATGAGTGTGATGTGATGCAATGGTAGTGTAACCATATGAGTGTGATGTGATGCAATGGTAGTGTAACCATATGAGTGTGATGTGATGCAATGGTAGTGTAACCATATGAGTGTGATGTGATGCAATGGTAGTGTAACCATATGAGTGTGATGTGATGCAATGGTAGTGTAACCATATGAGTGTGATGTGATGCAATGGTAGTGTAACCGTATGAGTGTGATGTGATGCAATGGTAGTGTAACCGTATGAGTGTGATGTGATGCAATGGTAGTGTAACCATATGAGTGTGATGTGATGCAATGGTAGTGTAACCATATGAGTGTGATGTGATGCAATGGTAGTGTAACCATATGAGTGTGATGTGATGCAATGGTAGTGTAACCATATGTGTGTGATGTGATGCAATGGTAGTGTAACCATATGAGTGTGATGTGATGCAATGGTAGTGTAACCATATGAGTGTGATGTGATGCAATGGTAGTGTAACCATATGAGTGTGATGTGATGCAATGGTAGTGTAACCATATGAGTGTGATGTGATGCAATGGTAGTGTAACCGTATGAGTGTGATGTGATGCAATGGTAGTGTAACCATATGAGTGTGATGTGATGCAATGGTAGTGTAACCATATGAGTGTGATGTGATGCAATGGTAGTGTAACCATATGAGTGTGATGTGATGCAATGGTAGTGTAACCATATGAGTGTGATGTGATGCAATGGTAGTGTAACCATATGAGTGTGATGTGATGCAATGGTAGTGTAACCATATGAGTGTGATGTGATGCAATGGTAGTGTAACCATATGAGTGTGATGTGATGCAATGGTAGTGTAACCATATGAGTGTGATGTGATGCAATGGTAGTGTAACCATATGAGTGTGATGTGATGCAATGGTAGTGTAACCATATGAGTGTGATGTGATGCAATGGTAGTGTAACCATATGAGTGTGATGTGATGCAATGGTAGTGTAACCGTATGAGTGTGATGTGATGCAATGGTAGTGTAACCATATGAGTGTGATGTGATGCAATGGTAGTGTAACCATATGAGTGTGATGTGATGCAATGGTAGTGTAACCATATGAGTGTGATGTGATGCAATGGTAGTGTAACCATATGAGTGTGATGTGATGCAATGGTAGTGTAACCGTATGAGTGTGATGTGATGCAATGGTAGTGTAACCATATGAGTGTGATGTGATGCAATGGTAGTGTAACCGTATGAGTGTGATGTGATGCAATGGTAGTGTAACCATATGAGTGTGATGTGATGCAATGGTAGTGTAACCGTATGAGTGTGATGTGATGCAATGGTAGTGTAACCATATGAGTGTGATGTGATGCAATGGTAGTGTAACCATATGAGTGTGATGTGATGCAATGGTAGTGTAACCGTATGAGTGTGATGTGATGCAATGGTAGTGTAACCATATGAGTGTGATGTGATGCAATGGTAGTGTAACCGTATGAGTGTGATGTGATGCAATGGTAGTGTAACCATATGAGTGTGATGTGATGCAATGGTAGTGTAACCGTATGAGTGTGATGTGATGCAATGGTAGTGTAACCGTATGAGTGTGATGTGATGCAATGGTAGTGTAACCATATGAGTGTGATGTGATGCAATGGTAGTGTAACCGTATGAGTGTGATGTGATGCAATGGTAGTGTAACCATATGAGTGTGATGTGATGCAATGGTAGTGTAACCATATGAGTGTGATGTGATGCAATGGTAGTGTAACCATATGAGTGTGATGTGATGCAATGGTAGTGTAACCGTATGAGTGTGATGTGATGCAATGGTAGTGTAACCGTATGAGTGTGATGTGATGCAATGGTAGTGTAACCATATGAGTGTGATGTGATGCAATGGTAGTGTAACCGTATGAGTGTGATGTGATGCAATGGTAGTGTAACCATATGAGTGTGATGTGATGCAATGGTAGTGTAACCGTATGAGTGTGATGTGATGCAATGGTAGTGTAACCATATGAGTGTGATGTGATGCAATGGTAGTGTAACCGTATGAGTGTGATGTGATGCAATGGTAGTGTAACCATATGAGTGTGATGTGATGCAATGGTAGTGTAACCGTATGAGTGTGATGTGATGCAATGGTAGTGTAACCGTATGAGTGTGATGTGATGCAATGGTAGTGTAACCATATGTGTGTGATGTGATGCAATGGTAGTGTAACCGTATGAGTGTGATGTGATGCAATGGTAGTGTAACCATATGTGTGTGATGTGATGCAATGGTAGTGTAACCGTATGAGTGTGATGTGATGCAATGGTAGTGTAACCGTATGAGTGTGATGTGATGCAATGGTAGTGTAACCATATGACTGTGATGCTATGCGGCTCCATTGGGCTATGTCGACATTCGTATTGTCGAGCTTTATCGCTAGATAGGGTGGAAGGGCGTTTCGTCTCACATGGGCGTTTTACCCCCTCCTACTCTATTTATATTGATACATAACCAATATGAATAATATGACAAAAAACGACCTTTGATTGGATCCAGTGCAATATTCCTAGGTAACTACGCTATTAGCCGCAATAGTATAACATTCATTAATGTATATAAGTAAACACACATTGTTATTATATTAGCATGAAATAATGGGGCATGCAGGCGGAATGATAGGCTTATATAAGCGCGAATGAAGTGGAAACACTTCAATGTGGCTTTAGATATAGGCCTTTGCCTTGTGGTATTGCCGCAAGCTGACACATTCCAAAGAAATGGTACTTATAGCCGACTCATGTATGCCCTTTGAGCAGACACTTAGAGATAATATCAGGTGAAAGTCGGTGACAACAGGCCGAGCGACACGACTATGGTGTGCCAAAGCAAGGCTGGCTGATTCACCGGCAGTGCACGCAGTGCGTTAGGCTAAATATAGGCGCTCATAGCAATCACGGCTTGACTCATACAAAGCCGCACACGGTTGAATCATTACATTATGATGTCGAGTACTTGACTGGCCAAAAGGTAAAGTGGCAGAATATTCTCGTCCTGGAAGAAGTAGAAGTTAATCAATATGTTTGATAAACATCACTGTTTCTATTTGTATTTTTTTAATAATATAATATATCGATGAAAGGGAAACAAAACAATTCGTTTTTTTATATATTTTTTTAGGCTTCACCACGTCTAGGTATCTACGACTACGTAGACGTGGTTCGTCTGCTCGCCGGACCCAGGCGATTGGCGGTGGCGCTGCGTCGTGTTCAGTTCTTTCGTAATAGTCATTTCGTTCGTTACCTGCCACCTCGCGAAGATTTAACAAGATTTAACAAGATTTGCCATCCAAGCCAAAGGCCCAGATGGCAAGTGGACAAGGAAGCCATTGGCTTATCGAGAGTCCAACAATGTTCATCTACTTATAGCCCGCCCTCCTGAGATATGTGTCAACCTTGTTTTTAAACATATTCACGCTGCTAGCAGTTACACAATCTGTTGACAATTTGTTCCATTCATTTATTGTCCTCTGTGAGAACGAGTGCTTCCTGATGTCCAATCTACATTGATCCTTTACTAATTTTACCTCATGTCCTCTAGTTCTGCTATCCTTCTTGAGTGAGAAAAACATATTTCTATCAATATTTTCATACCCATTCAATATCTTAAAAACTTCAATCTGATCTCCTCTTAACCTCCTTGTCTCTAGAGTTGTTAAACCACATTCTTTCAGGCGTTCTTCATAACTAAGGTCTCTCAGTTCTGGAATCATTTTAGTTGCTCTCCTTTGTATGCGTTCAAGCGTATCTATATCCTTCTTACGATATGGTCTCCATGCTTGTATACAGTATTCTAAATGAGGTCTAACTATTGCTTTATAAAGAGGTATAATTAACTTTTTTCCCTTGTATGTTATGTTTCTTCTAATCAATCCAAGAATTTGATTACCCTTTGAAGCTGCAATACCACACTGCTCTGAAACTTTCATATCAGCGCTTATTGTAACTCCTAAGTCCTTTTCTTTTACAGTAGTACCCAGAACAGTATCTCCCATTCTATAGTTTACATTCAAGTTCCTATGTCCTGTATGTAGGCATTTACATTTCCCAAAATTGAACAACATCTGCCATTTCTCAGACCATTTCACTAATCTGTCTAGATCGTTTTGTAAATGTTGTTTATCACCATCAGTATTAACCTTTCTAAACAGTTTTGTGTCGTCCGCAAATTTCAGTACGTTACTTGTTATACTGTCGTCCAAGTCATTGATATAAATTAAGAATAATATAGGTCCTAATACTGATCCTTGAGGTACCCCACTCAAAACCGATTTCCAATGTGAAACTTCTCCATCTACTACAACTCGTTGTCTTCTGTCAGTCAGCCATTGTTCTATCCAGTCAGTTATGCTATCCCCGATACCATGGGCTTTTAATTTAAGTAGTAATCTTTGATGTGGCACTTTGTCAAAAGCTTTCTGAAAATCTAAGTAGATAATATCTACTGGCGATCCCACGTCTATCCACTTAGTGATTTCTTCCAAAAAACATAACATATTTGTTAAGAGGTTCAGTCCTTCCTTTCCACGCGCGACTTCGTTGAAGCCATTATCAACATAGTTAATAATACAAAGGTTCTCATTGGCCAGTAACTCGGAGAAGGGGTAGAATAGCAAATTAGAAGTCTTCTCCCTTCCTGTCATGTTTGTACTCATTGTCTTGTCACGATCTCTGACAGATAAGTCAGATTTAACAAGATTTAACAAGATTGCCATCCCAAACAACAAGTTCCAGATGGCAAGTGGACAAGGAAGCCATTGGCTTATCGAGAGTCCAACAATTTTATAATCTATGTGTAGCCCGCCCTTATCAGATATCTGTCAATTCTATTTTTAAACATATTCACACTACTAGCATTAACACAATCATTTGGCAGTTTGTTCCATTCATTTATCACCCTCTGTGAGAAAGAGTACTTTCTCATGTCCAACCTACTCTGTTCCTTAACTAATGCTGCTTTGTGTCCTCTGGTTCTACTGCCGTCTTTAAGTTTGAAGAACATATTCCTATCAACATCCTCATAACCTTAAAACTCTTAGTCTCCTGATCTCTAGTGTTGTCAAACCATATTGTAATAAGCGGCTTTCATAACTGAGGTCTCTCAATTCTGGAATCATTTTAGTTGCTCTTCGTTGCATTCTTTCTAGCTTGTCTATATCGTTCTTACGATACGGCCTCCATGCTTGTATACAATATTCCAAATGTGGTCTAACTATTGCTTTGTACATAGGTACAATTAGCTGTTTCTCCTTATACGTGATAGTTCTCCTAATTAGCCCTAGAATTTGATTTCCTTTCGAAGCAGCAATCCCACATTGGTCTGAAACTTTCATGTCAGCACTAAATGTTACTCCTAAATACTTTTCTGGGGTAGTTCTATCTATTACAGCACCCCCCATTTTATATCCTATGTGTATGCATTTACACTTCCCAAAGTTAAATAACATTTGCCTTTTTTTGACCATTTAACTAATTTATCTAGATCATGCAGTAAACTTTGTTTATCTGAATCATTAGTAACATTTCTGAATACTTTTGTGTCATCAGCAAATTTGAGTACTTTGCTAGACATGTCATCTTCCAAATCATTTATATATATTAAAAGCAGTATAGAGCCTAATACTGATCACTGTGGTACCCCACTCAAAACAGATTTCCAGTTTGAAATCTCACCATCTACTACTACTCTGTGTCTTCTGTGTGTAAACCACTTTTTAATCCAGTTGATTACATCATTACCTATACCATTGGGCTTTTAGTTTAAGTAACAATCTTTGATGTGGTGATGTGGCACTTTATCGAAAGCTTTCTGAAAAACTACGTAGACAACATCCACTGGTGACCCGTCATCTACCAACTTTGTAATTTCTTCCAAAAAACATAAGATATTGGTTAGACATGACCTTTTTTTTAGGAAACCATGTTGAGATGTATTTATTAATTCACGTTTACAAGGAATTATGCTCTAATTAATGTTTCGAGTAATTTACATACAACTGATGTTAAACGCACTGGTCTGTAATTTTCTGGCTTTTTCCTCGATCCCTTGTTAAAAAGCGGCATAATGTTTGCTTCTTTCTATTCTGAAGGAATTATTCCTTCTTCTAGTGACAAGTTGAACACTTTTGCAAGTGGTGTACTAATTTGCTCAACAATTTCCTTAAGCAGTTTTGGTGGTATCCCTTCAACTCCAGGTGATTTATTATCTTTCATCTTCTTAATTTTCTTTGGTATCATTTCAAGAGTTACAAATAACTGCCCTAAATGTTCTGATTTATTGCCCTCAAATATTAAATATTTGGAAATGGAAGTGAGCTGATATCTTCTGTGGTAAAAACTGAGCTGAAATACTTATTCAGGACCTCTGCCATTTGAAACCCGTCTGAAATTATGTTTCCCCTGTTGTTTTCCAGTGGTCCGACCTTATCTCGAACTTTCTGTTTACTCCTTACATAAGCATAGAAACTCTTGCTGTAATTTTTTATATTACCTGCCAATTTTTTTTCAAAGATTCTTTTAGATTTTATAATTTCAGTTGTAGCTAGGTTAAGTGCCTCTTTGTAGTTTGTGTAATCTTCTACATTTCCAGTGTGTTTATATACCCTCCACAGCATCTGTTTTTCAGCAATTTTTCTAATAGCCTCTTTTGACAGGTGTTTCTTCCTGGACCTTTTCCCTTGTTTTCTTAGTGGAATATATTTCTCAGTAATGCCCTCGATCTCATATTTTAGACAAGTCCAGCATTGTGTTGCCCTCTTGTTCTTCAGCAAGATATTCCAATCTATATTTGCTAGATATGTTCTCATCTCTTTATATTTGCCTTTGTTGAAGTTCCTCCTCCATTGTTTTTTTATACGTATTCCCTGTTTTTACTTTTATATTAAAATGGATTTTGTTATGGTCACTTGAACCCAAAG
Organism: Lamellibrachia columna; assembly: GCA_963662155.1. Taxonomy (NCBI): domain Eukaryota; kingdom Metazoa; phylum Annelida; class Polychaeta; order Sabellida; family Siboglinidae; genus Lamellibrachia; species Lamellibrachia columna. The sequence continues at coordinate 575,662 of OY759261.1, read as the reverse complement.
GTTCGTGTACTTTAACATTGTCAACTAATTCATTTTGAGAAGACAACATTAAATCTAACACATTCCCACCTCTGGTTGGTTCCAAGACATGTTGAGTAAGGAAACAATCTTGTGTTAGGAGTAGAAACTGATGGTCGTCACCTCCAGCACTCTCTAATGGTTTCCACTGTATATGGCCATGGTTACAATCACCCATTATAGCACATTCCCCCTTGCTCACCTCCCTTATCGACTTTTGTAATTGTACAACTTCCTCTTGTCCTATGTTAGGACTACGATAAACTACTCCTATTGTTAATGTTAAGTTCCTGGTAACTATGCTACACCAAATTGCTTCCTCACAATCTGCTTCACTTTCAGTGTTATTTCATATGCTTGGATAGATTCTTTGTCAGTGCTATATCTTTATTTGCCCATGATTCCGTGATGGCTATTACATGAGGATCAATATCTGCTACCATAATATCTAACTCCCTTTTTATTTACTATGCTCGTGGCATTTAAGCATACACATTTAAGTTCATTGTCTGAAATTATTGGTGAACATTTCTTTGGATGTGTATTTGTAGTAGTACTCCTTTGAGTTTTCTCTGTCAATTCCCCCTGCGCATCTAGTTTAAATAATTTATGGTACCTGTGATCTCGTCGACAACCCTGACAAACTCACACCCTACAACTGCAGCACCCTTCCCTGTCAGATGAAGTCCATCTCTCATGAAAAAGTCTAATTACCAATGATGGCTGACGTTCCCTCCTTCTCGGCATTGTTCCTTCCCACGTGCACGAGAACAGCACCTCCCGTGCCACCTCCCATGACTTGTCCTGCCTTCTGTGCTATATCCTCTATTTTTGCCCCTGGTAGGCATACTGTTATGTCATCCCCTCTGTTTACAATTTTATCAACTTTTCTAATGATAGAATCAAGGCATAGAACGACATGGAGTGAAAATCAGAATGAATATAATAGAAAATGATCGATCACACAAGATTGTGATTGATTCCGTGATAGGAAGCATGAACCGTTGAATCGTCGACGGAATTGATTAATTGGAAAACATTACCATTAAGTCTTCCTGATTTTAAATCCTGCTCTCAAAGGATTGCGAAATGCTACCTGTATTGTTGCCAGTCAGCATTCAGAGCACATTAACTGCGCTCAGTTGATCAGTTTACAGATAAAACATTCACATACAATGAGTCACTATTATGCCGCGGCCAAAAGTCGACATTTTATCAGTTCTTTCGCACGGTACGAATGCCTAATGAAACCGGCAGCGCTACATGATGGCATCCATAATTGACATTGCACTACGAAAACTTGACTGGGCCTTTTCTCCCGTGCAAATCGGCTAGCTGCTTATAAATATTTTCTGTCAAAGCGTGATCGATCGTGGAATGAGACGTCCCCTAGTATTTCCAACATCATATGCGCTTGCTGTCTGTCTCTGGTAGATTAATGCAATGATGCAACCTTGTGCATATTCTGTCCAAAAGCAGACGAAATAGACGGTTAGGGAAAAATCTGCGTTTTAAGTTTTACTGCTTGGTTGATATAAAAATTGCGTATTTGCAAAGTTGCAATGAAACACACCGATGACTTTTTGTTTTGTATTCATCATTAGTGTATACAGTTCCACGTTTTATTAAACAATAGGCGCAAATTAATACTAAGGTGGCAATTAAGATATGCCTATATCATGCCTAGGGGAGACCGGGGCTAGTTGTTACAATTTTCAGTTAAAGTCACTCCCACCCTCCCCCCCCCCACATACACTCACTCACTCACTCACACACGTAGCGCTAAGGGGCAACTCCATTTTAAAGGTGCTCTCGGTGACAGTAATTAATAACTTAACCACCGCCACGTCGTACTGCAAATATTCACTCATACTATGCACCTGCAGGTGAAAATGATGGGTCTGTCGGCGGCCTAGAAGCCGAGGAGGTACAAGGTGAAGAGAGCTGCAGATGCTGAATCCAGACAACAATATTTATTAAAAGAAAAAGAGAAGTATCAGAGAGACAAAAAAGCGGGCGAAAAAAACATGCAAAACCCATGACACGTAGAGAACATAAAGCAACAAAACGGACCTGGAAGAAAAATTCACTAGCTGCTAGAAGCCGAAAGAAAATGCTTGACAACACATAGCACCACCTTCGACACCTGAATCAAATCCCCTATATGCTCGCCAAAGACAGACCTACAAACGTAAAAGAAACCGAGAAAAACGAGTACTGCAAAGATAAATTGCTGTTCTGGAAAAGCAATTACAGATTGATAAGAAGAGAGGATATTTATTTAAGAAAAGACTACAGAGACTTAACAACCCAAGTGGCGACACGCCAAATTCAAAATCAAAAGCCTTCCTGAAAAATGCTTGTTCTGCACCATTTGTTGGTGAATCAGATGAAGGTGAACAACAAATTAGGCAAAAGGTTAGTCAATTAGTTACTTGCAGGAGATCCTTGCAGATCCTCAAAAAACATAGAGTTGGAACTGAAGCAGTCAAAACTGTAGGAGCATCCCCATGCAAACACATCAAAACAATGAATTGCAGTCTGTCAAGTCGTGTGCGAAAATCTGTGGCTACATTCTTTGTACGAGATGACGTCTCCAGAGTCTTACCGGGAAAGAAATGCACCATAACAAGAAACAAAATAAAGCAACAAAAACGGGTGTACATTGTAGAGACACTCAACAATGTCAGCTTCACTACTTTCTGGAGACTAAAAGCCTTTTTGGGTGATTTATCCAAGAGAGTCAGCGCATGTACGGTGAATACCAAACATGTAAGAATAAAATCCTGTCAATCAGAATCAAGGACACATCCTTCCCAGCATCATGGACTCAGTGGAAGACAGTTTAAGAAAAAAGAACATTGAAAAATTGTGAAGAAAGGAAGTGGTCCTCACTATTAAACAGGAAGAACATGGGGCAGTTAGTGACCTTCTGGACAAATTCTACAATCAGCTGTTGTGCAACTACAGGCGGCATAGTTACAACATTGGCAACCACTACAACCACCATAAGCGTCTGCGGAACACGCTTCAGCCAACAGAGTGGTTCATCCACATAGATTTCTCCCAGAATTATGTTTGCAAAATGCACAAGGAAATTCAGTCTGTACATTTTGGGGCTTCTCAAGTTTAACTGACACTGCATACTGGCTACTACACAGCTTGCATGGGCAAGCCAACCATGTTTTGTGGTGTTTCTGATTCACGGTAGTATAACCCTGCAGCGGTGTGGGCATTTCTCAGGCCTGTATTGGATGAGAACAAGGACAAACACCCAACAGCTGACACAATCCATTGTTTCAGTGTTGGTCCTACAACACAATACAACACAATACAACACAATACAACACAATACAGGCAAAAGAAGAACTTTTATCTCTTACGTACACAAATATTTGAATGGGGATTCAATGCAGCTACATGGAATTTCCATGAGCTGGTCATGGGAAAGGGATTCCAGGTGGAATTGGAGGAACGCTGAAGAGAGCTGCTGATCGTAGAGTACTGGGTGGAGCAGACATTGTTAACAGCAAATCGTTTGTTGAAGAGCTGCAGCAATCAGAGACATCCATCAAACTCTACATTGTTAAAGAGTCTGACATAAAGAACGTTGAAGAGAAACTGATCGAGAAAACACTGAAAACTGTCCCAGGCACACTGCGGATTCATCAGGTCGTCGTCTCGTCTCCTGAACACACCAATTACATATATGTAAACTACTCTTGCAGTGAGACAATTTGCCCAGACCACACTTTCCACGACATTTCTCTCGTTGTTTCGGAATATGACGCAAGCCAGAAGTGGAGAAAGCCAGGCAGTACATATGATTCAGAAAAGACTGGTCGGGCAAAGAAAGCAAAAACATACGAAGATCATATAATCAACGAATCTACGCACTCAAGAGAAGAGGAGTTCGGAAATCACCTGAAGGTGCTGAACACATGCGAGACTTTCAATGACCTTCAGCAAGTATGCAGAGGTCTCCAGCTTGACGACATTTGTGGGACTCCCAGATGCATATCACATGACAGGCTCTCAGTTGACCATCAAGCCATGGCAGTCTGTCCGTCTGACATTCCGTGTGCACCAAGCCTGATTCATGTGACAGTTAGAGCTGATGGCGATTGCTTACCTGCATGTGGTAGCGTGTATGCATTCTGACGTGATGGATGCCCTAATGAAATCAGAGTGCGCAATGTGAATGAACTGAATTATTACTACTTGAATAAGGACAGTTTGAATAAAGGATTAGACCATGCACAAGCTGATGGAGGCGTAAATAAAGCCTTTACAATGTACTTCAAGGAGTTTATTTCTGGAGTAACTCTGAACGATGAAGTCATTCGAATAGTTTTCGAATATGAAATGTTCAAGATCGCAAAACCAAAAACGTATATGGGAATATGGCAAACCTGTGCCTTATCCAGTGTTTTGCATATGCCTATTTTTTCCGTTTACCCTGCCCTTGGGAACCCCCATGTGCGTGCCGATCTCCACAAATATGTGGAGCCCAGGGTTGACATCACCCACGTGACGAAAGCTGCCTCGCCTGTGGATGATACGGAAGAGCCAGCGTTGGTCATAATGTGCTACAGCACACAAAACAAAAGAAACTGACACTCCACCACTGCCACAAGAAGTGTCTCCCCTGAAGAGTGTCTGGGCCAATATGCAGTGGTTCAACACGACAAGAGACCACATCGTGGACTCGTCGAGGATATTGAACTCGTATAATTGCACGTTGACTGCATGCATGCTGTTGTCGTGTTATACACATATAGTACATGCATGCTGTTGTCGTGTTATACACATATAGTACATGCATGCTGTTGTCGTGTTATACACATATAGTACATGCATGCTGTTGTCGTGTTATACACATATAGTACATGCATGCTGTTGTCGTGTTATACACATATAGTACATGCATGCTGTTGTCGTGTTATACACATATAGTACATGCATGCTGTTGTCGTGTTATACACATATAGTACATGCATGCTGTTGTCGTGTTATACACACATAGTACATGCATGCAATTGTCGTGTTATGCACATATAGTACATGCATGCTGTTGTCGTGTTATGCACATATAGTACATGCATGCTGTTGTCGTGTTATGCACATATAGTACATGCATGCTGTTGTCGTGTTATGCACATATAGTACATGCATGCTGTTGTCGTGTTATGCACATATAGTACATGCATGCTGTTGTCGTGTTATACACATATAGTACATGCATGCTGTTGTCGTGTTATACACATATAGTACATGCATGCTGTTGTCGTGTTATGCACATATAGTAAATGCATGCTGTTGTCGTGTTATGCACATATAGTACATGCATGCTGTTGTCGTGTTATGCACATATAGTACATGCATGCTGTTGTCGTGTTATGCACATATAGTACATGCATGCTGTTGTCGTGTTATACACATATAGTACATGCATGCTGTTGTCGTGTTATACACATATAGTACATGCATGCTGTTGTCGTGTTATGCACATATAGTACATGCATGCTGTTGTCGTGTTATGCACATATAGTACATGCATGCTGTTGTCGTGTTATGCACATATAGTACATGCATGCTGTTGTCGTGTTATGCACATATAGTACATGCATGCTGTTGTCGTGTTATGCACATATAGTACATGCATGCTGTTGTCGTGTTATACACATATAGTACATGCATGCTGTTGTCGTGTTATACACATATAGTACATGCATGCTGTTGTCGTGTTATACACATATAGTACATGCATGCTGTTGTCGTGTTATACACATATAGTACATGCATGCTGTTGTCGTGTTATACACATGTAGTACATGCATGCTGTTGTCGTGTTATATACATGTAGTACATGCATGCTGTTGTCGTGTTATACACATGTAGTACATGCATGCTGTTGTCATGTTATGCACATATAGTACATGCATGCTGTTGTCGTGTTATACACATATAGTACATGCATGCTGTTGTCGTGTTATACACATATAGTACATGCATGCTGTTGTCGTGTTATACACATATAGTACATGCATGCTGTTGTCGTGTTATGCACATATAGTACATGCATGCTGTTGTCGTGTTATGCACATATAGTACATGCATGCTGTTGTCGTGTTATGCACATATAGTACATGCATGCTGTTGTCGTGTTATGCACATATAGTACATGCATGCTGTTGTCGTGTTATGCACACATAGTACGTGCATGCTGTTGTCGTGTTATGCACATATAGTACATGCATGCTGTTGTCGTGTTATACACACATAGTACATGCATGCTGTTGTCGTGTTATACACATATAGTACATGCATGCTGTTGTCGTGTTGTACACATATAGTACATGCATGCTGTTGTCGTGTTATGCACATATAGTACATGCATGCTGTTGTCGTGTTATGCACATATAGTACATGCATGCTGTTGTCGTGTTATACACATATAGTACATGCATGCTGTTGTCGTGTTGTACACATATAGTACATGCATGCTGTTGTCGTGTTATGCACATATAGTACATGCATGCTGTTGTCGTGTTATACACATATAGTACATGCATGCTGTTGTCGTGTTATGCACATATAGTACATGCATGCTGTTGTCGTGTTATGCACATATAGTACATGCATGCTGTTGTCGTGTTATGCACATATAGTACATGCATGCTGTTGTCGTGTTATACACACATAGTACATGCATGCTGTTGTCGTGTTATACACATATAGTACATGCATGCTGTTGTCGTGTTGTACACATATAGTACATGCATGCTGTTGTCGTGTTATGCACATATAGTACATGCATGCTGTTGTCGTGTTATGCACATATAGTACATGCATGCTGTTGTCGTGTTATACACATATAGTACATGCATGCTGTTGTCGTGTTGTACACATATAGTACATGCATGCTGTTGTCGTGTTATACACATATAGTACATGCATGCTGTTGTCGTGTTGTACACATATAGTACATGCATGCTGTTGTCGTATTATGCACATATAGTACATGCATGCTGTTGTCGTGTTATGCACATATAGTACATGCATGCTGTTGTCGTGTTATACACACATAGTACATGCATGCTGTTGTCGTGTTATACACATATAGTACATGCATGCTGTTGTCGTGTTGTACACATATAGTACATGCATGCTGTTGTCGTGTTATGCACATATAGTACATGCATGCTGTTGTCGTGTTATGCACATATAGTACATGCATGCTGTTGTCGTGTTATGCACATATAGTACATGCATGCTGTTGTCGTGTTATGCACATATAGTACATGCATGCTGTTGTCGTGTTATGCACATATAGTACATGCATGCTGTTGTCGTGTTATGCACATATAGTACATGCATGCTGTTGTCGTGTTATGCACATATAGTACATGCATGCTGTTGTCGTGTTATACACATATAGTACATGCATGCTGTTGTCGTGTTATGCACATATAGTACATGCATGCTGTTGTCGTGTTATACACATATAGTACATGCATGCTGTTGTCGTGTTATGCACATATAGTACATGCATGCTGTTGTCGTGTTATACACATATAGTACATGCATGCTGTTGTCGTGTTAAACACATATAGTACAAGCATGCTGTTGTCGTGTTATACACATATAGTACATGCATGCTGTCCCTGTACACACCGAAAACGCATTTTAGGTAGTGCCTTGTTTTTATTCCATTTAAGTAAAACCACGCAATCGGCTTAAGAAAAGAGTGCGTAAGCCTACTTTTATTAAAAATCATCGAAATAAATAGCCCTACAAAAACATTAATTGCCCCGATTGCACAAGGGTGGGGATATTACAACGTCACCTACGTGGGTGTTTGACGTACAGATTACGTGACTCAGAACAACAGTATACACAATTGTTAGCAACGCTACGCGTGTTTTCTACGATTGTTGATTACGTGATCTACGTCAAACGTCCACAGATGAAGGCTTCGTGAAACCGGCAGTTGTACGTGAAGCAGCGAGTACAAACACAGCACTGATCACAGGAAGCAGCGCCACGAGTACAAACACAGCACTGATCATAGGAAGCAACGCCACGAGTACAAACACAGCACTGATCACAGGAAGCAGCGCCACGAGTACAAACACAGCACTGATCACAGGAAGCAGCACCACGAGTACAAACACAGCACTGATCACAGGAAGCAGCGCCATGAGTACAAACACAGCACGGATCACAGGAAGCAGCGCCACGAGTACAAACACAGCACTGATCACAGGAAGCAGCGCCACGAGTACAAACACAGCACTGATCACAGGAAGCAGCGCCACGAGTACAAACACAGCACTGATCACAGGAAGCAGCGCCACGAGTACAAACACAGCACTGATCACAGGAAGCAGCGCCATGAGTACAAACACAGCGCTGATCACAGGAAGCAGCGCCACGAGTACAAACACAGCACTGATCACGGGAAGCAGCGCCATGAGTACAAACACAACACTGATCACAGGAAGCAGCGCCACGAGTACAAACACAGCACTGATCACAGGAAGCAGCACCACGAGTACAAACACAGCACTGGTCACAGGAAGCAGCGCCATGAGTACAAACACAGCACTGATCACAGGAAGCAGCGCCATGAGTACAAACCCAGCACTGATCACAGGAAGCAGCACCATGAGTACAAACACAGCACTGATCACAGGAAGCAGCGCCATGAGTACAAACACAGCACTGATCACAGGAAGCAGCACCATGAATACAAACACAGCACTGATCACAGGAAGCAGCGCCACGAGTACAAACACAGCACTGATCACAGGAAGCAGCGCCATGAGTACAAACACAGCACTGATCACAGGAAGCAGCACCATGTGTACAAACCCAGCACTGATCACAGGAAGCAGCGCCACGAGTACAAACACAGCACTGATCACAGGAAGTAGCGCCACGAGTACAAACACAGCACTGATCACAGGAAGCAGGGCCACGAGTACAAACACAGCACTGATCACAGGAAGCAGCGCCATGAGTACAAACCCAGCACTGATCACAGGAAGTAGCGCCACGAGTACAAACACAGCACTGATCACAGGAAGCAGCGCCACGAGTACAAACACAGCACTGATCACAGGAAGCAGCGCCATGAGTACAAACACAACACTGATCACAGGAAGCAGCACCATGAGTACAAACCCAGCACTGATCACAGGAAGCAGCGCCACGAGTACAAACACAGCACTGATCGCAGGAAGCAGCGCCACGAGTACAAACACAACACTGATCACAGGAAGCAGCGCCATGAGTACAAACACAACACTGATCACAGGAAGCAGCACCATGAGTACAAACCCAGCACTGATCACAGGAAGCAGCGCCACGAGTACAAACACAGCACTGATCACAGGAAGTAGCGCCACGAGTACAAACACAGCACTGATCGCAGGAAGCAGCGCCACGAGTACAAACACAACACTGATCACAGGAATCAGCACCACGAGTACAGACACAGCACTGATCACAGGAAGCAGCGTCATGATTACAAACACAGCATTGATCAGAGGAAGCAGCGCCACGAGTACAAACACAGCCGTCACAGCTGAATGACCCCGGCGACACATTTCACTGTTTGTAACGTCTTAGCGTCGCAATTCTACAAGCACTCCACCCTGATACAGCACTAACAGTCCGATGCGAGCTCTATGCTGTGTCGCATCAGTCGGCATCGCCCGGTATCGAGGCACAAGCTACAATGCACCAGCGTGTCACAAAGACAAACAAAGACTAAAAACGTCGACGGTCACTTGTCTTCACGGTTCACCAGGTCATTAAGCACATGTAACGTTAGGACAGGTAATGTCCGGACAATTACCACCTGGCCAAGCCTGGGTAAACTTGACATAGTGTCATGCTTAGTTGATCTGCTGGTGGTGGTTTCAGGCAAGTATCTGATGACAGGTGTGATTGAGAAAATAAAATCAATATTCTAAGTAATTCAATACGCCAGTATGTCAGAATCAACGGTCCACCGAAGCTACGAAGGTTCATAAAATGAATATTTTGCTTCACATCCAATGCGTACAGAAATAAATCCATAAGAGTAGCAAATAACGATGAGACCACAATCCACACACCGTTACTTTCCGGTCACGTGATGTCATGATGTAGGAAGTAGGCAATCAAGTACCACCGTGTTCCACGGAAACCACAACTATTCCACGGAAACCACAACCAGTTCACCAGACAAAAATACCATTGTCTACGTTCTGTGTTCTCACATTTTTACCGAAACTATGAAGTCGCCTGCAGTAGCCGCGTGTTCAATGGTCTTTTCGGAACAGCAATACATATTTTCGGAACAGCAATACATACTTCAATCCGCCGAAATTTCTCTCTTTCCTGTCTCCACCTCTAACCTAAAAACTGGATTCTACTTTCTCCATGCACTCCATCGCCCAAACTTATATGCATCATTTAGCTCATATCCTACAACCTCTCCCTCTTTTCTTGAATCAGTATGTCACTCATACAGCCTTGCATATTTCGCGAAAGAATAGCTACACAGTGTAATCAAGTTGTTTGTCGATTCTGCTATTCCTCCCCCAGGACATAGATTGCTATTTGTCTTATTATCTAGTGCGGCCTAAAGCGGACCGGATACGAATTCGTGACAACACAAAGCTGGCGTGGGAGAGGAAATCAATACCAGAGCAAACGTAGATAACATGGAGCACATTATTTTGGACAGCTGGAAATTGTTTTATCACAGTTGCCCATCTTAACCCCGTCGACGTGTGCGGGCAAGTAACGTACGTATTACGTATGTCCGGCAACACTGCACTGACCAACAGGGTCTTGTCCCTGTAGTACGAAGCCCATAACATGACGTCGTCGGCAATCCTCGCGCAATCTACGTACTCGAACATTTCTCGCGGCAAATTTTGTTTTGTTTTAAACAACATTATTATTATGTAAATGTGATGTAAATTTTATATCAGTTATTTTAGAAGAGATGGGCATAGGACACCTGATGGATAAATTGATTATGTCTATCAGGTACATTTCAGGAAGTTAGCATCCGTTATGTTGACCCGTTTTCAGGTGACTCCAACTTGAACAACAACAGCGGACACTGACATTTGCGCAGCGGTACATTTCTTGTGATGGAGTATCAGTTCTACGTCAGCCTGACGAGACGATTTATGGTTGTATGTTTCTCTGACCCTTGACAGAAGACCCTTTATGTGATTACCAATGTTTTTGTTAATCAAAACATATATTTATATTTATACGGACATACACATTCCTTCTCATGTTTTTGTTTATGCTATGCATATTTATTTATGACTTTTGTTTAACGCTTATTATTGTTTTATTACATGTTTGCGTTACCTCTGTCATTGGTGTTGACAGTCATACGCATTTTTCTTTTTCTCATACTTTCCTTTCTTCTTTTTTTCCTTTTTTTCTACATATTCATTATATTTTTCCTTCCTATTTTTTTCCCGTCTGTTGTTGTCTGAGACTAGTCGAGTATACTCCAAATCGCACAGGACGCGGTCTGAATATGGAATCGTGATAGCATCACCGCCGTGGTGCAACCAGCGTGGGACATGAAGTCAATACGAGGGCAGTTGTAGATAAAACAACGCGCACTATTCGAGCAAAGAGGGCGCTGGTTTATCGCTGTGGTCAATCTTTGCCACGACATGTGAGGGCAAATGTCGGATACAGAACGGCTGTCCGGCACTCCTGTGTTGACCAACTGGCGCTGATGTATGGAGTTTAGTAGGCGTCCAAAATGGACAACAAACCACTGACCTCTACCTTTCCAGCCGCCCTCACACCATTCATAATTTCGCATTGTTCCTCGTCCGTTCACACCGTCTCTTGTGTCTTCTCACCTCCGTTCTACAAGCCGTCTTAGTCAATATATTCTAGGCGTACTTTGCTAAACTTTTGTTGCGAATCGTTTGCTTATTTGACTTAAAATGGATCAGCCGTGCAATGTGCGCTGATCCGCAACTCAACAAATCTCGAGTCGCGTGTTGATTGCACCGACGCAACACTTGTTGAACCGATTCGAAAATTGAATCGCGGCAACAAATGTTGTGCAATGTGCGCTGACCCAATGTGCGCTGACCCAATGTGCGCTGACCCAATGTGCGCTGACCCAATGTGCGCTGACCCAATGTGCGCTGACCCAATGTGCGCTGACCCAATGTGCGCTGACCCAATGTGCGCTGACCCAATGTGCGCGCGACTCGCAACAAAAGTTTAGCAATATACAACCCACGTGTTACGCTGACACCCTATCAACCACAGTCATACAGTTTTAAGCGGCAGAGGAGAAAGGAGAGGGAGATGTCTCAACACCTGCACATCTTCCTTCCACCCGGAACCTCCTGCCCCACTGCAATACGATCTGCAAATCAAGAATCGGGCTCCCGTGTCACCCCAGGACCCAGGACCAACCCCTGGCAGACGTCATCCTCGTTTCGAGGGACAGCTGATGATTATTACAGTTAGTACATCGTTTGCGCTACCGTAACCGACCGTAACCGACCATAAACTTCCCTCGGACAAAACCCCCTAAATAAAAAAAAATTTCCTCCGAACAAAACAACTCATTTCAAACTGTTGGGAAGCCAAGTCCTCTGTCTGGAAAATTGGTCTTTAAACAGAGTTAACACACTGACAAGAATTACTTTTTAAAGCTCACCAGAAACAGAGAACAAATAGCATTGACAAGCTTAAATATTTATTTTATCTTGCAAAATCGTTAGTAGAGAAAACCCAGTTGGAAAAGCCCAGCGGAAAAAGTTGTTCTCCCAGAAAGCTAACAGTTACACTATACAATCTAACGGAACCAATCAACCTTTTAATAACATGGATTTAATAAAGTAATAGGTAATTGTTGAAACATAACGGGTCATCCAATTTCATTTCACCCAAATGCAGGGTTTTTGTCAGTATTTATATTAATTTGAGTGTTTTTTGTCCGCAGGAAGTTTTGCATGTATGTCTGAGGTTTTTTTTTATCAGGACGGGTATATAACCTGGATTCTTACGATACAGCATCACATTTCGTAGGGGCAGTTTTCTTTGTTCTTTGATTAAGCATTGCATCAACGTAATATAACACAGCTTAGACCAGCATCGTCAGCGTACGGTAACACCATCGCTGAACCAAGTGCTACGCGACATTGTATCAAAGATGTGTCGATATTGTCTCAGCCATCTGATAATATTACTTTCTTCCAACGGTCTTCCATGTATGCACGGGAAGACCCGAAGGTGGGAGAAGTAAACGTAGACACTGTAAAGAGGTTTGCATATTTTGGAAGATCAATATACATTTAGGTAACCGAAATACAAAACTACAGGATATTTGTGTAGGAGACAATAGCGTCACATCTCTGGCGAGCGTCGCATTACTGAATTGTATTGATGATGATGATGACATGGAATAAACATAAAATGGTGTAAGCATAACATATATTTTAACTGGGTATAAAAGAGAATATATATTATCTTTGTGGGTGTTTAAATCGCGAGCACCCACACACGACAGGAGAGCATTCAGCATAAACACCCCAGGCGCGCAGACCAGGTGGCGAATTTAACCTATAATTATATACATATTGCATTAACATTTCCCGCTCGCCACGTTTAATTTGTCACAGATTCACATTCTCCAGGGCCTAACCATGTTTTTTCAAAGGTATTTTCGCAGGTGTAAATCGAACGCATCTGGCAGCATTAAATTGCGGTAAGTTAAAATGATTGGCGCGCTCGTTACAACACATTTGCTCGTTACAACACATTTGCTCGTTACAACACATTTGCTCGTTACAACACATTTGCTCGTTACAACACATTTGCTGTTTACTAGTTTACTAATATTTGTACACAAAATAGTGGAGATAAGTCATTTAAAATTTAATATTTTATTAACATTATTAACAAATAACAACATCTACAGGCATACCAAACTGTATGAAACTTAAGGGTACCTCCTTAATTCCATTTTTTTCGTTTGTCTCATTTTAAATTAATTTTGCGATAATTCTACCTAGTATCCACTTAAACATTCTAGCTCATTTGTGAAACTTTTGTATGTCGTTTTTTTTTGTAAAATCGCCATACAAACTATTAAATTAGTTTGGTGAAACATTGATTGAAGTGAAAATGGAAACGTTGAAGACTCATGAATTTCACCCTTGGTGAAATTTCGTCACTTAGTCATGTGATCAGCGAGAGGGTGGATGTCACGCCCGTGATCGGCATTGAACCACACAGTGTTTCCCATTTTGGATATCCACTATTTTGAACTTTACCAGTTCTGCCGACTAAGGTAAATTCTTTCGATTATTTGAGCAAATATAAGTATTTTGCATTAAATCGACTGCGGAAATTACTTAAGCTATTTACATACTACATATTTGGACATCAACGAACCGGATTTGCGAAAGGCTAAATTAGTTGAGGATGGAGTTTTAATAAGAGAGACATACACCACTAGTCACGATTGTCGACATCATGTCTTGAAACAGATCATTGCTTCCTCTGACACTATAACTATAACTATAACTATAGCTATAGCTATAGCAGGAGCAGCATATCATTGTATGAACTGTATGTTAGCATATTTAGTGCCAACGGAACGGTCGTTTTAAAAATGACACATTACTTATTAAGTAAATAAGCGGTTGGAGTTATGTGGTTGATGAAGTTAGGTGATGCAGAGGTCAGAATGGTGGAGGCAATGTACAAAGAGCCAACAGCGGTGGTCATAGCGTCAGAAGAGTTTGGACGCAGGCGTCAGACAAGGAAGAGTCTTTAGATTCGAGTGTATCATTTTAGTGAGAAACGTGATCAATGGAAATGTGTCAGGACAAGATGTACTGCAGAAGATATTGTATGCGGACGACATAACAGTGGCGGCAGATATCTAGAAGGAACTGCAGAAATCGAGGCAATGTGGACTGATGAAAAGGATATGTACCTATAGATAAGTGGAAGGGTGATCAAGCGAGTTAACAGATTCGTGTACTTGGGGGAACCGTATGTATGGATGGAGGAAGTAACTGGAATATGCGTAGGAGGATGCTAGACTAACAGGAGAGGCAATCATGGTGGGGTTGGACGTCATTGTATGGAGCAGAAAGTTGAAGAAACAGCTCAATGAAATGAAAATTGTGTATATACGAGTTGAGAATAGTTGCCTTGACATAGAAACATAAGGAAAAGTTACAGGTCGCACAGAACAATTGGGTCCGGAAAATGTGTAGAATGAAACGAAATAATAAAAAGAGGATTGTGTTTTTACGAGAAGAGATTGGAACGAAGAAACACCTAAGATGGAAGGTAGTTGGGAGCTGAGTGCGATGGGCAGGACACATTCAGAGAATGAGCGAGGATAGATAGACAAAAAAGAGCAATAGAAGAGTAAAGCGAAACCCGGAAAGACAGGAACAGCAGAGACAAGTCGTCGAGATGGCGCGAAAATAGGGATGTGGCCCCCACCCCGCAAGGGATTAGGGAAAAAAAGAAGATATTAGCATACCCAGAAACAATGTAATCAGTATAATAATAAATGGGACTGGAAGTGAGCTGATATGTTCTGTGGTAAAAACTGAGCTGAAATACTTATTCAGGACCTCTGCCATTTGAAACCCGTCTGAAATTATGTTTCCCCTGTTGTTTTCCTGTGGTCCGACCTTATCTCGAACTTTCTGTATACTCCTTACATAAGCATAGAAACTCTTGCTGTCATTTTTTATATTACCTGCCAATTTTTTTTCAAAGGTTGTTTTAGATTTTCTAATTTCAGTTGTAGCTAGGTTAAGTGCCTCTTTGTAATTTGCATAGTCTTCATCCTTTCTGGTACGCCTATAAACCCTCCACATAGTTTGCTTAAACACTATTTTTCTTTTTCTAATAGCTTCTTTTGACAAGTGTTTCTTTCTAGACCGATTTCCTTGTTTTTTCAAGGGAACAAATTTATCGATGATACTCTCAATTTCATATTTTAGAATATTCCAACATTCAATTGCGGTCTTATTCATCAGCATGTTATCCCAATCTAGCTTTGCTAAGTATTTTCTCATATCTTTATAGTTTTTTATTTTTATTATTATTATACATTTATAATGCGCCGTGTATCCGGGTTAAAAACCTGCTCAAAGGCGCTAACAAGGTAATACTAAATAATTTTAAATAAATTGAAGTGCTAAAATAAAATGTGATTAAAAGACAGGTAAACATAAGTTAAATAAAAAGTTCACTAAATGATTTAAATGAATTAATTATGTCAAGAAGTTAAATAAATACATAAAATAAATAAATAATAAATAAAAAGATAAAATAAACAACTACAATTAAGTTGATACATTAGATAAACATATAAATTAATCAGATAAGTTAAATAAACAAATTAAATAAATAATAAGTTAAATAAGTAAAATGTTCGAGTGATTAAAATGTCAACAGAGTGTTCGAAAGGCTTCGCGAAAGAGATGTGTTTTTAGAAGTGACTTGAATACCGCAACGGAGTTGGCTTGCCTAATTGCGGGAGGCAGGGCGTTCCACAGTGTCGGCCCTGCCACAGAAAAGGCCCGACGACCGTACCGCTCGAGATGGTACCGCGGTATAGTCAATAGATGTTGATCGGCGGATCTCAGTGTTCGGGTGGGTGTGTATGGAATCACTAGCGACGACAGATACACAGGGCATAGATGATGCACAGCGCGAAACACAAGTAAAAGAAGTTTGAATTCGATTCGCTGACGAATAGGCAACCAATGTAAACTGAATAAAACTGGTGTTATGTGATCTCTTCGGCGGGTTCCAGTAATCAGCCGTGCCGCGGAGTTTTGAATCATCTGCAGTTTCCGCAGCTGCGTCTCGGGCAGTCCATAAAACATAGCGTTGCCGAAGTCCAAGCGCGACATGACTAAAGCGTGAATAATTGTTTTGCAAGCAATGGTGGAAAGGCATTTTCTGATAGTTGCAATGCCGCGAATGTGACAGTATGCCACCTGGCAGACACGGCGTATCTGCGCCGCCATTGTCATTGTGTCATCAAATACAAAACCGATGTCGCGGATAAATGGTTTCGGCGTGACGGAGCAGCCACAGACATCAATGACTAGGTCAACAGGAGGTTGAACACGTTTGCGATTCTGCGCAGCGGAAATCACGACGGCTTCCGTTTTACACTCGTTAAGAAGAAGGTTGTGGGACACCATCAATGACTTTACATCGGCGGTACATCGCGATATGCGGTCAATGGCAGTTGTAGCATGCGCTGGCTGATCACGCGGAAATTCAACATACAGCTGGGTATCGTCAGCATACATGTGGTAACGGAGTTGGTGGTGTTCGAAGACATGGTTGAGCCCCAGACAATAGATTGTAAAAAACAAGGGTCCCAGCACGCTACCCTGCGGTACACCAGAGCATAAACCAACACTTCTTGAGGTGACGTTATCAACTTTAACAGCTTGCGTTCGCTGCGAAAGGTACGACTGTATCCAGCGGTGTGCGTTGTCATGTATGCCAATTTCGTGCAGTTTGTCTAGAAGCAGACGATGATCAACAGTATCGAAGGCAGCACTGAGATCGAGCAACACCAATATCACGGTATTCCGATTGTCGAGCGAATGTAGAATGTCGTCTTGTATACGAACGAGGGCTGTTTCACAGCTGTGAGCAGGACGATACGCACTCTGAAAAACATCGAAGAGATCATTCGAGTCCATGTACTGCCGGATTTGCGATGCTACATACTTCTCGAGGAGTTTTGATATGAAACTCAGGTTGGATATCGGTCGGTAGTTGGATAGTATTTCAGGGTCAAGATCACTCTTCTTTAACAATGGTGTCACGACGGCGTGTTTCATAACAGCTGGCATTGTTGAGGACTCGGTCGACAGGTTCACAATGCGTGTTAACACCGGTGCGAGCGTAGCAATGTTCGATTTAAGCAGGGTTGCAGAAATGATGTCGATGTCAGTTGAAAGTTTGCTAGTACCCTTCATTACCAGATTACAGATGTCATTGCATGTAGCTAGTTCGAAGTCACAAAGAGGATCCACAACTCGACAGTCATTATCATCTGCGACCACCGACAGCTGGCGCTGCCTACTTATAGTCGCCAGATGTACACGGATATCAGTGATCTTGTCAGTGAAGTGCGTGACGAAACAATCAGCCAATGCGCCTGGACCATCATCACTTTTCGGAAACAAAGTTTTACTGGAGCGACCCATCAGGTCGTTTGTGATGCGGTACATCTCTTTGTTATTACGGGCTGATGATTTAATCTCGGCACAGTAATACGCAGATTTGGCCAAAGCGATGCTTTGCTTGAAAGCGTCACGCAAATCCGTGTAAATTTCACGATGAACAGTGAGTCGTGTGTGGCGCCATTTGCGTTCGGCTCGTCTAACCTGCTGCCTCATCCTCTGCAAGTCATCGTTTCTCCACGGTTGCCTGGGACGCACATTTATCGTTCGTCGGATAACGGGTGCATGCTTGTCGATTATGGTCAAAAGTTACCTTACGTATCCTGTCAATCCTAATTCAGCATCTGTTATGTCTGTGTTGGCCCATGATTCGGTAATACCAATTATATGAGGGTCAATATCTTCTACCATAATGTTTAATTCGTTTATCTTATTTACTATACGCCTAGCATTTAAACACACGCATCTATAACCTGCTTCAGACATGTTTCTCGGACATTTCGTTATTGGTTTATCTGTACTAGTGGCCTCTTTTCCTGCTTGAGGCATCTCTAAGTAACCCCCTTGCGCTTCTAGTTTAAACAGTTTTTACTACAAAAAATATTTGTTATGCTACCCATGCCACTGTCTACTGCTGCTGTGAGTCCAACCGCAAATACTGCTGCCCCCTTTCCACTTAGATGAAGCCCATCCTTCATGTACATATCAGCCCTTCCAACAAAACTTCCCCACTAATCCACAAATCCAACTTCCTCTTCCCTACATAGCTTCTCGACTAGCATGTTAATTGCCATCCCCCGGCAATTTCGATATATGTGACCCCTCCTTCCTATTACTGGTAAAATCCCTGACAGTATTACCTGCTCAACCCGCGTCTGTTTTAGTGTTCTGACCAACTGTCTATATTTCCTAACTATGGCAGTTGTACCCTCCCTCTCTACGTTATTAGTCCCTACGTGTACTAAAATAGATCCACCCTTACCCGAACCCACAATGTTTTCTACCCTCTCAGTTATCGCCTCTATTTTGGCCCCAGGCAAGCAGACCACCACGTCATCTCCCTTGTTTAAGACTCTGTCGGTCTTCCTAACTATTGAGTCCCCCACAAACACCCTCGCTCTCTTTCTCACCCCCCTCTATCACTGCCTCAGAATAGCTCTTCCGATGGATCCCCTCCATCACATTCTGTCCTGCAGCCTTGTCACTTGATGACAGACTGTTATCAGGCTCTCTCTCTCACTCATCGACCTGTCACCTTTCCCTCCCGTCTCCTGGCTAACTTGCGTTCCCGTCGCCATCCCTCCTGACACCTTTCCTCCCGTCTCCCTCACTCCCATCGCCTTAACTATCGTCTCCCCCCCCCCCGACTCCTTCGCTACTGTCTCCCCCACGCCCCTTTCCTTCGATCCATTTGTCTTCCCTCTCATTTCTTTCCTTCCCGTCTCCTTTCGTCCTGTCTCCCTACGTCCCGTCTCCTTACGTTCTGTCTCCCTACGACCTGTCACCTTACCTCCTCTCAGCCTCCTCCCAGGCTGAGGTGAGCTCTCCCTAGCATCTCTCTCGTCGTCTTCCCAAGTTATGTCGTACGGCTAATTCGTGGAGCGGTCACTACAATTTCCGAAAAGGGGGATTGTATTCAGGGGGATCACGCGGCCATATTTTGGACAACACAGCACACATAGGCACAATTTTCCGAGGGAATGTCCGATACTGTACGAGAAACACAAAGGAACTTTTGAATTGAATGATGCCAGCGTGCATGTGTGTTACACTCTGTTATGTTACGAAGAGAACATTAATGTGATGATAACCTGACAAACTAGCATTTCTATACAGGAATGATTCATCGTTTTGCCAAAGGCGCATACCGTACAGTCTTGATCAGATTACTTGAGAACAGAGGCATGCGGTCGAGCACATGCAGGCAAAAGATCAGAGCTGTTGATAAAATGGGTGTAATTATGGTTAGCGCGATCGGATCGCTTTTGTCGATGTTCACCTTCTCGACCCTGTAGTTGTGTGAATAGAGGACTGGCGGGCTCTGACTATATCGAAGTCAGTCGCTCTCGGTGTATGGCTGTAGTCAGTGTTCTCAATGCGGGCATGGCTGCGGTCGGTGCAGCAGTGCAGCGAGGTGGCGTAGTGGTTAGAGCTTCGGACTCTCAATCGATAGAACCCGGGTTCCAACCCACTTGCGGGCGTTTCAAAGCTTGGGCAATTTCGTTCACGCCACGTTGTTCCAGTTCACTCAGTTGTACAAATGAGTGCCTGGCTGTAGACAGTAGTGGATATATGTGAACGAATAGTTATCGAGCCGTAATTGAAGCGTGGCTGAATATTCAGTTGGCGTTGGAATGAACTGATCTGTTAAGGGGTTGTTGAAATATTGGATATAACTCCGAAATTAATGAATAGTAAACTTACGTCGAAAGGAATGATATATATTTATATACTATATATGTGTGTGTGTGTGTGTGTGTGTGTGTGTGTGTGTGTGCGTGCGTGCGTGCGTGCGTGCGTGCGTGCGTGCGTGCGTGCGTGTGTGTGTTTGTGTGTGTGTGTGTGTTTGTTTGTGCGCGTGTGCGTGTGTGTGTGTTTATCATTTATACAATATAGCGGAACCAATCATAAAATGAATGATTAATATACAACGGGTCATCCAGTTTCATTTCACCATAATGGATGGAGGTTTTATTTGCGTTTATTTTAAAGAATGGATGTTTTGTCCGGAGGAGGTTGTGTACGGAGGGGGTTAGGTCCGGAAGGGGTTTTGTTCGGAGGGGATTATATCGTGGATTCAGGCTGAACATAATTTGACTCTGGACATGTGCAAAAAATGGGGAATACATGAGATTAACAGTGAAACATTAAATTACACGCGTACAATATGCATTTGTGTAGTAGTTGCCCATTTCCTGAAAATATCGCAGAACCACTTTGTGATCGTATCTGTACAGTGCAGTGTCTGCTGGTAAAGCGACGTATCTGTACAGTGCAGTGTGTGCTGGTAAAGCGACGCAAAGGTCCCCCTCCGAAATTCTGAACGAAAACGACAACAATTCACACAGGAGCGACGCTGCAATACACGCATACGTTTTGCCTCGCTGTTGCTTTCATGCGGCCGTTATTCACTGCGAGTCCAATGTGTTCCACAAGGCTGCACTGGTCACGGGTCACTGCCACAGCAGCGTTATGTATGTGGGTCTATCATACATGTGTCAGTCTGTGTCGAGCCTCTCGACCGTAGACTACAGCAATGACGGTATAGAGTCCGTCTCCGCACCCCGCCAAGGTAGGCTTTCTACTTTGGTAGATTCTACTGCTTCTGGGTACTATACCGAGTCAAGGTAAGCATTATTATACGTTGGTTTGCATAAACGAGTGTTCCACTACTAGGCCCAGTATTCCCCATCGATTTAGTATACAGATGTTTCCGTGAGTTCTCCAAACAACTCATTTTGGGACAATGTTTACGTGTATTTTTGGGTGCTTCTGCTGTCGTGGGAGATCGGGTTACATCTTCATTCAAGGAGACCAGCGTTTGTGCGTCGCACTGCCTTTTACACATGACTTGCGAGTGGCTAATCGCATAGTAGGACTGCCCAACTAGGTTGGTCTATGTCAGGTTTCGAGTTAAACCATTTCGATGTATGTAGCATAGTGTTGCAACAAGCAGCATCAGGATGCACTGCCTTGTGTAAACACAAGATTTAAAGATGCATGCTCAATTCGATATGTTTGCTAGTCTCATTTCAAGTTAATTTTGCGAAAAACCAAACCTACCTAGTATCCACTGCAACATGCTAACTCGTTTGTGCAACTTTTGTATGTAGTTTTTTGGTGAAATCAACATAGAAACAATTACATTACTTAATGTTTGAACCATTTGAGGAAGCAGCTTTAACGCATGTTTAACTCGACGTATTACCCACATCCCTCCAATACGATACGATAATAATTACGATAATAATCCCAGTGGTACCCTATGTAGAACTGATTTCCAGTATGACATTCCCCTCAGTGAGCCGTACACAAATAAGTAGACATCATTTCCAGTATGACATTCCCCTCAGTGAGCCGTACACAAATAAGTAGACATCATTTCCAGTATGACATTCCCCTCAGTGAGCCGTACACAAATAAGTAGACATCATTTCCAGTATGACATTCCCCTCAGTGAGCCGTACACAAATAAGTAGACATCATTTCCAGTATGACATTCCCCTCAGTGAGCCGTACACAAATAAGTAGACATCATTTCCAGTATGACATTCCCCTCAGTGACCCGTACACAAATAAGTAGACAACATTTACTGGTGACCCGTCGTTCATCCACTTAATTAGTTCTTCCAAAATATAAGAGATAGATTATCTTAGACCTAGAGTTTAAGAATCTGTCTGAATGGTATTTAAATCGAATATTAACTTTATCATGAATATTAATTAGTATTATTAACTGCATCCTTAACAGAAAGACGGCAAGCGCGTGCCTCTCGATATTTATCGGACAATCCCCCCAGGATAGGGCCCATGAACTATAAGAAAAGTACGGGGAACGGACAAAACCTTCCACGGACATATCACCTTATGACATAGCCCCTCTGGACAAAACCCATAACGGACATAACCCTTCACGGGCTAAACCCCTCATGGACATTATTATTTTGACTTAAAAGGAATAACAACAAGGCACTAGCTAAAATGCTTTTCGGTACACAAAGTTTAATATCGTTTGTACTATATGCCAACAGAACAAATTAAAATAAACAATTATTTATAGATAAAATTAAATGTGTAATGCGTCTAACTCGCAAAGCGGGCGTAGCATTCGAAGTTAATGAGATGAGCGATCACGTGGTTTTGTGACGTCACTGATGACATGGGTTTACATTCGGTCACTGATTTCTATGCAATGTTTCAGTATAGTTTCACTCGCGTTATCATGGCGAATGGTGTCGATGTTAATTTCCAGAATAAAAAGTAAAATGTAACTATTTCGAACCGCTAGCAGCAGGTAATACCGCAGAATCATCTTCGAATTCGGCTTTTTCGGAGCAGTTTAACGACGCCAGTAGCCTTTAACTTCGAACATATTTACTTTGTGATCTAATCTTGAAAACGATTACATAGAGCCGCCAAACGTCTCCTCGTATATCTACCGTACGCATACACGTGTGGCATGGTCGAAACATTACTCTTACTTCTATATAAAGATAAAAAGATACAAAATCATAAACTCGCCACCTCCTATACCTAGCTTCGCGAAGCTAGGTGTAGAAGATATAGCAATTTTTTGTTTTCGTAATTCGTTTCGAGAAGTTTGGCGGCTCTATGGGTTCGTTTTCACGGTTAGGTCAGAAAGTAAACTTCGCAGTAGGAGTATCGTTGACGGTGGTGGTGATTTCGGCCCTCGGTGAATTCGACCCAACTGCCACGTGTATAAATCTGGTCACTTCATGATGGAGTGAATGGGAGGTGAATTCGGCCGATGTTATTTCGGCGTGGTGATTTCGGTGACTGAGGCAAATAAAATACCATGCTTCACATTCGAAATGATCTGACCTAAAACACTGTATATATCAAATACCATATGCAGGTGGCTCCGTTGTATTCACAATACAATAATCTCTTATCACTTTCATTGCTCTGTATTTGATTTAATTGAGCAAATTTCTGGGGAGAATTTCCCTTTATGAGGGTAATACATGAAATCTGAAATATAGAAACAAGCTATTATTCATAATTGTAATTTAATTTATTTAAGTTATTCAACTGTATATAGTATTATTGTTTTTTGTGTAATATATTATATATTGTATGATATTATTTTTAAGGATACAACGAATTGCATAAGTTCTAATGATCGTCTCGCTGACTGCGTGTTAACATGGTAAAATGTAGCGTCGTAATTCATGGGAAAGGAAGCGAATACTGTAAAACGGTTACAAAGTAACAATGTCGGGTTAATGTGGAACTAAAGAAATTAACAAATGAGAGGATATATGGTTTATTCACAGTAAGACAATTAAATTTCATTTGCCCGGGTACACAATCGTTTGGGCAGAGATCACTATGTCCGTTGTGCTATGAGGCCGAAGTCACCAACATTGCTGACCGAAGATTCCAAAGAATGCTGCCCGAATTCATTGAGCCGGATTCACTGTGGGCCGACATCACCTGTATCGCTGACAGCTCGCTTCGATCCGAGGTGGACCGCGGTCGTCGATGCCCGCGTCGCAATGTTCTCCGGACTGATGGAATCAACATAGCTTCCACTACTGGGAATACTGTTAGCACAACTTCCTCTTTCAAAGAGATTTTGGCACTACGATAACCCTGGGCTGCCATCTTCCTTCTTCTCCGGTTCAGATCGCAGTCGAAACAAGTTTTCTCGAAGCAAGCAATGTCGGCTGCGCTTCGTCGGCTTAAAGTTTGCCTTCTTAAAATAAACGAAACTAAAACCAACTGCATGTTACTCTATTCTTACTAATGTTTGCATTACAATCGAATGTCGCACAACAAACCATTCTGACGATCTCTTATAAACAACCGCTATCGCTGTCAACGGTGAATCAATTGAAAGTCCCAGTCTCGTAGCATTTCCCTGTCACCAGTGAACTCACGTCGAAGCTTGTCTATAATCGCGGGAAAATGCTTAATCGCGGCAAGCCGGTAGAACTGAGTATTGTTTGGAATTATTAATTAATTTAATTCTAATGATTTGTTTTCGTTGTTGTGGAAATGAACCAAAACTGCAAAATGTAATATAATATTAGATCAAGCAATCGTTGTTTTTATTCCCTTTAACAATATGCAACAACATAATTTTCTGTGTGCAATTGTTTATTAAAAACTATTCAGTCGCATACGCGTTGGCACATAAGTAAACTATTCCACACACGGGTAAATGTGTAACCCTTTGTAGACATACAGCATTGGAACAACGCGCACGTGTAAGATGACCTGCAAACTTGCTATGTAAAATCATTATCATTACACCACAACACACGTAGAGCAAGCAAGCACAATTCTTTGTGCACCTGCACCTTGTGACCTTCTAAACTAACTCACCCTTTTTATTCCATAGAACAAAATATAAACTCATATATGAATGCTACGAGTGTCGATAAAATACAATCAGTGAAGTTCAAATAGCCATTTGAAATCCTACTAGTCTGCAACCAGCCTCAAGCATTAACTTTAGTTTACTCACAAAATGTACTAACATTGTGTCTCGCAAACAACTCATACCAGTACATTTTAAACGTTCAAACATAAAGAGCCGGGTCCAAATGAGAGTGGTTGGTAGTATCACCTATACTCTCCCTAAAAAGTGAGGGATTTTGTCCGTGAGGGGTTTTGTCCAGTGTGTTTTGTCAGAGAGGGCTTACGTCTGACACTAGAAACGTGCACGGTCATTACACTAACAGTGGTCTTGTGTTGTTGGGGTATGTTTGCATGATATGTTCGAATGACCCGTTTCGCATATTTATGTGGGTTCAAGTGTTGATTTTCAGGCCAAATATTCACCCACACTGTAAAGTCGCGAGTTCCTTTTTTTCAAAACATACACATCAATATAAAATTGTAATGCTTTAACCAAATTAAATTGATTTGTTTTGCTATTGTGACACCAACTCGCATTAGTCCTGATAACATTGAGCCATTGTTATAATAATAATAATAATAAAAGTATTTATATAGTGCCCGATCATCCGAGATTGGTGTCAGGTGTTTTGCGCACATACAATCATAACTTACAAGTATATTAAAAACAATATCAACAATAAAATTATTAAACATAGACCACAAAATATACATATTTAAATAGTTCTACCATACACAATATATAATAAAAAAATGTAAAATGTATATAATTGTACTAATAACATAATAATAAATGCATATTCAAATGTTCACATCAGCATATAATAAAAAGGCTACTGTGAAAAGATGTGTTTTTAGAAGTGTTCTAAACTGCGGCAGTGTCTTCGCTGTCCTCGTTGAATCAGGCAACCACAGACTGGCTGCGGCCTCAACAAAACAACGCTTACCGTGTGTGACCGTCTGCGAAGGCGGTACAGATAATAAATACAAAGAGTCGGACCTCAGTTGCCAATGCGGATGGGGTCGGTTCAGTAAATCAGCGAGAAAATCCGATGCCAGAGCATTCATCGCGGAATGCACATATAACATCACTATGTAGATCGGGTGCAAACGAATTGGCAACCAATGCAGTAATGTGTTCACGTTTTCTGGTAGTCAAACGAGGCGAGCTGTGCACGTTTACACTCGTTGCAAACGTGCAGGCCCCGACCATGCAGGCATGGACCGTGTAGGCCCGGATCGTGAAGGCCGGGGCCGTGCAGGCCCGGACCGTGCAGGCCGGGGCCGTGCAGACCCGGACCGTGCAGGCCGGGGCCGTGCAGACCCGGACCGTGCAGGCCGGGGCCGTGCAGGCCCGGACCGTGCAGGCCCGGACCGTGCAGGCCGAGGCCGTGCAGACCCGGACCGTGCAGGCCCGGACCGTGCAGGCCGGGGCCGTGCAGACCCGGACCGTGCAGGCCGGGGCCGTGCAGACCCGGACCGTGCAGGCCGGGGCCGTGCAGGCCCAGACCGTGCAGGCCCGAACCGTGAAGGCCGGGCCGTGCAGGCCGGGGCCGTGCAGGCCCGGACCGTGCAGGCCCGGACCGTGAAGGCCTGGGCCGTGCAGGCCGGGGCCGTGCAGGCCCGGACCGTGCAGGCCCGGACCGTGAAGGCCTGGGCCGTGCAGGCCGGGGCCGTGAAGGCCCGGACCGTGAAGGCCGGGTCCGGACGCTCGCAGGGAAATAAAATCCCAACATTGTTTTATTCGAAGACTATATATTAAATACAAAGGCACAGACTTGCATATTTGCATAAAGTTTTATGATTAAGACAGATATTGAATATGACTTAATTCCGACATTTTTTCATAGAGGTCTTGTCCTGGTTTTTTCCCGCATGGAGTTATGTCCGGAGGGGGTTTATCCCAGGGGTTATGTCCGAGGGGTTTATCCGGAGGGAGCTATGTCCTGGGTTTGCCAAGTCCAAAAAATATTATGTTAATTGATGTAATATATATGGTCTTTCAATGTTAAAATATACTCTTTGTGTTAAAAGAAGTTTGCATGATTTGTATGGAAATGTGATCAACAATGACTAATTAATGAGTACGTATGATAGATATACATAAAAAGAATAACATGTCACGTTATAATACAACCATAATTCACATTCATTCAGATCAGGGCAAACGTCATCAGCACGCGCATCTACTAAGTTTATTTTTGTCTCTTATAATATTATTTAAGATAGCTCAATACAATATTAGTTATCTTAACATTTCAAGGCTTGACATATTGAATATGGCTAATGATATAAATTAAAATAAAAAGTTGCGATTGCGTTTTCAACATGTACTTAGTCAATTAGCCATCGACATTTCTAGGACACTTTATAAATAATATCAGTAATTAACATATTTTGCAATCACTACTTTGTAAGTATTTAGGTTGCGGAGCTTTTGTTCGGGGGGGGGGTCGTTTGTCTGTGAGGCTTTTGTTCGGGGGGATGGTCGTTTGTCTGTGGGGCTTTTGTTCGGGGGGGGGGGTCGTTTGTCTGTGGGGCTTTTGTTCGCGCAAAGCCCTTGGGGCGTTTGTCCGCGCACCGCGTTTCTACGGGGTATCCCCATTTCGGCTACTCCCATTTCTCCTACTGATAATATTCCCATTTCTCATTTAATATAAGAGCATTTATCCTGGTGGATGTTTTTAATTTGCGGTGACAAAGTCTACTATGCACACCTATTTGTATTTACGTCACTTTTCTTGATGTTTTCTGTGTCGGTATTATTGTCTTATTCAATATAACTTCTCGGTCCGGCGACCGGGTCCGGCGACCGGGTCCGGCGACCGGGTCCGGCGATCGATTCCGGCTTTCATACCCTGACGGTCGAAGGCCGATCGCCTGACCCGGAGTGCAGGTAAGCCGGTGACACTAAACGATGCCGTGGTTGCGACGAGGCGGTTTTGATGTCATTGAGAAAGGTCAAGGCCGTTTGATGTCAATTGTGACGTGGCTTGAAAATAGGGTCAGTTCTATTGAAAGCGAAGTCGCCGTGACGCATCGCATGCGGGCCTTCTCAACTGCAATACCCATTCACACACGCACCGTGATAGTTGACGGGCGCTGACAACGATCGACGATTCGCTGGTCGCGCCAAATCGTTGCAGCGACGTCTGCGTTTGTCTGGATAGGAGGGCGAAGCAGTGAATAGGCCTATCTAATGATGATATCATTTATTAGGATTGGTGTTTTTATTTTACAGTGACAAAGTCTACTATAGACACATATTTGTATTTTCGGCACTTTTCTTGGTGCCCTGGCCCGGCTTTCACACTCCACCTCTGCGGAAGGCCGTACAACAAAGTGTTGAAGCGAAGTGAAGTTTATTTGTTTAGATCATACATACAGAGTCAAATAACAGTTTGTACATATTTTACATAGTTTTGATGATCCAGGGAGGCCTGCACTAAGACCTGAGAGATCGCTATCGTACACGCATCCCTACATATAGTGCAAATAATGTGAATACTATTTTTTTTTTTTTGTGTGTATAAATGTGAAAAAAATGTGAATAAAAATGTGCAGAGAAGTTAAATAATACAGAAGAAATGATAAATACATTATACTTGTAAAAATACAATTAAAATCTTAACAGTAAAAGTAATACATTAGTTCCAAATTTATCATTTACAAATTATATTGTGAGGAACTCAAAAACCCACTGTTTTGATAATATAGTGATAATATTACTAGAGTGTACATATATATATATATATATATATATAAATAGATGTGGAGTTGCTAACTTTGCCTACAAATATAACAGTGCTAATAATACTAACAAATAATGCTAACAAAATACATATAGTGCAAATAATTTGAATAGATAATATTACTGAATGAATAGTCAGTATAAAATTATATTACATAGCTATGCATTATTAATTAATGCAGTTTATCATGATAATGATGACGAAGGCATACCATACATTTTAGGCTTCAGCTGGCATATTCTTTTTTGCAGATGTAGCAGTTATTAATATTACATTCCAAGTCATATTTACTTATGATATATTTTTTTGAGTAATTCACAAAGCCTTGGTAGGAATGGGTGTTAATTTTCTCCATGGCAATTTGTGGAAGAAAGTTTTCTTGAAGTAACTGTGGTATTGTATCTATGATACAAAGGCGGCAGTATATTGTATTAGTTTGTTTAATCTGTTTAGGGGAATAGTTTAGGGGAAAATTAGTTATTGTATCGGTAAAGCGTTGATGTGCCTTTCTTTGTCGTTTTGGTATAGATGATACATTTTCATTACCAATGAAGAAGTCTTAAAAATATTCTGGAACGGTTCCATTTTTGTATCTGTAAAAAAATTTCATGTATGACAGCTTAAAGAGGTCGTCTGCTTTTAATAGTTCTAGTTCTTTGAATAAAGGTGTACCGTGTGAGTTATATTTACTGTTTGATATAGATCTAATTGCTTGTTTTTGTAGTATGTTTATTAGTTTGTTTATTTGTCCGCCCCATGCTAATATACCATAGCGTAGGTGTGACATAAATAGGGAAGAATATATTATCTTTAGGATGTGTATTGGTATGTAGTGTTTTAATCTAGAGAGAATTCCACATATCCTTGATAATTTGTTGGCGATGAAGTTTTGATGAGGAGACCATGTTAAGTTGGAGTCTATTACGACTCCTAGAAATTTAAATTGTGTATATTATTGATTTTAATATTAGGTACTTCGTGGTTCTTTAATTTTCTCTGTTTATAGTGAAACATTATCATTTTTGTTTTTGCAGCATTCAGGGACAGTTTATTTGCTGCTAACCAGTCTGTTATTTTAGTCAATTCTGAATTGATGTTGTTGGATGTATCCAATTCATTCGTTTGATCATTTGTAAATGAATTTAGTGTGCTCAGCAGGGTGGTATCATCTGAAAACATGATTGGACATAAATCGGTGCTTGCTGTTGCAGGATCATTGATGTATATTAGGAATAATAATGGCCCTAGAATTGAACCTTGGGGGACTCCAGTAATAATCGTTTCCAATGGTGATTTTATGTTGCTGAATTCCACTTATTGCTGTCTGTGCAGTATGTAGCTTTTAAACCATTCTAGTTCAGTATTTTGTATGCCATAATGTTTGAGTTTGTTGATAAGGATTGCATGATCGATTGTGTCAAAAGCCTTTGACAGATCAATAAATATTGCCAATGGTAAACCTTTTTTGTCAAGATTTAAGTATATTCTGTCAACTAATTCAGATATTGCCAGTTCAGTAGAATATTCAGCTCTAAAATCTGATTTGGGTGGAGGAGCTTATTAAGAGTGAGATAGTGGAACAATTGAGTATAAACTGTTTTTTCAAAGACTTTATATATGCACGGCAGAAGATATATTGGTCTGTAATTGTTGAAATTATGATTATCATCTTTTTTGTGGACGGAAATAACTTTAGCAATTTGTTTTATTTTTGAGGGAATTTTCCAAGAAGTAGAGATTGATTAATTCTACTGGTAAGAGGTTTGGCAATGACATTAACAGAAGCTTTCAGTAATATTGAAGAAATGTTTTCATTTTCCATACTTCTTTTTGACTTTAAGTTATTTATTATATTTTTTGCGTCATTTTCGTGACAGGTGTAAATTGGAAGTTAGTATCATTTGTTCTTTTTTTAGATACAATTTGAAGCTTGGTTTCCCATTAGTGTTTAATTTGTTTGTAAGGTGTGGTCCAATATTTATGAAGAAGTTATTGAATTGTGTTGCTATTTCTTTTTTATCTGTTATCTTGGTTTCGTTTACATTGAAATATGTCAGAAATTGTTTTTGTATTTTGGATTTTTTTATAACATCAGCTATGTTTTCCCATGTTTTCCTGATGTCATTCCTGTATTTACTAAATTGCAGGTTATAATAAGTAGCCTTTGCTTCTCGTTTTAATTTCCTTACTTCTTTTGCTTTATTTTCCAACTCAGTTGATTTTAGTTTGTTTATATTTGAGTTAGGACTTGTCATGTGTACTTCTAAGTATAGTTTGCCTCGTTTTTTTATTTTAGCTAGGAGATCAAATTATTATTATTAAACTTTACATCTTTCAATTGGAAGTGATTGTTCATTACCTCCTCTAGTTTGGTAGAAAATGTGTTATCGTACGATATGAGTGGATTTGCTGTTGGATTGTGATCAAAGTCTTGATGCCAGTTTATATCTTCTAATTCATTTGTAGAGCTATCAATGTTTCTTCCTGTGAATGATCTCATGCTAATTTTATCAGTTACAGTATATGTTTTATTGATATTGAAATTAAGTGCCGCAAATATTGCCTTATGATCAGAGATTTTTGCAGCCAATATGCCACTATCTGCTATGGTAAGAGGGTTTGATGATATACAGTATATTTGGTCAATTAAAGTTGCATTTCGGATTGACATTCTTGTGGGCAGTATTATAACAGGCAGCAGGTCTATTTTGGTTAAAGTATCGTAGAATTGAAATTGAAATTGTTCATTCGAGTTAAGTTTCAATATATCTATGTTGAAATCGCCTGTTAGTACTACATAGCACAAGCAGTAGTCCGAGTCACGAGCGGTTTTCCAAGCGTCATTTGCTGTGCTTGACCGAATATGCCCAATATTTCGTATCTTGCACCTCTCTGTGGATGCAAGTATTGACTTGGGAAGAGACGGTATATGTGGCACAGGTTACGGATATTTCGGATGATGATGTTTCCCCCTAATATACATGACACCGTCACGCTGGAAGTGGAAGTGAGGAAAAGGGGTGAAGGATTTTTCGACCGCACATGCATCCTTATCAATATCAACCCGCTGCTTCTCCCCTTCCCCCTCATCCATAAAAGACGGCATGTCTGTGCTGCTCAATATTCAACAGGACAACTATGAGGCGCCGTAGCGGACAAAAGCGTTATGAAAGGCGAAACCTGTTGAGTCTGCGCGACTGATGGGTGAGTTTGCGCGATTGGTGGATCAATCTGCGCGATTGGAGGATGAGTCTGCGCGATTCATGGGTGAATCTGCGCGATTGCTGGTTGAAACGTGTCTGCGAGTGGTTGAGTCAGAGAGTGATTGAATCTGAAAATGTTTGAGAGCAACGTCTGGCAACTGAGCTGGTTACCACGTGAATCAGCATGACATGATGTGCAGCCGGTAAACTTTTTTACCCTTAATCGCCGTTTTTTAAAGGAACGTCAGAGTATAGTCTCATATGAGCATAAGATAAGATTGCTACTAAAAACAGTCTATTCATTGGCTCACAAACGAGCTTACCTGTCGGGCGCCTGGCGTGTATTGTTGGCGCGGGGTCTCCGTCGGACTGTCTGGCGTACCCGAACTTTTATGCGCGTTGTCGCTTCCAAGATTTCACCGATTTGGTCACCGTTAAACCATACCCGCAGGCAGAAGGATAGTCATGGGGGTGGGGAGGGCAGCAGCTGTGTATGGAGGGGCACCAAAATTGGCAAATGTAACGCATAACATGATACAAATTGTTATGACATTAATAAAACATTAAAACATGAAATCATCGTACACACCCTTTATTACACGTGTGAGTCGATTAAACCGCGTTCACGAATTAAGGGAGAATTACGGAAGATTTAAAACAGTGTCTCAGTTTACAGTCTGAGTTAGACGGTCTCGCAGTCACATGCAGATAGCAGAACAGAATACGTCTGCTCTGCTGCTGGAATTGTTTGACAAATTCATCATGGGTGATGTTTTGTGTGAGGTCTCGCTCGAAAGAGAGGAGGATAAGGCGCGTAGGCGTTGTTGGGGCATTGACCGTCTGTATGGAGTAATTGTTCGTGTAAGTGTGGAAAAGCTCGCCTCACACACACTGCTGTTGAAGCACCAAAGGTTTGAGCACATCAAATAACTCTGTACAACATTGGAAACGCCTCTTTGTACGTAACGACAACTTTCTGTACCGCAGCAATGTTTTGGAAGATGTGTCCTTGGGTGATTTTGGAAATGATCAGGGGCTTTGCAACTTCTACCTCGTGACACAGATCATTCTCAATGATGAGGTCTGGAATAAGCTCCAACAATGGCTTCTTCTTTTTGACATCAAGAAAATCATTACCATTGGCGCTAAGTGTTGTCAAGGCTGTATACATTGGCTTCTTGTAAAGTGGAATAAATGAGGGAGAAGTACAGCCGCTTCATTTCGGATGTATCGTCATTGCTCTGGCCAACCGTCGTCTCCACTAAGCTGTCTGAAAGATGCTAAGTGCGCCTTGCGGACAATATATAATTTGAATAGTGAGAGCTGATAAATGCCTATATATATATATATATATATATATATATATATATATATATATATATATATATATATATATATATATATATATATATATATATATATATATATCCTGCAGTGGACTACGCTTAATAGAATCACTGATACCGCAATCAGCCTCTTTGTAGATTTTTTAAATTAATTTTTTGAGGAAATTCAGATCGTTCTGGCCCGAAGAGATTCGCTAAGTGGAGTCTACGTACTGCATTAGTATGCGCCTGGTTGTTTGCCCACGTAGCTTATTGGGCTTCCTTAAGCAAGTATTTTATTGACTCAAGTGTCAATGGGTGATCTATTGACAGTTTGACAGTCAGTATACCAACGTGGCGCGGGACCAGTGCCCATTACATGCACCAACAATTCCCATACCATGATCACTCTTAGGCATGATGACATGATAAAACATCAGTGCGCGCATGGAAAAATTATCTATCAACACGTGCATGAAAATATGCCTGTTTGTATTAATTATTTATCGAAACGGGAAATACGCGTGAGAGCTTGAGACTGAAGTCAAATGTGTGAGTCTCACGCCAAACGCGTGAGACTTGGTGGCTCTAAGATAAATCATGATGTTTAAATAATGCGTTTTCGCTAAATCACCGCAAAAAAATAATTCAAGGTTTACAAACGCACACACTTGACTATATCCTATTGCCATACTGATTACCTTGGTCCCCACAAATAGTATATAATTATACACTACGGTGACTACCGGTAGCACAATTCTGGTGATTATCACGTCGCACGGGGGGCACAGCTGTCTGCACGGAGGTGGGAGGTGGGGGCACAGCCTAGCTACGGGCCTGGGTTAGACGCCATGTTTAAACGTGCACTATATGAAATAACTGTACAATGCCCAAGTCTAAACCGAGGGGCAATACAAAAAACGGTTTAGCTCCTTTGAAAGACGGCGAAAGTGATAAAAATATTTACCGGCTGCACATCCTATTATGTTTTTTACGTGGCAACCAGTTTACTCGCCATACGTCGCTCTCAAACACTCAGACACAACCACTCTCAGAGTCCACCACTCTCAGACTCAACTACGCGCACACTCAACCACCAATCGCGCAGACTCAACCACCAATCGCGCAAACTCAACAGGCTTCTCGGTTTCATCACTCTTTTGTCCGTTACGGTGCCTTATAGATGAGCGCCTCAAGGCCCAGGAACTGTATGAAAAGTCAACGGTCACTGAAGCTGCGGTGGTTTCGCTTTGTTAGAGTTTGCTTGCATGATAATTTCGAATGTGTGGAACTTCGTTACCTACGAATACATTGATGTTATCTACAAATACATATATACACACAATTTAAGTATTTTGAACATCAGTAATCTTATTTGAACGATCAGAAACAGAAGTTGATATCCGTGGGTAATGAATGAGGGCATTTCGTAAATTTTGAAAGTAATGTTTATATATATATATATATATATATATATATATTGTATGCAGGGGGTATGACACCTTCCCTCCCGTCTCCCTCACTCCCATCGCCTTAACTATCGTCTCCTCCCCCTCCTTCGCTACTGTCTCCCCCACGCCCCTTTCCTTCGATCCATTTGTCTTCCCTCTCATTTCTTTCCTTCCCGTCTCCTTTCGTCCTGTCTCCCTACGTCCCGTCTCCTTACGTTCTGTCTCCCTACGACCTGTCACCTTACCTCCTCTCAGCCTCCTCCCAGGCTGAGGTGAGCTCTCCCTAGCATCTCTCTCGTCGTCTTCCCAAGTTATGTCGTACGGCTAATTCGTGGAGCGGTCACTACAATTTCCGAAAAGGGGGATTGTATTCAGGGGGATCACGCGGCCATATTTTGGACAACACAGCACACATAGGCACAATTTTCCGAGGGAATGTCCGATACTGTACGAGAAACACAAAGGAACTTTTGAATTGAATGATGCCAGCGTGCATGTGTGTTACACTCTGTTATGTTACGAAGAGAACATTAATGTGATGATAACCTGACAAACTAGCATTTCTATACAGGAATGATTCATCGTTTTGCCAAAGGCGCATACCGTACAGTCTTGATCAGATTACTTGAGAACAGAGGCATGCGGTCGAGCACATGCAGGCAAAAGATCAGAGCTGTTGATAAAATGGGTGTAATTATGGTTAGCGCGATCGGATCGCTTTTGTCGATGTTCACCTTCTCGACCCTGTAGTTGTGTGAATAGACGACTGGCGGGCTCTGACTATATTGAAGTCGATATACATTTATATACTATATATGTGTGTGTGTTTGTGTGTGTGTGTGTGTGTGTGTGTGTGTGTTTGTGTGTGTGTGTGTGTGTGTGTGTGTGTGTGTTTGTTTGTGCGCGTGTGCGTGTGTGTGTGTTTACCATTTATACAATATAGCGGAAACAATCATAAAATGAATGATTAATATACAACGGGTCATCCAGTTTCATTTCACCATAATGGATGGAGGTTTTATCTGTGTTTATTTTAAAGAGTGGAGGTTTTGTCCGGAGGAGGTTGTGCACGGAGGGGGTTAGGTCCGGAAGGGGTTTCGTTCGGAGGGGATTATATCCTGGATTCAGGGTGAACATAATTTGACTCTGGACATGTGCACAAAATGAGGAATACACGAGATTACCAGTGAAACATTAAATTACACGTGTAAAATATGCATTTGTGTAGTAGTTGCCCATTTCCTGAAAATATCACTGAACCACTTTGTGATCGTATCTGTGCAGTGCAGTGTGTGTTGGTAAAGCGACGCAAAGGTCCCCCTCCGAAATTCTGAACGAAAACGACAACAATTCACACAGGAGCGACGCTGCAATACACGCATACGTTTTGCCTCGCTGTTGCTTTCATGCGGCCGTTATTCACTGCGAGTCCAATGTGTTCCACAAGGCTGCATTGGTCACGGGTCACTGCCACAGCAGCGTTATGTATGTGGGTCTATCATACATGTGTCAGTCTGTGTCGAGCCTCTCGACCGTAGACTACAGCAATGACGGTATAGAGTCCGTCTCCGCACCCCGCCAAGGTAGGCTTTCTACTTTGGTAGATTCTACTGCTTCTGGGTACTATACCGAGTCAAGGTAAGCATTATTATACGTTGGTTTGCATAAACGAGTGTTCCACTACTAGGCCCAGTATTCCCCATCGATTTAGTATACAGATGTTTCCGTGAGTTCTCCAAACAACTCATTTTGGGACAATGTTTACGTGTATTTTTGGGTGCTTCTGCTGTCGTGGGAGATCGGGTTACATCTTCATTCAAGGAGACCAGCGTTTGTGCGTCGCACTGCCTTTTACACATGACTTGCGAGTAGCTAATCGCATAGTAGGACTGCCCAACTAGGCTGGTCTATGTCAGGTTTCGAGTTAAACCATTTCGATGTATGTAGCATAGTGTTGCAACAATCAGTATCAGGATGCACCGCCTTGTGTAAACACACGATTTAAAGGTGCATGCTCAATTCGGTATGTTTGCTAGTCTCATTTCAAGTTAATTTTGCGAAAAACCAAACCTACCTAGTATCCACTGCAACATGCTAACTCGTTTGTGCAACTTTTGTATGTAGTTTTTGTGTGAAATCACCAGACAAACAATTACATTATTTAATGCTTGAACCATTTGAGGAAGCAGCTTTAACGCATGTTTAACTCGACGTATTACCCACATCCCTCCAATACGATACGATAATAATTACGATAATAATCCCAGTGGTACCCTATGTAGAACTGATTTCCAGTATGACATTCCCCTCAGTGAGCCGTACACAAATAAGTAGACATCATTTCCAGTATGAAATTCCCCTCAGTGACCCGTACACAAATAAGTAGACAACATTTACTGGTGACCCATCGTTCATCCACTTAATTAGTTCTTCCAAAATATAAGAGATTGATTATCTTGGACCTAGAGTTTAAGAATCTGTCTGAATGGTATTTAAATCGAATATTAACTTTATCATGAATATTAATTAGTATTATTAACTGCATCCTTAACAGAAAGACGGCAAGCGCGTGCCTCTCGATATTTATCGGACAATCGCCCCAGGATAGGGCCCGTGAACTATAAGAAAAGTACGGGGTACGGACAAAACCCCTCACGGACATATCACCTTATGACATAGCCCCTCTGGACAAAACCCCTAACGGACATAACCCTTCACGGACAAAACCCCTCATGGACATTATTATTTTGACTTTAAAAGGAATAACAACAAGGCACTAGCTAAAATGCTTTTCGGTGTGTACACAAAGTTTAATATCGTATGTACTATATGCCAACAGAACAAATGAACATAAACAATTATTTATAGATAAAATTAAATGTGTAATGCGTCTAACTCGCAAAGCGCGCTTAGCATTCGAAGTTAATGAGATGAGCGATCACGTGGTTTTGTGACGTCACTGATGACATGGGTTTACATTCGGTCACTGATTTCTATGCAATGTTTCAGTATAGTTTCACTCGCGTTATCATGGCGAATGGTGCCGATGTTAATTTCCAGAATAAAAAGTAAAATGTAACTATTTCGAACCGCTAGCGGCAGGTAATACCGCAGAATCATCTTCGAATTCGGCTTTTTCGGAGCAGTTTAACGACGCCAGTAGCCTTTAACTTCGAACATATTTGCTTTGTGATCTAACCTTGAAAACGACCACATAGAGCCGCCAAACTTCTCCTCGTATATCTACCGTACGCATACACGTGTGGCATGGTCGAAACATTACTCTTACTTCAATATAAAGATAAAAAGATACAAAATCATAAACTCGCCTTCTCCTAGGTGTAGAAGATATAGCAATTTTTTGTTTTCGTAATTCGTTTCGAGAAGTTTGGCGGCTCTATGGGTTCGTTTTCACGGTTAGGTCAAAAAGTAAACATGGCAGTAGGAGTATCGTTGACGGTGGTGGTGATCTTGGCCCTCGGTGAATTCGACCCAACTGCCACGTGTATAAATCTGGTCACTTCATGATGGAGTGAATGGGAGGTGAATTCGGCCGATGTTATTTCGGCTTGGTGATTTCGGTGACTGAGGCGAATAAAATACCATGCTTCACATTCGAAATGATCTGACCTAAAACACTGTATAGATCAAATACCATATGCAGGTGGCTCCGTTGTATTCACAATGCGATAATCTCTTATCACTGTCATTGCTCTGTATTTTATTTAATTGAGCAAATTTCTGGGGAGAATTTCCCATTATAAGGGTAATACATGAAATCTGATATTATTTTTAAGGATACAACGAATTGCATAAGTTCTAATTATCGTCTCGCTGACTGCGTGTTAACATGGTAAAATGTAGCGTCGTAATTCATGGGAAAGGAAGCGAATACTGTAAAACGGTTACAAAGTAATAATGTCGGGTTAATGTGGAACTAAAGAAATTAACAAATGAGAGGATATATGGTTTATTCACAGTGAGACAAAAATTTCATTTGCCCGGGTACACAATCGTTTGGGCCGAGATCACTATGTCCGTTGTGCTATGAGGCCGAAGTCACCAACATTGCTGACCGAAGATTCCAAAGAATGCTGCCCGAATTCATTGAGCCGGATTCACTGTGGGCCGACATCACCTGTATCGCTGACAGCTCGCTTCGATCCGAGGTGGACCGCGGTCGTCGATTCCCGCGTCGCAATGTTCTCCGGACTGATGGAATCAACATAGCTTCCACTACTGGGAATACTGTTAGCACAACTTCCTCTTTCAAAGAGATTTTGGCACTACGATAACCCTGGGCTGCCATCTTCCTTCTTCTCCGGTCCGGATCGTAGTCGAAACAAGTTTTCTCGAAGCAAGCAATGTCGGCTGCGCTTCGTCGGCTTGAAGTTTGCCTTCTTAAAATAAACGAAACTAAAACCAACTGCATGTTACTCTATTCTTACTACTGTTTGCATTACAATCGAATGTCGCACAACAAACCATTCTGACGATCTCTTCTAAACAACCGCTATCGCTGTCAACGGTACGGTGAATCAATTGAAAGTCCCAGTCTCGTAGCATTTCCCTGTCACCAGTGAACTCACGTCGAAGCCTGTCTATAATCGCGGGAAAATGCTTAATCGCGGCAAGCCGGTAGAACTGAGTATTGTTTGGAATTATTAATTAATTGAATTATATTTATTTGTTTTCGTTGTTGTGGAAATTATCCAAAACTACAAAATGTAATATAATATTATATCAAGCAATCGTTGTTTTTATTCCCTTTAACAATATGTAACAACATAATTTTCTGTGTGCAATTGTTTATTAAACACTATTCAGTCGCATACGCGTTGGCACATAAGTAAACTATTCCACACACGGGTAAATGTGTAACCCTTTGTAGACATACAGCATTGGAACAACGCGCACGTGTAAGATGACCTGCAAACTTGCTATGTAAAATCATTATCATTACACCACAACACACGTAGAGCAAGCAAGCACAATTATTTGTGCACCTGCTCCTTGTGACCTTCTAAACTAACTCACCCTTTTTATTCCATAGAACAAAATATAAACTCATATATGAATGCTACGAGTGTCGATGAAATACAATCAGTGAAGTTCAAACAGCCATTTGAAATCCTACTAGTCTGCAACCAGCCTCAAGCATTAACTTTAGTTTACTCGCAGAATGTACTAACATTGTGTCTCGCAAACAACTCATACCAGTACATTTGAATCGTTCAAACATAAAGAGCCGGGTCCAAATGAGAGTGGTTGGTAGTATCACCTATACTCTCCCTAAAAAGTGAGGGATTTTGTCCGTGAGGGGTTTTGTCCAGATGGGTTATGTCAGTGAGAGTTTACGTCCTACACGCGAAACGTTCACGGTCATTACACTGATAGTGGTCTTGTGTTGTAGGGGTATGTCAATGAGAGCTTACGTCCTACACGCGAAACGTGCACGGTCATTACACTGATAGTGGTCTTGTGTTGTTGGGGTATGTTTGCATGATATGTTCGAATGACCCGTTTCGCATATTTATGTGGGTTCAAGTGTTGATTTTCAGGCCAAAACATTCACCCACACTGTAAAGTCGCGAGTTCCTTTTTTTCAAAATATACACATCAATATAAAATTGTAATGCTTTAACCAAATTAAATTGATTTTTGTGCTATTGTGACACCAACTCGCATTAGTCCTGATAGTATTGAGCCATTGTTATAATACTAATAATGATAATAATAATAATAAAAGTATTTATATAGTGCCCGATCATCCGAGATTGGTGTCAGGTGTTTTGCACACATACAATTATAACATACAAGTGTATTAAAAAAAATATCAACAATAATAATTATAAAACATAGACCACAAAATATATATATTTAAATAGTTCTACCATACACAATATGTAATACAAAAATGTAAAATGTATATAATTGTACTAATAACATAATAATAAATGCATATTCAAATGTTCACATCAACATATAATAAAAAGGCTACTGTGAAAAGATGTGTTTTTAGAAGTGTTCTAAACTGCGGCAGTGTCTTCGCTGTCCTCGTTGAATCAGGCAACCACAGACTGGCTGCGGCCTCAACAAAACAACGCTTACCGTGTGTGACCGTCTGCGAAGGCGGTACAGATAATAAATACAAAGAGTCGGACCTCAGTTGCCAATGCGGATGGGGTCGGTTCAGTAAATCAGCGAGAAAATCCGATGCCAGAGCATTCATCGCGGAATGCACATAGAACATCACTATGTAGATCGGGTGCAAACGAATTGGCAACCAATGCAGTAATGTGTTCACGTTTTCTGGTAGTCAAACGAGGCGAGCTGTGCACGTTTACACTCGTTGCAAACGTGCAGGCCCCGACCATGCAGGCATGGACCGTGTAGGCCCGGACCGTGAAGGCCGGGGCCGTGCAGGCCGGGGCCGTGCAGGCCCGGACCGTGCAGGCCCGGACCGTGAAGGCCTGGGCCGTGCAGGCCGGGGCCGTGCAGGCCCGGACCATGAAGGCCGGGTCCGGACGCTCGCAGGGAAATAAAATCCCAACATTGTTTTATTCGAAGACTATATATTAAATACAAAGGCACAGACTTGCATATTTGCATAAAGTTTTATGATTAAGACAGATATTGAATATGACTTAATTCCGACATTTTTTCATAGAGGTCTTGTCCTGGTTTTTTCCCGCATGGAGTTATGTCCGGAGGGGGTTTATCCCAGGGGTTATGTCCGAGGGGTTTATCCGGAGGGAGCTATGTCCTGGGTTTGCCAAGTCCAAAAATTATTATGTTAATTGATGTAATATATATGGTCTTTCAATGT
Organism: Lamellibrachia columna; assembly: GCA_963662155.1. Taxonomy (NCBI): domain Eukaryota; kingdom Metazoa; phylum Annelida; class Polychaeta; order Sabellida; family Siboglinidae; genus Lamellibrachia; species Lamellibrachia columna. The sequence continues at coordinate 533,732 of OY759261.1, read as the reverse complement.
TAAAATATACTCTTTGTGTTAAAAGAAGTTTGCATGATTTGTATGGAAATGTGATCAACAATGACTAATTAATGAGTACGTATGATAGATATACATAAAAAGAATAACATGTCACGTTGTGATACAACCATAATTCACATTCATTCAGATCAGGGCAAACGTCATCAGCACGCGCATCTACTAAGTTTATTTTTCTAACAACTGTCTCTTATAATATTATTTAAGATAGCTCAATATAATATTAGTTATCTTAACATTTCAAGGCTTGACATATTGAATATGGCTAATGATATAAATAAAAATAAAAAGTTGCGATTGCGTTTTCAACATGTACTTAGTCAATTAGCCATCGAAATTTCTAGGACACTTTATAAATCAGTAATTAACATATTTTGCAATCACTACTTTGTAAGTATTTAGGTTGCGGAGCTTTTGTTCAGGGGGGGAGGGTCGCTTGTCTGTGGGGCTTTAGTTCGCGCAAAGCCCATGGGGCGTTTGTCCGCGCACCGCGTTTCTACGGGGTATCCCCATTTCGGCTACTCCCATTTCTCCTACTGATAATATCCCCATTTCCCATTTAATATAAGAGCATTTATCCTGGTGGATGTTTTTAATTTGCGGTGACAAAGTCTACTATGCACACCTATTTGTATTTACGTCACTTTTCTTGATGTTTTCTGTGTCGGTATTATTGTCTTATTCAATATAACTTCTCGGTCCGGCGACCGGGTCCGGCGATCGATTCCGGCTTTCATACCCTGACGGTCGCAGGCCGATCGCCTGACCCGGAGTGCAGGTAAGCCGGTGATTACACTAAACGATACCGTCGATGCGACGAGGCGGTTTTGATGTCATTGAGAAAGGTCAAGGCCGTTTGATATCAATTGCGACATGGCTTGAAAATAGGGTCAGTTCTATTGCAAGCGAAGTCGCCGTGACGCGTCGCATGCGGGCCCTCTCAACGGAGGGGGCCCTCTCAACTGCGGGGGCCGTCTCCACAGCAATACCCATTCACACACGCACCCTGACCGTTTCGCCTTTCTTGCGGGCGCTGATACCGATCGACGATTCGGTGGTCGCGCCAAATCGTTGCAGCGATGTCTGCGTTTGTCTGGATAGGAGGGCGAAGCAGTGAATAGGCACATCTATTGATGATATCATTTATTAGGATTGGTGTTTTTATTTTACAGTGACAAAGTCTACTATAAACACATATTTGTATTTTCGGCACTTTTCTTGGTGCCCTGGCCCGGCTTTCACACTCCACCTCTGCGGAAGGCCGCACAACAAAGTGTTGAAGTGAAGTGAAGAGAAGTTTATTTGTTTGGATCATACATACAGAGTCAAATAACAGTTTGTACATATTTTACATTGTTTTGAAGATCCAGGGAGGCCTGCACTAAGACCTGAGAGATCGCTATCGCTCAAGCCTCCCTATGACTACGTATGGTGCAGTAATCATTGTTACTGCTGTTTGACTAGAGTGTACAGTGTATAAATAGATGTGGAGTTGCTAACTTTGCCTACAAATATAACAGTGCTAATAATACTAACAGATAATACTAAAAAAATACATATAGTGCAAATAATGTGAATACTGTTTTTGTGTGTGTATATAAATGTGAAAAAAATGTGAATAAAAATGTGAATAGAATATAATTATCATTATTATCATGTAATAATTGCAGAGAAGTTAAATAATACAGAAAAATTATAAATACATTATACTTGTAAAAATACAATTAAAATCTTGACAGTAAAAATAATACATTAGTTCCAAATTTATAATTTACAAATTATATTGTGAGAAACTCAAAAACCCACTGTTTTGATAATATAGTGATAATATTACTAGAGTGTACATATATAAATGTGGAGTTGCTAACTTTGCCTACAAATATAACAGTGCTAATAATACTAACACATAATGCTAACAGAAATACATATAGTGCAAATAATGTGAATAGATAATATTACTGAATGAATAGTCGGTATAATATTATATTACAGAGCTATGAATTATTAATTAATACAGTTTATCATGATAATGATGACGAAGGCATACCATACATTTCTAGGCTTCAACTGGCATATTCGTTTTGCAGATGTAGCCGTTATTAATATTACATTCCAAGTCATATTTACTTATGATATATTTTTTGGAGTGATCCACAAAGCCTTGAAAAGAATAGGTGTTAATTTTCTCCATGGCAATTTGTGGAAGAACGTTTTCTTGAAGAAATTGTGGTATTGTATGTCTGATACAAAGGCGGCAGTATATTGCATTAGTTTGTTTAATCTAGACATTAAAGTCATAGTTTTGGGGAAAATTTGTTATTGTATATTGTATCGGTAAAGCGTTGAGGTGCCTTTCTTTGTCAATTAAGATAAAATGTTCTCAGGCGCTTTACATGAAACTGCATAAATTAAATAAAACTATAAAATACATACTTTGCATAAAACTTCATAAATTAAATAAAACTATAAAATATATGGGTGATATAAAAATATAAAAAGAGTATAGTCTCGTATGAGAATATAAATATAAAAAGAGTATAGTCTCGTATAAGCATAAGATAAGATTGCTAATAAAAACAGTCTATTCATTGGCTCACAAAAGAGCTTAACTGTCGGGCGCCTGGCGTGTATTGTTGGCGCGGGGTCTCCGTCGCACTTACTGGCGTACCCGAACTTCTAGCTATGCGCGTTGCCGCTTCCAATATTTCACCGATTTGGTCACCGTTAGACCAGGCCCGTAGGCAGGAGGATAGTCATGGGGGTGGGGAGGGCACTAGCTGTGTATGGAGGGGCACCGAAATTGGTAAATGTAGCGCATAACATGATACGAATTGTTATGACAATAATAAAACATTAAAACATGAAATCATCGTACATACCCTTCATTACACGTGTGAGTCGATTAAAACGCGTTCACGAATTAAGGGAGAATTACGGAAGATTTAAAACAGTGTCTCATTTTACAGTCTGAATTAGACTGTCTCGCAGTCACATGCAGATAGCAGAACAGGATACATCTGCTCTGCTGCTGGAATTGTTTGACAAATTCATCATGGGTGATGTTTTGTGTGAGGTCTCGCTCGAAAGAGAGGAGGATGAGGCGCGTAGGTGTTGTTGGAGTATTGACCGTCTGTGGAGTAATTGTTTGTGGAGTAATTGTTCGTGTACCTGTGGAAAAGCTCGCCTCACACACTGCTGTTGAAGCACCACATGTTTGAGCACATCAAATAACTCTGTACAACATTGGAAACGCCTTTTTGTACGTAACGACAACTTTCTGTACCGCAGCAATGTTTTGGAAGATGTGTCCTTGGGTGATTTTGGAAATGATCAGTGGCTTTGCAACTTCTACCTCGTGACACAGATCATTCTCAATGATGAGGTCTGGAATAAGCTCCAACAATGGCTTCTTCTTTTTGACATCAAGAAAATCATTACCATTGGCGCTAAGTGTTGTCAAGGCTGTATACATTGGCTTCTTGTAAAGTGGAATAAATGAGGGAGAAGTACAGCCGCTTCATTTCGGATGTTATCGCTGTATCGTCATTGCTCTGGCCAACCGTCGCCTCCACTAAGCTGTCTGAAAGATGCTTAACGCGCCATGTGGACAACCCGACAACTAGCAGCGTCATTTATTTGCGCATTTCTAATTCTTATTTAAAATATATATGTATATATATATATATAATATATATATATACGAAATTGCAGTTCAAGAGATAACATTATTCATAGCTGCCAAGTTGGGTAGAAAAGCATGCGTGGAATTGTGGGAGGGTCCAAAAAAGGGGTGTCCAGTGTCTCAACATGACATCAGGTGACAACACTGGAAAGCGTTCATACAATGTCATTAACAAATATTTCATTATGTATGCTGTTGCAGTTGTTTTTAATACGGGACGAAATATTTCCAATTGTTCTGAAACAGTTAAAAGGTAAAAGCATGTTGATGACTCGTAAGACCCAATGTGGAATACTCATCGGTCGTCTGGTCCCCATACCAAATTACACGTATTAAAACATGATTAGAAGAATTCAAAAGAACGCAACGACATTGATTGAAAACAACTTGGAACGCACTCTGAACCGTAATAAATCTTATATCAGACCTCAACTGGTCATCACTTAGAAAGAACGCTGAAATAAAAAAATTACATGGTAGACATCGGTCATTTTAACCCACCCCGCACGCGTCTGGCTTAAATGTTCAAAAGAAGCAGACGTTCAACACGCTCAATGTTTGTTACTACAGTGGACTCCGCTTAATAGAATCACTGATACCACAATCAGCCTCTTTGTAGAATCAAATGTTTTGGCTGGGACGAAATCATTCCCTATTCCTGCTGTACTAGAGTGCGTCGCTTAATTTTTTGAGGAGATTCAAATTGTTCTGGCCCGAAGAGATTCGCTAAGTGGAATCTACGTACTGCACTAGTATGCAACTGGTTGTTTGCCCACGTAGCTTATTGGGCTTCCTTAAGCAAGTATTTTATTGACTCGAGTGTCAATGGGTGATCTATTGATCGTTTCACTGTCAGTATGCCAACGTGGCGCGGGACCAGCGCCCATTACACGCACCAACAATACCCATCACTCTTTGACATGATGACGTGATAAAGCATCAGTGCGTGCATGGAAAAATTATCTATCAACACGTGCATGAAAATATATATGCCTGTTTGTATTAATTATTTATCGAACCTGGAAATACGCGTGAGATTTGTAGACAGCTGCGTGAGAGCGTGAGACGGAAGCCAAATGTGTGAGCCTCACGCCAAATGCATGAGACTTGGTAGCTCTAAAATAAATCATGACGTTTAAATAATTGCGTTTTCACTAAATCACCGCGAAAATCATTCCAGGTTTACAAACGCACACATTTGACTATGCCCTACAGCCATTCTGATTACCTTGGTCCCCACAAATAGTATACAATTATGCACTACGGTGACTACCGGTAGCACAGTTCTGGTGATGACGTCGCACGGGGGTCTGCACGGGGGTCTGCACGGGGGGTGGGTGGGCGCAGCCTAGCTACGGGCCTGGTTAGACGCCATGTTTAGACGTGCAGTAAATGAAATAACTGTACAATGCCCAAGTCTAAACCGAGGGGCAATGCAAGCAACGGTAAAGCTCCTTTGAAAGACGGCGAAAGGGGTAAAAATATTTACCGGCTGCACATCCTATTATTTTTTTTACGTGGCAACCAGTTTACTCGCCATATGCCGCTCTCAAATACTCTCAGACTCAACCATTCTCAGATTCCACCACTCTCAGACTCAACTACGCGCACACTCAACCACCAATCGCGCGGACTCAACAGGTTTTTCGATTTCATCGCCCTTTTGTCCGTTATGGTGCTTCAAGGCCCGGGAACTGTATGAAAAGTCAAAGATCACTAAAGCTGCGGTGGTTTCGCTTTGTTAGAGTTTGCTTGCATGATAATTTCGAATGTGTGGAACTTCGTTACCTACGAATACATTGATGTTATCTACAAATACATATATACACACAATTTAAGTATTTTGAACATCAGTAATCTTATTTGAACGATCAGAAACAGAAGTTGATATCCGTGGGTATTGAATGAGGGCATTTGGTCAATTTTGAAACTAATGTTTATATATATATATATATATATATATATATATATATATATATATATATATATATATATATATATATATATATATATATATATATATATATATATATATATATATATACATATATATATATATATATATATATATATATAGCGTTACATCTACTATAGATCGAAATATAATGACGTGATTCAAGTCAAGACAGGCTAAATGTCCATTTCAGAAGTAACAATTAGGGCAGGGTGCGGCTAGGAATCCCCGTAAGGGAAAATGCCGTCAATCGATTGTTGTGTGGATATTGTCTATGATTCCGAAATATTAATGACGACTGACAACACTAACAGTCTGGAATCATTAATTAAATGTTTTGTCCAGATGTTCACGCCGATGTTCACGCACTAGTCTTTGGGAAAAGACGCACCCTACTATGGAGCGTGAAGCCCCACCGGAGCGTCTTTCCGCATAACAATAACAGTTTTCTCCATTGTATGAAATACGAATATTTAAAACCCTACCCAAACAGATCAATAAAGTTTCACGCTACCCCATTCAAATAATTATAGCAACTGGTATTGAATGATCTTCCCACTGAACTGAAATACAAGTTTTACGTCCTTTATCATTTTAAATCCACCTGTAATTATGTTTTTATCAACGTTTTCGAGTGGTCCTTATCTCGAGCTTCCTGTATATTCCTTAAATAAACCTACATTTACTATAATTTTTATATTACCTGCCAATTTTCGGTCGCGTTTTACACATTTCCTATTTAAAGTTGTAGCTATGATGCATGTTTTTTTTCTCCTTCATTAATATTATGCTGAAATACCCTACAAAATGTTTGCTTGTGAGTATTGTTTTGCAATATCCTCTACTGACAGGTGTTACATGTGATAATAATATACAATTATATTAAAAGCTACATCAACAATAATTGTTCTAAAATAGTATTGTTAAGTTCTTTGTTGTTATGTACTTCGGAAAATTTCTCTGCAATTACCATCATATACCAATGTAGAGGAAATACTCCTTCTTTCAGTGACAATTTTTAATGACATTTTTGTTGTTGTCATGTTGTTTAAAAAGGTATTCAAAACTTAAATTTTGGTTAAAACTGCTTCCTCAACTGATTTAACCTATCGCAAATATGGTTCATTGGTGTCGAAATATGTAGTGTGTGAATAGTTTATGTAACATCCACAGTCGATTTAATAAACAAATACCTATTTTTGATCAAATCATCGACATAATTTACTTTAGGTGTTTGATCTGGTAAGGATCAAAATAGTGGCTATCCAAAATAGTAAACACTGTGTGGGTCAATGCTGATCATGGGCGTAATTTCCATCCTCTCGCCGATCACATTTCACCTAGGAACAAAATCGTGATTTTTCAGCATTTTGATTTTCACATCAGCAAGTGCTTGAACAGGCATTATTTCATTTAATAGTTTGTCTGATGATTTCACATAGACTACATATAACAGTTGTAGAAACGAGCTAGCATGTTGCAATGGATACTACGTAGATTTGGTTTTTCGCAAACTTAATTTGAAATGAGACTAGCAAAAAAATCGAATTGATTAAGCATCTTTGAAACAAATAATTATTGGTAATGATAACTGCTGCACAACTGTTCGTTATTTTACATAGGCGTCATACGCTGTTGAATGTTGATGGGTCGAAGGTGGTGTCTGCCAACATATACTTAACATATACCCAGCAAAAAAATTGGGGACCGTTTCAACACCTGTGCATTGACATTTTCAACTAACACGGCTGACGCGGCAACTTTGCATTTACCTATTTATATGTACGGTTGATGCGAGGTTAACATAATACAGGAAGTTACGAAAGTGGAATTCCCTTGGCTTCTGGTTTCTTCCTCCTTTCGAACAATATTCTGTATCAAACGACTGGGTCACAAACCACACTTTGGACACGTCCGCCATTACTGTCGCCAGTCCATAGAAAAATGAGGATTGCGCGTGATATATACATTTTTCCGAGCAGTTTTTACATAGGATACGTTAGGAAAGTCAACGTTTTCTGCCCTAGCGTATTATATGTTTCATTTGGTTGCAATGAAATGACGCTGATCGCTCGCGTGTCACAAAAGTGACAATTCTGCAGAACGCACCAACATTTCAAAATCAGTCGGCGGGTTGGGTCGAAATTGAGGGGTATCGGCTTTGGGTGAGTTTTCTAAAAAAAAACGAGGTATGTCATATTCACGAGCTTTGATGTTTAAGGTGCTGTGAAAGAAAATCGTTGGAAAAAGTTTCCTGTGAGCACAGGGAGCGCTACAATGGTGGCCAATACATAAACAATGGTGGTTTCATCCCACCGAGCTCCGTGTGCACAGCGGTGGCGACACATGGTGGACAGAGAAGCAGAATCTTATTGTTTAATAATCTATGGTAAATGTTATGTGGCAAATTAATGGTATGTAACCGGCACGCAGACATTTTATGAGTTAGATGTCAATATACATATTTGCTTGAAATACGTGTTTTAACATGTCAGCTGTCAGATTGGGATACGATCTTTTCATGTTGCGTGCTCAGCCGTGCTGCGATGCCGAACAATTCTGGGCGTCGACATGATTAGTGGTGCCATCTATTGTCGCCTGGATAGGTGCTTTAAACTCGACGATAAATATATTGTTTGTTTTGGATTATTATATATGGGCAGCCGCATGTATATTACTCATACTTTGATGATATATTGTGCTATCGAGAAAAACTTTGTATTTAATTAGGTTGTTGGAGTGGCAAAATGTCGAATTGTCTCAAAAAAATTACGTGAACTTGATACGAAAACTAATATTTCCTCAAAACTCAATCCTCGACTGATTTGGCCTATTGCAAATCCGCTTCGTTGATATCCAAATGTGTAGGGCGTGAATAGTATATGTAACACACACAGTCGATTTAATAAAACAATACCTATTTTTGTTCAAATCATCGAAAGAATTTACTTTAGTTGTTAAAACTGGTAAGGCTCAAAATAGTGGATATCTAAAACGACAATCACTGCGCGGATTAATGCCGATAATGGACTTTCATCCTCTCGCCGAACACATGATAAAGTTACAGAATTTCACCAAATTCGTTAATTTTCAGCGTTTCTATTTTCACTTCAATTAATGTTTGACCAAACATTGAGTAATGTCTGATTATTTCACAAAAACTACACACAAACGTTGTACAAACGAGCTTGTTGCAGTGGTTACTAGGTAGGTTTGATATTTTGCAAAATTAATTTGAAATGAAACTAGCAAAAAATCGAATTGATGAGGGACCTTTAACCAATAAAACCCATACAACAGGTGGAAAATGGGAGTTTGAGAACCCTGCCACATCCACATCACCAGTGCCAGTGCCGAATTTTTAGGAGGGATAATTTTTATCATCACAGCCAAGCAAATTAAGAAGATGAATGATATTAAATCATCTGGAGTTTACTGGATGCCATCAAATCTGCTTAAAGAAAGAGTAGGCCAAATTAGTTTACCACTCGTCAAACCTTCCAACTTGTCACTAATCGAGAGAATAGAATGGGCAGACACAAACGTCACCGTTATTTAAAGAAGGATCGAACAACAAGTATGGGCATTTCAGACTAGTGTGGTTAAAAATATTATGCACCGGACCCTTAGCCAGGACTGTGAACATGTCCAATTTAACAGTTATCACTATTTATTTACCAGTTTTGCAAAACAAAACCAGTTACACGAGTATCGAGGGATAATTATTGGGGGTGGTCAAATAAATATCCGTCCAAATCTTTGGAGAAATAATACTTTCACAAATGTACTGTACATCTTTGAAAACAACAAACTGAAACGTCACTGCAAAATCACATATCAATAGCCAATCACGTACCAGTAGCCAATCACGCACCAATAGACAATCCCTAAATCTAAACTGTCCAATGAATTCTGACATTCATAAAGGTGGTTTGACCCGATCAAAATCAAATTAACCCTATTTATCTAAAGGTTCAACCCCAGTTGGTCTACACCCATCTCTTCTACTCACACACACGCACGCACGCACGCACGCACGCACGCACGCACGCACGCACGCACGCACGCACGCACGCACGCACGCACGCACGCACGCACACACGCACACACACACACACACACACACACACACACACACACACACACACACACACACACACATATATATATATATATATATATATATATATATATATATATATATATATATATATATAACCTCACTACGGGCGTTTTCTGGATATATCCAGTAGGTCTATGTCTATGTGGCTTCTCTAAAATATGAAATTATCCCTTCATAAATACATGTTACAATGGTACACATGTATCTCTTAGATATACTAATTCATCTTTGTCACATATTTTGAGTTTTGTTTTCTTATTGATGCTTGATTGTTACATTAGTTACATTAGTTGATCATATGGAAACTACTCCTCCGCACCAATTGTTGTGTGTGTGAGGGGTGCCATTGTCACAGGAGGCAAATTTCAATGGTTGATTACATGGAATAGATCAAGAAGCCACCACATTTTTTACCCCATAATAGGGAAAATAAAAATCAGCCGTTGTCCCACAAAAATCCTGTTATTTGAACAACAAAAACGTGTTATGATTTTCCAAAAAAAAAACGTTGCAATAACGGGACAACGGGTCTCAGGCTAAATGCTTGCTGTGCACATTATTAGACACGGTAATTTAAAGCTTTTTGGCTTCCTTCACTTTCTTCTTAAGCAAAACATAATCTCAGCAATGGTTCCTAAAAGATAGGTCATGTATGATAATAATAACAATTATTATTATTATGACTAGTGCGTTCGGCATACGCCGTCACGCGTCGCTGATTTCGTGTGCTTATGTCATTGTCGCCCTGTCTGCAGTGACTCACGACGACGAACGAAACACAGCCGCTAACTGTTCCGCCTGGTTGTAGACCATGGACGCATCCGACTTGTTGGTGATCTACTGTGTCGCCGCTGTTCTGGTCGGAGGCACGCAGTCGGTGGTAAGTGACACAATTTTAACCTTTTCTCCAGATAAGAACTTTAAAAATGGAATGTTGCCTTTAGATATTCTAATCTCCAGAGGGAAGCACCTGCAAACGATTAATCAAACTTCGGCTACCTGCTGCTATCCCATAATTCGTATTAAATTCCCATGTTTAGATTCCATACTGTGAACGTTCTTAGAGGCACACCCTAAGTTTGCATGTGCACAAATAACTAATCAATGGATTCAGTTGGCAGTTAAATTTCCAAATTTCTAGCATAGTTTGAGCCCAGTACAATTAATTCCACCAGGTGGCATCACGTGTCTTACACCAGGAAATATGTTTAAGTTAATATTGTATTAGCATTTGGATTCAGTATCAAGGTCTCGCACGAGGTCGCCTTATTAACATGTTATTTGTACTGTGAAATCAAAACCATTTTTTAAAATATATTTTTACTATTTGCATTAAACAAAACATACACTTCGAACATTGTATGCATATTTATATGTGTTGTTCTGCAGATACGTATAATTAGATGTGTCGCATTAATATGTATGTGTGTATAGGTATGCATATATGTTTGTCTTGCATAGTGCTGCCAATGTTTGAATAAATGAATGACTCAATGAATCAATGAACCAAATAATGAATCAATAAATTAATCAATGAATAAATTAATTAATCAATGAGTTAATCAATTAATTAATCAATGAATTACTCAATCAGTTAAACAATCAATCGATGAATAAATGAATCAATCAATGGATCAATCAATCAATATATGTGTATGCATGTATGTATGTATGCATGTATGTATATATATATATATATATATATATATATATAAGTATATATATATATATATATATATATATATATATATATATATATATATATATATATATATATATATATATATATATATATATATATATATATATATATATATATATATATAAGTATATATATATATATATATATATATATATATATATATATACATACATACATATTATGTATACTGAAACAAATAATAAAATTGACATTAACTAATGTGCAGCATAAGACTGGTGGCGTAAGTCATAGGTTTTTAGTGCTATTTCAGTATACATTTTCACTCTGCTTCTGCGTATGTGTATGTGGCCCCATATGCAAATATGCATATGCAGACAATGGGTTTCCCTCGTCTTCACTCGGAAGTTGACATTGTTGTCTACCCTAACATCGCAGCATTCATAAACACAGCAAATATCAACATTGACCGTGACTGTTTTTAGAGACTTTGTAATGGCGGCCGAGCGCTAACTATTTACGTGTAAAGTTTCACGTGTTTTGTTCAGTATATAAACATGATGTTCGTGTGGTGTTAAACAAAATAAATATTTTCTATTTCAGACTAGATACACTACAGGTATGTGGAGTATTATTTTCGTAATTGGTTATTTAAACAAGCTTCTCTTAATAACTGCTATATCGATGCGTTCAAAGCTTGAATATTGTAAATTTTACGCTGGTTCCTTATTTAGCAAAATTGTTTTGATGGTATTCATCTTCGAACGTTTGTGTTGCGTACACTTAGGCTTTGTAAAATATTAATACGCTACAGCTCATAAACATACACACTTTCCAAACTACCCGGAGAATCCCACAGTGGCAGCGACAGCTACTCATTTCCAGGTCATCGATATCCATCAGTGTTCTACCGCACACAACAATTACTCGAAGCTCTTTCGTGTTCCCGTCAGCCCGCTTGAGTTGCCTCCATTCTGCCATATCACTTATTTCAGGACTGGATCCCGACACGGAACTTCCCATACGACAACTTAACGCGGCAAGGTCGCAAAACATCACTTTCAGTGGCCAATAATAGCACAAGTTACGTTGTAAAACAATTCTGAATTTTCATTTAACTCTTTAAAAAACCGATGTCCCCATCATATTCGTTCGACGAACGAATATTATGGTAGGTCGTGGGGCGAGGTGTCGTAAGGGCAGTTAGCACATCGGACTCTCGATCGAGATAACCCGGGTTCAAATAATGTTATCGCAGTTTCGAAGTTTCGGCAATTCCGTTCACTCAGCTGTCTACACGAGTACCCGGAAATAGCCAATGATACATATGTGACCGCATAGGCTCCGAGCTGTATCCCATGGAAGTCGAGTTGGCGTTTGAATGAACAGGTTTGTCGTGGTTGAGGCGTAACGCGCATCGAGCGGTCCTACGGACTGGACACCGCGGTATATATACGAACTTGTTTACGTGGATATCGGCAAGTTAGTGCTAAACATGTAATATGACGGCATTGTACTGAGACATTAAATAATTTAACATAAAATGCAATACATTATAAACTACAGGTGAACAATAGAGCTAAAGCCAATAAAAACCAATGCAAACAAAGGCAAATGACAGAGTAGCTCAAACTGGCACGTCCAGTCAATGTACTAGTAACCCTCAAGGTCATGAAATATAAAAATGTGTCATGTGACATATGCACAATGTAAATTGTTAATTGTGTTACATGAAATCATTCAAGAGACGTCACACTGTGTCCTTGATTTAAGTTTTCTAGTACACACAAAAGTACATATTACGAGTACATACTTGTAAGGGCAAATAACTGGCATGCAGTGCATGACTCTATTCGTTGTCTGTTTCAATTACTAACTAACCATGTACAATGCACATAGAGCAGACGGGCAGCTTGATGACAACTAAAAACAGAACAATGTCAGCTTCGTATTTCTAGTCCTAACATTTAATGTGGCCGAGAAGTTCCATCTCTCTTGGTGTAACCACGTCATATGGCGTGGTGATGTTGAAAAGCCCCTTCTGTACGAATGTCCACACGTCTGCTGCCTCAGCAGTGTATTCAGCATTGAATACCTTGAAGCAGATGTCGACTGCCTTCACCAAAGAGTCCACCTCATAGATCACCTCCTCATAGAGGAGGAAGAACTCCTTGGCCGCCAAGATAGTGTCACAAAGAGGCGAGGATTTGAGGTTGCCGAGTCATACCTCACTTCTGCCAGTCCACGCATCTCTTTCTTAGGTAGGCAGCAAGACATGTCCCACGCTGGAATAAG
>OY759261.1:485000-515000 GCA_963662155.1 Lamellibrachia columna | reverse complement strand
TATGTTCCCATTAGCCTAATCCCATGACAGCAGTCGTGGATTTTCAAAATGCCACTCATTGAATACAGTATTTCCCAACACTTCTGAATGAGAGCGAACTGGGATTTTGATTTGAACGATTAATCTACACTAGCTGGGTCAACGAATCGAATATAACTACTCACAATAAGAGCATCACAGTAACCTATCCACGGCGTGTGCGCACCATTTATTTCCTGTGTAAGCCAAATGGCGCTTGAAATAAATTGCATAATATTGCAACGTCAGTATGTTTTAGTACGCACAAGGGTACATATGCTCACATGCACATATGCACATACACAAACACACACACACACACACACACACACACACACACACACACACACACACACACACACACACACACACACACACACACACACACACACACACACACACACACACACACACACAAACAAACACACACACACACACACACACACACACACACACACACACACACACACACACACACATACACAAGTATACACGCGCACATGCACACACTCACACAAGCACACGCGCACACGCTCAAACGCACACACGCATACAAGCACAGACAGACCACACTTGGGCAAAAACACGCGCAGTCATGTATGCACCCAATCTCGCCCCCACGCATACATGCAATCACGCACAGTCGCACATTCACAAATACGCAAACACTCACACGACGTACACACACGCGCGCACGCATGCGAACGCACACACAAGCACATATTTAGGTTTTTAACTTTTTGATGGGGAAAACAGTCTATTCAAACAACCAAGTATATGGTCTTGATATATGAGGTTTGATGATAAAACAACTGCATTACGTTTCACCACAATTTGTTGAGAGGAAGGGACATTTCATGCAAAACTAACTACATCATTATTCATACACATAGTTACTCCAGCGATTCGGCGATTGACCAGAGCAGGGCAGTGATACATACGTGCATCTTTTAATTCTGAGACCTACCTCTTCCAGGAACTACTGCGCTGGACGCAGCCCCGACAAGAATAAATCGTGTTTCTCAAACTGGCACTTGTACTTTTGGGTGGCACACATTAAGTAGTCAATCCGTTCAGCCCACCTTGTGGCTACCAATCAACATCTAATGATATGTCAACTGCCAGAAGAAACCCCAACCGTATATCTAACCCTAACCCAAATCTGCTGATTGAGATATTTTCTTTTCAGTAATTTTGAAGAGTAGACCACAGTGACAATTTGATAAAAATCGGTTCAGTAGTTTTTAAGATAAGTTATACATGTGAGAGGTCCTATCCTGTCAACAGATTGCAGTAACTTTTTTTTACATACTTTTATCTCAAAACAAACCGCACAATGTTTAGCCATTATCAATGGTTGTTTGAATAAATAATCTTGTCGTCAACACTATAATATATATATATATATATATATATATATATATATATATATATGTATATATATATACATATATATATATATAATATATATATATATATATATATATATATATATATGTATATATATATATATATATATATATATATATATATATATATATATATATATATATATATATATATATATATATATATGTATGTATATATATATATATATGTATATATGTATATATATATATATATGTATATATATATATATATATATATATATATATATATAAATGTATATATTTATATCTATATATATATGTATATTTATATGCATATATATATATATATATATAAATATATATATATGTATATATATATATATATATATATATATATATATATATATATATATATATTAAACGACGATTTTAATTTGTTTCGTTTTACGGATCCGCAGACCATCCTTTTTGTGGAATTTAAAAATAATTAAAACCTTTTACATTTTTATTAATGTTCCGCCGACATTCTCAAGCGACAAATTTTTACGAATAATCTACTGTAAAACAAATCTAATATCGAAAAAATTAAATGTTCACAAAAACGATTGGCAAAGAAGTTTTGCGACATTGAAAATATATTCACAACGCCGGGGAACGCTTTTAACGGTAGCGTTGTACCGCATTACTACTTAGACAACACATTGTTCTCCGACTGTTTATACAAAATAAAAATGATCAGTCTCGTGCACAATTGATGAATAATGTTGTGTAGGAGAAGTGATTTTCTTAATTATGGAAGTTTCAAATCGAAATATAGACGGACTATTTCTAGGCGTAGCCGTAGGCCCAGGGCTGTGGTCAAGCTGTGACATGTTGCGAATATGTTGCTACGATGTTCGAAGCATCTATACTTGTTCGCAGGGAGAGCGTAACATATCGTCTGGTTACTGTGATTCCAGAACACATCAGTATTATATGTACCTAACTAATTAATTTCCTTAAACCAGCAAACATCAGCGCTAACGTAGTTTATTGTACCTTTGAAGATAACAGAAATGGCAACGTATATGTTAACTGGTGACTCCGCGGGATAACGGGCCAATCTTAATGATCGTAAACATGCCCTGCTACGTGGTTGTCAGATGGCTAGCATAACCTTATACCATAGACGACAACACCTTACAAATGCAGATTCAAGGCCACTGCGGCGGCAAAATAAGGGGACGTGTCAACATTACAGATGGTCATCATGTTTTGTCGGCAATACGTAAAACGCCAGTGAAAAATCGTAAATTTCGACACAAAAACAAACATTTGTTGAGATTGCGTTTTCATTAATAACCATGAAATTAAATTAAATTTCCTATTAAAAAAAAACTACATCACTGACGACGTTGCAATTTGGCGTATGGACGTGTCTTACAGGTAGGCAACATAATACGTCATTGAATTACGTTTGGTGAAGGGTTTGTGTCAAAAATGCACTGCCACTTTAGGCTGGCATTCAACTTTTGCTTAATTCATTCACGGTGTTGTCGCATACGTAATTCGTTGATGTTAACACAAATCTGTCTTAAATTTATCAGTGAACCTGTCATACTTATATGTAAATTATTTATTTATGTGGGGATTTTCTTAAAACGAATTTGTTTCGCATTTTGTGGCTATTTTTTTACATTTACAAAAATGTATGAACAAATGTTGTTACATAAGCAAATAAATAAAAAACTGCAAATAAATGTATTAATGTGGAATACAATATGTGAAGAAATGGTTAATCTATCTTAAATCTTCTGAAACCGAAACTAATAAATTAAACAAAGCATATAATTGCCGCCCCAGCTGCTTTAAACGCTACTGCAATAATTATTACAAAAACTTTAAAAACTGGCCTTGATTAATCTATTTCTCCCTTCACCTCTCTTCTCTCTTTTTTACTCCTCCGGTGTTTGACACGACAGTAACACATTATTCCCTCCTCTGGTGTTAGACATGAGTGTAAAAATCTGTAAACTTAAAAAATAAAAAAACTGTTTCCTTATACACAAAATGTTATACAATATATGTGGTAATTTGTATGTCAGAGAATGTTTCTACACTTCAACCGATTTGATGTGCAAGACAGCAGTGGCTGTTCCAACGACAGTGTCAGCCTCAAGGACACCGCGACAGGAATAGAACTCTTCAAGTTGTGTGGCAATAAGTCGCCAAGCGACGTGATGTCGTTGAGCAATGAGATGACGGTTGTCTTCGCGAGCGACAGTTCAGTGACAAAAAACGGATTTGTCATCTCATACATGCCTTCCAGAGAAATGTTTGGTAAGTAATACGTAAATTTGATGTGGCGAGATGGTTTTTTGAGGTTCATGCTATTTTTGAAATACAAATTCTCATATATATCCGACCTTTCATGTCATATATCAATAAATTAAGCCTCTCTGTCTTCGTCCACAGTTTAGCATAGAAGTGATCTTATCAGAAAATACTGCACTGTCACTGACTGTTTGTTGCGACTGATTGGAGTAGACTTGCTGATCTACGTATTCTGACCGATTCTGTCTTTCAACAGACCGGTAACAACGTAAAACACGATTCAATTTGCCGCGATTCAATTTTCGAATCGGTTTAACAACTGTTGTGACGGTGAAATCAAAACGCGATTCAACTGTTTATGTATCTCGGACCAGCGTGCAGTGCACGGCAGATCAGTTTAAGTCAATTACTCTGACGACTCGCACCAAAGGTCTAGCAGTGTGCGTTTAGTATTTGATGCCGGACTTCAATAGATATGCGTTCAATATTAGCCGTGCATTATTGTTGTGCAATATTAAATGCAGTATTAAGCGCTCGAGATATAGATCGAACTTGATATTTACGTCGTTGGGCAACAAATGCTGGATTCACGAGTAGCCATGATTTCTATGCCTCAACCATTGACCACATACGTTAGTAACATATCCGCTTTTTTCTGCACAAGTGTTCTGGTCGCCAAATTAAAGTTACGGGTCCGCAGTTCCAGTCTCCGCTGCATATATTCGATTACGACGAAAGTATTGTTAATTTCAGCGCGAACAAAACAATAAAATAAAGTTTGAGTATTTAAAACCTAACGACAACAAACTGCAGTGGCATAGAACATCTTCCCCATCTTCAAATTAAATTGAAGACATTTGAAATATATGTTAAGTGGCAACTTTTCAAAGTGGCCTTCTTCGATTATTTATGCAACTACTCCTACGTCTTGTACGAGTCACATGCGACTCACTCCCCAAAGGTTCCATTTAGCATATTATTTCACTCGCGTTCAATATGAAAATCCTTACCACTCGCGCCACGTAGTTAGTGTATTGTAAGTCATCCACGATTTCACAACTGCCGTATCTTATATTTGATATGCAGATTCTGCACATCGTTATTTCATTTGACAAATTCCTAATATTGGTCAATGAATCTGTCAATTTCAATTGCATACAATTGTGGATAGTGTTTGCTTTAAAATTGTGCATTTGAACAAAATTACATTCGTCTGAGTTTGAAACTTTGTTACGTGTACAAAATACCCAGTTACAATGACGTATCACTGTCCATTTTGAATTATCATCAATTTGTGGCAGTGGTGATATACAAAGTGGCGCAACTGCCGGGGAGTATGGTTCAATATGAGCCGTGCGATATTGAGGTGCAACACTAAATGCCGATTTGAACGCTCGTGATAGGGACCGAGCTAGTTATTTACGTCATGACTTGGCCGTTTCTGACAAAATTGTGCGTGCGCTCACGAAGTTAAGCCGTCCGACTCCACTGTCGGTGCTCACCATATGTGCAGGACTAACGTGTATCAATACTATATATGGTGTGACAATAAACTATTTATGTTCTATTCAGCTTTCTTCCGCGCCAATTTAACGATCCATATCTTGCGCATTTTCGTGGTTTCCCTTTGCCAATCTCCATAGTACACGTTCCTTCACAGTTCCTTACTGTTGTCATATTTCGCATGCGTCCGAAAACGAATAGTAGGCCACCTGGATTCCACATCCCCGCATTAGTACGCTTTGTACGAATATAATAAATAAATCAATAAATGTCAACAATTAATACAGGCATAGCTAGTGCACATGTTATCATTCCATTTTTGTAGGACAATTGTTATTTTTCATGGCAGGGTGTTCTGGCAGTATCGGCGTTTTGTCTGGATCAAATGGCAGCTTTGCAATCGAGCCAGATCAATACAAGGCAACAATGATATGTCAATGGAAGATTGTTGTTGAATCGCGCAATGTAAGCTGTTATTTAGAAAAGAGTAGCATATATATATATATATATATATATATATATATATACATATATATATATATATATATATATATATATATATATATATATATATATATATATATATATATATATATATATATAAATATATATATATATATATATTATCTGCTTTGATAGTTATGGATATACAACCTGCACGGCATGTCTGAATGAATTTGTACTGATAATTGAGCACTAGCAATTTATTCTTGTTTTGATATAAAACTAATTTATTAAAAAGTGTTATATGAGACAAGAGTATGATAATTCATCGTCAAACCATCCGCATGAAATAGCATGTGTAACATAATGTTAAATAACATAAGCCTTGTAAAGTCTAAAGATTATTAAACAATTTCCTGATATCAGTTCGACATGTGTCCACCACAAGAGGGTCTTCGATATCGTAAGTGAAATAGTCGTACTAATAACCATATTTGTTATGCCACTGTATTTCTATCTAATTGATAATGTATCATCATGGCTTCTCCTTAACATGTTTCATTCGCTTGCAGATAATTAAATTGGACTTTCTGAGGTTCGATGTGGACGAGTGGGGATTGTCACACAAGGGGCTCCGCCCTTTATACGTTTACGACGGGCCGACGAGTGCGTCACCGCTGTTGGGCAAATTTCACGGAAGAACATTGCCTGGTGCTATCGTTTCCAGCAGCGACACTCTGTTTGTGTATTTTTACTCCAATCCCGGAAATCACTACAGTGACCGGAAAGGTTTCGAAATTAAGTACGCTGCTTTGGAATTCAACGATGGTAAGTCGTACTGAAAACATTTAATTAAAATGGGTTTTACATTTACTAACCCTCCTTTCGACACAGCGGGTTATCAGTTACCCAAAGGTAAATAGTTGGTTGTGTCGTTTTGTATTTCTTTTTGAAAAAAAGTGCTTTGGTTTTATCCTGAACATGTGTGAACCAATCGCGAAAAAAAATATTAAATTGATTGAACCATTATTGGCAGGTATAAAACTGATAAACCATGCCGTGACTAAAATGACCTGAATTTCAAGATTGAACGGAATGTTTATTTCCTATTGATTACGGTTGATTTCTCTTTAGCAACTCCATTTATAGTCCGAAATATTGTTGACTATGCAGACATCGATATATTATGTTACATCGTAGTTATTTTGTGATCCACTATTATTCCATTTCATTTTTAAAATCGGATTTTACAGAAATGTGGATACCATGAGAGCTGCGTTTGATCTCTTTATTACACTAAACATGTAGACCATCATTTTGAGGGAAATAAATATGAATACCAAATATGTGTTCACCTAATGATTTGCCCAGCACTGGGATAATAAACAACATTTGATAAATTGAAAGCATGTATCGGCTGTTGTTGAATGCTGTAGTAAATTTGGCTGACATGGACCCGTTGCATGAGCAATTGTCATCTTAAGGTGGCAAGCCAATTTTCCGTGCCACAATAACATTGTGTCGCTTAAAAATAAGATATTCTACCCTATTTCAGATTTCACAACAATAGTATACTAACAGAAAGAAGGGAAAAAGTAAATTTAGCAACATTCAGGAGTCTGGGAGATTTTCTTGGTTGGCATGCGCAAGTATTACGCAGCAGTTATAGACATTACATTTGACGCGCAACGAGTGCTTCTCAGAGATAAATGCCCTTTTAGTCTGTGACTACCAAGAAAGCGAACCAAGTATGGCGTCAAAATGTAGCGGAATAAATTGATGGTGTATATCCATGAAATGATAGTCCACTTTAACACAGTTAAAGTGAACTTTCGTTTTAAATGGTGTTGAGGTTCGCCTTTACTGGAGGAATATCTGAGACCCATTCAGTTTCTCCTAAATCAATCAAGTGGATTGACCAACTAACGATACAACTCTTACTTTGTTGTTGTATCATAAGGAAGATGACTTTGTGTATTATATATTCTTCGTCATACATGACGGTGGTCTTACTTGTTTGAAGGCTCAAAACATTGTATATTATATTCTTGGAAATGTAACTAGCATGAGATAATGCCTCCTATACAAAATAGGGGGGTGATCATATTTAGTAATGTCATTACTCGTGTTATTTTAATTCTGGCATAGAAACAATAGTGTTTCCATGTATAATATTTGAAAATAAAACACGAAACAACACATTGAAACTAAGTATAAATTATTGAAAACGTTTACATATTCCAGATGCATGCAATGGTACCGGGATAACGCTAGCCGGAGGTGAAGGCAACGTTTGGATGAATGCACCATTGTATCAAGACAATATGCACTGCCAGTGGCAGATCAACGTGGAGCAAGGAAAAGTAAGCATTGCGTATTCTCTATCGAATAATTATTTTAATAAAATAACAGCTGTTTAGACTTGGAGTCATGTTGACCATATCAATATTTGCAAAGATAAGACCAGACACATATATTTTACTTTAGGAAATTAGGATGCATGTACATTTTTCGAAACGTTAAGCTACGAGTAGACAGGTACCATATGTTCCCATTTGCCTAATCCCATGACAGCAGTCGTGGATTTTCAAAATGCCACTCATTGAATACAGTATTTCCCAACACTTCTGAATGAGAGCGAACTGGGATTTTGATTTGAACGATTAATCTACATTAGCTGGGTCAACGAATCGAATAGAACTACTCACAATAAGAGCATCACAGTAACCTATCCACGGAGTGTGCGCACCATTTATTTCCTGTGTAAGCCAAATGGCGCTTGAAATAAATTGCATAATATTGCAACGTCAGTATGTTTTAGTACGCACAAGGGCACATATGCTCACATGCACATATGCACATACACAAACACACACACACACACACACACACACACACACACACACACACACACACACACACACACACACACACACACACACACACACACACACACACACACACACACACACACACACACACACACACGCACAAACACACACACACACATACACACACACACACACACACACACACACACACACACACACACACACACACACACAAGTATACACGCGAGTAGTACGTATTAGCTTTTCAATCCTCACTTTTATCACCATCCGGTTGCAGTTGCGCGCGCAGCCGGATGTACATAGTGCCATCTAGCGATTGGTGCATACCACACGCGTGCAACCCCCTAGCGGGTGTTATAGCAACTGATGTGTGCAAGCGCACGTGCGCACGCGTGCGTGTGTGTGTGTGTGTGTGTGGTCTTCTGGATAACACGTGCGCTCTTTAGCGACTGCGACTGAATGACGAATGGGGAGATTTTTCAGGTAACAGGGTGCGCTCTCTAGCGACTGCGACTGAATGACGGGCGGGTTGGTGGACTGACGGGCGGGGACACCTAACGGACTCATGTTTTTGACCTAGTAAGGAGACGAACAAAAGCGTACGGTGCACACGTATTTTATTGAATAAAACAAAGCGGTAGTGATACAATCGTAACGATAACAGTACAAGCGTGTTCAAATGAATACAACGGGTGTCTCCACCTCGCCAGAGGTTCAGTACGACGTGCGATAGTATGGTGTACCCTTTTTTAGTAGGTTAATCCAATCGAACACACGACAATCGTTAGCGACCAGATCAGTTCGGAATGCGTTTACGAAAGTTCTCATAGGAGCGCCGTTACATCGAAACATTATATAAGTTACACAATATTGTCCGCAAACGTTAGACAGTGGACTCTGAAGTCTCTTGCTATTATGAGTCCACTCGGAACAGTGTTTGTTCAAGAAGGTGCTGAACACGGCGTGAAGGGGCGGTAGACCGTACGAACAGAAGTATTCACCGCGTCCGTCGGAGGATAGGTACAGAGCTATCCAATGTTCACCCGGTTCGTCGCCGTCGTCGGTGTTGCACACGAAGGCGATCGGCAAAGCGTCTATTGTTTTAGGCAGTCCGTCTTTGGGTACAACACCACCAAAGATGGACGCGGTGTTCGGATCCATCGCCAGTAGACGCGCGATCTGCAGGGTGTCCATCTCAGTAGTCGTAGATGACGTTGCGATTCTTGTCGATTTCCAGCACGGATTCGAATTCGGCGTAGGCGACGACGTTCACGGTGGTCAGAAGTGCTGCTCGGAAATGAAATTCGATGCGCAGGTTGCCTTTTTGTACCAGATTGAAGCAGGGTCCGTCGCACTGGTCGGGGGTCAGATCGAAACAGAAGAAGGTGTAACCGTCTCGGTAGTCGTCGCGAGTCAGACCGTTCCCTTCGTCCTGCCAGATTTTACCGGTCGAGGTGAACAGACTCGTGTAGCACCTGACGAAGAGGTTGTCCTCGAAGTTGGGCTGGAAGGGTTTGGAAGGTATCTGACGTCCGTCCACATACACCGAGTGGAAGCCTATGGCGTTGTTCTTGGCGTGAAATGGGTTTTTATCGTACGCACCGTTGTAGGCGTCGTTGTCGATACAGCACAGTACGAGACGTTTTGGCAGCGTGTTGAGGAACAGGTTCTCGTGCGTGTGTGATCGAGCCCCCGCGGGAATGGAGTACACCTTCATACTGACGGGTCGTAACGGATACTTGACCGTACTCTTCTCGAGCGCTTTGATGTGAGCCAATTGCACGGTTGGATTGAGGGTGGCCTTCTTGACGAACAAGGTTGCATTGGTGATCGTTATCTTGTAATCGGGGGCTGCTCCTCCAGCCATCAACGCAAACGCCGGCTTACTACGCACCAGTCGTATCTTGACGTCGACTCCGTTGATTAGGAATTTATCCTGTAGAAACATATCCACGTGGAGACGACCCATCATGTCGACCACACGACTGCCTGATATGTATTCTCGTCGAGTCACGAACCCGGGGTTAGGATCGACTCCACCCTCCAGATCGACGGCACTCATGCGACTAGCCTTGTCCTTGTACCACAGCTGATTCGTCAGCTGCGTCGACTTGGCGCCGACTCCGTAAGTCAACAGCGTTTCCACGAAGGCCCTATACGGGTACGTGTTGGTCGACTGGGTCACGAGCGTGCCGTTCAGGAAGACGTCGACCTGACTAAACAGCGAATGCAGCCAGTTGTTCACCGGTCCTACGGGCGCAGCAGCGTCGAGATCGGCTCCGTTGGGTTGCGTCACCTTCACCTGCACGTGTAGCATCGTGTTGGCGAGATCTATGTAATCATCGCCCGAACCAGGGATGGAGAATTCTATCGGACCTCCAGAGTCCAGAGATGCCGTGGGTTGATGTTCCACCACGTGACTGGCGACGATGCAGTTCTGAGTGGGAGGTACGGTAAAGAGATCCAGCTCGCTCTTGACTCCCTCACACGACTGTCTATGTACGAATGCCATTGTTGATCTCTCGTTTCTTGAACGTCCGTCTCTCGCTTCGTCTCTTTACTATAGTGATTGTCGTCTTCGAGGATGGTTGTTTTATACCCTTAGTTAAAGTCAGGCTGTTGTGGTGTGTTCTCGTAGGTCTTATACACGAGCGTCATTGTCGAATATGTCCATCTCTCGTTTCTTGGACGTCTGTTTCTTGCGTCGACGCTTTACCGCAGTGATTCTCGCCTTCGCAGTCGGTCGCTTTACACGTTTACCCGGGGTAGGTCGAAGTCCCGTCAACACGGCATCGGTGACGCGTCGCTTGGCGGCCGTTTTTATGTTCTGACCTGATAAGACATCGCCGGCTATACGAACGCCGGTCTTCAACGCACCCCTACCCAAAGCCACAGCACCTCTCTTGAGGAGTGGCATGACGCTGCGCAACAGACCACCGAACAGACTGCCCAGTCCGTGACCTCGTTGGTATTGCGCACCGGCGAAGTAGGGTAGCGCACCGCCAGCCTGACGCGCGTAATAATCGTTGTAGTTCATTAGAACAGTCCTGTCTTACGTCGACGAAAATGAAGCGTCACCGTCACTCGGCCGTATTCGAATGGTACGCGTCGACCCATGTCGTCTCTTATATCCACTTCGATCGAGTGGAAGTTCGAGCGTAACAGAGGTATGTAGTGAACGTTAGTGAAACGTTCGGACACCCTGTCACCGTGACGTCCGCTAATCGGAATGGATCGCAACAGTGGTGCGAGAGTGTCACCCACTATACAAGACTCCACGACGTCCGTGTATACGTATAGGGTGTTGAATCCCTGCGTCAGGTCCATCACGTCGGGGGCTTCGAAGTGGAAAGGGTACGAGGAGTCGGAAGTTCGAGAGACGGAGTCGAGCGACGACGCGGACGTAGCATCCATTTTCGTTCCACTGGCTACGATCTTGTGGAATCCTAACATGGAAGTAGTCGAACTGTGGTATGGTATGGTGAAAATGGTGTTCTCCGTCATGTGTAACGTCATTTTTTGAGTGACGGAACTATAGCTCATTTGAGCTCGTGCCTTCTCCGTTCTCAGACTGTACAGTGCGTTGTTGACGTGGTACAACAATGTCAACGGATCGTCGTAATATCCACACGACAATCTCGAGCGTCGATTTATGTCGGGAGCATCGACCTCTTCGAGGAATAACCAGACATCATCCTCCGTGACGTTGTACCAAGTGTGCGAATACTGCATCTCTGTCAATCCGCCCTCCCACTCGCCGACCAGATCGACACAGTGAGGCAACTCCGTGACGTAATGGGTCAAGGTGTTGTCGGGGTGCATCTTCATAGAAGCGTTGCTAGGTAGCGTCATGTAGAAATCAGTCGTCATTGCGTCTCAACGTGGGATTGGGTAGTAGATAGCCCAACGAACTGCTCAGCAGAGCCGTCCACAGATTAGAATCGTCGTGACCGACAGACAGGTTGTAGATGCTTATCACGATGACCGTGTACAAGACGACGATCTGACACAGAAACACTATCTCCTCTTTGGGACACTTGATACAGAACAGATGCCAAGGAGTGCTGTCGTTCGACGCGTCGGTGCAATCCTCCTCCTCCTCCTCCTCTTTCTCCTCCTCCTCTACGACGATAGTGTGTGGTGCCGTGTCTTGCTCCATAATGACAATCCGTCTTGCATCGTTTAGTCTTTATAGTGAAGTGAGCGACCTGGCGTCGATCCAGCTGTTGAATTTGGACGGGTATCCGAACCATTTCACCAATGCTTCCGTTCGAGGGCCGATCTTACGACGTTCCAACACCGCTTCCACTCGGAACTCTTTATCGCTCGCTATCACCACTTTTTGCAGCTCCAGTTCGTAGAAGGTACCTTCCAGCACGTCGCCGAGATCGTCTCGTAGACGGTACACGGGTGGATCGGAGGGGTGAACTTCGTGTACGGTGAACGCCTCTTCGCTCCAGTTCGTCTCGTAGCCCTTTTCGAACGTGCCTTTGTACCTGCTGATGCGCACGCGATCCGACACACGTAACTTAGGCACACCCTTACCGTCGTGTCCGTACAGACGTTGCCACACCGTTTCTTGATTCTTTGCGGTCACCTGCGACGGAGCCATACCGAGACTGCGGTGGCGGGTGTTGTTGTACGTTCGCACCAGATCCGGAAGGACGTCGATGTAACGCCACGACTGAACTTTCGTGAAGTAGCGCCACATGCGCTCCTTCAACGTCCTGTTGAAACGCTCCACAATGCTCGCCTT
Source organism: Lamellibrachia columna (assembly GCA_963662155.1). Taxonomy (NCBI): domain Eukaryota; kingdom Metazoa; phylum Annelida; class Polychaeta; order Sabellida; family Siboglinidae; genus Lamellibrachia; species Lamellibrachia columna. Next base: position 501,744 of record OY759261.1, on the reverse strand, counting down.
CGTCTCCGCGTTGTGCGTGGCGAAGTGATGGACGCCTCGTTTTCGTAAGAGCGTCTGAACGGATTTATTCAGAAATTCCATTCCTCGATCCGTCTGCAACGTCTGCGGAGGGTCGTCCGCGAATGCGATTCGCAGAGCGGCGACCAACGACGCAGCGGACTTGCTAGGTATAGGAATGCATTTGGCTCGTTTCGAAAAGACGTCGATCGTCGTGAGGAGAAAGGTCATACCGTCGTTGTCGTTTTTCAACGTCTTCAGATCGACGAGATCGGCCTGCCACTGTTGATTCATACCACCCACGATAACGCGTCGTCTCTTGAAACGCCGTCTCGCTGGTTTGTGTAAGCTGTAGGCGTCCTGTTCCGACAACCACCGCGCGACTACTTTCCGAGGCGCATGCGTGACGCGTCGCAAGGTGTCGACTCCTCCGTAACTACCTACCCGACTCGGATCGAAATAGACCTTCTTCAGTGTCTTCGTCATCGTTAAAACAGAAGATCCGACGCGTTGACGACGATGCCGGTGACGTTGACGGTTCTCGAGTACTGACGAATGACGAGGAGTGCACTGACGTATAGCAGAACGCACGTTATTGATCCCACAACGGTGATGAACGAACAACAGTCTGGTAACGAAATCATAGTCCGAATAACACCTGTTGTATAAGAATACCGACTGTAATGTCACCGAACAAGATAAGTCCACTAAACGATATCGAAGCGACGATGCGTGTCTTGCGAACCCAACGATATGAGTGGGTTACGACTACGAAGCAGTCTCCTTATATAAACCGAGCCAACGAGGGGGCGTGGGTGTGGGGCGTCTCGGACGAGCGAGGGGTGTCCAACGTAGAGATTTTCGAGGACCAACAACAGCACGCGGGGTAGTTGCAGATCGTCGAGGGAGAGAGTCCGTTTGTATGTAGGTTCTCCTGGTGGCGTTACCGATCAACTCCATGGGTATGTTGGCTGTGCGGAGTTGCTTCGCGAGCGATTGCCAACCCGTCGGTGCGTCGGTCTTTCTCTTACGCAACAGATCGTGAACGAGATCCACCGCGTTACTTCCCGCAATGGGAACACCCTTGTGCACGAGTTCGTCACGATCGTTCCACGTGACGTTTCTTTTGAGATGTTCCATCAATCGTCTGGCTTTGGCTTGCAGACTCTTGGGAACGGTATCCAAGACGGTAGCCTCCAGTCTTCTAATAGGAGTATCCTCCTCATCCTTCTCCTCATCTTTCGTCTTTGAAGCTTTCGTCGATTCGTTCACCGAGATCGTGCGTATCGGTTCCTTGACGCGTTTGTCGCTCAGATCGTTGTACCGTTGCAACACCTGATTATACAGCGTTACCTTTATCCCATCGTCGAGGTCCTTTCTATCGAGGATGGTCTTCATCTCCTCGTCAAGGGTTTGCACTATTTTACCTACGGTATCCGTTGGATGAGGTTGCGAGCGAAGTGCATCCAACAATCGAGGGTCTACCAAAGCCATCTTTCGCGCGTGATCCATGCGTCTAATTCTTGGTGAAGAACGCCTGACGAAGCAAGGGCAGCAAGACCGAACCCGCCAACGGAGCTAGGAAGGCCGATAGGAAACCTCCGCTTTGACCCTCGCCGATCTGGGGTAACAAGAGGCGTTTTCTCCGGGCTGCGGTCGTGTTTTTTCGAGCCAACTCGCGTAACTTCGTCCTGTATTTGCCCAATCGACGCCTCTGTAAAGCGGTCAATGGAATGTTCTTCACTAGTATGTTGTAAGCGCACTCGGCTAGTGCACACAGCAACTTGGCGTCTGCGTTGGCGATGATGGCCTTTTTTATGTTGTTGTTCTTGACTCTGGCCAGAGCCTGGATGCACAAAATGTGTCTCTTCACGAGCGCAGACATGGTGCGAATGAAGAGACTATCCACACACTCGATCGTTTTATACCTTCGGTAAGTACACGTACTGCACGTCGTCGTCTGGAAAGATGGCCGTGCGCAGACGCATGTCCTCGGGCGTGTCCTGTTTGAGATCGACCAATAGATACCCGTACGGTATCGCTGTGGCATCTTTAAACGCCTCTTGCACAAACTTACCGCGTCCCGGATACATCTGTCGAGCCAAGGTCGTCATCTGTGACGCATCACGTGGATTCTTGAACACCACCATGTACTGTGAATTCAGACTGATGGTGCGACTCTCTTTGTTTTTAGGGAACAGGTTCTGCACGAGATACAGCACGGACGTGTTCCTGTGGTGGCTTTTTTTAGTGAACAAGGTCGTGACCCGTTCGTCCGTTTCCGCCATGAGATCGTCTATGACGATGAGGTTCCTAGTTGTCGGATCGAACATGGCCGCCGTCGGTAACCCTTCCTCGAATCGCACGTGACTCAAGTCCATCGTTGCGTAAGCCTCTTGCCATTCTCCGTAACACCACGTTATTTGTTCGGGTGGTGGATCGATCATTGCAGCGGCGTGACGCAACATACGCGTCACGAAAGTACTCTTACCGCATCCCGTCGGTCCGGCGATGATGCACGTGAAGGGGTGTTTCCATCGCGCGTCCATGGTCCGTTATGACAGACCATCGAACTGCATCGTCTTATCTACACATCCGTCGGACCCGTGCTCAAACCGTCCTCGTGTACCACGCGTTTGGCGTAGAAGTAGGTGAGAGCCGCTCGTTCCTGCACGTACGTCATCACGGCCGATTTATACACCCGAAACCCGCGGTTCTTTCCGCTTCCACTCCGACGACTGGTGAGCACTTCCAGGAACGTCTCCTTATCGATGGTGTTGTGTCGTTTGCTCAGACCTTTGGTGCTGTACTTGTCGGTGGATCCGAAACAATAGTACGTCTTGCTGCACAAACCTACGAACCCATCGCCCGACCATTCCACCTTGAACAGTCCCGGAGTTCTCTTGTCGAACGCTCGTCGCATCTTGCAGCACTCTTCGCTTCCGACCCACTGTCTGTTGGCGAGTCGACAGCGCACGTACTCGTCCCGATGCGCGTCGCAACATTCCGACGGGAGCCATTCGGATCGATGTCGAAAATAATGTTCTCGTAGTGCAGGGGTCACGAGGACATCGACTGACTCGGCTGCCAAGGCCAAATAGGCACTATCCGTATCCATCTCGCAGTATTGGAACAGAGGACGTTCCACGTATCTGTCGATGAAGTCGTAATAGAACTGCAGCATGCGCATCTTGGCGTACTGTAGAACGAAGAATCCCACGTGTATAGGTAAGGCATACGTCACTGTTCTCTTGCTCATCTCTATCTCGTACGCGTCGTCGACGACGACGTCGAGTTGTCGGAATCGTCGATTGTTGACCAGACGCGATGCCGCCTTCTCCGCGCAGTAGTTGACGTCACGATGTCGGTCCACGTTGGTGATGGTTTTTCCGTAGCCCGAGTTTCCCAGCAACTTCATGGTGTCCGCGATGATGGTCTTGTCGCTGTGAACGTCTCCCGCGCGTCTGGCCTCGGACACGGCATCGCCGAATCGACGGAAGCACGGAATCGGATCGTATTCGACGACCTGATAGACGTGTAACACCTCGAGTCCGTGGTCCAGATACCATTGCAACAGAGGCGTGGCGAGCAGTATCTTATTACCGTAATAACTACCCACGAGCATGCGTCTCGGAGTCGTCATGATGTTGTGCTCTTCGGCGTATCGACGCATGAACGGACCGAGATCCTCACGTACCAGACTGATGTTCTTGAACACGGGCTGCATCTCGGCAAAGTGATCGCGCAGTTCTTCAGGCACACAAATGTCACACTCGATCATGCCGAACACGGTTCCGTCACGCACGTCGCTCAGGATCTGTTGTTGAGTCATCGTCCACTGAACGCGTCGACGTCGTCGTGGAAATGCGGCGTCCAGACATCGTTTTACGTGAGGCTCTCGTCTCATCTTTTTCCACTCGCATTCCCACAGTTCGACAACCTTGACGAAGTGACGTAGGTAGGCGGTGGTCTTTCGGGTCTCGACGAGCAGTTCGGTCATGGTTTTCCCGTTGATGGAATTGACCTCTTCTCGATTGCACGAGCAACCGTGGAAAAAGCACCCTTGGAACTGATAAGCCGTCTTCGTCTCGCTGCACCAGCCGTCCACTCGATGTTTACCTATCCGTTTCTCTCGTCCGTTGGTCTGATGTCGTATGGAAAGTCCCGTACGTTCGGATTCCCACGTCAGCCATTCCGAAGCCATCTGTCCGTACAGCTGAGCCGATTCGGGTCGGAAGTCGTTCTCAAAGCGTCGTCTCGTGTACCATCCCGTGGGCATGTCTTGCATGAGCGACCATAGGTACAGTGCGTTCGCGTCGTATCCGACGACCGATCGACACGGATGAGACGCCTCTCCGTGCTCGTTCTGACGTAGCGTGGTGACCCCTTTCTCGTGATAGCGGTGAAATATGATCGAAGGACCACCGCAAATGTTGTCTTTGACGAGATCGTGCAGATCTTTGTGTTTCTCGTTGAAGATGGTAAAGTAGGTCTTCTCGGGAAGGTCGTTGAACAGATACAGCAAGGTCAGACCCGGTACACTGATGCCTTGCTTGAACATGTCTATTCCACGCTGCTGATAGAAGTCAAACTGTCGGTCGACGGCCTGCAGAAAGGGAACCACGTCCCTGTTGTTATACCAGACGAGAAAGTCGCGCAACGTCGACATGCCGTTGTCGCGCCACGCCTCCTGACAACTGACGTAGTCCTCGTCGGAAATACCTTCGTTCTTCAGTCGACTGAAGAAGGCCTCTTTCGGAGGTAGAACGGTATCGTCGAGTTTCTCCAACCGATCCATGTACTCGTACGGGAAATGACCTTTCGTCACCTCGCATCCGTATGCTTTCAGATACTTGGCGTAACTGAATCCGGGAGCTAGGTAGTTGGTCATGTCTAGGAATTTCAACTGATCCGTCGAAAGACACATGAAAGTGTTGTTGCGCTTGATGACGAAAAAAGATCCGCTCTCTTCTTCTTCTTCTTCTTCTTCTTCTTGTCGTCTCTCTTCTCTCTCCTCTGTCTTTGCAACTGCTAGGAAGTAGGGTACGAGGAACTGTTTGACGACATTGAGATCGTACTGACCCGAATTGAACCCGATGACGGGTAACTGACGCATCCATCCATACAGTTGCCACATCAGCTTTTTGTACGGATTTTTTGTACGTCGACGTCGACTTTTCTTGTCGTTGGCCGTTCTCGTAGACTCCTCTTGCTCGTCCCATTGCGTCAATTTGATCGCGAGTTGGTCCATCACGTTCTCGTACGAGTCTTTGATGCAGTCGTACGCGGCGTTGCTCATCGTCATCAGAATGGCCATCATGTCAATCATCAACTTGTTGGAGTCTCCGTTCGTGACGAGACATGTCACTCGTTCGTGTCCCGGTACGTTTGAGGCCACGCTGACGCTCAGTGGAACGTGACGCGCGATCCATCGAACCTCGCTGTCGGAGGGAAGGTGTTCGGTGTCGAACCAACATTCAAAATCAAAAGTGGCTCTGTACGGGTAGTACCGCAACGACTCATTCACTCGGATGTTCTCGTCGTCCAGTTGTTCGAATATCGACGGCGTGGAATGGTACACGCCTCCTGGAAAGACTCGACGTACAGAACCCGAACACGTACTCTCGTGTACACGTAGGTTCCATGTACGTTTCCACAACGAGTTGCACGTTCGACATCTGTACGAGTGACAGTACATGCGTACATCGCTGATGAAGGAGAAATGCGTCTCGTGAAGGTTGAGGTAGAGCGTGGTAGGGTATTTACAGATCGATCGACGGATGAGTTCGGCGGTTGGCCGTTCATCGTCGTCGTTCTCGTTCGGTTTTACGAGACTGTACACGCACACGTTCGTCTGGAATGTGGTCTCGACACGATAGAGGTCTTTCACCGAAACTCCGGCAAATTTCTCCATGGGTACACCGTCTTGAGCATACGTCTCGTACAGCGTCTTCACAGCTGGCTTCAACCGACGTACGTCGCATCCTTGTTGTAGAGCCAGACATCGAAAGAGACACAGGTTATCTCCGTACCGTCTGCCGTGGATGGGATCCGCTTCCAATCCGACGACTGCTTTGTTCTTCTTAATGTAGACCGGAAGGGGTATCATTCCCACGCATCCTATCGGATGGTCGATGATGCGATTGACAAAAAAAGTGGCGTTTGTCACAAGCTCGCACACCCACGCGGAATCAGGTCTTTGATTGATAGCCCATTGCAAGACGTCGGCTTCTCGGATTCGTTCCAGAAACTCGTCAAAGTCCTTGCTGTTGGCTATGAGACTGGGTTCATCCAGGTACCGTCCGCAACAGTTACAAGACGCGTGATAATACCTGTATCGATCCGTGTTCTTGTTCCTCAACACGAATGCGTAACTGAGGTTAATCTTGAAGGCGGTGGTCTGTTCCTGGAACACGTTCCTCAACGGCGCTTCTAGAACGGTCGTGTCTAGTGTCGTTAATCTGTAATTGTACCTACTCTGGAGAGGACCTCTCGCCACGCATGTTCTTATGGAGGACCAGTGCTCCCGAACGACGTCTAACAAGTTCGTCGACAGAGCGTCTGGGAAGGGAAGAAGCTCGGGTGGGTCAACGGGGTCTTCGTCGGTGACTAGCGGGTGATGAGCTGGTAGTGGCGGTGGTGGTGGTGATGGTTGTGTTGGCACGCACACGTGTTTGCTCAAATAGTCACGTCTGACAAAATTCTTTCCACATTCGTCACACGTGAATGTCTTTCTTTTCTTTTTTTTAAGACGACATGTTGTTCTTACGTGATGTCGTAGATCGTTCCATCTTTCAAACGTCGCTTCACATTTACACGAGAATTTTGTTTTCTTCGCACAAGAGGGGTCTTCTAAACGAACACCAGAGGATGCTATCGAATAAGAATGTTCGTTCTCGGATGGGTGACTCTCTAAGTGACTTCGTAGAGCCGCATACGATTCGAGAGCGAGTCCACAGTGACGACATAGATGACGTTTCATGATACCAACGACGTGTCTACAACTGACAGACATTGACTCTCGTTATAACATATATACGATTCAGAACCGTTCGTTATTTATTAAATATTCGAGAGAACGTTCGTTATACAAACGACACCAAGACCGTACGGTGGCGTTCTCAAACGGATGAACAAACGATATCAAGACCGTAAGGTGGCGACGTCTGATGGATGGATGGATATTCGTTATGTAAACGACACCAACACCGTACGGTGGCGACCTCAAACGAACGAACGAACAAACGATATCAAGACCGTACGGTGGCGACATCTGATGGATGGATGGATATTCGTTATGTAAACGACACTGCTACATCAACACAAAGCGGATATGTTGTTCAGAATTACTTTGAAAAAAAACAAGCGGTACATTTCGCAGTGAGTTAAGGCGAATATTACACTTTCGTGAAACGGAAACGGTTTAATACAGTCATTTATTGAGGCAGCGACTCACAAGAAGGCGATATCGAACGAACTGCGAGTTCCTTTCGTTAAACAAAATTCCTTCAGAGGTTTCTTTACGATAAAGAGGACTGACAGCTCACACTATATATATAATTCTTTACGAGGGATGATAAAGAATCTACGAAGAATTTCTACAACGCATCATATTTTGTTTCATTTTTTTTTATTTATATATATATAATTCTTTACGAGGGATGATAAAGAATCTACGAAGAATTTCTACAACGCATCATATTTTGTTTCATTTTTTTTTTATTTATATATATATAATTCTTTACGAGGGATGATAAAGAATCTACGAAGAATTTCTACAACGCATCATATTTTGTTTCATTTTTTTATTATGTTGTAATAATGTCATACACATATACGATTCGACTTATAGATGATGATAATGATGATGATGCTGGGTTTATGGATCTTTATGATCTCGACAGTGACCCCTAGCTTACGATCTGTTATCGATACGGCAGTGGCTAGTATATGAATAACTTGTGGGCTGTTAACCGCGACAGAGGTTAGGTAATGTTGATGATTATAAGTCTTTTTCGTAAATGTATATATATATCAACATAACAAAAAAAACAATATATTCACGAATTTTCATTTCTACAGAAACGGTTATAATGTTCGTTTCTACAAAGTATGTTTCTACAACGGTTATAATGTTCGTTTCTACAACGGTTATAATGTTCGTTTCTACAACGGTTATAATGTTCGTTTCTACAAAGTATGTTTCTACAACGGTTATAATGTTCGTTTCTACAACGGTTATAATGTTCGTTTCTACAACGGTTATAATGTTCGTTTCTACAAAGTTCGTTTCTACAACGGTTATAATGTTCGTTTCTACAACGGTTATAATGTTCGTTTCTACAACGGTTATAATGTTCGTTTCTACAACGGTTATAATGTTCGTTTCTACAACGGTTATAATGTTCGTTTCTACAACGGTTATAATGTTCGTTTCTACAGTGATTCCAACTGAAGGTGTCGGCGAACTCCCTTCTGCCAATCCGTCGATGTTATAGTGACGGCTACGTCCTGGCATACGTTGTGAGTTGTTCTCTCGAGTGTCAAACGACTGTTTTGACGTTCGAGCGTGATCTTACGACCTATCACCTCTTCGAGGATGACATCGCAGACCTCCTGCGTCATGTCTTCGTTTGGTGTACGCGGTTTAAACACAGCCGGAGTATCGTGCGGTGACACAATAACGGTGGTGTCTGGTAGAACGAACAATACCGGCATCTCGTCATCCGTCGAATCGGAACCATCGTCTTCCGGTTGTGGCGATGAAGGCGATGAAGTCGTCGATCTCTCTATAGAACTCACTGCAGCTGCTGCTGCTGCTGTTGCTGCTGCTGCTGCATCTACGTTATCGATCGGGTTTTTAGCTCCCGGTTGGGTGGTGATCGTTGGATGCACGAAGGTCTCCATCTCATCGTCTGTCGTCTCCTCTCTCGACATCTCCTCCCTGACGTATTGCAAACCAGCCTGCAGTCGTATCATCGCTGATCTCTTTGCTCTCGGCGCTATCCAACTCGGTGTTGCAAAGACGACTTCGTCGTCGTCACTCGACGGCGCCTTCCTCTTGTACACGTCGTACGCATCTTTGACACGTGCCGTCTTCTTGTATGCGTCTCTGATGCGCTGCAAACCACTCTAGTGAACAGAAAAAAGATTAGTACATATATGAACCGTATTGTTCAATTAATAACTCTCTCACCTTATCTTTCACTCTGTGTCGCCACTGTATACTATTACACGTTGACATTACTTCTATACCCGTCCAACTCACGACATGCAAGATCGTGCTGTCTGAAGGCATATCACTCTCTGAATCTAAATTCGCTATACGAGCCATCTCAGAACACGCGTATTCCGCAGCAGCTTTCTCTACAGCCTGGTTAAATTGTTGTTCGTTATACATACTTTCAGCGCGATTGGCTATTCCATCTATTCGACGCACCATTTCCATACAGCTATTGCTGTCGTCGTCGTCGCAGCCGCCACTGTCACCGCTGCTTACTACAACGGATCTGTCCTCCTCCTCCTCCTCTGTCTTAGAAGAAGAAGAAGAGAATAAATCATTGCAGCTATTATCCTCTAACCACTTTCTCACCTTTTTGTTTCCATCAACAGCGGTGGTAGCGGCGGCGACGGTGGCGGCTGTGGGTGCATCGACGACGGTGGTTGCAGCTTCGTTCTGTCAACAAAGTTACATGATATTAATCTCCTCCGTAATGTAGTTTACGTACTCTCCGGTCACGCGCTTCCTGATCACAACCGCGACCTGACTGCCTCGCAGTGTCGACATCGACTCGTAGCGTTGTTCGTCCGTGTCCATCAGCTCGTAATCGTTTGCTGTGAAACCTAGAATTTTGACAGCATTCGTGTCAAAACAACTACACCAGCATTCGCGCCCGGTACTGTCTGTTAGCAGTATGCGCAGAACGAATCTGTTCACGTGTTCATGCTGGTAGCCGTGCACTGCGCAGACGTGGTTGGTGAGACGTTTGGGGCATTTAGTGCAAGAGCTGTAAAACACGTATTTATTTTGAACACCGAGGGCCACTACTGTTAAAGGTTGCGCAAACACATACCGACCACCACTTACCTCGTCTTGTAACTTCGTCAAAGTCATGTCGACGCAGATCGGATTTGAAGCAGTCATCTTTGAAGTCGAGTAGAATCGCTTGAAAATAATTGTGATAACTAGACTAGCGTTGCTGCTGTGTTTATATAGGCCCTTACCAGCTGTTGACAACGCTATTGCGATGCAACGCGTGATGTTTTCACAGGCACAAACGAGTTCGGTCTGGTTCTGGTGTTTTTGCTATTGCAAAACAGCGCGTGATGCGGGAATCGGGTTGCAAGTCACGTGATGTTTTCCCGATGCCTGGTTGCAATCTCACATCCGCGTTACATCAGACCCATTTTTTACCTGCTGGTGAATTCGAGTGAACTTTCTTAGTTGTATAAGTAACTCCCCGAGCGTATTCTGACTCCTTCGATTGTCGTAGGTTAAAACACCCCAAAAACCCTCTGTACTTCTCACTCATTCCGTCAATTGTCTCTCTTCCGTGTTAAAACACGCATTCACTACATTACATAAACGAGCTACGAGTGCTGTCACCTCTATTTTTTGTCCGTTCGCCAGACGGTCTTATCCGTCAAGTCTATAGATAGAACTCCCGTCGCATTCTCGTCAACAATATTTCCCCTATATATACCACTCCCGTCGTGTTGTCGTCATCATCGTCAACATACCGTCATCCATTTTCAATTCCGCGATGGCAGTGTTTTATCAATATATGATGAAGGAGAAGATCTTGCGTATACTGAGAGAAAGAGTCAATATAGAGATCGATCTTCGGTGAGTTTATTTCTAATCTATAATGATATGTTGTTTTCTTATCTTCAATACTTTGTCGTTGCAAAACTTTAAGAGAGGAGGTATTAGTTGCAACGTATCAATACATAAAATGTTACTTTGTGACTGTAAAGATCGTGCATCTTGTGACTCGAGAAAAATTCGATACACAGACCGATCTTCGGTGAGTTTATTTCTAGTCTATAATGATATGTTGTTTTCTTGTATTCAATACTTTATCGTTGCAAAACTTTAAGAGAGGAGTTGCAGAGTTGTCTTCGGTAAGTTTATTTTTAGTCTATAATGATGTGTTGATTTATTCGACTATATCTCATTTTCTTGCAGCACTCACTGTCGTCAATGGTGTGGTGTAATGGAGGAATTGAAGAAAGTAACTCTCGAACGTGCTGTCATGATCCAGGTCAAAGAAATGATGACGAAATGGGAACTGCGGCGAGCACAGCAGATACGCGCAGCCTCGTTGGGTGATGAAATCACCCAACTCAGGCGCGCCCGGTCACTCTGGCCATCGATTATGAGTGAACTCACATCGAAGTTCTCATACAAAAAAAAAGGTTGCGAAAAAGTGTTGGTGAAAGAAGAAGAAGAAGATTGGACGGCTCAGTGTGATTCAAATGCTCTGATACAAGAGGCAGAGGGTTGGGTAACCGACGACGACGACAACGACGACGGCGGAGCCGCCGCTGCTCCGGCTCCGATTCAGCGACCGCCCTTGCAAATGCGGCGTCGTCGAGGTCGTCGCGGCGAGCCGCTTTACATTCGCTTTTGAACCACGCTGAACTTTCAACTTTTGCTTTAATGTGTATCTTTCTGCTATTAAATTTTGCTTTGTGTCGTTAATCATGAACTTTCAACTTTTGCTTTAATGTCAATTCGTTTTTTTTTTTTTTTTTTTTTAATCGTGTGTATCTTTCTGTTGTTAAATTTTGCTTTGTGTCATTAATCATGTTAAATTTTGCTTTGTGTCATTAATCATGTGTATCTTTCTGCTATTAAATTTTGCTTTGTGCTATTAATACATGTCTGTTGTTTTTTACGTACGTTCTCAATAATATTACACGATCCTTCCTAATACATCACACTCACAAAACAGTTCATTATATATATATATATTTATTACACAATCCTTCCTAATACAACACAAAGTCCAATCACTTGTAAATTTACCCAACCGCTTTCGACCGGCCGTCGACTCCAAATCCACGTTAAATCAGTCACTTCAATCTACAACAGAACGCAGCTGTTTTTGGTTAGGTATCGAGTTACAACATGCACGCTGTGAATTAAAAAAAAATAACATTACCTTCGTGTCGTCAATTTCCATATATATATATTTATTACGCAATCCTTCCTAATACAACACAAAGTCCATTACCTTCGTGTCGTCAATTTCCACACGTTTAACAATAGCTAAATCCCATATGAATGCAGCTGTTTCGAATAGGTATCGAGTTTACAACACACACGCCGTAATAACGCACTTCAGTCCGTGTTGAAATGAGTCTCCATTCAATTTCAACCGCTAAATCCCATATAGGTCACTACAACAGAACGCAGTTCGTTTAACAGTCACTACAACCCATATTTCGACCTAAGCGGCTGCCTGCCGATAAACGGCTCCGTTCATAGTCCATCAGATATCAAGTTACGTCAACGCCGATTATAACACTGACTCGAATATAGGGTAGTGTCACATTAATTGTTACATAATTATAGGGTAGTGTTGGACACGATGATACGCGTGCTGCACGCGTGCATCGGTCACTAGGAGGTTGTACGCGTGCTGCACGCGTGCCGAGCGTGCGTCAATCGCTAGGGGGTTGCACGCGTGTGGTATGCATCAATCGCTAGATGGTACTATGTACATCCGGTTGCGTGCGCAACTGCAACCGGATGGTGATAAAAGTGAGGATTGAAAAGCTAAAACGTACTACTCACGCGCACATGCACACACTCACACGCGCACACGCGCACACGCTCAAACCCACACTTGGGCAAAAACACGCGCAGTCATGTACGCACCCACTCGCGCCCCCACGCATACATACAATCACGCACAGTCGCACATTCACAAGTACGCAAACACTCACACGCACGTACACACACGCGCGCACGCATGCGAACGCACACACAACCACATATTTAGGGTTTTCACTTTTTTGATGGGGAAAACAGTCTATTCAAACAACCAAGTATATGGTCTTGATATATGAGGTTTGATGATAAAACAACTGCACTACGTTTCACCACAATTTGTTGAGAGGAAGGGACATTTCATGCAAAACTAACTACATCATTATTCATACACATAGTTACTCCAGCGATCCGTCGATTGACCAGAGCTGGGCAGTGATACATACGTGCATCTTTTAATTCTGAGACCAACCTCTTCCAGGAACTACTGCGCTGGAAGCAGCCCCGACAAGAATAAATCGTGTTCCTCAAACTGGCACTTGTACTTTTGGGTGGCACACATTAAGTAGTCAATCCGTTCAGCCCACCTTGTGGCTACCAATCAACATCTAATGATATGTCAACTGCCAGAAGAAACCCCAACCGTATATCTAACCCTAACCCAAATCTGCTGATTGAGATATTTTCTTTTCAGTAATTTTGAAGAGTAGACCACAGAGACAATTTGATAAAAATCGGTTCAGTAGTTTTTAAGATAAGTTATACATGTGAGAGGTCCTATCCTGTCAAAAGATTGCAGTGACTTTTTTTTACATACTTTTATCTCAAAACAAACCGCACAATTTTTAGCCATTATCAATGGTTGTTTGAATAAATAATCTTGTCGTCAACACTATAATATATATACATATATATATATATATATATATGTATATATATATATATATATATATATATATATATATATATATATATATATATATATATATATATATATATATATATATATATATATATATATATATATATATATATGTGTGTGTGTTTATAAGTATATATGTATATATATATATATATATATGTATATATATTTATATATATATATGTATATATATATATATATATATATATATATGTGTGTGTATATATATATATATATATATATATATATATATATATGTATATATGTATATATATATATATATATATATTTATAAACACATATATATATATATATATATATATATATATATATATATAAATATATATATATATATATATGTATATGCATATATATATATATATATATATATATATATATAAATATATATATATATATATATATATATATATATATATATATATATATATATATATATATATATATATATATATTAAGCGACGATTTTAATTTGTTTCGTTTTACGGATCCGCAGACCATCCTTTTTGGGGAATTTAAAAATAATTAAAACCTTTTACATTTTTATTAATGTTCCGCCGACATTCTCAAGCGACAAATTTTTACGACTAATCTACTGTAAAACAAATCTAATATCTGAAAAATTAAATGTTCACAAAAACGATTGGCAAAGAAGTTTTGCGAAATTGAAAATATATTCACAACGCCGGGGAACGCTTTTAACGGTAGCGTTGTACCGCATTACTACTTAGACAACACATTGTTCTCCGACTGTTTATACAAAATAAAAATGATCAGTCTCGTGCACAATTGATGAATAATGTTGTGTAGGAGAAGTGATTTTCTTAATTATGGAAGTTTCAAATCGAAATATAGACGGACTATTTCTAGGCGTAGCCGTAGGCCCAGGGCTGTGGTCAAGCTGTGACATGTTGCGAATATGTTGCTACGATGTTCGAAGCATCTATACTTGTTCGCAGGGAGAGCGTAACATATCGTCTGGTTACTGTGATTCCAGAACACATCAGTATTATATGTACCTAACTAATTAATTTCCTTAAACCAGCAAACATCAGCGCTAACGTAGTTTATTGTACCTTTGAAGATAACAGAAATGGCAACGTATATGTTAACTGGTGACTCCGCGGGATAACGGGCCAATCTTAATGATCGTAAACACGCCCTGCTACGTGGTTGTCAGATGGCTAGCATAACCTTATACCATAGACGACAACACCTTACAAATGCAGATTCAAGGCCACTGCGGCGGCAAAATAAGGGGACGTGTCAACATTACAGATGGTCATCATGTTTTGTCGGCAATACGTAAAACGCCAGTGAAAAATCGTAAATTTCGACACAAAAACAAACATTTGTTGAGATTGCGTTTTCATTAATAACCATGAAATTAAATTAAATTTCCTATTAAAAAAAAACTACATCACTGACGACGTTGCAATTTGGCGTATGGACGCTTCTTACAGGTAGGCAACATAATACGTTATTGAATTACGTTTGGTGAAGGGTTTGTGTCAAAAATGCACTGCCACTTTAGGCTGGCATTCAACTTTTGCTTAATTCATTCACGGTGTTGTAGCATACGTAATTCGTTGATGTTAACACAAATCTGTCTTAAATTTATCAGTGAACCTGTCATACTTATATGTAAATTATTTATTTATGTGGGGATTTTCTTAAAACGAATTTGTTTCGCATTTTGTGGCTATTTTTTTACATTTACAAAAATGTATGAACAAATGTTGTTACATAAGCAAATAAATAAAAAACTGCAAATAAATGTATTAATGTGGAATACAATATGTGAAGAAATGGTTAATCTATCTTAAATCTTCTGAAACCGAAACTAATAAATTAAACAAAGCATATAATTGCCGCCCCAGCTGCTTTAAACGCTACTGCAATAATTATTACAAAAACTTTAAAAACTGGCCTTGATTAATCTATTTCTCCTTTCACCTCTCTTCTCTCTTTTTTTACTCCTCCGGTGTTTGACACGACAGTAACACATTATTCCCTCCTCTGGTGTTAGACATGAGTGTAAAAATCTGTAAACTTAAAAAATAAAAAAACTGTTTCCTTATACACAAAATGTTATACAATATATGTGGTAATTTGTATGTCAGAGAATGTTTCTACACTTCAACCGATTTGATGTGCAAGACAGCAGTGGCTGTTCCAACGACAGTGTCAGCCTCAAGGACACCGCGACAGGAATAGAACTCTTCAAGTTGTGTGGCAATAAGTCGCCAAGCGACGTGATGTCGTTGAGCAATGAGATGACGGTTTTCTTCGCGAGCGACAGTTCAGTGACAAAAAACGGATTTGTCATCTCATACATGCCTTCCAGAAAAATGTTTGGTAAGTAATACGTACAATTTGATGTGGCGAGATGGTTTTTTGAGGTTCATGCTATTTTTGAAATACAAATTCTCATATATTTCCGACCTTTTATGTCATATATCAATAAATTAAGCCTCTCTGTCTTCGTCCACAGTTTAGCATAGAAGTGATCTTATCAGAAAATACTGCACTGTCACTGACTGTTTGTTGCGACTGATTGGAGTAGACTTGCTGATCTACGTATTCTGACCGATTCTGTCTTTCAACAGATCGGTAACAACGTAAAACACGATTCAATTTGCCGCGATTCAATTTTCGAATCGGTTTAACAACTGTTGCGACGGTGAAATCAAAACGCGATTCAACTGTTTATGTATATCGGACCAGCGTGCAGTGCACGGCAGATCAGTTTAAGTCAATTACTCTGACGACTCGCACCAAAGGTCTAGCAGTGTGCGTTTAGTATTTGATGCCGGACTTCAATAGATATGCGTTCAATATTAGCCGTGCATTATTGTTGTGCAACATTAAATGCAGTATTAAGCGCTCGAGATATAGATCGAACTTGATATTTACGTCGTTGGGCAACAAATGCTGGATTCACGAGTAGCCATGATTTCTATGCCTCAACCATTGACCACATACGTTAGTAACATATCCGCTTTTTTCTGCACCAATGTTCTGGTCGC
>OY759261.1:410000-477500 GCA_963662155.1 Lamellibrachia columna | reverse complement strand
TATTGATTGATATAAATATAAATATATATATATATATTTATATAAATATATATATATATATATATATATATATATATATATATATATATATATATATATATATGTATATATATAAATATATATATATATATATATATATATATATATATATATATATATATATATATATATATATATATATATATATATATATATATATACATACATATATATATATATATATATATATATATATATATATATATATATATATATATATATATATATATATATATATATATATATATATATATATATATATATATATATATATATATATATATATATTAGGCGACTATTTTAATTTTTTTTCGTTTTACGGATCCGCCGACCATCCTTTTTGGGGAATTTAAAATAATTAAAAGCGTTTACATTTTTTTAATGTTCCACTGACATTCTCACGCGACAATTTTTTTTACGAATAATCTATTGTAAAACAAATCTAATGTCGGAAAAACGAAATGTTCGCAAAAACGATTGGCAGATAATTATTGCGATATTGAAAATATATTCACAACGCCGGGGAACGCTTTTAACGGTAGCGTTGTACCGCATTACTACTTAGACAACACATTGTTCTCCGACTGTTTATACAAAATAAAAATGATTAGTCTCGTTCACAATTTATGTGAATAATGTTGTGTAGGAGAAGTGATGTTCCTAATCATAAAAGTTTCAAAACGAAATGTAGACGGACTATTTCCAGGCATAGCCGTAGGCCCCGGGCTGTGGTCAAGCTGTGACGTGTTGCGAACATGTTGCAACGATGTTCGAAGCAGCTATGTTTGTTCGCAGGGAGAGCGTAACATATCGTCTGGTTACTCTGATTCCAGTACACATCAATATTATATCTACCTAACTAATTTATGTCCTTAAACCAGCAAACATCAGCGCTAACGTAGTTTATTGTGCCTTTGACGATAACGGAAAAGGCAACGTACATGTGACATGGTGACCCCGCGGGATAACGGGCCAATCTTAATGACCGTAAACACGCCCTGCTACGTGTTTGTTAGATGGCTTGCATAATCTTATACCACAGACGACAACACTTTACAAATAGAGATTCAAGGGCCATTGTGGCTGCAAAATAAGAGGACGTTTCAATATTACAGATGGTCATTATGTTTTGTCAATAATACGTAAAACGCTAGTGAAAAATCGTAAATTTCGACACAAAAACAAGCACTTGTTGAGGTTGCCTTTTCATTAGTAAACGTGAAATTAATTTTTTTTCTTATTAAAAAAAACTACAACACTTACGATGTTGCAATTTGGCGTATGGATGCGTCTTACAGGTGGGCAACATAATACGATATTGAATTACGATTGGTGAAGGGTTTGTGAAAAAAAATGCACTGCCACTTTCTATCTTAAAGTAGTCAGTGACCCTGTCATACTTATATGTACTTCATTTATTTTTGGAGGATTTTTTCAAAAACGAAATATTTTCGCATTTTTTATATTTACAAAAGTGTCAAATAAATCTTGCAACATAAGCAAATAAATAAAAAACTGCAAACTGTATTAATCTGGAATACAATGTGTGAAGAAATGGTTAATTTATCTTAAAACTTCTGAAACCGAAATTAATAAATTCAAGAAATGCATATAATTGCCGCCCCATCTGCATTAAACGCTACTGTAATAAATAATACAAAAACTTAAAAAAAACTGGGCTTGATTAATAAATTTTCCCCTTCACTTCTATTCTCTCTTTTTAACTCCTTCGGTGTTTGACAAAACAGAAAAACATTATTCCCTACTCCGGTGTTAGACATAAGTGTAAAAATCCGTAAAAAAAAAAATACTGTGGCCTAATACACATAATGGTACACAACATATGTGGTATTTTGTTTATCAGATAATGTTTCTACACTTCAACCGATTTGATGTGCAAGACAGCAGTGGCTGTTCCAACGACAGTGTCAGCCTCAAGGACACCGCGACAGGAATAGAACTCTTCAAGTTGTGTGGCAATAAGTCGCCAAGCGACGTGATGTCGTTGAACAATGAGATGACGGTTTTCTTCGCGAGCGACAGTTCAGTGACAAAAAACGGATTTGTCATCTCATACATGCCTTCCAGAAAAATGTTTGGTAAGTAATACGTACAATTTGATGTGGCGAGATGGTTTTTTGAGGTTCATGCTATTTTTGAAATACAAATTCTCATATATTTCCGACCTTTTATGTCATATATCAATAAATTAAGCCTCTCTGTCTTCGTCCACAGTTTAGCATAGAAGTGATCTTATCAGAAAATACTGCACTGTCACTGACTGTTTGTTGCGACTGATTGGAGTAGACTTGCTGATCTACGTATTCTGACCGATTCTGTCTTTCAACAGACCGGTAACAACGTAAAACACGATTCAATTTGCCGCGATTCAATTTTCGAATCGGTTTAACAACTGTTGCGACGGTGAAATCAAAACGCGATTCAACTGTTTATGTATCTCGGACCAGCGTGCAGTGCACGGCAGATCAGTTTAAGTCAATTACTCTGACGACTCGCACCAAAGGTCTAGCAGTGTGCGTTTAGTATTTGATGCCGGACTTCAATAGATATGCGTTCAATATTAGCCGTGCATTATTGTTGTGCAACATTAAATGCAGTATTAAGCGCTCGAGATATAGATCGAACTTGATATTTACGTCGTTGGGCAACAAATGCTGGATTCACGAGTAGCCATGATTTCTATGCCTCAACCATTGACCACATACGTTAGTAACATATCCGCTTTTTTCTGCACCAATGTTCTGGTCGCCAAATTAAAGTTACGGGTCCGCAGTTCCAGTCTCCGCTGCATATATTCGATTACGACGAAAGTATTGTTAATTTCAGCGCGAACAAAACAATAAAATAAAGTTTGAGTATTTAAAACCGAACGACAACAAACTGCAGTGGCATAGAACATCTTCCCCATCTTCAAATTAAATTGAAGACATTTGAAATATATGTTAAGTGGCAACTTTTCAAAGTGACCTTGTTCGATTATTTATGCAACTACTCCAACATCTTGTACGAGTCACATGCGACTCACTCCCCAAAGGTGCCATTTAGCATATTATTTCACTCGCGTTCAATATGAAAATCCTTACCAGTCGCGCCACGTAGTTAATGTATTGTAAGTCATGCACGATTTCACAACTGCCGCATCTTATATTTGATATGCAGATTCTGCACATCGTTATTTCATTTGACAAATTCCTAATATTGGTCAATGAATCTGTCAATTTCAATTGCATACAATTATGGATAGTGTTTGCTTTAAAATTGTGCATTTGAACAAAATTACATTCGTCTGAGTTTGAAACTTTGTTACGTGTACAAAATACCCAGTTACAATGACGTATCACTGTCCATTTTGAATTATCATCAATTTGTGGCAGTGGTGATATACAAAGTGGCGCAACTGCCGGGGAGTATGGTTCAATATGAGCCGTGCGATATTGAGGTGCAACACTAAATGCCGATTTGAACGCTCGTGATAGGGACCGAGCTAGGTATTTACGTCATGACGTGGAGGTTTCTGACAAAATTGTGCGTGCGTTGACAAAGTCAAGTCGCCCGACTCCACTTTAGGTGCTCACCATATGTGCAGGACTAACGTGTATCAATACTATATATGGTGTGACAATAAACTATTTATGTTCTATTCAGCTTTCTTCCGCGCCAATTTAACGATCCATACCTTGCGCATTTTCGTGGTTTCCCTTTGCCAATCTCCATAGTACACGTTCCTTCACAGTTCCTTACTGTTGTCATATTTCGCATGCGTCCGAAAACGAATAGTACGCCACCTGAATTCCACATCCCCGCATTAGTACGCTTTGTACGAATATAATAAATCAATAAATAAATGTCAACAATTAATATAGGCATAGCTAGTGCACATGTTATCATCCCATTTTTGTAGAACAATTGTAATTTTTCATGGCAGGGTGTTCTGGCAGTATCGGCGTGTTGTCTGGATCAAATGGCAGCTTTGCAATCGAGCCAGATCAATACAAAGCAACAATGATATGTCAATGGAAGATTGCTGTTGAATCCCGCAAAGTAAGCTGTTGTTTAGAAAAGATTCACATATATATATATATATATATATATATATATATATATATATATATATATATATATATATATATATATATATATATATATATATATATATATATATATATTCTGCTTTGATAGTTATGGATATACAACCTACACGGCATGTCAGAATGAATTTGTACTGATAATTGAACACTAGCAATTTATTCTTGTTTTGATATAAAACTAATTTATTTAAAAAGTGTTATATGAGACAAGAGTATGATAATTCATCGTCAAATCATCCGCATGAAATAGCATGTGTAACATAATGTTAAATAACATAAGCCTTGTAAAGTCTAAAGATTATTAAACAATTTCCTGATATCAGTTCGACATGTGTCCACCACAAGAGGGTCTTCGATATCGTAAGTGAAATAGTCGTACTAATAACCATATTTGTTATGCCACTGTATTTCTATCTAATTGATAATGTATCATCATGGCTTCTCCTTAACATGTTTCATTCGCTTGCAGATAATTAAATTGGACTTTCTGAGGTTCGATGTGGACGAGTGGGGATTGTCACACAAGGGGCTCCGCCCTTTATACGTTTACGACGGGCCGACGAGTGCGTCACCGCTGTTGGGCAAATTTCACGGAAGAACATTGCCTGGTGCTATCGTTTCCAGCAGCGACACTCTGTTTGTGTATTTTTACTCCAATCCCGGAAATCACTACAGTGACCGGAAAGGTTTCGAAATTAAGTACGCTGCTTTGGAATTCAACGATGGTAAGTCGTACTGAAAACATTTAATTAAAATGGGTTTTACATTTACTAACCCTCCTTTCGACACAGCGGGTTATCAGTTACCCAAAGGTAAATAGTTGGTTGTGTCGTTTTGTATTTCTTTTTGAAAAAAAGTGCTTTGGTTTTATCCTGAACATGTGTGAACCAATCGCGAAAAAAAATATTAAATTGATTGAACCATTATTGGCAGGTATAAAACTGATAAACCATGCCGTGACTAAAATGACTTGAATTTCAAGATTGAACGGAATGTTTATTTCCTATTGATTACGGTTGATTTCTCTTTAGCAACTCCATTTATAGTCCGAAACATTGCTAACTATGCAGACATCGATATATTATGTTACATCGTAGTTATTTTGTGATCCACTATTATTCCATTTTATTATTAAAATCGGATTTTACAGAAATGTGGATACCATGAGAGCTGCGTTTGAACTCTTTATTACACTAAACATGTTGATCATCATTTTGAGGGAAATAAATATGAAGACCAAATATGTGTTCACCTAACGATTTGCCCAGCACTGGGATAATCAACAACATTTGATGAATTGAAAGCATGTATCGGCTGTTGTTGAATGCTGTAGTAAATTTGGCTGACATGGACCGGTCGCATGAGCAATTGTCATCTTAATGTGGCAAGACAATTTTCCGTTCCACAATAACATTGTGTCGCTTAAAAATAAGATATTCTACCCTATTTCAGATTTCACAACAATAGTATACTAACAGAAAGAAGGGGAAAAGTAAATTTAGCAACATTCAGGAGTCTAGGAGATTTTCTTGGTTGGCATGCGCAAGTATTACGCAGCAGGTATAGACATTACATTTGACGCGCAACGAGTGCTTCTCAGAGATAAATGCCCTTTTAGTATGTGACTACCAAGAAAGCGAACCAAGTATGGCGTCAAAATGTAGCGGAATAAATTGATGGTGTATATCCATGAAATGATAGTCCACTTTAACACAGTTAAAGTGAACTTTCGTTTTAAATGGTGTTGAGGTTCGCCTTTACTGGAGGAATATCTGAGACCCATTCAGTTTCTCCTAAATCAATCAAGTGGATTGACCAACTAACGATACAACTCTTACTTTGCTGTTGTATCATAAGGAAGATGACTTTGTGTATTATATATTCTTCGTCATACATGGCGGTGGTCTTACTTGTTTGAAGGCTCAAAACATTGTATATTATATTCTTGGAAATGTAACTAGCATGAGATAATGCCTCCTATACAAAATAGGGGGGTGATCATATTTAGTAATGTCATTACTCGTGTTATTTTAATTCTGGCATAGAAACAATGGTGTTTCCATGTATAATATTTGAAAATAAAACACGAAACAACACATTGAAACTAAGTATAAATGATTGAAAACGTTTACATATTCCAGATGCATGCAATGGTACCGGGATAACGCTAGCCGGAGGTGAAGGCAATGTTTGGATGAATGCACCATTGTATCAAGACAATATGCACTGCCAGTGGCAGATCAAAGTGGAGCAAGGAAAAGTAAGCATTGCGTATTCTCAATCGAATAATTATTTTAATAAAATAGCAGGAACCAAATGATCCCATTTGCCTAATCAGCTGTCGTGGATTTTCAAAATGCCACTCATTGAATACATATTTCCCAACACTTCGGAATGAGAGCGAAATGGGATTTTTATTTGAACGGCGAAATCTACACTTGCTGGGTCGACGAATCGAATAGAACTACTCACAATAAGAGCATCACAGTAACCTATCCACGGCGTGTGCGCACCATTTATTTCCGTTGTAAGCCAAATGGCGCTGGAAATAAATTGCATAATATTGCAACGTCAGTATGTTTTAGTACGCACAATGGCACATATGCACACACGCACATACGCACATACACAAACAAACAAACCCACACACACACACACACACACAAACACACACACACACACACACACACACACACACACACACACACACACACACACACACACACACACACACACACACACACACACACACACACACACACACACACATACATAAACACAAACACACACACACACACACAAGTATACACGCGCACATGCACACACTCACACAAGCACACGCGCACACGGTCAAACCCACACAAGCACACGCGCACACGCTCAAACCCACACTTGGGCAAAAACACGCGCAGTCATGTACGCACCCAATCTCGCCCCCACGCATACATACAATCACGCACAGTCGCACATTTACAAACACGCAAACACTCACACGCACGTACACACATGCGCGCACGCATGCGAACGCACACACAACCACATATTTAGGGTTTTCACTTTTTTGATGGGGAAAACAGTCTATTCAAACAACCAAGTATATGGTCTTGATATATGAGGTTTGATGATAAAACAACTGCATTACGTTTCACCACAATTTGTTGAGAGGAAGCGACATTTCATGCAAAAAACTAACTACATCATTATTCATAAACATAGTTACTCCAGCGATCCGTCGATTGACCAGAGCAGGGCAGTGATACATACATGCATCTTTTAATTCTGAGACCTACCTCTTCCAGGAACTACTGCGCTGGAAGCAGCCCCGACAAGAATAAATCGTGTTTCTCAAACTGGCACTTGTACTTTTGGGTGGCACACATTAAGTAGTCAATCCGTTCAGCTCGCCTTGTGGCTACCAATCAAAATCTAGTGATATGTCAACTGCCAGAAGAAACCCCAACCGTATATCTAACCCTAACCCAAAACTGCTGATTGAGATATTTTCTTTTCAGTAATTTTGAAGAGTAGACCACAGTGACAATTTTATAAAAATCGGTTCAGTAGTTTTTAAGATAAGTTATACATGTGAGAGGTCCTATCCTGTCAACAGATTGCAGTGACTTTTTTTTACATTCTTTTTTTCTCAAAACAAACCACACAATGTTTAGCCATTATCAATGGTTGTTTGAATAAATAATCTTGTCGTCAACACTGTAATATATATATATATATATATATATATATATATATATATATATATATATATTATATATATATATATATATATATATATATATATATATATATATATATATATATATATATATATATATATATATATATATATATATATATGTATATATATATGTATATATATATATATATATATATATATATATATATATATATATATATATGTATATGTATATATATATATATATATATATATATATATATGTATATATATATATATGTATATATATTTATATATATATATATATATATATATATATATATATATATATATATATATATATGTATATATTTATATCTATATATATGTATATTTATATGAGTATATATATATATATATATATATATATATATATATATATATATATATATATATATATTTTGTTTCGTTTTACGGATCCGCCGACCATCCTTTTTTGGGAATTTAAAAATAATTAAAAGCGTTTGTATTTTTTCAATGTGCCGCCGACATTCTCACGCGACAATTGTTTTTACGAATAATCTATATATATATATATATATATATATATATATATATATATATATAAGTGAAAAAATTTTACGAATAATCTACTGTAAAACAAATCTAATATCGGAAAAATTAAATGTTCACAAAACGATTGGCAAATAAGTTTTGCGATATTGAAAATATATTCACAACGCCGGGGAACGCTTTAAACGGTTGCGTTGTACCGCATTACTACTTAGACAACACATTGTTCTCCGACTGTTTATACAAAATAAAAATGATCAGTCTCGTGCACAATTGATGAATAATGTTGTGTATGAGAAGTGATTTTCTTAATTATGGAAGTTTCAAATCGAAATCGAAATATAGACGGACTATTTCTAGGTGTAGCCGTAGGCCCAGGGCTGTGGTCAAGCTGTGACATGTTGCGAATATGTTGCTACGATGTTCGAAGCAGCTATACTTGTTCGCAGGGAGAGCGTAACATATCGTCTGGTTACTGTGATTCCAGAACACATCAGTATTATATCTACCTAACTAATTAATTTCCTTAAACCAGCAAACATCAGCGCTAACGTAGTTTATTGTACCTTTGAAGATAACAGAAATGGCAACGTATATGTTAACTGGTGACTCCGCGGGATAACGGGCCAATCTTCATGACCGTAAACACGCCCTGCTACGTGGTTGTCAGATGGCTAGTATAACCTTATACCATAGACGACAACACGTTACAAATGCAGATTCAAGGCTACTGCGGCGGCAAAATAAGGGGACGTGTCAATATTACAGATGGTCATCATGTTTTGTCGGCAATACGTAAAACGTCAGTGAAAAATCGTAAATTTCGACACAAAAACAAACATTTGTTGAGATTGCGTTTTCGTTAATAACCATGAAATTAAATTAAATTTCTCATTAAAAAAAACTACATCACTGACGACGTTGCAATTTGGCGTATGGACGCGTCTTACAGGTAGGTAACATAATACGTTATTGAATTACGTTTGGTGAAGGGTTTGTGTCAAAAATGCACTGCCACTTTAGGCTGACATTCAACTTTTGTTTAATTCATTCACGGTGTTGTAGCCTACGTAATTCTTTTATGTTAACACAAATCTGTCTTAAATTTATCAGTGACCCTGTCATACTTATATGTAAATCATTTATTTCTTTGGGGATTTTCATAAAACGAAATTGTTTCGCATTTTTTGGCTATTTTTTACATTTACAAAAATGTATAAAAAAATCTTGTTACATAAGCAAATAAATAAAAAACTACATATAAATGTATTGATGTAGAATACAATATGTGAAGAAATGATTAATCTATCTTAAATCTTCTGAAACCGAAACTAATAAATTAAACAAAGCATATAATTGCCGCCCCAGCTGCTTTAAACGCTACTGTAATAATTATTACAAAAACTTTAAAAACTGGCCTTGATTAATCCATTTCTCCCTTCACCTCTCTTCTCTCTTTTTTACTCCTCCGGTGTTTGACACGACAGTAACACACTATTCCCACCTCTGGTGTTAGACATGAGCGTAAAAATCTGTAAACTTAAAAATAAAAAACTGTTTCCTTATACACATAATGTTATACAATATATGTGGTAATTTGTTTGTCAGCGAATGTTTCTACACTTCAACCGATTTGATGTGCAAGACAGCAGTGGCTGTTCCAACGACAGTGTCAGCCTCAAGGATACCGCGACAGGAATTGAACTCTTCAAGTTGTGTGGCAATAAGTCGCCAAGCGACGTGATGTCGTTGAGCAATGAGATGACGGTTGTCTTCGCGAGCGACAGTTCAGTGACAAAAAACGGATTTGTCATCTCATACATGCCTTCCAGAAAAGTGTTTGGTAAGTAATACGTACAATTTGATGTGGCGAGATGGTTGTTTGAGGTTCATGCTATTTTTGAAATGCAAATTATCATATATATATCCGACCTTTCATGCCATATATCAATAAATTAAGCCTCTCTGTCTTCGTCCACAGTTTAGCATAGAAGTGATCACATCAGAAAATACTGCACTGTCACTGACTGTTTGTTGCGACTGATTGGAGTAGACTTGCTGATCTACGTATTCTGACCGATTCTGTCTTTCAACAGACCGGTAACAACGTAAAACACGATTCAATTTGCCGCGATTCAATTTTCGAATCGGTTGAACAACTGTTGCGACGGTGAAATCAAAACGCGATTCAACTGTTTATGTATCTCGGACCAGCGTGCAGTGCACGGCAGATCAGTTTAAGTCAATTACTGTGACGACTCGCACCAAAGGTCTAGCAGTGTGCGTTTAGTATTTGATGGCGGACTTCAATAGATATGCGTTCAATATTAGCCGTGCATTATTGTTGTGCAATATTAAATGCAGTATTAAGCGCTCGAGATGTAGATCGAACTTGATATTTACGTCGTTGTGCAACAAATGCTGGATTCACGAGTAGCCATGATTTCTATGCCTCAACCATTGACCACATACGTTAGTAACATATTCGCTTTTTTCTGCACCAGTGTTCTGGTCGCCAAATTAAAGTTACGGGTCCGCAGTTCCAGTCTCCGCTGCATATATTCGATTACGACGAAAGTATTGTTAATTTCAGCGCGAACAAAACAATAAAATAAAGTTTGAGTATTTAAAACCGAACGACAACAAACTACTTACTTACTTAGGCCCTTAACTCCTCCTGGAGCATAGGCCATCCACAACATTTCTCCAGCGCCTCCTGTCTTGGGCAATCCTCTCCAGTTGTTGCCAGCCATTCCCTGTTTGCTTGATGTCTGCCTCGAGGTCACGCCGCCAGGTGTTTTTTGGTCTTCCCCTCTTTCTCTTGCCTTGGGGGTTCCACATCAGGACCTGTCTGGTTATGTTGGTGCTTGGCTTTCTCAAGGTGTGGCCAAGCTATCCCCATCTCCTCTTAAGGATCTCTATCTCTATTAGGGCTTGGTGTGTTCTATCCCAGAGGTCTTTGTTGCTCACCCTGTCCATCCCGTGTATTTACAGAATTCTTCTCAGGCAATGGTTGACAAATGTCTGAATCCTTTTCAGCGTGGTCTTGTTTATTCGCCACGTTTCCGCTCCGTACAGCAACACAGACTTTACATTTGTGTTAAACAAGCGTATTTTGGTGGTTTCTCCAATTACCTTTGACTTCCACACATTTCTCAACAGGTGGAAAAATCTACCCTTGCTTTGCTGATCCTTTTCTTTACGTCAGCCTCTGTCCCTCCAAGCGTATCCACTATGCTGCCTAGATATCTGAAATCTTTAACCTCTTCCAGTGTCTCTCCCTCAAGCATGATTGGTGTTTCGCAAGTAGTATTTGTTCTCAGGATCTTTGTTTTCCTTTTGTTGATTTTCAACCCAACCTGCGCTGAAATCAATGCCAGTTCTGTTGTTTTGTCCTGCATCTGCATATGGCTGTGAGACAGGAGTGCAAGGTCATCCGCAAAGTCCAGGTCATCAAGTTGTTTCAGCATCGTCCACTGGATTCCGTTTCGTTTCTCCTTGGTTGCTGCTTTCATGACCCAGTCTATGACTAGAATGAAGAGGAATGGTGACAGTAAGCATCCCTGTCTCACCCCCGTCATAACCTCAAAGTTCTTTGTAAGTTGACCTTCATGAATGACTCTGCATGACATTCCCTCATAGGAGTTTTTAATCATGTTGACTAGTTTCTTGGGCACCCCATAGTGTATTAGCACTTTCCAGAGTGTCTCCCTGTCCACACTGTCAAAGGCTTTCTCGTAATCAACAAAGTTGATGTATAGGGATGAGTTCCATTCGATGGATTGTTCCACTATGATTCGCAGTGTTGCAATCTGGTCAGTACACGATCTGTCCTGCCTGAAGCCTGCTTGCTGTTCACGCAAAGTTTGGTCCACTGTGCCTTTCATCCTCTATAGGATTATTCTGTTTAGAACCTTTCCAGGTACTGACAACAACGTGATTCCTCTGTAGTTATCACAGCGGCTCAGGTCTCCTTTCTTGGAGATCTTGATAAGGTAACCTTCTTTCCATTCTGCTGGAATGTTTTCTTTTTCCCAGATCTCCTCAAAAAGACAGTACAGCAATTCTACTGAAGTATTTACATCTGCCTTTAGTGCTTCTGCAGGGATACCATCAGGGCCTGCTACTTTCCCATTTTTCATATGTGCGATTGCCTTTTTTATCTCTTCTCTAGTGGGTTTGTTACAGTCTATTGGGAGATCTGTCTCAGCTGGTTGGATGTCTGGTTGATTCTGCGGTGCTGGTCTGTTGAGCAGCTCTTCAAAATGCTCTGCCCTTCTGTTAAGCTGTTTGTCTGCCCCCATCAGGACGCTCCCATTTTTGTCTCTGATTGGCCGCTCTGATTTCTTAAACTTTCCAGCTAACTTCCTTGTTGTATCGTAGAGTTGCTTCATGTTCCTGCTAGCTGCTGCCTTTTCTGCCTCTTGTGCAAGTCCCTCCACGAAGTTCCTTTTGTCTGTTTTGACACTTTTTTCACCTCCCTATTTGCTGCTGTGTGCTCTTTCTGAGCTATTACCTTTGCCACCCTTGTGCGGCTGCTGTTGACTGCCTCCTTCTTTTCTCTTCTGGTCTGTATTTTCCTCATTGTTTCTACCGAAATCCACGACAACAAACGACAACAAACTGCAGTGGCATAACACATCTTCCCCATCTTCAAATTAAATTGAAGACATTTGAAATATATGTTAAGTGGCAACTTTTCAAAGTGGCCTTGTTCGATTATTTATGCAACTAATCCTACGTCTTGTACGAGTCACATGCGACTCACTCCCCAAAGGTGCCATTTAGCATATTATTTCACTCGCGTTCAATATGAAAATCCTTACCAGTCGCGCCACGTAGTTAATGTATTGTAAGTCATCCACGATTTCACAACTGCTGCATCTTATATTTGATATGCAGATTCTGCACATCGTCATTTCATTTGACAAATTCCTAATATTGGTCAATAAATCTGTCAATTTCAATTGCATACAATTGTGGATAGTGTTTGCTTTAAAAATGTGCATTTGAACAAAATAATATTCGTCTGAGTTTGAAACTTTGTTACGTGTACAAAATACCCAGTTAAAATGACGTATCACTGTCCATTTTTAATTATCATCAATTTGTGGCAGTGGTGATATACAAAGTGGCGCAACTGCCGGGGAGTATGGTTCAATATGAGCCGTGCGATATTGAGGTGCAACACTAAATGCCGATTTGAACGCTCGTGATAGGGACCGAGCTAGGTATTTACGTCATGACGTGGCCGTTTCTGACAAAATTGTGCGTGCGTTGACGAAGTCAAGTCGCCCGATTCCACTGTCGGTGCTCACCAAATGTGCAGGACTAACGTGTATCAATACTATATATGGTGTGACAATAAACTATTTATGTACTATTCAGCTTTCTTCCGCACCAATTTAACGATCCATACCTTGCGCATTTTCGTGGCTTCCCTTTGCCAACCTCCATAGTACACGTTCCTTCACAGTTCCTTACTGTTGCCATATTTCGCATGCGTCCGAAAACGAATAGTACGCCACCTGGATTCCACATCCCCGCATTAGTACGCTTTGTACGAATATAATAAATAAATAAATAAATGTCAACAATTAATATAGGCATAGCTAGTGCACATGTTATCGTCCCATTTTTGTAGAACAATTGTTATTTTTCATCGCAGGGTGTTCTGGCAGTATCGGCGTGTTGTCTGGATCAAATGGCAGCTTTGCAATCGAGCCAGATCAATACAAGGCAACAATGATATGTCAATGGAAGATTGCTGTTGAATCCCGCAAAGTAAGTTTTTGTTTAGAAAAGTTTAGCATATATATATATATATATATATATATATATATATATATATATATATATATATATATATATATATATATATATATATATATATATTATCTGCTTTGATAGTTATGGATATACAACCTGCACGGCATGTCTGAATGAATTTGTACTGATAATTGAACACTAGCAATTTATTCTTGTTTTGATATAAAACTAATTTATTTAAAAAGTGTTATATGAGACAAGAGTATGATAATTCATCGTCAAATCATCCGCATGAAATAGCATGTGTAACATAATGTTAAATAACATAAGCCTTGTAAAGTCTAAAGATTATTAAACAATTTCCTGATATCAGTTCGACATGTGTCCACCACAAGAGGGTCTTCGATATCGTAAGTGAAATAGTCGTACTAATAACCATATTTGTTATGCCACTGTATTTCTATCTAATTGATAATGTATCATCATGGCTTCTCCTTAACATGTTTCATTCGCTTGCAGATAATTAAATTGGACTTTCTGAGGTTCGATGTGGACGAGTGGGGATTGTCACACAAGGGGCTCCGCCCTTTATACGTTTACGACGGGCCGACGAGTGCGTCACCGCTGTTGGGCAAATTTCACGAAAGAACATTGCCTGGTGCTATCGTTTCCAGCAGCGACACTCTGTTTGTGTATTTTTACTCCAATCCCGGAAATCACTACAGTGACCGGAAAGGTTTCGAAATTAAGTACGCTGCTTTGGAATTCAACGATGGTAAGTCGTACTGAAAACATTTAATAAAATGGGTTTTACATTTACTAACCCTCCTTTCGACACAGCGGGTTATCAGTTACCCAAAGGTAAATAGTTGGTTGTGTCGTTTTGTATTTCTTTTTGAAAAAAAGTGCTTTGGTTTCATCCTGAACATGTGTGAACCAATCGCGAAAAAAAATATTAAAATGATTGAACCATTATTGGCAGGTATAAAACTGATAAACCATGCCGTGACTAAAATGACTTGAATTTCAAGATTGAACGGAATGTTTATTTCCTATTGATTACGGTTGATTTCTCTTTACCAACTCCATTTATAGTCCGAAACATTGCTAACTATGCAGACATCGATATATTATGTTACATCGTAGTTATTTTGTGATCCACTATTATTCCATTTTATTATTAAAATCGGATTTTACAGAAATGTGGATACCATGAGAGCTGCGTTTGAACTCTTTATTACACTAAACATGTTGATCATCATTTTGAGGGAAATAAATATGAAGACCAAATATGTGTTCACCTAACGATTTGCCCAGCACTGGGATAATCAACAACATTTGATGAATTGAAAGCATGTATCGGCTGTTGTTGAATGCTGTAGTAAATTTGGCTGACATGGACCGGTCGCATGAGCAATTGTCATCTTAATGTGGCAAGACAATTTTCCGTTCCACAATAACATTGTGTCGCTTAAAAATAAGATATTCTACCCTATTTCAGATTTCACAACAATAGTATACTAACAGATAGAAGGGGAAAAGTAAATTTAGCAACATTCAGGAGTCTAGGAGATTTTCTTGGTTGGCATGCGCAAGTATTACGCAGCAGGTATAGACATTACATTTGACGCGCAACGAGTGCTTCTCAGAGATAAATGCCCTTTTAGTATGTGACTACCAAGAAAGCGAACCAAGTATGGCGTCAAAATGTAGCGGAATAAATTGATGGTGTATATCCATGAAATGATAGTCCACTTTAACACAGTTAAAGTGAACTTTCGTTTTAAATGGTGTTGAGGTTCGCCTTTACTGGAGGAATATCTGAGACCCATTCAGTTTCTCCTAAATCAATCAAGTGGATTGACCAACTAACGATACAACTCTTACTTTGCTGTTGTATCATAAGGAAGATGACTTTGTGTATTATATATTCTTCGTCATACATGGCGGTGGTCTTACTTGTTTGAAGGCTCAAAACATTGTATATTATATTCTTGGAAATGTAACTAGCATGAGATAATGCCTCCTATACAAAATAGGGGGGTGATCATATTTAGTAATGTCATTACTCGTGTTATTTTAATTCTGGCATAGAAACAATAGTGTTTCCATGTATAATATTTGAAAATAAAACACGAAACAACACATTGAAACTAAGTATAAATGATTGAAAACGTTTACATATTCCAGATGCATGCAATGGTACCGGGATAACGCTAGCCGGAGGTGAAGGCAATGTTTGGATGAATGCACCATTGTATCAAGACAATATGCACTGCCAGTGGCAGATCAAAGTGGAGCAAGGAAAAGTAAGCATTGCGTATTCTCAATCGAATAATTATTTTAATAAAATAGCAGGAACCAAATGATCCCATTTGCCTAATCAGCTGTCGTGGATTTTCAAAATGCCACTCATTGAATACATATTTCCCAACACTTCGGAATGAGAGCGAAATGGGATTTTTATTTGAACGGCGAAATCTACACTTGCTGGGTCGACGAATCGAATAGAACTACTCACAATAAGAGCATCACAGTAACCTATCCACGGCGTGTGCGCACCATTTATTTCCGTTGTAAGCCAAATGGCGCTGGAAATAAATTGCATAATATTGCAACGTCAGTATGTTTTAGTACGCACAATGGCACATATGCACACACGCACATACGCACATACACAAACAAACAAACACACACACACACACACACACACAAACACACACACACACACACACACACACACACACACACACACACACACACACACACACACACACACACACACACATACATAAACACAAACACACACACACACACAAGTATACACGCGCACATGCACACACTCACACAAGCACACGCGCACACGGTCAAACCCACACAAGCACACGCGCACACGCTCAAACCCACACTTGGGCAAAAACACGCGCAGTCATGTACGCACCCAATCTCGCCCCCACGCATACATACAATCACGCACAGTCGCACATTTACAAACACGCAAACACTCACACGCACGTACACACACGCGCGCACGCATGCGAACGCACACACAACCACATATTTAGGGTTTTAACTTTTTTGATGGGGAAAACAGTCTATTCAAACAACCAAGTATATGGTCTTGATATATGAGGTTTGATGATAAAACAACTGCACTACGTTTCACCACAATTTGTTGAGAGGAAGCGACATTTCATGCAAAAAACTAACTACATCATTATTCATAAACATAGTTACTCCAGCGATCCGTCGATTGACCAGAGCAGGGCAGTGATACATACGTGCATCTTTTAATTCTGAGACCTACCTCTTCCAGGAACTACTGCGCTGGAAGCAGCCCCGACAAGAATAAATCGTGTTTCTCAAACTGGCACTTGTACTTTTGGGTGGCACACATTAAGTAGTCAATCCGTTCAGCTCGCCTTGTGGCTACCAATCAAAATCTAGTGATATGTCAACTGCCAGAAGAAACCCCAACCGTATATCTAACCCTAACCCAAAACTGCTGATTGAGATATTTTCTTTTCAGTAATTTTGAAGAGTAGACCACAGTGACAATTTTATAAAAATCGGTTCAGTAGTTTTTAAGATAAGTTATACATGTGAGAGGTCCTATCCTGTCAACAGATTGCAGTGACTTTTTTTTACATTCTTTTTTTCTCAAAACAAACCACACAATGTTTAGCCATTATCAATGGTTGTTTGAATAAATAATCTTGTCGTCAACACTGTAATATATATATATATATATATATATATATATATATATATATATATATTATATATATATATATATATATATATATATATATATATATATATATATATATATATATATATATATATATATATATATATATATATATATATATATATGTATATATATATGTATATATATATATATATATATATATATATATATATATATATATATATATATATATGTATATGTATATATATATATATATATATATATATGTATATATATATATATGTATATATATTTATATATATATATATATATATATATATATATATATATATATATGTATATATTTATATCTATATATATGTATATTTATATGAGTATATATATATATATATATATATATATATATATATATATATATATATATATATATATTTTGTTTCGTTTTACGGATCCGCCGACCATCCTTTTTTGGGAATTTAAAAATAATTAAAAGCGTTTGTATTTTTTCAATGTGCCGCCGACATTCTCACGCGACAATTGTTTTTACGAATAATCTATATATATATATATATATATATATATATATATATATATATATATATATATATATATATATATATAAGTGAAAATTTTTTACGAATAATCTACTGTAAAACAAATCTAATATCGGAAAAATTAAATGTTCACAAAACGATTGGCAAATAAGTTTTGCGACATTGAAAATATATTCACAACGCCGGGGAACGCTTTAAACGGTTGCGTTGTACCGCATTACTACTTAGACAACACATTGTTCTCCGACTGTTTATACAAAATAAAAATGATCAGTCTCGTGCACAATTGATGAATAATGTTGTGTAGGAGAAGTGATTTTCTTAATTATGGAAGTTTCAAATCGAAATCGAAATATAGACGGACTATTTCTAGGTGTAGCCGTAGGCTCAGGGCTGTGGTCAAGCTGTGACATGTTGCGAATATGTTGCTACGATGTTCGAAGCAGCTATACTTGTTCGCAGGGAGAGCGTAACATATCGTCTGGTTACTGTGATTCCAGAACACATCAGTATTATATCTACCTAACTAATTAATTTCCTTAAACCAGCAAACATCAGCGCTAACGTAGTTTATTGTACCTTTGAAGATAACAGAAATGGCAACGTATATGTTAACTGGTGACTCCGCGGGATAACGGGCCAATCTTCATGACCGTAAACACGCCCTGCTACGTGGTTGTCAGATGGCTAGTATAACCTTATACCATAGACGACAACACGTTACAAATGCAGATTCAAGGCTACTGCGGCGGCAAAATAAGGGGACGTGTCAATATTACAGATGGTCATCATGTTTTGTCGGCAATACGTAAAACGTCAGTGAAAAATCGTAAATTTCGACACAAAAACAAACATTTGTTGAGATTGCGTTTTCGTTAATAACCATGAAATTAAATTAAATTTCTCATTAAAAAAAACTACATCACTGACGACGTTGCAATTTGGCGTATGGACGCGTCTTACAGGTAGGTAACATAATACGTTATTGAATTACGTTTGGTGAAGGGTTTGTGTCAAAAATGCACTGCCACTTTAGGCTGACATTCAACTTTTGCTTAATTCATTCACGGTGTTGTAGCCTACGTAATTCTTTTATGTTAACACAAATCTGTCTTAAATTTATCAGTGACCCTGTCATACTTATATGTAAATCATTTATTTCTTTGGGGATTTTCATAAAACGAAATTGTTTCGCATTTTTTGGCTATTTTTTACATTTACAAAAATGTATAAAAAAATCTTGTTACATAAGCAAATAAATAAAAAACTACATATAAATGTATTGATGTAGAATACAATATGTGAAGAAATGATTAATCTATCTTAAATCTTCTGAAACCGAAACTAATAAATTAAACAAAGCATATAATTGCCGCCCCAGCTGCTTTAAACGCTACTGTAATAATTATTACAAAAACTTTAAAAACTGGCCTTGATTAATCCATTTCTCCCTTCACCTCTCTTCTCTCTTTTTTACTCCTCCGGTGTTTGACACGACAGTAACACATTATTCCCACCTCTGGTGTTAGACATGAGCGTAAAAATCTGTAAACTTAAAAATAAAAAACTGTTTCCTTATACACATAATGTTATACAATATATGTGGTAATTTGTTTGTCAGCGAATGTTTCTACACTTCAACCGATTTGATGTGCAAGACAGCAGTGGCTGTTCCAACGACAGTGTCAGCCTCAAGGATACCGCGACAGGAATTGAACTCTTCAAGTTGTGTGGCAATAAGTCGCCAAGCGACGTGATGTCGTTGAGCAATGAGATGACGGTTGTCTTCGCGAGCGACAGTTCAGTGACAAAAAACGGATTTGTCATCTCATACATGCCTTCCAGAAAAGTGTTTGGTAAGTAATACGTACAATTTGATGTGGCGAGATGGTTGTTTGAGGTTCATGCTATTTTTGAAATGCAAATTATCATATATATATCCGACCTTT
The DNA here is from genome assembly GCA_963662155.1 of Lamellibrachia columna. Taxonomy (NCBI): domain Eukaryota; kingdom Metazoa; phylum Annelida; class Polychaeta; order Sabellida; family Siboglinidae; genus Lamellibrachia; species Lamellibrachia columna. Next base: position 457,122 of record OY759261.1, on the reverse strand, counting down.
CATGCCATATATCAATAAATTAAGCCTCTCTGTCTTCGTCCACAGTTTAGCATAGAAGTGATCACATCAGAAAATACTGCACTGTCACTGACTGTTTGTTGCGACTGATTGGAGTAGACTTGCTGATCTACGTATTCTGACCGATTCTGTCTTTCAACAGATCGGTAACAACGTAAAACACGATTCAATTTGCCGCGATTCAATTTTCGAATCGGTTGAACAACTGTTGCGACGGTGAAATCAAAACGCGATTCAACTGTTTATGTATCTCGGACCAGCGTGCAGTGCACGGCAGATCAGTTTAAGTCAATTACTCTGACGACTCGCACCAAAGGTCTAGCAGTGTGCGTTTAGTATTTGATGGCGGACTTCAATAGATATGCGTTCAATATTAGCCGTGCATTATTGTTGTGCAATATTAAATGCAGTATTAAGCGCTCGAGATGTAGATCGAACTTGATATTTACGTCGTTGTGCAACAAATGCTGGATTCACGAGTAGCCATGATTTCTATGCCTCAACCATTGACCACATACGTTAGTAACATATTCGCTTTTTTCTGCACCAGTGTTCTGGTCGCCAAATTAAAGTTACGGGTCCGCAGTTCCAGTCTCCGCTGCATATATTCGATTACGACGAAAGTATTGTTAATTTCAGCGCGAACAAAACAATAAAATAAAGTTTGAGTATTTAAAACCGAACGACAACAAACTACTTACTTACTTAGGCCCTTAACTCCTCCTGGAGCATAGGCCATCCACAACATTTCTCCAGCGCCTCCTGTCTTGGGCAATCCTCTCCAGTTGTTGCCAGCCATTCCCTGTTTGCTTGATGTCTGCCTCGAGGTCACGCCGCCAGGTGTTTTTTGGTCTTCCCCTCTTTCTCTTGCCTTGGGGGTTCCACATCAGGACCTGTCTGGTTATGTTGGTGCTTGGCTTTCTCAAGGTGTGGCCAAGCTATCCCCATCTCCTCTTAAGGATCTCTATCTCTATTAGGGCTTGGTGTGTTCTATCCCAGAGGTCTTTGTTGCTCACCCTGTCCATCCCGTGTATTTACAGAATTCTTCTCAGGCAATGGTTGACAAATGTCTGAATCCTTTTCAGCGTGGTCTTGTTTATTCGCCACGTTTCCGCTCCGTACAGCAACACAGACTTTACATTTGTGTTAAACAAGCGTATTTTGGTGGTTTCTCCAATTACCTTTGACTTCCACACATTTCTCAACAGGTGGAAAAATCTACCCTTGCTTTGCTGATCCTTTTCTTTACGTCAGCCTCTGTCCCTCCAAGCGTATCCACTATGCTGCCTAGATATCTGAAGTCTTTAACCTCTTCCAGTGTCTCTCCCTCAAGCATGATTGGTGTTTCGCAAGTAGTATTTGTTCTCAGGATCTTTGTTTTCCTTTTGTTGATTTTCAACCCAACCTGCGCTGAAATCAATGCCAGTTCTGTTGTTTTGTCCTGCATCTGCATATGGCTGTGAGACAGGAGTGCAAGGTCATCCGCAAAGTCCAGGTCATCAAGTTGTTTCAGCATCGTCCACTGGATTCCGTTTCGTTTCTCCTTGGTTGCTGTTTTCATGACCCAGTCTATGACTAGAATGAAGAGGAATGGTGACAGTAAGCATCCCTGTCTCACCCCCGTCATAACCTCAAAGTTCTTTGTAAGTTGACCTTCATGAATGACTCTGCATGACATTCCCTCATAGGAGTTTTTAATCATGTTGACTAGTTTCTTGGGCACCCCATAGTGTATTAGCACTTTCCAGAGTGTCTCCCTGTCCACACTGTCAAAGGCTTTCTCGTAATCAACAAAGTTGATGTATAGGGATGAGTTCCATTCGATGGATTGTTCCACTATGATTCGCAGTGTTGCAATCTGGTCAGTACACGATCTGTCCTGCCTGAAGCCTGCTTGCTGTTCACGCAAAGTTTGGTCCACTGTGCCTTTCATCCTCTATAGGATTATTCTGTTTAGAACCTTTCCAGGTACTGACAACAACGTGATTCCTCTGTAGTTATCACAGCGGCTCAGGTCTCCTTTCTTGGAGATCTTGATAAGGTAACCTTCTTTCCATTCTGCTGGAATGTTTTCTTTTTCCCAGATCTCCTCAAAAAGACAGTACAGCAATTCTACTGAAGTATTTACATCTGCCTTTAGTGCTTCTGCAGGGATACCATCAGGGCCTGCTACTTTCCCATTTTTCATATGTGCGATTGCCTTTTTTTATCTCTTCTCTAGTGGGTTTGTTACAGTCTATTGGGAGATCTGTCTCAGCTGGTTGGATGTCTGGTTGATTCTGCGGTGCTGGTCTGTTGAGCAGCTCTTCAAAATGCTCTGCCCATCTGTTAAGCTGTTTGTCTGCCCCCATCAGGACGCTCCCATTTTTGTCTCTGATTGGCCGCTCTGATTTCTTAAACTTTCCAGCTAACTTCCTTGTTGTATCGTAGAGTTGCTTCATGTTCCTGCTAGCTGCTGCCTTTTCTGCCTCTTGTGCAAGTCCCTCCACGAAGTTCCTTTTGTCTGTTTTGACACTTTTCTTCACCTCCCTATTTGCTGCTGTGTGCTTTTTCTGAGCTATTATCTTTGTCACCCTTGTGCGGCTGCTGTTGACTGCCTCCTTCTTTTCTCTTCTGGTCTGTATTTTCCTCATTGTTTCTACTGAAATCCACGACAACAAACGACAACAAACTGCAGTGGCATAACACATCTTCCCCATCTTCAAATTAAATTGAAGACATTTGAAATATATGTTAAGTGGCAACTTTTCAAAGTGGCCTTGTTCGATTATTTATGCAACTAATCCTACGTCTTGTACGAGTCACATGCGACTCACTCCCCAAAGGTGCCATTTAGCATATTATTTCACTCGCGTTCAATATGAAAATCCTTACCAGTCGCGCCACGTAGTTAGTGTATTGTAAGTCATCCACGATTTCACAACTGCTGCATCTTATATTTGATATGCAGATTCTGCACATCGTCATTTCATTTGACAAATTCCTAATATTGGTCAATAAATCTGTCAATTTCAATTGCATACAATTGTGGATAGTGTTTGCTTTAAAAATGTGCATTTGAACAAAATAATATTCGTCTGAGTTTGAAAATTTGTTACGTGTACAAAATACCCAGTTACAATGACGTATCACTGTCCATTTTGAATTATCATCAATTTGTGGCAGTGGTGATATACAAAGTGGCGCAACTGCCGGGGAGTATGGTTCAATATGAGCCGTGCGATATTGAGGTGCAACACTAAATGCCGATTTGAACGCTCGTGATAGGGACCGAGCTAGGTATTTACGACATGACGTGGCCGTTTCTGACAAAATTGTGCGTGCATTCACGAAGTCAAGTCGCCCGACTCCACTGTCGGAGCTCACCATATGTGCAGGACTAACGTGTATCAATACTATATATGGTGTGACAATAAACTATTTATGTTCTATTCAGCTTTCTTCCGCACCAATTTAACGATCCATACCTTGCGCATTTTCGTGGTTTCCCTTTGCCAACCTCCATAGTACACGTTCCTTCACAGTTCCTTACTGTTGTCATATTTCGCATGCGTCCGAAAACGAATAGTACGCCACCTGGATTCCACATCCCCGCATTAGTACGCTTTGTACGAATATAATAAATAAATAAATAAATGTCAACAATTAATATAGGCATAGCTAGTGCACATGTTATCGTCCCATTTTTGTAGAACAATTGTTATTTTTCATCGCAGGGTGTTCTGGCAGTATCGGCGTGTTGTCTGGATCAAATGGCAGCTTTGCAATCGAGCCAGATCAATACAAGGCAACAATGATATGTCAATGGAAGATTGCTGTTGAATCCCGCAAAGTAAGTTGTTGTTTAGAAAAGTTTAGCATATATATATATATATATATATATATATATATATATATATATATATATATATATATATATATATATATATATATTATCTGCTTTGATAGTTATGGATATACAACCTGCACGGCATGTCTGAATGAATTTGTACTGATAATTGAACACTAGCAATTTATTCTTGTTTTGATATAAAACTAATTTATTTAAAAAGTGTTATATGAGACAAGAGTATGATAATTCATCGTCAAATCATCCGCATGAAATAGCATGTGTAACATAATGTTAAATAACATAAGCCTTGTAAAGTCTAAAGATTATTAAACAATTTCCTGATATCAGTTCGACATGTTTCCACCACAAGAGGGTCTTCGATATCGTAAGTGAAATAGTCGTACTAATAACCATATTTGTTATGCCACTGTATTTCTATCTAATTGATAATGTATCATCATGGCTTCTCCTTAACATGTTTCATTCGCTTGCAGATAATTAAATTGGACTTTCTGAGGTTCGATGTGGACGAGTGGGGATTGTCACACAAGGGGCTCCGCCCTTTATACGTTTACGACGGGCCGACGAGTGCGTCACCGCTGTTGGGCAAATTTCACGAAAGAACATTGCCTGGTGCTATCGTTTCCAGCAGCGACACTCTGTTTGTGTATTTTTACTCCAATCCCGGAAATCACTACAGTGACCGGAAAGGTTTCGAAATTAAGTACGCTGCTTTGGAATTCAACGATGGTAAGTCGTACTGAAAACATTTAATTAAAATGGGTTTTACATTTACTAACCCTCCTTTCGACACAGCGGGTTATCAGTTACCCAAAGGTAAATAGTTGGTTGTGTCGTTTTGTATTTCTTTTTGAAAAAAAGTGCTTTGGTTTTATCCTGAACATGTGTGAACCAATCGCGAAAAAAAATATTAAATTGATTGAACCATTATTGGCAGGTATAAAACTGATAAACCATGCCGTGACTAAAATGACTTGAATTTCAAGATTGAACGGAATGTTTATTTCCTATTGATTACGGTTGATTTCTCTTTAGCAACCCCATTTATAGTCCGAAACATTGCTAACTATGCAGACATCGATATATTATGTTACATCGTAGTTATTTTGTGATCCACTATTATTCCATTTTATTATTAAAATCGGATTTTACAGAAATGTGGATACCATGAGAGCTGCGTTTGAACTCTTTATTACACTAAACATGTTGATCATCATTTTGAGGGAAATAAATATGAAGACCAAATATGTGTTCACCTAATGATTTGCCCAGCACTGGGATAATCAACAACATTTGATGAATTGAAAGCATGTATCGGCTGTTGTTGAATGCTGTAGTAAATTTGGCTGACATGGACCGGTCGCATGAGCAATTGTCATCTTAATGTGGCAAGCCAATTTTCCGTGCCACAATAACATTGTGTCGCTTAAAAATAAGATATTCTACCCTATTTCAAATTTCACAACAATAGTATACTAACAGAAAGAAGGAGAAAAGTAAATTTAGCAACATTCAGGAGTCTAGGAGATTTTCTTGGTTGGCATGCGCAAGTATTACGCAGCAGGTATAGACATTACATTTGACGCGCAACGAGTGCTTCTCAGAGATAAATGCCCTTTTAGTATGTGACTACCAAGAAAGCGAACCAAGTATGGCGTCAAAATGTAGCGGAATAAATTGATGGTGTATATCCATGAAATGATAGTCCACTTTAACACAGTTAAAGTGAACTTTCGTTTTAAATGGTGTTGAGGTTCGCCTTTACTGGAGGAATATCTGAGACCCATTCAGTTTCTCCTAAATCAATCAAGTGGATTGACCAACTAACGATACAACTCTTACTTTGCTGTTGTATCATAAGGAAGATGACTTTGTGTATTATATATTCTTCGTCATACATGGCGGTGGTCTTACTTGTTTGAAGGCTCAAAACATTGTATATTATATTCTTGGAAATGTAACTAGCATGAGATAATGCCTCCTATACAAAATAGGGGGGTGATCATATTTAGTAATGTCATTACTCGTGTTATTTTAATTCTGGCATAGAAACAATAGTGTTTCCATGTATAACATTTGAAAATAAAACACGAAACAACACATTGAAACTAAGTATAAATGATTGAAAACGTTTACATATTCCAGATGCATGCAATGGTACCGGGATAACGCTAGCCGGAGGTGAAGGCAATGTTTGGATGAATGCACCATTGTATCAAGACAATATGCACTGCCAGTGGCAGATCAACGTGGAGCAAGGAAAAGTAAGCATTGCGTATTCTCAATCGAATAATTATTTTAATAAAATAGCAGGAACCAAATGATCCCATTTGCCTAATCAGCTGTCGTGGATTTTCAAAATGCCACTCATTGAATACATATTTCCCAACACTTCGGAATGAGAGCGAAATGGGATTTTTATTTGAACGGCGAAATCTACACTTGCTGGGTCGACGAATCGAATAGAACTACTCACAATATGAGCATCACAGTAACCTATCCACGGCGTGTGCGCACCATTTATTTCCGTTGTAAGCCAAATGGCGCTGGAAATAAATTGCATAATATTGCAACGTCAGTATGTTTTAGTACGCACAATGGCACATATGCACACACGCACATACGCACATACACAAACAAACAAACAAACAAACACACACAAACACACACACACAAACACACATACACAAACAAACAAACACACACACACACACACACACACACACACACACACACACACACACACACACACACACACACACACACACACACACACACACACACACACACACACACACACACACACACACACACACACACACACACACACATACATAAACACAAACACACACACACACACACACACACACACACACACACACACACACACACACACATACACACACACACACACACACACACACACACACACACAAGTATACACGCGCACATGCACACACTCACACAAGCACACGCGCACACGGTCAAACCCACACAAGCACACGCGCATACGCTCCAACCCACACTTGGGCAAAAACACGCGCAGTCATGTACGCACCCAATCTCGCCCCCACGCATACATACAATCACGCACAGTCGCACATTTACAAACACGCAAACACTCACACGCACGTACACACACGCGCGCACGCATGCGAACGCACACACAACCACATATTTAGGGTTTTCACTTTTTTGATGGGGAAAACAGTCTATTCAAACAACCAAGTATATGGTCTTGATATATGAGGTTTGATGATAAAACAACTGCATTACGTTTCACCACAATTTGTTGAGAGGAAGCGACATTTCATGCAAAAAACTAACTACATCATTATTCATAAACATAGTTACTCCAGCGATCCGTCGATTGACCAGAGCAGGGCAGTGATACATACGTGCATCTTTTAATTCTGAGACCTACCTCTTCCAGGAACTACTGCGCTGGAAGCAGCCCCGACAAGAATAAATCGTGTTTCTCAAACTGGCACTTGTACTTTTGGGTGGCACACATTAAGTAGTCAATCCGTTCAGCTCGCCTTGTGGCTACCAATCAAAATCTAGTGATATGTCAACTGCCAGAAGAAACCCCAACCGTATATCTAACCCTAACCCAAAACTGCTGATTGAGATATTTTCTTTTCAGTAATTTTGAAGAGTAGACCACAGTGACAATTTTATAAAAATCGGTTCAGTAGTTTTTAAGATAAGTTATACATGTGAGAGGTCCTATCCTGTCAACAGATTGCAGTGACTTTTTTTTACATTCTTTTTTTCTCAAAACAAACCGCACAATGTTTAGCCATTATCAATGGTTGTTTGAATAAATAATCTTGTCGTCAACACTGTAATATATATATATATATATATATATATATATATATATATGTATATGTATATATATATATATATATATATATATATATATATATATATATATATATATATATATATATGTATATATATATATATATATATATATATATATATATATATATATATATATATATATATATATATATATATATATATATATATATATATATATATATATATATATATATATATATATATATGTATATATTTATATCTATATATATGTATATTTATATGCGTATATATATATATATATATATATATATATATATATATATATATATATATATATATATATATATATATATATATTAAGCGACGATTTTAATTTTGTTTCGTTTTACGGATCCGCCGACCATCCTTTTTTGGGAATTTAAAAATAATTAAAAGCGTTTGTATTTTTTCAATGTGCCGCCGACATTCTCACGCGACAATTGTTTTTACGAATAATCTATATATATATATATATATATATATATATATATAAGTGAAAAAAATTTACGAATAATCTACTGTAAAACAAATCTAATATCGGAAAAATTAAATGTTCACAAAACGATTGGCAAATAAGTTTTGCGACATTGAAAATATATTCACAACGCCGGGGAACGCTTTAAACGGTTGCGTTGTACCGCATTACTACTTAGACAACACATTGTTCTCCGACTGTTTATACAAAATAAAAATGATCAGTCTCGTGCACAATTGATGAATAATGTTGTGTAGGAGAAGTGATTTTCTTAATTATGGAAGTTTCAAATCGAAATCGAAATATAGACGGACTATTTCTAGGTGTAGCCGTAGGCCCAGGGCTGTGGTCAAGCTGTGACATGTTGCGAATATGTTGCTACGATGTTCGAAGCAGCTATACTTGTTCGCAGGGAGAGCGTAACATATCGTCTGGTTACTGTGATTCCAGAACACATCAGTATTATATCTACCTAACTAATTAATTTCCTTAAACCAGCAAACATCAGCGCTAACGTAGTTTATTGTACCTTTGAAGATAACAGAAATGGCAACGTATATGTTAACTGGTGACTCCGCGGGATAACGGGCCAATCTTCATGACCGTAAACACGCCCTGCTACGTGGTTGTCAGATGGCTAGTATAACCTTATACCATAGACGACAACACGTTACAAATGCAGATTCAAGGCTACTGCGGCGGCAAAATAAGGGGACGTGTCAATATTACAGATGGTCATCATGTTTTGTCGGCAATACGTAAAACGTCAGTGAAAAATCGTAAATTTCGACACAAAAACAAACATTTGTTGAGATTGCGTTTTCGTTAATAACCATGAAATTAAATTAAATTTCTCATTAAAAAAAACTACATCACTGACGACGTTGCAATTTGGCGTATGGACGCGTCTTACAGGTAGGTAACATAATACGTTATTGAATTACGTTTGGTGAAGGGTTTGTGTCAAAAATGCACTGCCACTTTAGGCTGACATTCAACTTTTGCTTAATTCATTCACGGTGTTGTAGCCTACGTAATTCTTTTATGTTAACACAAATCTATCTTAAATTTATCAGTGACCCTGTCATACTTATATGTAAATCATTTATTTCTTTGGGGATTTTCATAAAACGAAATTGTTTCGCATTTTTTGGCTATTTTTTACATTTACAAAAATGTATAAAAAAATCTTGTTACATAAGCAAATAAATAAAAAACTACATATAAATGTATTGATGTAGAATACAATATGTGAAGAAATGATTAATCTATCTTAAATCTTCTGAAACCGAAACTAATAAATTAAACAAAGCATATAATTGCCGCCCCAGCTGCTTTAAACGCTACTGTAATAATTATTACAAAAACTTTAAAAACTGGCCTTGATTAATCCATTTCTCCCTTCACCTCTCTTCTCTCTTTTTTACTCCTCCGGTGTTTGACACGACAGTAACACATTATTCCCACCTCTGGTGTTAGACATGAGCGTAAAAATCTGTAAACTTAAAAATAAAAAACTGTTTCCTTATACACATAATGTTATACAATATATGTGGTAATTTGTTTGTCAGCGAATGTTTCTACACTTCAACCGATTTGATGTGCAAGACAGCAGTGGCTGTTCCAACGACAGTGTCAGCCTCAAGGATACCGCGACAGGAATTGAACTCTTCAAGTTGTGTGGCAATAAGTCGCCAAGCGACGTGATGTCGTTGAGCAATGAGATGACGGTTGTCTTCGCGAGCGACAGTTCAGTGACAAAAAACGGATTTGTCATCTCATACATGCCTTCCAGAAAAGTGTTTGGTAAGTAATACATACAATTTGATGTGGCGAGATGGTTGTTTGAGGTTCATGCTATTTTTGAAATGCAAATTATCATATATATATCCGACCTTTCATGCCATATATCAATAAATTAAGCCTCTCTGTCTTCGTCCACAGTTTAGCATAGAAGTGATCACATCAGAAAATACTGCACTGTCACTGACTGTTTGTTGCGACTGATTGGAGTAGACTTGCTGATCTACGTATTCTGACCGATTCTGTCTTTCAACAGACCGGTAACAACGTAAAACACGATTCAATTTGCCGCGATTCAATTTTCGAATCGGTTGAACAACTGTTGCGACGGTGAAATCAAAACGCGATTCAACTGTTTATGTATCTCGGACCAGCGTGCAGTGCACGGCAGATCAGTTTAAGTCAATTACTGTGACGACTCGCACCAAAGGTCTAGCAGTGTGCGTTTAGTATTTGATGGCGGACTTCAATAGATATGCGTTCAATATTAGCCGTGCATTATTGTTGTGCAATATTAAATGCAGTATTAAGCGCTCGAGATGTAGATCGAACTTGATATTTACGTCGTTGTGCAACAAATGCTGGATTCACGAGTAGCCATGATTTCTATGCCTCAACCATTGACCACATACGTTAGTAACATATTCGCTTTTTTCTGCACCAGTGTTCTGGTCGCCAAATTAAAGTTACGGGTCCGCAGTTCCAGTCTCCGCTGCATATATTCGATTACGACGAAAGTATTGTTAATTTCAGCGCGAACAAAACAATAAAATAAAGTTTGAGTATTTAAAACCGAACGACAACAAACTACTTACTTACTTAGGCCCTTAACTCCTCCTGGAGCATAGGCCATCCACAACATTTCTCCAGCGCCTCCTGTCTTGGGCAATCCTCTCCAGTTGTTGCCAGCCATTCCCTGTTTGCTTGATGTCTGCCTCGAGGTCACGCCGCCAGGTGTTTTTTGGTCTTCCCCTCTTTCTCTTGCCTTGGGGGTTCCACATCAGGACCTGTCTGGTTATGTTGGTGCTTGGCTTTCTCAAGGTGTGGCCAAGCTATCCCCATCTCCTCTTAAGGATCTCTATCTCTATTAGGGCTTGGTGTGTTCTATCCCAGAGGTCTTTGTTGCTCACCCTGTCCATCCCGTGTATTTACAGAATTCTTCTCAGGCAATGGTTGACAAATGTCTGAATCCTTTTCAGCGTGGTCTTGTTTATTCGCCACGTTTCCGCTCCGTACAGCAACACAGACTTTACATTTGTGTTAAACAAGCGTATTTTGGTGGTTTCTCCAATTACCTTTGACTTCCACACATTTCTCAACAGGTGGAAAGCTACCCTTGCTTTGCTGATCCTTTTCTTTACGTCAGCCTCTGTCCCTCCAAGCGTATCCACTATGCTGCCTAGATATCTGAAATCTTTAACCTCTTCCAGTGTCTCTCCCTCAAGCATGATTGGTGTTTCGCAAGTAGTATTTGTTCTCAGGATCTTTGTTTTCCTTTTGTTGATTTTCAACCCAACCTGCGCTTAAATCAATGCCAGTTCTGTTGTTTTGTCCTGCATCTGCATATGGCTGTGAGACAGGAGTGCAAGGTCATCCGCAAAGTCCAGGTCATCAAGTTGTTTCAGCATTGTCCACTGGATTCCGTTTCGTTTTTTCCTTGGTTGCTGTTTTCATGACCCAGTCTATGACTAGAATGAAGATGAATGGTGACAGTAAGCATCCCTGTCTCACCCCCGTAATAACCTCAAAGTTCTTTGTACGTTGACCTTCATGAATAACTCTGCATGACATTCCCTCATAGGAGTTTTTAATCATGTTGACTAGTTTCTTGGGCACCCCATAGTGTATTAGCACTTTCCAGAGTGTCTCCCTGTCCACACTGTCAAAGGCTTTCTCGTAATCAACAAAGTTGATGTATAGGGATGAGTTCCATTCGATGGATTGTTCCACTATGATTCGCAGTGTTGCAATCTGGTCAGTACACGATCTGTCCTGCCTGAAGCCTGCTTGCTGTTCACGCAAAGTTTGGTCCACTGTGCCTTTCATCCTCTATAGGATTATTCTGTTTAGAACCTTTCCAGGTACTGACAACAACGTGATTCCTCTGTAGTTATCACAGCGGCTCAGGTCTCCTTTCTTGGAGATCTTGATAAGGTAACCTTCTTTCCATTCTGCTGGAATGTTTTCTTTTTCCCAGATCTCCTCAAAAAGACAGTACAGCAATTCTACTGAAGTATTTACATCTGCCTTTAGTGCTTCTGCAGGGATACCATCAGGGCCTGCTACTTTCCCATTTTTCATATGTGCGATTGCCTTTTTTATCTCTTCTCTAGTGGGTTTGTTACAGTCTATTGGGAGATCTGTCTCAGCTGGTTGGATGTCTGGTTGATTCTGCGGTGCTGGTCTGTTGAGCAGCTCTTCAAAATGCTCTGCCCATCTGTTAAGCTGTTTGTCTGCCCCCATCAGGACGCTCCCATTTTTGTCTCTGATTGGCCGCTCTGATTTCTTAAACTTTCCAGCTAACTTCCTTGTTGTATCGTAGAGTTGCTTCATGTTCCTGCTAGCTGCTGCCTTTTCTGCCTCTTGTGCAAGTCCCTCCACGAAGTTCCTTTTGTCTGTTTTGACACTTTTCTTCACCTCCCTATTTGCTGCTGTGTGCTTTTTCTGAGCTATTATCTTTGCCACCCTTGTGCGGCTGCTGTTGACTGCCTCCTTCTTTTCTCTTCTGGTCTGTATTTTCCTCATTGTTTCTACTGAAATCCACGACAACAAACGAAAACAAACTGCAGTGGCATAACACATCTTCCCCATCTTCAAATTAAATTGAAGACATTTGAAATATATGTTAAGTGGCAACTTTTCAAAGTGGCCTTGTTCGATTATTTATGCAACTACTCCTACGTCTTGAACGAGTCACATGCGACTCACTCCCCAAAGGTGCCATTTAGCATATTATTTCACTCGCGTTCAATATGAAAATCCTTACCAGTCGCGCCACGTAGTTAGTGTATTGTAAGTCATCCACGATTTCACAACTGCCGTATCTTATATTTGATGTGCAGATTCTGCACATCGTCATTTCATTTGACAAATTCCTAATATTGGTCAATAAATCTGTCAATTTCAATTGCATACAATTGTGGATAGTGTTTGCTTTAAAAATGTGCATTTGAACAAAATAATATTCGTCTGAGTTTGAAACTTTGTTACGTGTACAAAATACCCAGTTACAATGACGTATCACTGTCCATTTTTAATTATCATCAATTTGTGGCAGTGGTGATATACAAAGTGGCGCAACTGCCGGGGAGTATGGTTCAATATGAGCCGTGCGATATTGAGGTGCAACACTAAATGCCGATTTGAACGCTCGTGATAGGGACCGAGCTAGGTATTTACGTCATGACGTGGCCGTTTCTGACAAAATTGTGCGTGCATTCACGAAGTCAAGTCGCCCGACTCCACTGTCGGTGCTCACCATATGTGCAGGACTAACGTGTATCAATACTATATATGGTGTGACAATAAACTATTTATGTTCTATTCAGCTTTCTTCCGCACCAATTTAACGATCCATACCTTGCGCATTTTCGTGGCTTCCCTTTGCCAACCTCCATAGTACACGTTCCTTCACAGTTCCTTACTGTTGTCATATTTCGAATGCGTCCGAAAACGAATAGTACGCCACCTGGATTCCACATCCCCGCATTAGTACGCTTTGTACGAATATAATAAATAAATAAATAAATGTCAACAATTAATATAGGCATAGCTTGTGCACATGTTATCGTCCCATTTTTGTAGAACAATTGTTATTTTTCATCGCAGGGTGTTCTGGCAGTATCGGCGTGTTGTCTGGATCAAATGGCAGCTTTGCAATAGAGCCAGATCAATACAAGGCAACAATGATATGTCAATGGAAGATTGCTGTTGAATCCCGCAAAGTAAGTTGTTGTTTAGAAAAGTTTAGCATATATATATATATATATATATATATATATATATATATATATATATATATATATATATATATATATATATATATATATATATATATATATATATATATATATTATCTGCTTTGATAGTTATGGATATACAACCTGCACGGCATGTCTGAATGAATTTGTACTGATAATTGAACACTAGCAATTTATTCTTGTTTTGATATAAAACTAATTTATTTAAAAAGTGTTATATGAGACAAGAGTATGATAATTCATCGTCAAATCATCCGCATGAAATAGCATGTGTAACATAATGTTAAATAACATAAGCCTTGTAAAGTCTAAAGATTATTAAACAATTTCCTGATATCAGTTCGACATGTGTCCACCACAAGAGGGTCTTCGATATCTTAAGTGAAATAGTCGTACTAATAACCATATTTGTTATGCCACTGTATTTCTATCTAATTGATAATGTATCATCATGGCTTCTCCTTAACATGTTTCATTCGCTTGCAGATAATTAAATTGGACTTTCTGAGGTTCGATGTGGACGAGTGGGGATTGTCACACAAGGGGCTCCGCCCTTTATACGTTTACGACGGGCCGACGAGTGCGTCACCGCTGTTGGGCAAATTTCACGAAAGAACATTGCCTGGTGCTATCGTTTCCAGCAGCAACACCCTCTTTGTGTCTTTTTACTCCTATTACGCACATCACTACAGTGACCGGAAAGGTTTCGAAATTAAGTACGCTGCTTTGGAATTCAACGATGGTAAGTCGTACTGAAAACATTTAATTAAAATGGGTTTACATTTACTAACCCTCCTTTCGACACAGCGGGTTATCAGTTACCCAAAGGTAAATAGGTTTTATCGTTTTGTATTTCTTTTTTGAAAAAGTAGTGCTTTGGTTTTATCTTGAACATGTGTGAACCAATCACGGAAATAAACTATTAAATTGATTGAACCATTATTGGCAGGTATAAACTGATAAATCATACTGATAAATTACCCTAATTTTAACATTGAACGGAATACTTATTTGACAATAAACACAATATTTCCTATTGATTACTTTTGAATTCTCTTTAATAACTCCATTAATAGTCAGTCTCATTGATGACTTTGCAGACAACGATATATTGTGTTACATTGTAATTATTTGGAGATCGAAGTTCGAATACTGTTCCATTTTCATTAAAAAAAATCGTACTTGACAGAAACGTGGAATACATGAGAACTGCGTTTGAACTCTTTATTGCACCAAACTTCTTTGACCAAGACCTAACATGTGTACACCTAACATTGTCAATCAATGGAATAATCAACAACCTTTTTATGAATTCAATGCGTATATCGGCTGGCGTTGAATGTAGTAAACTTGGCTGACATGGAATCGTTGCATGATCTATTGTCATCTGAATTAGGGAAGCCAATGTTCCGTCCCACAATAATATTGCGTTGCTTGAAAGTTAAGATATTCTACCCGATGTCAAATTTGACAACAATAGTACACTAACAGAAAGTAGAACAAATGTAAATTTGCAACATTCAGGATATTTTCTTGTTTGGCATGCGCAGGTATTACACACCAAGGGTAGACATGATGGTTGACGAGCAACTAATACCTCTCAGAGGGAAATGCCCCTTTAGTCTGTGACTACCAAGGAAGCCAACGAAGTATGGCATCAAAACGTGGTGGAATAAACTAATGAATTGATAGAAAGTATTATTGAACTGCTTCCCAAATGGCCATGTCAATGCTGATGTTATAGAACAGTTACAAATGGATATAATATATTAGTATTGTATAAAATTTTGAATACCTTAGCTAGATTTCTTTCTAATTTTAGTTAGCAGCATTTAGCTGGTTCGTTGCATTTAAATGAAAGAAAGATATATATATATATATATATATATATATATATATATATATATATATATATATATATATATATATATATATATATATATATATATATATATATATATATATATATATATATATATATATATATATATATATATGTGTGTAAACATCCTCGATGATAGTAATAATTACTTATATTTTTATCAGAATTTGTTTGCTCGCTTCAAAAACATATTCTTTCTACTTTTTGTGTGTGAATAAATAAAAATATGAAAACTAATTAGATGCTTCCAAATATTTCATGTCAAAAGTTATACCGGGTCAATATTGACCCTATCCTTTTAGTTGTGTATGTGTATATATTATAATTTATAATAATAATTTTGTTAAAATGGCAACTATAGCAGTTGAATTATGCAATTGGCACAGTAAAACAACCAATGATAATAAATTAATTAAGACAAAAATTATGACTTAAAATATAACAAATTTAAAATGTGCATGTACATCATGTTTAAAGTTATGTTTGTAAATAAACAAGGTAAAGGAAGGACATAATCATAAATTAAAACTTAAAAGAGGCAATACTTTAGTAAAGTAAATTATATGGCCTACTATTATTAAGTGAAAAGTAACTAATTTATAAATTAGTTCATAATTATTGCCAGTGTCTTAAAGCATATGGTATAAAATAGTTTTGAAATCTTGCAGTTCTGCAATGCAGCACACATTAAGTCTTCGTGTTTCGAGTTGTATACCGAGGGAGGCAGAAGATGTTGTAATTTATGTGTAGGTTGTTGCATGCTTTTAAAAAGTGTTCTACATAACTTCTCCCTCCGGTCTGACAGCGTTGGTAGATTGGCTGCGGTATACGACTTATTTTGGAAAATGAACCGCATTGCCCGTCTCTGGATGTATTAACTATACAGATGAGGGTTATGCCCAACTATTAAGGTTTGTCATACATTGTGTAGAAGAAGATGGCATAAACAAACATGCATTTCAGTAATTACATGCGTGAAAGCACGAAACTATGAATTAAGTGATAGTGCGATTTGTAAGCACGTGTGGTAACTTATCAAAATTAACACCCAGGCCTATGCAATTTTTAAATGATATTTAAGTGTGATAAACGCATGTTTATAGGCTCAATATTTCGTCCCAGGCTAAACTATTGTGTCTTTTGTCTCAGTAAAAAGACAATATTTACAGTTGCTTTAATAATCAAGTTGAAATAAAAGACGATTCATATGTAATTAAACGTGAGCAAATAATTATTATACGAAAGCGTTTCTAGTTCTAAAATACGTACCTGTTTCTAGTTCTAAACTATTCAGTAATTGATAGTATCATTGATAAATTTGGTCCCTTGGAAAAAACAAGGACAACGGTATACAAAGAAACATTTGGCAAAATAAGTTATTAGAAAAGCAGCGTACAATCAGAAACGACGAAGACTACTCAAGCTACTCAGATAACGTTGGACCACTAGAAGACAGTGCTGGAAATATAATATCATAAGGCTTTTTAATGGCAGAATACCTAAATTGATATCTCAGCTCAGTGTCTACCAGAGAAGATACTAGTTCACTACCAGTTCCAGATGCTAAATTTCAGGAGGCTAAATCGGACTATTTAATGCAATTAATTGTAACTCCGGAAATGGTAGCTAAGAAAATAAAGGCAACAATAAATCACCTGGAGTGGAGGGAATTCCACCTAAATTATTAATGTAAACAGTAGAACAAATTAGTGTACTACTTCAGGGTTTTTGTTAAGTGTGGCTATAGCAGGGACCATGAACACTAAAGCAGGGACCACTTATTATGCTCAGCCTGTGGCCGAGTCACTACGTATCACAGACCACTGTGGATACACCAGGAACTTATATATGATGTAACTCTACCTGCATTTTAGGATGATTATCAATGAATGATAAGCATAAGGACAATGTGTGCACGAAAATAAAATATATAATTGCTTTAATTTCCCAGGGTGATTTCAGCAGCCTTTGTTTAATTGTTGCGTCCATTTTGCTAAACAAATTTGACTTTTCCAATATTTTACGAATTTCAACACCCAAAATGAGAATGTGGGACAAGTTCTATGATAACCATTTTTGCAAGTTGTGCGCATTCCTTTATTATGTAAACACCATATTGAAATTTCAGGAGTTTAGTTTATATAGCAATAGAAAGTTACTGTTTTGCCTAATCGCCTTTTTCTCCCAAATAGGCCAATAATGTCCATACACATGTTCATGACCGCGTAACAAATTAATGAAAATATTACAAATTATTGCATAGCAACAAATAGCAAAGGTTACTAATAGTACCTTGTTGACATGAACATTGGAACTGGTCGTGTGTCCAAACTTAGTGCTTTTTAGATTGAAAAAAACCCCACAAAAAACGTAATAATTGTTAAAGTGTACATTATTTGCCACAATTGTTCACATAATTGTCCTGCTTTGGTGTTTGTTAAGGGGGTTATTCAAGGTTGATTTGATAGCACTGGCTTCTTTGTCACACATTTTTTTCAAAAGGAAGCAAGTGACACTAAGTCACCAAATAATCAACGTCATAAACAGTATAGTAATTTAGGCAAGAATCGTTGCGTCGAGCCAGTCGCTATACGTAATATAATGTCATTTTCACAAAAGTCAGAAGAAATGTTTTCCTAAGATATGTATATTTTAAATCACTGACAATTATGTCATCGTTGCATTGTAAACAAATTGTTAGAAAAGTTGTTTTTAATGAAAACATTACGATTATTAAACTACACAAATTATATTATCTACTAGTCTATGACCTATTCCTAGGACCTAGGCTATAGCGATTGTCATGCTGGCTACTTTCAGTATTGGTGCAGCAACCAGTATACAACTACAAGTAATTTTTATAAACACACATAGTCAAATAGTCCGTAGAATTGTGGATGATTACTGTGCCGTAATTTACGCAAGAGAGCAAAGCAATACTATGTTTTGTCCGATATCTCAAAAACACCTCATCATCTCTTGATCCCTTTTGTTATTTCATGGCAGAATAGTGCCAGACTAAATCACTAGTACTAGTAAGGGTTCGCCACGCGCCAGTAGTATACGCTGACCAGTTCCGTAAAACTCTGGCAAAAATGGAATATTCAGACGCTATTTAAGGATAATGTTGGCCAAGTTCAGTGACTTTAACATTTTGGGATATGTTTTAACAAATGTTACCTTTTCATATAAGTTTGCTTAAAATGCACTATGGACGACTGTCTCTTATACATCTTATTTTGTTAAACTAGCGCCGCTACGGCATGGTTGCCGATCTGTCCGCTACGCGTGACGTGATTTCCGATCTGTCCGCTAGGCGCTTGGCGGACTGTCTACTAACTACGAACCACGGGTAACGCTACGAATTGTGGAAAGTAAATATGCTTTGGAGACGCGTAAAATGTCTGTGGCTGCGTGAATGATTTAAAAACTGCCATTTATTAACGCAAAATGACATTCGTTGACCGGTGCTGTTTTGCTGCCACATGTCGTGATCATCAACGATCGCTGACCTGTCTGTGTGATGTCAACGCTGCAATGTTTAATGCAAAAGCAGGTCGGTCATTAACCGACGCGAGGGATAATAAAAATCGGCCTGCCTCTACGATAGCCGGGTACATGGACCGCCATAGCCGGGTACATTACCCGTGTCCCGGCTCTTAACAAACACCCTGTACTTGCAAGAGTGTTCAACTTGTAGTTAAACGTGGGAGTGGTTCCTGTTGAATGGAAAACATCATAGCATTATTTTAAATAATTTAGAAAGGGTTCGATAAATAAGTCAGAGAATTACATACCAGTGACATTAACATCGGTGATTTGTAAATTATTAGAAAGGTTATTCAAAGACCATTTGGTCAACTTCCTTGTTAGGCATAAATAATTAAATTAATTCCTAAACCGAGATCATGCTTAACAAATATGTTGTGTTTTTTTGGAAGAAATCACTAAGTGGGTAGACGAGGGATCACTAGTAGATATTATATACTTAACTTTTCAGAAGGCTTTTGACTAAGTGCCACCTCAAGGATTACTACTTAAACTAAACTCCATGGTATCTGGGATGGCATAATTGACTGGATAGAACAGTGGCTGACTGAGAAGACAGCGTGTTGTAGAAGATGGGGAGGTTTCAAACTTTAGATCAGTTTTGAGTATACAAGTATCAAAAGTGGGTCCTTTATTATTCTTAATATATATCATCGACTTGCACGATAACATAACAAGCAACGTACTGAAATGTGTGGATTACACAAAAGTGTATAGAATGGTTACCAGCTATGGTGATCACAACTGTTACGAAACGATCTAGACAAATTAGTTAAATTGTCTGAGATGTGGCAGATGTTGTTAAATTTTAGGAAATGTAAATGCCCACATATAGGACAAGGGAACTTTAATGTAAGCTGTACAATTGGAGATACTGTTGTAGGTATTACTGTAAAAGATAAGACTTAGGCATTACAATGAGCTCTGATACGAAAGCTTCAGAGCAGTGTGTTATTGCAGCTTCAAAGGTTAATGCAATTCTTGGGTTCATTAGGAGAAATATAACATACAAGGAGAAAAGGCTAATTATACCTCAACATAAAGCAATAGTTAGGCCTCCTTTTTAGAGTTTTGTATGCTAGCTTGGAGACCATATCGTAAGAAGGACATAGTTATGGTTGAAAGAATACAGAGGAGTGAAACTAAAATGATTCCAGAACTGAGAGACCGTAGCTATGATGAACGACTGAAATAATACGATTTCACTAAACTAGAGACAAGGCGGTTAAGCGGAAATAAAATTGACGTTTTTAAGATTTTGAATTTGTATGAAAATATTGATAGGACAATATTTGTCTCATTCACGACAGATAATAGAGGACATGAGGTAACATTAGTAAAATATCAATGTCCATTGCATATCAGGAAGTACTCTTTGTCACAGAGGACAATAAATTAATGGAACAAATTATCTACAGATCGTGCAACTGATAGCAGCGTGAATATGTTTAAAAACAAGGTTGACACATATCTCAGGAGGGCGGATTACACATAAATTAAAAATGTTGGACTCTCGATTAGCCAATGGCGTCCTTGACCACTTGGCATCTGGACCTTTGCCTTGGATGGCAGTCTTGCTGTGGCTTGTTAAATCTAGTTGAGCGATGGACATTGATAATTTATATAGATTTTGCTATGGTCCTTATAAATATAAACTTGCATGATATCACGTAGTAGCAATTCATAACATGATTTCTTTTTCATACATATTTGAACATTTGTTAATCTGCTAATGTGTCATGGCTGGTGTGTTTCTTGCAACGATACCCAAATGTCCACATGATTTCTATTGACATGCTAGCGTGTGTTAATAGTTTCCTTTATAAAGCAATGCGTGTGCCTCGCATGGTCTCTGGCTAATTAACTAGATGGTAGTAATAATACAGAATAATAGAGCAAATAATTTGGATTCGAGTGAATAAATTATTTAATATAACGTAAAGTTCGATCTCTCTTTCTGCAAGTTGTTGAGATCCGCATTTACTGGGGGAATCTCTGAGACTCATTCAGTTTCTTCTAAATCAGTCAAGTAGATCTACCAACGAACGATTCATCTGTTACCCTGCTATTGTACCGTACGAAAGAAGATTTGGTGTACTGTTCCTTCTTCGTCATATATGACGGTGGCCTTACTTGTTTGACCGCTCAAAACGTTGTCTATTTTATTTTTGGACATGTATCTAGCATGCGATAATCCCTCCTACACAAAATAGGTCGGTGATCGTATTTAGCAGTGTTATTAATCCTGTTGGTGTCAATGTGACATAGGAACAATAATGTTTCCATGTATTATATTTGAAAATATATTTCGAAACAATACATTTAAAATAAGTATATTTCAGATGCATGCAATGGCGCCGGTACAACGCTAGCCGGAGGTGAAGGCCATGTTTGGATGAATGCACCATTGTATCAAGACAATATGCATTGTCAGTGGCAAATCAAGGTGCAGCGTGGAAATGTAAGTATTGCGTATTCTCAATATGATTATTATTTTAATAAACTAACAGCGGTTTAGACTAGGAGTCATGTTGACAATATCAATATTTGCAAAGATAAGACCAGACAGCATTTTTTGTTATGGAATGAGTAGCCAGGAAACAAATACTCCCATTTCCCTACTCCCACGGCAGCAGTTGTGAG
The DNA here is from genome assembly GCA_963662155.1 of Lamellibrachia columna. Lineage (NCBI taxonomy): Eukaryota > Metazoa > Annelida > Polychaeta > Sabellida > Siboglinidae > Lamellibrachia > Lamellibrachia columna. The sequence goes on along the minus strand of OY759261.1, from coordinate 435,049 downwards.
TTTCCAAAATGCCATCAATTGAATCCAGTATTTCCGAAAACTTCGGCATGATAGCGACCTCGGATTTTGATTTGAACAACTAAAGTTAAACTTGTTGGGTCGATGAATCGAATAGTCCTACTCACAATAAGAGTATAACTGTCTTTCAATTAGCAACCTGTCCACTTCGTGTGCGTGCCATTTATTTCTGGTGTAAGCCAAATGAAACTGGAAATAAATTGAAAAACATAGCAACGTGTGTGGTTATTTCACACACACAACCACACACACACATTCCCGCACACACGCACATACACACAAACGCAAACATGCACACACGCACGCACGCATGCACGCACGCACACAGGCACACGCGAACACGCGGGCACATGCGCACACACGCACACAAGCACACATATATGATATATGAGGTTTGATGACAAAGCATCTGTATTAACATTTCACAGCAATCTGTTGAGAGGATGCGACCTCTCACACAAAACTGTGCTAACTACAATGTCATCATTATTCATACACGTACTTACTCCAGTGATCCGTTGATTCACCAGAGCAGGACAGTGAGACAAACGTGCGCCTTGAGATTTTGTGACCTACTGCGGTGAAAGCAGCCCCGACAGGACTAACTCGTATTCCTCAAACTGTTCCTTAATGTGTGCTTTTGGGTGGCACACATTATGTAGTCAATCTGTTCAGCCCGCCTGGTGGCTACCAATCAACATCTACTGGTATGTCAAATGACAGAAGAAACCCCAACCGTATATCTAACCCAAACCGGCTGATTGAGATATTTTCTTTTCAGTAATTCTGAAGAGTTGACCACAGTGACGATTTTATGAAAATCGGTTCCGTAGTTTTTAAGATATTGCATTTAGCGTGTGTACATGTATGTATAACTGCATAATTAGTGTTATATATGTGAGAGGTCCTTTCCTCTCAACAGATTGCAGTGACATTTTTACATGCTTGTTTTATCATCAAACCGCACAATGTTAGGCCATATTGTTTGAATAACTAATCTTCTCGTCAACACTGTATATATATATATATATATATATATATATATATATATATATATATATATATATATATATATATATATATATATATATATATATATATATATATATATATATATATATATATATATATATATATATTATACACATAATGTTATACAATATATATATATATATGGTATTTTGTCTGTCAGAGAATGTTTCTACACTTCAACCGATTTGATGTGCAAGACAGCAGTGGCTGTTCCAACGACAGTGTCAGCCTCAAGGATACCGCGACAGGAATTGAACTCTTCAAGTTGTGTGGCAATAAGTCGCCAAGCGACGTGATGTCGTTGAACAATGAGATGACGGTTGTCTTCGCGAGCGACAGTTCAGTGAAAAAAAACGGATTTGTCATCTCATACATGCCTTCCAGGGAAGTTTTTGGTAAGCAGTACGAATATATTTATATGGCGAGATGGTTTCTGGGCATATTTGCAATTTTTCCAATGCAAAATTTCATATATATATCCAGCGTCTCATGCCATATATCAATAAATGTAGCCTCTCTGTCTTCGAACCTAGTTTAGTATAGAATCGACCACATCAAAAATACTGCCCTGTCATTGCCCCTTTTATGCGACTGATTTGTGTGGACTTGCAGATATGAGTACATAGATCCATTTTGTGAAGCGTATTTTCATGGACTGTAGCACATTAAACGCCATTAGTAGTCACAATTCAATGTACGAATCAGTTCAACAACTGTTTCGACGGTCAAATCAACATGCGATTCGATTTTTTGGTTTCGAAGACCAGCGTACATTGCACGGCTAATCAGTTTTCGTCAATTAAGCCCACGACCAGGACTAGGAAAGTACGCCTAGTATTAGATGTCGGACTTTGTTACATACGCTCTCAGTATGAGCCTTGCGATATCGGGGTTCAATATGAAATGCGGTATTGGACGCTCGAGATACGGAAAGAACTAGTTATTTACGTCATGACGTGGCCTGACCCCTCTGTCGGTTGTCACCATATGCTGTATCCATGCTTTCTATGCAGTAAACATGAACTACAATTATTTGTAAGGTATTGTCTGCCAATTGTTTCCGCTTTCTTCCGCTCTAGAGTAGTTGTCTTCAACATAACCATACGGTTCGAAATTACCATTTTCCGCTGCGCACATTCAACCACGACGAATGTATTGTATACATTATTGCGCACACAAAAAAAAAGTTTTTAAACTGAATGCGACGTCATATAACATCGTCCCAAACTGTTAATTAAATTGAAGGCGTGTGAAATATATATTAAATAACAACTTTGCGACGTGAGTCGCCCGCAAATCGTACTGGACGGCTGGAGGATTAATACAAATAATCGAAAGCGGCCTTGGATCTTGTCCGATTACTTTTGCTACTATTCCACCGTCTCGTACGACACACACGCGATTAACTTCTCAAAGATGCCGTTTAGCATATTATTTCATTCGCGTTCAATATCAAATTCCCCACCAGTTGCTCCACATAATGGTTCGATTCACTCACGATTTCACTGCTGCCACCACTTACATTTGATGTGCAGATTTTGTAAATTTTGAAACTCCTAATGTTTGTCAATAAATCTCTCAATTTCATTTGTGGATATTGTTGGCGCAGAACATGTGTTTTGGAACGTTCTTTTTTGTTTGACACTATGTATATTCAAATACACAGTTGCAATGACGTCTTAGTTGATAATCAAGTTGTGGCAGTGGTAATATGCCGAGTGGCGCAACGGTCGTAAGTTTGGTTCATTAAAAGCCGTGCGATATTGAAGGGCGATACTAAGGTCCGCTTTTAACGTTCGTGATATGGACCAAACTAGGTATTTACGTCATGACGTGGCCATCGCTTACGAAATGGCAAGTGCGTTGACGGAGTCAAGCCGCTCGGTACTACTGTCGGTGCTCACCATATGTGCTGGACTCACGTGTATCCGTCTTTTATAATTATGGTGTGAAAATAAGCTACGCATGTTTCAATCGTATTGTCCGTAAATTTTCTCAGCTTTGTTCAGCACCAGTTTAGCGATCGTAACCTTGCGCAGTTTCGCGGTTCCCCATTGCCATTCTTTACTGCATACGTCCATTGATGACGAATGTATTGTTTACGTCATCGGGTATAACACGACCTACGAAAATGTCATTGTTTAAAGCTGAATGAAAACCGATTACTATAGCATAGAGCATATAACATTCTCCCCAACTTTAATTACATTGAAGGCGTGTGAAATAAATATTAAATAGTACCCTTGAGAAGTTTATGCCTGCGTAATTGTACTCGACGGCTGGACCTACTACCCCCATTAGTTCGCTTTGTAGGAATAGGTAAATGTCGAGAATTAATGTTCGCGTAGCTAGTGTTCATATTTATATCTTCTTTTATGTAGACAAAGCAAATATTTTTCATCGCAGGGTGTCATGGCAGTGTCGGCGTGTTGTCAACTTTAAAAGGCAGTTTCGCCATCGAGCCAGACCAATACAAAGCAACAATGAGATGTCGTTGGAAGATTGTTGTTGAATCAGGCAAAGTAAGCTGTTTGTCTAGAAAAGCTAAGAAAATATATAAATATGTTGCAGCAGTTTATTCTTGTTTTGATACAAAACAATAATTTATTAAACAGCGTTATGTGAGGCAAGTGTATGAGAATTCATAGTCAATTCATCTGTCAGAAATATTATGCATAATATAATGATCAATAACTTTAATATTGTAAAGAATATTATAAATTCCCCTCATAAAATTTCGACGTGTCCACCACAAGAGGTTCTTCGATATTGTCAGTGAAATAGTCGTACTAATAACCATGTTAGTCATAACATTACATTTCTACCTAATTGATAATATATCATCACTGATTCTCCGTAATTGGTTCCATTCGCTTGCAGATAATTAAATTGGACTTTCTGAGGTTCGATGTGGACGAGTGGGGATTGTCACACAAGGGGCTCCGCCCTTTATACGTTTACGACGGGCCGACGAGTGCGTCAAGGCTGTTGGGCAAATTTCGCGGAAGAACATTGCCTGGTGCTATCGTTTCCAGCAGCAACACCCTCTTTGTGTCTTTTTACTCCTATTACGCACATCACTACAGTTACCGGAAAGGTTTCGAAATTAAGTACGCTGCTTTGGAATTCAACTACGGTAAGTTATTGTGAGAGCATTTAATTACTTATTGACTGGTACGTGTTTCGATAAAAACAAGCATGATAATTTGAAATAACACTAAGAGACACCGTTATCCGTTATTTATATATGAATATTATATTGTGTCTCTATATATATATGGTATTTACTGGGTTTAACAACCCGTGCCACGCACGCAGGCACGCACCCAATCATGCACGCCCGCACGCCCGCACGCACATATGCAGGTGTGTCGGTTGACCCCCTCAGCTTTGATGTCATACATGCAATCCATTGCATTTCTTGAATTATTGGTGGTAATCTTTCAATGCTGGCGTTATATAGAAATTGTTGTATAATCCTCAAACTGTAAATTCAATATTGCTGTTTACAGTGTATTCTATATGCAGTTTGTGTAGCATTTTTTGCGTCTCTCACGATGAGTTGCTATTTAAATGTTGATAGCAAACAGCTATAGTATTACATTATCTGCACAATTGAATGGTGTTTGTGTTTATTTCAGAAGCATGCTATGGCCACGGGGCAACACTAAGCGGAGAGGAAGGCCTGATTTGGATGAGTGCGCCACTATATAAGAATACTCTTTATTGTCAGTGGCATATCAATGTTGCAGTTGGAAAAGTAAGCATTGCGCATACTTTGTCGGCAATTTATATCAAAACAAAACTTGGCTCTTGTCATATAATATTATGTGTAATATGGTGTTTAAAAAATTGAGCCACGAAATAGGGTCATCCGCCATAAAGCTTTAGTCGATTTTGATGCGGTGGAATAGGCTAGTTGAACAACTGTGATTCATCCATTGACTTAATGTGGATGTTCTGTAGTTATCCTTCCAGTCGCTTCGGAGGTGGTGGTTCTGCAGGTGTTTTTTGAGTGTTTTGTGAGCTGTCATATTGGCATTCTTCTTGGGTGGTACGACGCTGTTGATACGACAAGGGCGACCAACTCTTCAGTAGTATACCACACATGGGGTTTCCAAGCAATGGTTGAAACACGTGCTTGTTTGCTGTCGACAGCATACAAATCTGAAGAAGACGCTCAATGCTAGTGAGGAGAAAGGACTGCATATATTCAACCTCTTCTGTGAGTTGCTGTTCGCGCATTAGTGGATCAGAGCACCAGTGGCAGCATATGCGACCTTTCTTTCCTAAGATTTTCATGCTGTTGACAGTAACAAACAATGTCTCAAGCACTGCATTAAAAGCCTGTCTGTTGTATATTGGCGACGAGCTGGTCACCTTTGACGTCTTTAGTAACGACGTACCTCTCGCGACGAAGGCCTATGGCAGCTCACAAAACTTTCACAAGATCAACCTCTCCAGAAAAGCAAACGAAACCCCCGAAGCGAATGGAAGGACAATAGCAGAATACCCCCACCAAATCACTGGATGAATTCGCCACAGTGCATTCGTTCAGCCTATTAGGCCGCACCAAGATCGACCTGAATTTCTTGGCGAATGACAACTTCGGCGGCGTATCTTGGGGTCCGCAAGAAGATTAGGGTGACGACATTCCTTCAACAACACAGAGTATGACATGACACGGTAATTACCTGTCAAGAAATGCTCGTATTCGTTCGGAATGAATAAGAAAATTCCATCTCTAACCCTAGCCCTAACCCCTAACCCACGTAACCTTTGGGCTTGTTGAGCAACTTCTAACATTATTTTTAATGCGTGTAACTTTGTATGTCTAAGTTTTAAAACATAATGCTCCAAGTAAAGGTTGCGCACATTGGCATTTCAAAATAAGTTGTTTTTTAAACACCCTAATGTGTAATAAACTGTGCAATAATATATAAAGTACTCAGCGTTAATAGCAAATGTTTATCTGATGTTACAAGTTCGAAATTATAAAGCGTACGAGACAGTTAATACTACGTTGTCATGCAGCACACAATCGAGTTAGCAATGTGCTTCCTTTTTTAACATGCAGATCGTGGATACGTATAGCTTTCTTGACTTGACTTGATTTCACACACACACACACACACACGCACGCACGCACGCACGCACGCGCGCGCACACACACACACATATTAACTAATATGAAGTCATATATTACCAAACACAATAATCGCGATGAATTATTTAGTGCTGGAAAAAAAGAGTGCTGATATATGTTTAAATGACCACTTCAAGTTTAGATGTTTGTCTGACAGAGAGTGCTTATCCACTTCGAGACATTCGAAGTGCAAGAAAGCAGCAGTTGTTCCAACGACAATGTCACCCTCACGGACACCGCAACGGGAATTGAACTCTTCACGTTGTGTGGTCATCGGTTGCCAGACGACGTGATGTCGTCGAGCAATGAGATAACAATTGTCTTTGCGACTGACAGCTCAGTTACAGCAGACGGATTTCTCATCTCTTATGTGGCTACCTCACACGTATTTGGTAAGCACTCCCAAGCACGGTAGCTTGTGGGCATTATACATCCACACATGCATGCAAAACACGCGTGCGCGCACATAAAATTGCTGATTCATAAATTTAAAGAAAACAAGTAGCATTCATAGTTATACATGCACACACATACATACATACATACATACATACACAGATGCAATATGCGCGCATATGAAAATACACATACACACATGCACACATACCACCACACATATGACCCACACATATATCCACACAAACACATTGATTGATTGATTGTTTGTTTATTTAGAATCAACACTGTTAAGACGTTGTGTCCCATGGGTGCAACACGTGCATATGTACATATACATACAATAATATTACGACGAATACGATAGAGAATACAACGTTTTTCATGTATCCATCATCATCAACATATGTAGTGCGTAATTTTAGTGAAAAGTTAGGGTGGCATGATAATGTGCAGTAAATAGTATACAAAGATTCCAAATCAAGTAATTTCCTACAGGTGTTTATTGAACTTTGTTGCAGATTCAAAGTTTAATGTACGCAAAGCTTTCTTGAATTTTATTTTATATTTAATATGCGTTCAGGAAGTATGTTCCAGGTAAACACAACTCGATTACAAAAATGTTTTTTGTTATATCAAGTCTAAAAGAAGTTGTTTTAAGCTTAAATCCGTGACCTCTAGTCGAAATTGCGGTATTTATAACATGGTTATTACAAGAAATGAGGTTATTTTCAGATACATTGACATGTCCATGCAGAATATTGTATACAATGACCATGTCATTATAAATCCGGCGGAGTTCGATACTCTCTAGTTTAAAATATTCGAGTCTTTGTATGTAACCATGATTGGTATCCTGTTGAAAACGGTAATAAACCCGGCGCGTATATAGAGATGTTGCACATTCTCTAACGGGTCAGTCATGCCCAAGTAAAATATACACAATACATACACACATTGATGCACATACATATATACATACATACATGCATACATACATACATACATTCAGCCACACATACACACATACACATTTCCACACATGCACATAGTCACACTAACCAGTCACACCGACTTGCATACAGGCATGCATGCATGCATACATACATACATACATACATATGTACATACATACATATGTACATACATACATATGTACATACATACATATGTACATACATACATACATACATACATACATACATACATACATACATACATACATACATACATACATACATACATGCATGCATACATACGTACGTACGTACATACATATACATATTCTTATGGCCATATACAGGTACACATGTACACACTTACATAAATACACTCATACGAACATGCGGCATATGCACATACACATACATATAATCATACATACATGTATATACACAGATTTTCTCATAATTTGTTTCAAAGTGGAATATTCCGGTCAAGTCTCCGTTTAACTTGGCGCTGACATGTTTGCCAGCGCGACCGATAAGCGCATGCGTAGTTCTGTGAAATCGTGCAACCTAGACTACCGCGTGACGTATTAACCGCGGCCGGTATTTCCTCTCGCTGTAAGGTCATGGTTGCGTAATCGATTGTTCTCTTTGTTCATATTGTAGGAGTCCTCTCTTGGTCGGTCTACCACTGCTTTGAGTCTATACTTTTTTCTTCCAAATATGCTTCAGTCATCTTTGTATCTAAGTTTGGGGCGGCCTCTGTTTCACATACTTTCCGACAATTGAAAAATTAGAGTTTGTTTTGGAAGTACAATTGCTCTGTTCACTTGGCATTTTACCCTGATTGTTACACATGTTTGATTCGCCTCATCATCAATAAGGTGCTTCCAAGATAAGTGAAATTATGAAAACTCTGAAGTGGTTGGCTACTTACAAAGACATGACCAGGATCAGGTTCCACCATTGGTGGTTGATCCAGCAGTATCGGTTTCGTCAGGTATATGCTTAAACCGTAACAACTTGCTGCTTCAGCATCCTTGTCGATTATGGTTTGCACATTATCAAAGTTGTTAGCAACAATGGCACTATCGTCTGCATAAAGTAGTTCACGAACTAGAGCCAACTGAGCTCTGGTTTTAGAGTCTGTATGTACGCTATGACATGTCCGTATCAACATTGCTGTTAGTAACCAAGACAAAAGAGTTGGTGCTGAAATGCTACCTTTAGAGCATACTTGAGCCGCCATCCCCGAATGCAGTGCCTCGATCAGTTCAACAAATCTTTCAAGGCAGCCATATTTGGTAGACTGTCGGCAATGTTGAGGCCGGCATATACACAACCAACAACCAACAACTAAGTCTCAATCAAACGGGTTGCTATGCCAGAATGGGAACTCGTTTAGTAAACAAAGGCCAACATGTGTTACATCAGTTGAGTTTGGACGCACACAACATGGCCATATCGTATTGGCAAGACTAGGAGAAGTTGCTTACAAATATTATCATTTGTCGAGCGAATATTGCCAGACTACGGTACTCGTGACGTAGGGTTATCTAACAATATGGCGCGGCCCATGACATTAAGATGCTATTAGTTCAACAATGTTTTCCTAACAAACCACTGGCGTGATATTCTTAATTTTAGTTGCACATAGTTATGTTTTAGTCGCTCTTATAGGTAAATACGCCCACAACCATGTCTTTTGTTTTCCGTTAATGCTTTCCTATTGTTTTATCTAAACAACAGGTTTTTTTTTAATTGATAGGTTGTTCCGGCAGCATCGACATTTTGACAACCTCAAACGGTAGTGTTGCCATTGAGCCAGGTCAATATAACGCAACAATGGAATGTCGGTGGAAGATTGTTGCTGAGTCAAACAAAGTAAGCTAGTTGTTCTATTATATATATATATATATATATATATATATATATATATATATATATATATATATATATATATATATATGTGAAGTGAAAGTTTATTCAACAACAACAATAACATAATACAGGTGCATAGTATAGTGTGCTGCTGCTGCTGCTGCTGCTGCTGCTGCTGCTGCTGCTGCTGCTGCTGCTGCTGCTGCTGCTGCTGCTGCTGCTGCTGCTGCTGCTGCTGCTGCTGCTGCTGCTGCTGCTGCTGCTGCTGCTGAAGGGACATAGCTGAAGTCATACGACTTATAAGGTGCTATGCCCTTCTCAAACTAAATCAATGCAATATAAGTAAAACATTAAATACAAAATAGCATTCACAATTCACTTATAAACTTATTACAGTGGTGCTTGAGCTAATTATTAATTAACTAATTGACATAACTTTCAATTAAAAGTTTATAAATATGCTGTAAGTAATGACAACTTGAATGTTTTTTTAAATTGTTTTAAACTTGGTAGCTGAGTTATTTCATTTGCTAAGCTGTTCCACGTATTTATACCTTTGACAGTGAGTGACAGTAGTCTGAGGGTGGCGGGTTTTTTTTTTTAACATAAAACAATTTGCTTTGTCTGGTACCATACATGTGTATAGCTTCGGTTGGTTTAAAGAATGCTTCAACCCGACCATTTAAAGAGTGATTATTTGCTTTATAGATATAATCATAGATTTGTATGTAACTAAATCATGAAGTTTAAGTATGTTTGAGCTGTGGAAAAATACAGATGTATGATCATGGTAATTAAGGTTATAAATAATCTGTATAGCTTTTATCTGTAACAGAAATAGTTTCTTGAGTCTCGATTGATACGTACTTCCCCATATCTCACAGCAATATGACATATGTGGTTCAACAAGTGATTGATATAATATGTGTAACGCTTGACAATCAAGAACATGCATAGTTTTATACAAAACTGCTATGCTTTTGATACTTTTGCTTCAACCATTTTTTATATATTCTCTCCATGTTAGGTTTTCATCAATAGTTACTCCAATGAATTTTGTATTTGATACCTGCTCAATGTTTGTTCCATTCAAAACTATATGCACATCTGTTCTAGGTTGTTTTTTATTGTTAAACATTATAAAATTTGTTTTATTCACATTGAGCGATAATTTGTTTGCTCTGAACCATAGGCCTAGTTGTTTTAGTTCGTTGTTAACTACATTGGTTACATCATTAATATTACTAGCCGAGTAAAAAATGTTAGTATCATCTGCAAATATAATAATATGAAGTAGTTTGGAAACATCGCACATGTCATTTATGTACAAAATAAACAATAATGTATGTGTATATATATATATATATATATATATATATATATATATATATATATATATATATATATATATATATATATATATATATATATATATATACACACACATGGTTATTATTACGATATCTATATATATATATATATATATATACTGACACAAACAAAACAAATTTCTGATAAAAATACACACGTATATATATATATATATATATATATATATATATATATATATATATATATATATATATATATATATATATATATATATATATATATATATATATATATATATATATATATATACGTGTGTGTGTGAGTGTGTGCATGTTTATATAAGACATTTGTTTTTATTGTGTCAGTGAAACGATCGTACTAATAACCATGTTTCTTATAATTTTGAATTTTAACATAACATGATTGATTCTCAGTAACGTATTTCACTCGTTTGGCTTGCAGATTATTAAACTGGACTTTGTGAGATTCGATGTGGACAACTGGGCAAAGTACCCCACTCGCCCCTTCAATGTTTACGATGGAGCGACGAGTACGTCACATCAAATAGGCAAATTTGGTGGTAGCACTTTGCCGAGTACACTATTTTCCAGCAACAACATCCTGTTTGTGTATTTTGAATCCTACTTCAGCTATCACAGCAGTCACGTAAACGGCTTCGAGATTAAGCACACTGCTTTGGATTTCAACAACAGTAAGTTGTCAACTACAGTAAGTTGTATCATAAGAGTATGTTGACTTGTTTTTTTGTGAATTAACACCTTGTTAAATCCACATATTACCTTAGGTTAGACACAGGGTTGACTGAATTACTTTTATTTTGTACTTGAGTAAACGTAAGAGTAATTCACTTTGAAACTACTTGAGTTAAAGTAAAAGTAGCTGGTAAAATAAACTACTTGAGTAAAAAGTAAAAAGTATTTTGAAAAATTACATTATATTTAATGAGAGCTCACAACATTAAATAAATTCAGTTAAATACAGAACTTAATTAATAATGAGGCACAATCTGTCTTTTTATAGACCTGTTCCACTGGGGTATGGGAGGAGCTAGATTGTACAACAGGATATGTATACGCAGGTGTGATTGTATCTGAGTAGGTAGAGGGTCAGTCCAGTACTAGTAGTAGCCTCTCAGGGAAACTGGTCAGAGGTAATATAACCTAGCACTGCCCATAGTAACATTAACAAAGACATTTGATGGCTAGCTGATCAAGCCATCTGGCTTGTGATCCCCCACCTTCTCATGTCTTCCCAGACATGTCTTATCAGCTCACACAAACATTGAAACAACACGCTTTAGCAGCTAGCTGTGTTGGTTACCTAGTACCAGCTGGGGCTAGAATTGATCAGAAGACAGACCAGTGCAACAGAGGAATGCTGTTGCTAATTGCAATTAAAAGTGACCTGTCAGGGCCCCTGTCCCTGTCCTTGATATTATTTATGAGTCAGCTTGAATAAGCCATTGCTAGGAAAGGATGCTGCCAAATGGCAGAGTATCAATTATTTATTGTTTAGAGTTATATATAGTAATCATTATTATGAATTTATTAAACATCTCAATATGAATTTTATTCGTGAAAGTAAAATGCTGTTTAATGCTGACGTAAGGCCGTTGCTGACATTGCCAATGGGTGAAAATCGGTTCTCGTTTTCGATCTACGATGCGCGTTCGCTCACGAATATCAGAATTGTGTCAGTGCATGGGGAGTATCAATACATTGTCGAAATTGCAAATTTTAATATTTATAATACGTATTGGAAACTTACTGATTAGTAGTTTATATGGTGCAACGGATACATTTGTATCGTGGTTTGAGATGGCGTTCAAGCTTTGTATGCTCGAAGTGACATTTCATGTCAACGGCCTTGACCTGACATATGCCAATATTTGGCAGACTTCGTTCACTGACGTAGATATAAAACAGTGGTTGCGTCGATTTCCCGAAGAGAGGTATGCATGCAAATATGATCGCGAACTGGCATGCGATTGAATGATATTAATAGCTTTTGGCCTGGCGACTATGAGCAGTTTTTGAAATGTCGTTGACGGTGGAGCGCCACCGGCAGCAGCGGTTTCGCAAAAAAATTTAACGAAAATATATTGCGAAGTAAATAAAAGTAACGGAGTAAAAAGTCGCGTTACTTTAGATAAAACTACTTCGTTACAAGTAAAAGTATTTAGAAAAAATTCTACTTGAATTACTTGAAATAACTACTCAAGTATTGTAACGAAGTATTTTACTACGTTACATGCCAACCCTGGTTATACATTATGCTGATAACAATGTGCATGATTTATGTGTGCATCGATAATTACACGACTGCTAATTGGAAGGAATACTTTGCATCAATGAAAGTAGAGGGTTAACGTCTGCTGTTTTTAAATGGCTGTATGTATATACAAATTTCACCAACGCTCTAATTGAAATATACGCAAACAGACACGTCATTTACCGCGGTAATAAAACATGTAATTTTTTTTATAAACTAAGAAATAGTTTCCGTTGCTGTACTTATAAAGATAAGATAAAATACAATCGAGAGTGTTGGCTAAGCTTGAGTAAATGAGTCATACTTGAACATTATGGTGTTTCAAAAAACAATTGTGCTAAAACATCAACCGTACAAAGCTATAGGTCTTTAAGGTATTTTAGAGATCGTTCAACGAGTCCAAAGTTTATTTAGGGTTAGGGTTAGGGTTATAATTTTATTACTCATTCCGAACGAAAAAGAACGTTTATTGAGAGGTAATTTCCATGTCACGGCATACTCAGTGTTGTGTAACTATTTCGCCGCCCTCAAGGGACGTAATGTTTAGTTTTTAGGCAAAATACACCGAAGGAAGTTTGAGCACATTGACATTTAAAAACGTTGCTTTTTGAAAATCCCCTTTGAACATGCTGTTAATCGTGCTACGGATTTTTAATATTCCAAGTACACTTTGCTACCAAATTTGTTCAACATAACATTGCATCTGGTCAAATGGTAAGGATTCACCTGTATATTTTCAATTGAATAATTTTATTTTAAGCATTTCTGGTGCGGTGCATTTAGCAACTTCGCGCTATTTTTCGCCAGATTGTTTTTATTTGAATGCTAACTTGTGTGATTACTTCAGGTTGTGCATATATTGCGACTACTTAGCTAGACAGAAGATAGTCGATCTTAGAGAAAGACAACACAAAATCGCGCTAGCTGCTCAGTTTTTATTTCAAACGCAATCAATGAATACAACACGTCGCAAGAAATATAACATCCCGAACATTTGCTTATTTCAGAGGCATGCAACGGCACCGGGGCAAATTTAAGCGGAGATGAAGGCAATATTTGGATTACTGCACCACAATATCAGAACAATGCTTATTGTCAGTGGCAGATCAACGTGGAATTTCGAAAAGTAAGCATTGCATGTTTTATATATATATATATATATATATATATATATATATATATATATATATATATATATATATATATATATATATATATATATATATATATATATATATACACACACACATCCAATCCTCGGGATTGCTTAAAGCGCTTTACACTTGACCAAAGTAACAGTCATCACAAATTAATGTCAGAGGTCACCCAACGAGCCCAAAAGTTAATTAGGGTTACGATATGGCAAGGGTTATGGTTAGAGTGTTCTTGTTCATTCCGAACGAATACGAAAGTTTCTTCAAAGTTAATTACCATGCCTTGTCCGTGTTGCTGAAGACTGCACTTTTAGTTTCTTGCTGCTCCCAAAGTATCCTGCAGAATTGGGCCACAAAGAGTTGTCATCCGCATGGAAGATCGATTCTATCATGAGGTGGTGGAATTTGCTTGGTGAATGCACGGTGAAAAACTGATCCAGTGACTTGAGGTGCAGTTTTCCTTTCAGTGGTGACGGTTGCTCTTCTGGAAAGGTTGGTTTCGGGAGAGTTTTTAATATTAGTATATTACCGAAGAGCAGGTCGCCGTTGATGTATTCCCTCGAAAAGGGCCAAGATGACAAGTCAGCAAACTCTCACAAAACCAACCTCTCCAGAAGAGAAACCACCACTGCGACTGGAAGGACAAATGCAGAACATTCATCTAAAATCATTGGATGAATGAATTTATCCAGCTTATTCCACCGCCTGATGATCGACCAAAACTGTAGTCCAATTCTGCAGGGTACCTACACAATTCTGCAAAAAGATTAGACAACACTGAGTAGGACATGACATGATAATTATCTCTCAAACACGTTCGTGTTCGCTCGGAATGAATATTTTAATAAAATATATGACCTATCGTATCTATATTGTTAATTGACCCATGTGTTATAAATGGGCACGAACACTTTACTGTGTAGAATGGTGATATATATATATATATATATATATATATATATATATATATATATATATATATATATATATATATATATATATATATATATATACAGTGTAGAATGGTGATATATAAATATATATATATATATATATATATATATCACCATTCTACACAGTATATATATATATATATATATATATATATATATCACCATTCTACACAGTAAAGTAAAGTGTTCGTGCCCATTTATACCACATGGGCACGAACACTTTACTGTGTAGAATGGTCATATATATATATATATATATATATATATACTGTGTAGAATGGTGATATATATATATATATATATATATATATATATATATATATATATATCACTGCGTAGAATGGTGATATATATATATATATATATATATATATATATATATATATATATATATATATCACCATTCTACACAGTAAAATGTTCGTGCCCATTTATACCACATGGGTCAATTAACAATGAAGATACGATTGGTCATATATTTTATTAAAATATTTTCAACGTAATGAACCCGATTTCTAAAACGATAAACATGTTCCGCGTTATATAGAGCGCTATCAATGTAATTGCTAACAAACATACTTGTAACACTGCCACAGTATACGCCTATGCATGTAGTTGTAGGGAACTAAGTTGTGTAAAGTTTAAAGGTGAAGGTTATATATATATATATGTTATATATATATATATATATATATATATATATATATATATATATATATATATATATATATATATATATATATATATATATATATATATATATATATATATATATATATATATATATATATATATATATTTAACACATTATTACTATTTTATTTACGCATGTTGATTATGATCGAAGTTGCACTGTTATTGGAAATGAAATAAAAATAAAAGGTTTAGTAATTTGCCTGACAGAGAATTCTCATCCACTTCAACCGATTTGATGTGGAAGACAGCAGTGGCTGTTCCAACGACAGTGTCAGCCTCAAGGATACCGCGACCGGAATTGAACTCTTCAAGTTCTGTGGCAATCATTTGCCAAGCGACGTGATGTCGTTGAGGAATGAGATGACGGTTGTCTTCGCGAGCGACAGTTCAGTGACAAAAAGCGGATTTGTCATCTCATACATGCCTTCCAGAAATGTTTTTGGTAGGTAATATGTACAATTTGATGGGGCGAGATGGTTTTTTGGGGTGTACTTGCTATTTTTTAAATACAAATAAATTAAGCCTCTCTGTCTTCGTCCACAGTTTAGCATAGAAGTGATCACATCAGAAAATACTGCACTGTTGGTGGTTGTTTTCGAGACCGACAGTTCAGTTACAACAAACGGATTTGTCGTCTCATATGTCGCTTCCTCTGAAGGGTTTGGTAAGAATCCTTGACAATGCAATAAAAAACATATGCGTATGTTTTGGCACAGGGAACATAAGTGTATTTTGGTTTTTATATTATCATATAAAATGTGGTGGTGCATACAACTGGTTTTGGTAACTTAATTGAGTTTCAAATATCCTTATTTTTTTAATAAGCATTTGTATGCACCCATGATATATGTACAAGTCTCATTTGATATTCAATAAATAAATAAATCAATCAATTCTTGTAATTGATTATATATATATATATATATATATATATATATATATATATATATATAATGCCTTTACGTGAAACCGTTGTAAATTTTTCTTTAGGAACTTTAATATGTAAATATGTTGTGGGAATTATATCAGAAAATCATAGACATTTATCAATTCAACCATATATATATATATATATATATATATATATATATATATATATATATATATATATATATATATATATTATATCAGAAAATCATAGACATTTATCAATTCAACCATATATATATATATATATATATATATATATATATATATATATATATATATATATATATATATAATATATATATATATATATATATATATATATATATATATATATATATATATATATATATATATATATATATATATATATATATATATATATATATGGTTGAATTGATAAATGTCTATGATTTTCTGATATAATTCCCACAACTTATTTACATATTAAAGTTCCTAAAGAAAAATTTACAACGGTTTCACGTAAAGGCATTCCTGTAGGATGTTGACATCTAAACATGTTTGTTCAAAATCAAGTTCAAATATACCCACCTTATTTTGAGCAGATACATATATGCAAGTATTTCCACAATGTTTTTTAAATGGCATTTATTGCATGATATGGACACATTGCTACCCCAATAAAGTTTTTAATTGGGTGTTCCGTTTGGACTGTTTGCTTATCTGGCTAAATTACCCATTGCGGATTTTTTCCTGTACGTTTTTCAAAATACAGGTTATTTCAGAGCTTGCCACTTAGATACCTGTAAATCACGATTAAGGTGTGACTGCCTTTAGGGTGGCTTCTACGATAGCGATCAATATTGGTCTTTGTAGAAGTCTCCCTGACCCATTAAAATATGCTTCGTTCTAAAACCACAGTTAGCCGAAGGGAATACTCGTGTTAATGCAGGTTTTGCATTTTGTATTTGTCTGTTTGTTTTTTAGTTACAATTAACAAATTAATTTAATTTTGTTTCCTTAAGATAAATGAACTTAAACTTGGATTTTGTTTATAAAAGATTGTCTTGTTATCGCTAAATGGGATAATATTATGTTTGTATTACTTTGGGTTCAATAAACTTTTTCCGATTCCGATTTGTAAAATATATATTTTACAGTATTTTACACTTCTCAATCCTGGATATTATAATGTCACGTCAAGTTTGTATTATTCTCATTTGGATAATATATAGA
Organism: Lamellibrachia columna; assembly: GCA_963662155.1. Lineage (NCBI taxonomy): Eukaryota > Metazoa > Annelida > Polychaeta > Sabellida > Siboglinidae > Lamellibrachia > Lamellibrachia columna. Next base: position 417,078 of record OY759261.1, on the reverse strand, counting down.
AGAATTGTGGCCAACACGTTACTTTCAGATGATTGGACGTGCACATTAGCAATGGTATATATGTAGATATGAGTGGTTTAATTCATAAGTTATCATTACATCTATAACCCAGCGACCGACTCCTGATATTAGGTCATCTTGAAGTCATTAAGTATTTGTGACATGATGAAATTGATCTACTAAATCAATAGTAATGATCAGTGTGACCACAACATGGATTTGTACTTGACTTGTGAATGTTGTTTTGGTGTTTTTGTTATTGCTGTCTAACATTTGTAGAATTACGTGTTGTGGCATAACGAGATTTTTCTAATCAATGTTGACATCTGTTGTGATACCTTTTTAGTGCAGCCTAGTAGGTTCCTCACAGTAAAATTCCGATAAAAATTTATATGTCTTGCTAACATGAATTAAACGAATGACAATTCGAAATAGTTATAACCCACACGAGTGCGTCATACCCTATATTACAACAGCATTCAATGCTTTGTGTACTCTGAATTGGTGTCCCGGTATCGTGAATAATAAATCCCATCAAGTACGAATTAATCCGCAGTCTATTGTCAGCAAATTGAAGTCAATACTGGTGTTATATCATATACGTGCAAATCGAAAGACAATTAGTAAGCCCTCAGTATGTAAAATAATAAAAACATCATTAGCACTGGTTGCCTTTGTTTAGCAACCATTAATTGTGGTGTAGTACCTCGTGCCTCATTTGAGCTATACTGACATTAAATCCGATCTCGTCAATAGACCTAGCAAAGCAAATAATGTACCTATACAATTTCATCGACACCCATAGACCCTATAAGTAGGCACAACAGTCATGTGTATGGATGTTTTTATTTAATGCTGTTCTAAATTATACACGTATTTAGAAACCAAACAGAACCATTTAAGCACCTGAACTATATTGTTAGACAGTGTGTAATACAACACCGCACATTCCTATGTCAAAATTGCTGATATTTCGAGAGGTACCGCCATGTATTTTACTGAAACAATCGAGCTCCCAAACCGCATACTCATATTTCAGTTGATTCATTATTCTATTAATGCACGCATGTCTAGCTTATACACAAAATAACATATCCAATCACACGGACAATCTTAACTAATTTGATATTTATTACTGTTTCGCGAATACATATACATACAAATTACTCCTCTACAAGCACAAAGTGTTTCTTTATTCATATTCACGAATTTTATTTATTTACATCAAGGAAGCATTATCTAGACACGCTTGTTTTTTCTTCATTGCAGGGTGTTCTGACAATATTGGTATATTGTCAAGTTCAAAAGGTAGTTTTGCCATCGAGCCAGACCAATACAAAGCAACAATGAGATGTCGGTGGAAAATTGTTGTTGAACCAAGCAAAGTAAGCTATTTATATACATATGTTGTATCTCATTACATTATATTACATGTGTTTATATTTATATTTACGCTGTCTCAGGGAATATAAAAACATAATCACACAAAACATTTACACGTACTTTTTAATTAAATTTTTTTTTGATATACACAGTACGACCAATAGTACTTTGACATTCCAGCAAATCATATAAACTTATACATAATTACATAAGTATTATATTATATTGACTTTAAAGTGCAAGTAATGAAATTATGGAAAAGATGTATGATATGTCACAACAAATTATTATTTAAGGGTAGATCAAAACGTATGAAACATGTTTGCTCGTGTTGACGCGTCAGTTGGACAAACACTTCTGATATCGCACGGTATCTATAATTTTTGCATGGAATGGTACCTAATAGACTACATTATAATTTAAATACATTTGTTCGGAGGGGATACCCTTTGTAACACCCATAGCTTTGAATGAAAATATGGTTGAAAACATGCGACGACGCGTCAGACGAACATTGAGGAGACAGTTTGCCTATTGAAAAATAAGCCTTTAATTAAAGTATTACAATTTAAACTTCATGCTATTTCAAAAGATTGCATTATACAAACTATTAATTTAAAACAACCTATATACATTATTAACTTGCTTTATTATTACACACATTTGACGAATGATCACAATTTTCTAATAATATATTTATTACATGTTATTTTAATGTGCAATAATATTTGTGCGAATGCTTTGCTTGGTACGTTATCTGCACATATCAAATGTTTTTCAGTATGTGATTTCAGACGTGACTTTCATGCCATCGCAAAAAGGGGCACCCCCTATTTTGCGGATTTTCTAGGTATTGGGGACATTTTGTCGTTTTTGGTTGGAGCAGTCGTTGAATAGTTCAAGACTCTTAGACTTTATTTAGTAGCTATTCTGATTAATTCAGTGTATTTGGACGCTACGAAGAAGCCATTAAATGTTAAGCGTGCAGCAGCTCTTGGCTGGAATATGAATGCTCCAGTAAGTGTTGTCTCGAAGATAGGTTGCTGATGCTGATGATTCATATTCAGGGCATGGAATCACTTCCATGAAATAGAACGAGTAAAGACACGACGTGGTGTTGGTTGGCAAAGGATAACAAGACCAATACATTGTTGTCTGAATGGTGTACATTTTAACTGGACACAGCTTTATTCCAAAGTGCTGTTCTCATATGAGTCCAGATATTGACTAGACTTTCAAGGTGGACACAATTGAACGTAGAGATGACCACGAGAGTCTAGGCAATATCTGTATTCATATGAAAAGAGCACATTGGAATAAAGAACGAATGTCCAGTTCAGATATTTTCTGCATCATTCAAGCAAGTTTGTTTTCGATGCCTGCCTTTTAGTTGAACTAGCACCGTTGGTCGTCTCCCTCTCTATCAAGCTGTATGGAGCCAGTTTCTTACTGTATAGATGAAGAATGTAACTCCATAAGCATTTCTCATTGATCATTGAAGAACTGTGGCATTCAAAGTTCGATTTCTGCTTAGGTAAGTAATCAGATATCGATCCTTTTGACGTGTTATTGTCGTTTGCTAATCACAACCATGTCGTATGTTCACTCGTTCTTTCTCTTGGAAGTGTTTCCATGCCCTGGAGATCACTCATGACTCACTCCCAGTACACCAACAACCATTATCTAGGACAACACTCCATGGAACTAAAATTATTCCAGAACTGAGAGACCTTAGTTATGAAGAACGCCTGAAAGAATGTGGTTTAACAACTCTAGAGACAAGGAGGTTAAGAGGAGATCAGATTGAAGTTTTTAAGATATTGAATGGGTATGAAAATATTGATAGAAATATGTTTTTCTCACTCAAGAAGGATAGCAGAACTAGAGGACTTGAGGTAAAATTAGTAAAGTATCAATGTAGATTGGACACCAGGAAGCACTCTTTCTCACAGAGGACAATAAATGAATGGAACAAATTGTCTACAGATTGTGTAACTGCTAGCAGCGTGAATATGTTTAAAAACAAGGTTGACACATATCTCAGGAGGGCGGGTTATAAGTAGATGAACATTGTTGGACTCTCGATAAGCCAATGGCTTCCATGTCCACTTGCCATCTGGGCCTTTTGCTTGGATGGCAAATCTTGTTAAATCTTGTTACGTTCTGTGCAGTTAAACGAATGGAGCTTCCGTATTTCTCCCGAGAGATTCTGCACGCTTAAATGTTTTTTCATTGCATTAGTATATACTGAATACATCAGAATAGCTACGACGTGTATTTTAACAGTTTGAAATATACAAAATGGCTCCAATACATTGAACATCCACAAAATATGAGGTGACCCCCTTTCTGCTATGACATAACGGTCACGCACATATTGAAAAAAACGCTTGATAGGTGCAGATAAAACGACAAACAAAGCATTCGCCCAAATATTAGCATTAGTATAATATAATCTAATATATAGATTGCTAGACAATTGTAATGCAGTATATCTGGTTGGTGATGTTTCACTCAAAACAGTGACATTAACGCTATTAGTTACAGATTCATATAATATCTGGCATACAACATCCATCACTGGAATTATAATCCGTGTGATCAATGTCAATGTCAGCTTCGGAATAGGTGGTCACATGATCTGTTTATTTGAATTAATATTCAATTTTGAACAGCAATAAATACAACCTCATCAAATTCGCCACTGAAAACAGCCAACATTTTCACATCATGGTTGTATTCCGGACAGCATCAACAATATTAAAATTAATCTGTCATGAACACAACTTACAGGGAAGCTAGGGAAAATATGTGCTATATCATAAATATATACAACTTAATAATAAACTTACATGCATGTGTGAAATACGTTGCTACACATTTAGTTTAACTGTGTGATTCTTACACCAATGCGAATATCATGCTTTCATTCTAATACTATTAATCGTCAAATCAGCAACCAGGTATTACGATTTCCATAAAAAAAATCACAATACCCGGATTACTTTGACATATATATATATATATTGTCGGCATTCTTTTGAAATAATCAAGCGACAAAATATATAAATCTATAACGATGAATATATGCATAGCATGACTCCTGCTGGACCAGTGTTGATAATTTGTTTCACTTGCTTATAGATAATTAAATTGGACTTTGTGAGATTCGACGTGGACAACTGGGCAAAGTATCCGACTCGCCCCTTTAATGTTTACAATGGAGCGACGAGTGCCTCTTCACGGTTGGCCACATTTGGTGGTAGAACTTTGCCGAATGCAATTTTTTCCAGCAACAACACTCTGTTTGTATCTTTCGAATCCTACCACCGCTATCACAGCATTCGTGTGAACGGTTTCAAAATCAAGTACACTGCTTTGGAATTCAACTACAGTAAGTTGTTTTGAGAGCATTAAAACAACTTGAGTAGTATATTATCAACACATAGCTAATTCCAAATATCTACACATGTTAGACATGTTAAGTAGAAAAAATGGCTTTGACTGATATTTGTTTTAATAATTACATGCATGGTAATTTGACGTAATATTACGTTCGATTTGTTCGCGTTTTCTCCAGAAAATGTTGATTGACGTGGAGGACCCACCGATAATGCCTATAAGAAGCGATCATTATAAAATTATAATTCACGAATTCATGAATTACTTATTATTTTATGAAAATGCGACCAACGAATTACTCTACCATGCCATGTGTATTACAATGTTTCTTTGTGCGTTCAAACTTGGTTTGAAGAAAATCTTTACTCAAGTATGAAAATATGTTACGCGTCTTGCATTCGATCGCATTCAGTGATCACAGTAACACGCCGACAAGAAAAAGTATAATAGATCGAACATTTGTATATTTCAGACGCATGCAATGGCACTGGGGCTACGCTAAGCGGAGATGAAGGTCATATATGGATGAATATACCAGTGTATACAAACAATGCGTATTGTCAGTGGCAGATCAACGTGGCATTCGGAAACGTTTGTGAATTTTCCATTGGATATTAGTTTAAATACATACAACTCCTTCGAAACATGGTCATAAATATGTGCTCCGATATATATATATATATATATATATATTTATATATATATATCTATATATATATATATATATATATATATATATATATATATATATATATATATATATATATATATATATATATATATATATATATATATATATATATATATATATATATATATATATATATATATATATAGTGAGCATGTGAGAGAAACGTAATTGATCGATGGCCGGTACTACATATTGGCGCCACTTCGAAACGATAACACGCTTGATATCACTAACATAATAATATGCCAAATGCAAAATACGAATAAAAAGATCAATATAAAATGTAATTGATGGTGGGTCACTAAAATAAGCAATCACTTGTAAAGCTAGTGACCCGACATACACAAACGTATCAACAGAAGATGTCTCCCGGCACAACACCGATTTTTGGTAATGTTGTTAAAAAAACATGCTATCATGGTCTCATGATCTAAGGAAAGATTAAATAATTACTATATGAAATCAAAGTGACTATGAAGTATTGCGTACGCTAATGTAGGAGTTTGCGAATGAAGTTTGATTGACATTACTAAAAGTTTTTTCGTTTGTCTGACAGAGAGTGCTTCTCCACTTCAACCGAATTAACGTGCAAGACAGTAGTGACTGTTCCAACGACAGCGTCAGCCTCAAGGACACCGCGACAGGAATTGAACTCTTCAAATTTTGTGGCAATCAGTTGCCGAACGATATAATGTCATCGACCAATGAGATGACGGTTGTCTTCTCGAGCGACAGTTCAGTTACAAAGAGCGAATTTGTCATCTCATACGAAGCTTCCAAGAATGTCTTTGGTAAGCAACATCTCCTACGCGTATAGTGTAGATATTCTAAAATATTTGTATAGGTAATTCTCCATGGCACGTAACAGCATAGAAGAATAACTACCATGAAGAAACCAAAGAGGTAGACGATGGGGTAGACTGACAGCATGAAGCAATGGAGCAATACAGCTACTACATGTTATACATTGTTATACATTATATATTGTTATTCCTTTCAATCAAAATAATGTATCTGCAAAAAGGAAGCATTGAGGTGTGATGATGACTACAGTTGCTGTCTAGTACGATATGTCAGTACGTTGTATACAAGGAAACCGAAAGAGTGTCGTAACACTTACAACAATGTTAATTCTGATATGATATAATTCAAGAATTCGCATCAACTTATTGTGTACTTCACGCATGTTGATCAAGAATAACAATTAAACGTATGAACAAATACGCATATTAAACTACGGCCCATTTATCTAAGCAAAGTTGATATTGATATTTATCTTTTTCACAGGGTGTTCTGGTCGCATCGGCATGTTATCCCATTCAAAGGGCGGTTTTGCCATTCAGCCAGACCAATATAAAGCAAAAATGAAATGTCGGTGGAAGATTGTTGTTGATTCAAGCAAAGTAAGCCATTTATTATATAATTTGTGTACCAAGATACTGACATGAACACGATTTTTTTATATAGAAAATGTATAAATAAATAATCTTCACGTCACAACTATAATATATATATATATATATATATATATATATATATATATATATATATATATATATATATATATATATATATATATATATATATATATATATATATATA
>OY759261.1:405000-407500 GCA_963662155.1 Lamellibrachia columna | reverse complement strand
CTCTTTCAACAAGTGACGCTTATGATTATAGTTTGGGCTAGCTATTGGGTATGGGTTTACGTTAGTGTTCGGAGTAGAGAATCCTAACCGGTTGGTTGAACACGATTTGTTTGTGAAAAAACCTTGTATGATTAATAGGTAATGCTACTTTGGTTGAAGAAAGTGTCCACACTCCGGTGGTGGAAAATCACTTATGCATGACATTGTCGAGGCCGGGAAATAGACTAGAGGGGCTTGTGATAGGGGTTTCAACCTTAATCCCATTTGTTTTTGGGAGCAAAACTTAGGCATTGATACACGTTGAGAGCGAACAAGTTATAGCTAAAACTATGTAATGTACATAATTGTAAGTGATGTTGGCCGGTCTATTCATCTTTCAGCCTTGACTCAGGTATGCTTTTCTATTTGACTGCACCAAACATCGTAATCCATCACATTGCCCACTTTTAATCTGCAAGATATCTTCGTTTAAGTGAGCATGTCACAGTTGTCCGAAATTGTATATCATTGACTGTGCTAAAGGCTGATGAATCATTGCCAACAACGTACTGTCAGTTGTCTATCATAATTATCAGCGATGAAAGTAATGAATATGAGAGGTCTTACAATGGGACCTTGGGGAAACCTTCCGTTGATGGATTTTGCTCCAGAGATCATTCCACTGCTGGCAACTGTCAGAACGACGTTCGTCATGTAGTGTTTTAGCAAGGAAGCAGCTTTCCTGTAATGTCTGCCGCCGGAAAAAAAAAGTATTCATACATTATTGGGATGTTAAATACGCATAGCGAACAACGTGCGTAAGGTGTACATATAATCCACTCGTTTTATGAAGACAATATGGTTATTTCCGTAGGTTGTTCTGGCTGTATCGGCACGTTGTCAGGTTCAAATGGCAGTTTTGCAATCGAACCAGACCAATACAAAGCTTCAATGAAATGTCGGTGGAAGATTGTTGTCGATTCAAGCAAAGTAAGCTATTTGTGGACTATTCACAGGCACGCATGCACGCACGCACGCACGCACGCAAGCACGCAGGCACGCACTCGCGCACGCAAGCACGCATACAAACACACACACAAACGCACTCATACATTCGCACATGTGCACACATGCACGCATGCACGCACGCACGCACGCACGCACGCACCCACCCACACACAAACACACACACACACACGCACACACACACACACACACACACACACACACACACACACACACACACACACACACACACACGTATGTACATGCACGTTTTGCTTTACACTATATTACGATTCACGTGATACTTTACTTTCGGTGTTTTAGAAATTAAAGCGACAAACGATGTTAATATTAAGTTGTTGAAGGAGAATTGAACAATGGCAAACTTCATTATTCATCTTCATTTCTTCCATGCCGAAATGGTTGATGTTGTATGAGTAAGCATCAAATCAACAATATATTTCTGACCATTTCCTATTTGTATAAAACATTTCTACATAAAATAATTGAAATTGAACCTTCATTGATTATGAGTACTTGTGTTCATTCAATTGCAGATAATTAAACTAGACTTTGTGAGATTCGAAGTGGACAACTGGGCAAAGTACCCGACTCGACCCGTTAATATTTACGATGGTGGGACGATTGCCTCAACACGACTTGGCAAATTTGGTGGTGGCACATTACCGAATACCATATTTTCCAGCGACAGCACTGTGTTTGTATCTTTTGAATCCTACTTCAGCTATCACAACACTAACGTGAGCGGCTTCGAGATTAAATACACTGCTGTTGAATTCAACGCCGGTAAGTTGTATTATTAATCCCAATATCAACATACTATGTTATATTTTTAGAAAACATGTTTGTGACTAATGTGGTTTAAATGGGAATATCCGTGATAATTGGAAGTATTACATAATTAGTGCATGATTTATTCAAGTTTTTGGTTGTCACGTTAACTATTTGGAACGTTCAAATGTTCAAGTTGGTAGATATAATATGAGTACCGATTGTCTTTACGACTATTGATATTATTCGCTCTCAATCAACGGGGAACAGAGGAAGAATAGTACCAGAATTCGTGGTGAAGGCTGCCTATGGGAGTACGTTATGTCAGTGCATGTATGTAGAAGCGTACGGATTGATGAAACATCTTATAATCTCCTAAGCGTACGGATTGGTGATAATACATAGCTCTTTGGCTTTCATGCGCCAGTAAGCTATGGTTCCACAATATGTTGGTGCTATATAAGTAATCATATTGCACAGTATAGCACATACCAAACATACCATATTGCAAGTGCTGATGCAGCTTAATCTAAATAGGGCGATTATCATATTTAGCAGCTACATTAAGCGTTGTTGTTTAAACGTTAGATGTGACGAACATGGTCAATAAACAGTGAACAGACAACACGTCAACGAGAAGAATAAAAAATCGAACTCTTGTTCATATTTCAGAGGCATGCGATGTCAACGGTGCAACGTTAATCGGTGAGCAAGGTCACATTTG
>OY759261.1:320000-402500 GCA_963662155.1 Lamellibrachia columna | reverse complement strand
TAACTTTTAATTGATTAATTTAATTAAAATTCAAGATATTGTCCCATTAAATAAAATTAAAGTAACCTCATACATTGATCAGATCAATTAAATAAAAATGTTATTCAATTAACCTCCCAAATTCTTTAATTAAATAAAATGCACAAATAATTTCATTTGAATTGCCAATTAAATCATGTGTTGGTATAAATGTTTATACATTTAAACCAGTTAGAAAATCACAAGACTTGTAAGAGAGATGTATTTTGTAAGTTTGAAATTTGTTCTCACAATAGTTACACGCCGATACTTTTCTTCGTGGGGCATTTGAACACATTTAAAACATGTTGTAGATACTTGTTAAAAATTATGTTACAAATTTTAAAAATTATCTTAAATAATTTAACAGCTGTGGCTGAAGATTGGCTGGTGTGGGGTTTTCTCCTGTACTAAAACACAAAATTAACAAAACCAGGAAAATACATACATAATTTTTATGCACCAAGTTGTTACTTATGCAATGTTTTATACTAAATCATTAGATTTCCCTTTAACCATTTGCAATTAAATATGTGTAAACTATTTTATACCAGTCACTATGACTGGCTTTTGATTTATGTTGGCACTGTAAAAAGATCCCAAACTGTTGCTATATTTCCTTTTCCTACATCTCCCCATTAATGGTTATATGTACACATAAGAATTATAGATGCATGTGCCCACTTGGCTGCAAGTTGCCTGCCACAAATGCTTATTGTAAACATATATTTGCCGAAGCCAAGATTAGCCATCAACTTATCACCTACCAGAGTATATTCTATTGTATTGACCATCCCTCCAATTCCAATTCAGCCCATCCCAGTTGGTACAGTGTATAATATTATGTGCTCTGTGATGTTATCCCTCCCATCCACACATGCCTGATCCTAATCTCTCTCACGCTAGAGATTGTAATAGTGTTTGAAGGCCTTTTAAAAAAAAACTGGATAACGTCGCTGTGAGTTATCCAGTAATATATTTAACTGTTAAATGAGCGCTTAATTAAGAGATAATTGGGAATTTGTCAATTTAGGTAAATTAAATTTACCCCTGTTGGTAAAGCTAATTACGTAAATTATATTAAATCAGCCTTTCTGGAAAAGTTAATTAATTAAATTAACTTAATTTAGTTGATCAAATTAACAAAATAACAATTAACAATTATATTTAACCCATGCCTGACACAGACACATGTATATATATATATATATATATATATATATATATATATATATATATATATATATATATATATATATATATATATTCAAATAATGTATTATCTTACGTCCTGTCCTCTTTGCTTACTTTCAATGGTTTAGATTAGAATGACGAATGGTCGGAATTCCGGTAAACTAACACTACCTAGAAAAACTGATATTTCAACGTTCGATGTTCGTTTTGTTATATTTAGTTGCAACTACTTCATCAACCGCTCTCCCCATTAACACATTGAACCGTGCGACATGAATAACATGTGTGTGCCACCGAACGTAATTACATATTGGGGTGGGGAGCAATGGTCTAATGGTTAGAGCACTCGCCTTTTGATCGACAGGAGAGTGGTTCGATTCCACCTTAGCCGTTTCGAAGCATGGGCAATTTCGTTCACCCAATCTTCCTGTGACTTTCGGAAGAGGCAGTACAATCCGTTGATCCCTTCTGCCTGGTGTCTGTGCCAGGGAAGTATAAGATTAAATGCAAAACATTAAAATGGAAATGGAAAAAAACATGTGATGGACTAATTCTAGAGAAGGACACTCTTCAATAAACCATCAGTGCAATATCTTTGTAGGATTTTGCTGAGTAATTATCCAAAATATAGCCTGTGTGTGTGTATGTGTGTGTGTCATTTACAAATACGTCCATTTCATGTTTGTCTTCTTTGTTGTAAAAATTGAATGCAGCGGAGAGAATTTTCTTCTCGTGAGTTAATAGTCGCACTGGATTGCTGCGTCTTGTGTATAACCAGCCTGGACGTGAGACCACTGTTTGAATCTCCTGACAAGTTGATGCCAGCACTTGGTGCTTTCTATTAACACAGACACATACTTGCAAATGTCGTGTGTAATTCTAGATGAGTTAGTGTGCGATGGCGTTTGCACTGACTTGACACTTGAAGTGGAAGTGTTCTGTTAATGAAACGGTTGAACGTCTGCCATGCTCTTTGCTTAGAGTGGGAAACGTCGTTCGACTGTACAATTTCGGTCCAGTGCGCCTACTTTTTTCCACCCAAGCACAGGAGCAAAGCGCGATACTTGTCGTGTGCGTGTTTGTTCTTGTAGATGACACGATTTCGTCGAATTGACAATATTGATGCTGTCCGGAGGTTTCAGAAATGTGAAGGCTGCGTCTGTTTCTGTTGTATTGGTCAGCTTCCAGAAATTCCATTAAAAAGAATTGAATAATAGCAAACCACATTATTCATCTTCACTTCTTCCATGCCGAAATGGTTGACGTTATATGAGTAAGCATCCAATCAACAATATATTTCAAACCATTTCCTATTTCTATGACATATTTCTACATAAAATAATTGAAATTGAACCTTCATTGATTATGAGTACTTTTGTTCACTCAATTGCAGATAATTAAACTAGACTTTGTGAGATTTGACGTGGACAACTGGGCAAAGTACCTGATTCGCCCCGTTAACGTTTACGATGGAGCAACGGAAACCTCACCACGACTGGGCAAATTTGGTGGTGGTACATTGCCGAATACCATATTTTCCAGCGAAAACACCCTGTTTGTGTCTTTTGAAGCCTACTTCAGCTATCACAACACTAACGTGAGCGGTTTCGAGATTAAATACACTGCTGTTGAATTCAACTACGGTAAGCTGTATTGAGTGCAATCATATTCCTTTTGTGTACATTAACATCATATTAATCCCAATTTCAACAAATGTTATATATTTTTTTGAGAAAATGCTTGTGACTAATTTGTGTTTTGATAAGTATTCCGTGATAATGTGTAGCATTACAGCAACTCTATGATTTGTTCAAGTCTTCTCCATAATATTGTGATTGCTGTCAACACTAATATACGCTAATAGTTAAGATATACAGGAAGCGCTAGCTATTTAGACGTATTTAATCGATTTAAGTTATATCTATGTATATATATATATATATATATATATATATATATATATATATATATATATATATATATATATATATATATATATATATATATATATATATATATATATATATATATATATATATATATATAACAAGATTTAACAAGATTGCCATCCCAAACAACAAGTTCCAGATGGCAAGTGGACAAGGAAGCCATTGGCTTATCGAGAGTCCAACAATTTTCTCATCTATGTGTAGCCCGCCCTTATCAGATAGCTGTCAATTCTATTTTTAAACATATTCACACTACTAGCATTAACACAATCATTTGGCAGTTTGTTCCATTCATTTATCACCCTCTGTGAGAAAGAGTACTTTCTCATGTCCAACCTACACTGTTCCTTAACTAATGCTGCTTTGTGTCCTCTGGTTCTACTGCCTTCTTTAAGTTTGAAGAACATATTCCTATCAACATCCTCATAACCGTTCACTATTTTGAACACTTCTATTTTGTCTCTTCTTAGTCTCCTGGTCTCTAGTGCTGTCAAACCACATTGTAATAAGCGACTTTCGTAACTAAGGTCTCTCAATTCTGGAATCATTTTAGTTGCTCTTCGTTTTATTCTTTCTAGCTTGTCTATGTCCTTTTTACGATACGGCCTCCATGCTTGAATACAATATTCCAAATGTGGTCTAACTATTGCTTTGTATAGGGGTACAATTAGCTGTTTCTCCTTATATATATGATAGTTCTCCTAATTATCCCTAGAATTTGATTTCCTTTCGAAGCAGCAATCCCACATTTCTCTGAAGCTTTCATGTCAGCACTAAATGTTACTCTTAAGTCCTTTTTCTTGTGTGGTTCTACTTAGTACAGCATCCCCCATTTTATATTCTTCGTCCATGTTTCCGTGTCCTATGTGTATACATTTACACTTCCCAAAATTGAATAACATTTGCCATTTTTCTGACCATTTAACTAATTTATCTAGATCATCCTGTAAACTGTGGTTATCTGTATCATTAGTAACCTTTCTGAATACTTTTGTGTCATCTGCAAATTTGAGTACTTTGCTAGATATATCATCTTCCAAATCATTTATATATATTAAAAACAGTGTAGGGCTTAATGCTGATCCCTGTGGTACCCCACTCAAAACAGATTTCCAGTTTGAAATCTCACCATCTACTATTACTCTCTGTCTTCTGTGTGTAAGCCACTTTTCTATCCAGTTGATTACATCATTACCTATACCATGGGCTTTTAGTTTAAGTAACAATCTTTGATATGGCACTTTATCGAAAGCTTTCTGAAAATCTAAGTGAACAACATCTACTGGTGACCTACCCACTTTGTAATTTCTTCCAAAAAACATAAGAGATTGGTTAGACATGACCTTGCTTTTAGGAACCCATGTTAAGATGTATTTATTAATTGATGTTTTACAAGGAATTCCACCATGGGGTCTCTAATTAATGTTTCGAGTAATTTGAGTAATTATATGCGAGTTACCCGGCGTCGGACGGTGATAAAAGGCTGCACGGGATCCAGTGTGGTGCCAGTCACAACGTATATGAAGGTCTCTCCACGGACTTTTACGCCTACTGAATCGTGGTTGCCAGTGTAGTGTAGGTACGGCAGAGGACAGTACTAACACTTTATTGAAAGCTTTCTGAAAATCTAAGTAGACAACATCCACTGGTGACCCGTCATCTACCCACTTTGTAATTTCTTCCAAAAAACTTGAGATTGGTTCGACATGACCTTGCTTTTAGGAAACCATGTTGAGATGTATTTATTAATTTATGTTTCACAAGGAATTCCACCATGTGGTCTCTAATTAACGTTTCGAGTAATTTACATACAACTGATGTTAAACTCACTGGTCTGTAATTTTCTGGCTTGTTCCTCGATCCCTTCTTAAATAGCGGCGTAATATTTGCTTCTTTCCATTTAACAAGATTTAACAAGATTTGCCATCCAAGCCATAGGCCCAGATGGCATGTGGACAAGGAAGCCATTGGCTTATCGAGAGTCAAACAATGTTCGTCTACTTATAACCCGCCCTCCCAAGATATGTGTCAATTCTGAAGGAACTACTCCTTCTTCTATTGTTAAACAATTTTGCAAGTGGTGTATTAATTTGCTCAACAATTTCCTGTAGCAGTTTTGGTGGTATCCCATCAACTCCAGGTGATTTATTATCTTTCATCTTCTTAATTTTCTGTGCTATCATTTCAGGAGTTACAAATAATTGCCCTAAATGTTCTGATTTATTGCCCTCAAATTTAGTAAATGGGACTGGAAGTGAGCTGATATCTTCTGTGGCAAAAACTGAGCTGAAATACTCATTCAGGACCTCTGCCATTTGAAACCAGTCTGACATTATGTTTCCCCTGTTGTTTTCCTGTGGTCCGACCTTATCTCGAACTTTCTGTTTACTCCTTACAAAAGCATATAAACTCTTGCTGTCATTTTTTTTATATTACCTGCCAATTTTTTTCAAAGGTTCTTTTAGATTTTCTAATTTCAGAGCCTCTTTGTAATTTCATAGTCTTCATCCTTTCTGGTACGCCTATACACCCTCCACATAGTTTGCTTAAACACTATTTTTCTAATAGCTTCTTTTGACAAATGTTTCTTTCTAGACCGTTTTCCTTGTTTTTTGAAGGGAACAAATTTATCGATGATACTCTCAATTTCATATTTTAGAATATTCCAACATTCGATTGCGCTCTCATTCATCAGCATGTTATTCCAATCTAGCTATGCTAAGTATTTTCTCATATCATCAAATTTACCTTTGTGGAAGTTTCTCCAATACGTTTTTTTATTTTTACTTTCTGATTTTACTTTGATGTAAAAATGTATTTGATTGTGGTCACTGTTACCCAATGTTTCATGTATTTTTACATTGTCCACTAATTCGTTTTGTGATGAGAAAACTATATCTAATACATTTTCTGCCCTGGTTGGTTCTAGCACGTGCTGAGTAAGGAAGGTATCCTGAATGAAAAATAGAAATCGTTGGTCCTCACCCCCTGTACTCTCTAGAGATTTCCATTGTATGTGTCCATGGTTAAAATCTCCCATTATGATACATTCCCCTTTAGTAACTTCCTTTATAGCATTTTGTATTTTTGTGTTATCCTCTTCGTTTATGTTTGGACTTCGGTAAACTAATCCAATAGTTAATTTTGAATTTCCTGAAACTATTTTGCACCAAACAGCTTCATCTTAATTAGATTTTTTTTTAAATTTTATTTCATCAGCCTGAATAGATTCTTTAACATATAAAATAACTCCCCCTCCTCTTCTTCCCATTCGATCTCTCCTAAACATTACGTATCAGCATCTGTTATATCTGTGTTGGCCCATGATTCAGTAATATCAATTATGTGAGGGTCAATATCTTCTACCATAATGTTTAATTCGTTTTTCTTATTTACTATACTCCTCTAGCATTTAAACACACGCATAAATATATATATATATATATATATATATATATATATATATATATATATATATATATATATATATATATATATATATATATATATATATATATATATATATATATATATATATATATATATATATACACGTATATATGTATATATATATATATATATATATATATATATACGTGTATATGTATATATATATATATATATATATATATATAAATATATATATATATATATATATATATATATATACACGTGTATATATATATATATATATATATATATATATATATATATATATATATATATATATATATATATATATATATATATTAATGTGTTCTCCTACACCTAGGATACAATGTCAAACCGAAAGCCTCACAATGAAATTACGGAGTTAACTTAAAAATATATAATAATAAATATTTCAATTTTATGCGACATATATCTTAAATGCATATGCCTGTTTCTGTTAACAAAAGAACACAAATGCTCTCGTTAGTAGTGTAATGTCTCCTTTGGTTTCCTATTTGTCATCGTGTTATTTTCAAGATGTTTGCAATTACTATTTATGATGCCTTTTCATAAATGCAACCGGCATATACAGAGCTCTGTTCATCCTACCGGAAAGCCTAGTTCTGATCAAAGTACTGTTCCCTAATTTGAAACAAGCATTGGAACTAGGGATGCTTTCGATTGTCTCGCTAACTATTTGGAACTTACTGTTAGTTATATTCTTGAAAAAGTTCATCAATTTGGTAGATATAATGTGAGTAAAGATTGTCTTCACGATTATTCATATTATTTACTCTCAAATCAACTAGCGAGCAGAGGAAGAAACCTGGTTAAGGCTGCCAATGGATGTAATTATATATATATATATATATATATATATATATATATATATATATATATATATATATATATATATATATATATATATATATATATATCAGCGGGATAATAGCAACAATTCACTTTTCGTTAAGATATGTCTCTTACACTGATTATCCTGCTTAGCCCCTTAGCGATTTCATCCTTAAGTTTAACTTTAACAAGTATACCGATTTAATAATACGTAGCTCTTTAGTTTTGAAGTTCCAATAGGCTAGGGTTCCACAATATTTAGGTGCTATATAAATATTCGTATTGCATAGTATAACTCACACCATACATATCCTATTGCTAGCGCTGATGTAGCTTAATGTAAATAGGGTGATGACCATATTTAGCACCTATATGAATCGTTGTTGTGTGAACGTTAGATGTGACGAACATGGTCAATAAAGAGACAACACTTCAACGAGAACAATAAAAAACGAGCTCATATGCATTTTTCAGAGGCATGCGATGTCACCGGTGCAACACTAATCGGTGAGGAAGGTCATATTTGGATGAGAGCACCATTGTATCAGAACAATCTTCATTGTCAGTGGCAGATCAAGGTGAAACTTGGAAAGGTACGTATTGCGTATAATCTATCGCAATGTTACGTCAAAGTAATATATAGGACATACATTTCTAAATTTTAGGAAATATTTAAGGAAATATAATCTTTTAGGAAAAAACTGCTTACTTTGACGATTCATGTGTAACATATATATTACATGGGATGCATGTTGTGCTCAAAAGTAATATCATACGTAATATTATACGAACAAACGTTGCCCAAACTTGTTACAAGTTCACTTGTTTGCCTGACAGAGAGTGCTCCTCCACTTCGAGCGATTTCATGTACAAGAAAGCATCAGCTGTTCCAACGACAGTGTCAGCCTCACGGACACCGCGACGGGAATTGAAGTATTCAAGTTGTGTGGACATCAGTTACCAGACGACGTGATGTCGTCAAGCAATGAGATGACAGTTGGGTTCACGACCGGCAGCGCAATTACAACAACGGAATGTGTTATCTCATACATGGCTTCATCTGAAGCCTTTGGTAAGCATCCCTGGCAATATCAATACATACAAACAATATATATATATATGTATATACATAATGAAGCACAGTGTGATGACAAATATGCACATATGCGTCAGAATTGTATCAAACATTAGAACTAGGAATTGTTTTCGGTTGCCGCGCAAACTATTTGAAATTTATATATGTTAGCATATATACATATATATATATATATATATATATATATATATATATATATATATATATATATATATATATATATATATATATATATATATATATATATATATATATATATATATATATATATATATATGCTAACATTCATAAAGCACCATCACCACAAACTTGTCGTAATACCTATTTCTATATTGATGTATATGTGGTACAATCCAGGATACTACACGATAAGTTCTAATTTTCCTCATGCCTTCCGACAAAGAAATAAAACTAATTAATAATATGGACAAATAATTTGAATATGATATGCACGTTGTGGACTAATTGTGTAAGTTGTGAATGCAATCCTCAAGTTATTTTAAAGAAAATATGTTGATTTGCTTCGTCACAGGGTGTTCAGACAGTATTGGCGTGCTGTCAACGACAAAAGGCGGTTTTGCCATTGAGCCAGACCAGTACAAAGCAACAATGAGATGTCGATGGAAGATTGTTGTCGAATCAAGCAAAGTAAGTTATTTGTGCAGAGGGCGTTCGTGCGTATTAATATATATTATGTTATGTGTATATATATATATATATATATATATATATATATATATATATATATATATATATATATATATATAAATATATATATATATATATATATATATATATACATACATGTATATATATGTATATATATACATGTATATATATATATACATATATATATATATATACCTGTATATATATATATATATATATATATATATATATATACATATATATATATATACATACATATATATATATGTATATATATATATATATACATGTATATATATATATATACATGTATATATTTACAAATATATATATATATATATATATGGAAGATTGTTGTCGAAACAAGCAAAGTATATATATATATATATATGTTCAAACAATATATTATATTAAGTTCTATCTTCTTTGCCTACTTTCAACGGTTTAGATTACCGAATTGTCAGAATCGAATTGTATTGATAAATGTGTACTAGCACAATAATCACGTCTCGTGAATGTAACTTATTTAGTTGGTACGGACGCCTATTAAAATAGGTGTGTTTACGGTAAACCGACCTTACCTAGAAAAAAGGGCGGGCCCTATTTTATCTGATATTTCAATGTTCGTTTTGTTACATTTAATTTCAACTGCTTTATCAAACCCTCTCCCCATTAATTCATTGAACCGTGCGACATAAATAACATATGTGTGCCACCGAATGTAATTACTAATTTGGTTCCGCATATATATATATATATATATATATATATATATATATATATATATATATATATATATATATATACATATATATATATATATATATATATATATATATATATATATATATATATATATATATATATATATACATATACATATATATATATATAAATATATATATATATATATATATATATATATATATATATATATATATATATATATATATATATATACAGATTGACAATATTTTACATCACTACATTGTTCCCGTATTTAAAAGGCTCGTCCACAGTCATTGTTCCTACCCCAATATTATACGATGATTTAAGTGTGCAAGAATACTCGTCTACTATGTATGCAAGTGTTTCATTTGCCTATGCATCAATGGCTTGGACCTCTTTTCTTTATGATTCATAAAAAAATCCTGAAAACTATATATATATATATATATATATATATATATATATATATATATATATATATATATATATATATATATATATATATTTATATATGCTTACTTACTTACTTATGTCATCCACTTAATGTAGTGATATGATAATATAGTGAGCATGACATTGCCGGCCAATGTATTGATCATAAAAGAAGAACTGTCTTAAAAGTGTTGTCCATATATATGGTGTACCACAAATGCTACGAGAGGGCGACCATGCTGCATTGTATTAACCCAGCTCTGAGGCCATATGACAAGTTTTATATCCATGAATTTGAAGATTCGTTGTAGAAGGCTAAATGTCCCTACATTTTGCAACTGATGAACACGCGTGTTCATAGAAATATCATTAGCCAAGTGAAATCCTGATAAGTTCATGTCAGCTTTGTGCTTTCTTTTAGCAAATACACATCTTTTTGGAAATGTAGTGTGAAGTTCTGGATGAATTGGTAAGCGATTGCACAAGCACTGATTAGGCACTTGTGTAGGTGTGCTACCAATGGATCGGTTGAATATATGTCATGCCCTTTGACTAGAGTGGGAAACGTCGTTCGACTCCACAATTTCGGTCCAGTGCGCCTTCTTTTTTCACCCAGCCACTGGAGCAATGCGGCGTTAGCTGTCGTGTGCGTGTTTTTCTTGTAGATGACATGATTTCTACGTATTGACAATATTCGTTGTCCCAACAAGGGATGTGCTGCATGCAACATACTCCAGGAACGTTTGACTTTGCTGTATGCGGTATGCTATTTTGGCGGCGTCGACGTTGATGCTGTCTGGAGGTTGCAGACACTTGAAGGCTGTGTCTGTTTCTGCTGCATTGTTCTTTCCTCGGCTCCCGGAAGTTCCATCATATGGCACGTTTGCTTGGCGTTTGAACAACCAACAATAATGGGAAATAAGCGGCGGTCGCTTTTGTGACCATTGAAACTGTTCAAGGACACGACTATCTGGTAGAATGTTTCCTCTGTAGTGAAAAAAGTACGCGATATATGTGTTCGATGTTGTATTCCAACGTCCATAGTGGAATGTGTCTAGTTCCTTAAAGCCCGCCATATGGATACCGATTCATTACTTGCCAACATATCGGCGACTATTTTTTAGTTGGCAACTAATATGTAATCGTTATGTGTAAGTTCTCCATCAACAGTTGGCAACACTTTTTACTTCTTTTGACTTCTAAAAAAAATGGATGACCGATGGGCATTTGTCAACTACAAATTTTTGGCGACTAAAAGTCGGTATGTGTGCGCCGGGCTTTAGAATGCGTAAAATTGTCAGATAGTTGGTAGAAGCATTCACCGACACTGTAAAGCCCGATTATTCAATTGCCAACATGTTGGCGATTACTTTTTCAGTTGGCAACACAAATGTAATCGTTATGTGTATGTTCTCCACCAACATCTGAAAAATCGGTCGGCCGACGCATACAAACTGTTGAGACTAAAAGTCGGTATGTGAATGGCGGGTTTTATTGCGACCATATCCGCATTTTTTGTGTTGGCAGTTGAGGTCGACGGCGTACACGCAGGCGGAGCTGACAGTTAGAAGTGCTGTTGCATCCAGCTTCGTTGGTCGTGGTTTGTCAACGTTGACAATGTTAGTACTTTATGCTTTCACGGCATGTAATACGAGAGACCATTGTGTGGCTTCGTTGACGAAGGTTGCCAGGCCGTGGTGTCTGCTAGCACTACGCGCTGCTAGTCCGAAACCTGGCAGGTTGTCTGATGTTTTTCAATGCGTTTCACGGAGAAGGAATGCGATTGTGTTGTTGGTGTTCTGTGTGTTCAATCATACTTAGCTTGATGGTAGTAAGGACCTCAACGTCCAACTGCAATATGGTGACACTTTTGATCTTTCGACGGATATTTCCGCCCGCCCGGAAGAATATGTGATGCCAGGCGAAGGTTCACCACATTTGACGATGGTTCGGCTGCTGATTTGTTGACGGCATCAGCTTCATAACTGACGTAACGTAAGCTAGTACTAACAGTGTAGAGGGTCGTAGATGATGCTACCGACACTGCTCCATATAACAGTATATAGGCAACGCTGGCGAGGACGTAGTCACACCGGCCGACATGAGCTACTCCATCGTTGACGCTCTGATTATCTTTGTATGAACAAGTTTGTCGTTAGTTTTTCTCCCTTAGATCATGCAAAGATGGTTGTACC
The DNA here is from genome assembly GCA_963662155.1 of Lamellibrachia columna. Taxonomy (NCBI): domain Eukaryota; kingdom Metazoa; phylum Annelida; class Polychaeta; order Sabellida; family Siboglinidae; genus Lamellibrachia; species Lamellibrachia columna. Next base: position 389,934 of record OY759261.1, on the reverse strand, counting down.
TGGATTAACATAGGAAGGTATTACTAGAGACAATGGCAAATACCTAACCTAACTAGTTGTGTTGGCCCGTTACCTGAAACACACCTATTTTTGCTGAGTTCTTATCAGAGACAAGTGTGAAATATTTCATCGTCAACTGTTCCTTCCAATATGTCGAGTTAACATGAGTAAAATATGTATAAGTATGACAATTTCGAAATAAAATAAAAATAACCTTATATTGGTATCACTACGAAATATATTAAGAAGAGTTCTTTCGATAGTTTCAATCAGTTAAGTGGTCGGAATAAATAAAAATCCAAATTTGCCACTGATGCACAATATTTGTCCCTCGGTTGCAGATCATTAAGTTGGACTTTGTGAGATTCGATGTGGACATATGGGCCAAGTTCGGAACACGCCCCGTTAACGTCTACGATGGAGCGACGACTGACTCACATCAATTGGGCAACTTTGGTGGGAGAACATTGCCGAGTACCATATTTTCCAGCAGCAACATCCTGTTTGTGTCTTTTGAATCCTACTACGGCTACCACAACAGTCGTGTGAAAGGCTTCGAAATTAAATTCATTGCTTTGGGATCCAACTACGGTAAGTTGTAATACGAACAGTTTAAATAAGTTGTACGTAGATTGTTATCACGCTAAGAACATTTGATGAACACATGTATCAACACATATTTATTTGTTTTGCTTCTTGCTTCTCCGTGTTTACGTAACACAACGCATGATAATTTGAAGCATTGCATTAATACATAATACCAGCTGTTCTTATCTCTCTTAAAACGTTTATTCATGTCGGAAATGAATTAAAGACTTGGTTAACGTACACAATTCGCGATCCATATAATCGAGATACATGATATTCCTGGTGAAGGTTTGATAAAGATATTGTGTGAAAGCCTGGCCATTGGTTGTCAAAGCATGCGTGGCATTACACAAATCCACGTGAGCATAGTGTTGCAGCATCTTCAACACTAGGATGCATGACATGTTAAAAACAAATTGTGACAGTGATATACCTATTTGCAATGTAAGTATTTAATTTTCATAATATTTGATAAAACGTCTTAGAGTTCCTGAACCCAATTTCATGATGCACCACAAACGAACGTTACATTATGTTCACTGGTTGCAATGCGGTGTAACACCACAATCTGGAAAGTCGTTAGTGCCAATCCACTGTTATTACTACTGCTCATATTGAGCCAATGTTTCCCTGTGTGCAAATATGCATTTTGTGGTATTGATTTTCTGGCCAACACATTTCCTCATTCCCCAAAGCAATTCAAAGAAACTTGAAATGATCGCTAACATGTTCTATCATAACTATCATAAACGATCCAACCACCACATATGCAATGTTGTTGTGTTGTGTTGTTGTGTAGTTTCTATTTACAACGACTTAACCATCTTAAATGACCACGACTACGTGTGCAGAGTGAATGAGAGATAACAGAGGTGGTTGCCGTACAGCACTGACCTGTCTTTTACAGCTACACATACCGCGTAATAGTATCGATGCAAGCATATATCAGTATTTACTCTCGACCCTCCGCCAGTTTGAAGTGTTGATTGTAAAAGTTAGGGTTAAGGCTAAGGCTAGGGTTCAGTTCATTCATGCCCGGTTGTACCCAGCGTGTCCAAGTTGGGTCTGACGCATCCAAAAAACGCCCTCCATATGCCTCTGGGTTAGGTCCGCTGTTAATTCACAGTGGCAAGTCATATAGAGGCACACTGTGGAATACCGTAATCTTGCTGACGACCTGCAAACATACACATACCTGATGACCGAAAGGGTGTTATTTAGAGACGTCGTGATTACATCAATGAGAGCAGATGGTTCATCATAAACTCAAGCTAAATTATTAAATTAAAGACTGCGTTCATGGTGGCGCTCAGCCACCATCGTACTTGATGTTGATTTGCGACACATCGGCAAGCGGCTATAGACGAAGGCCGATATCGAGCAGCTGCGTCACATCGCGAAAACAAGAAGAAAATTGCGGGAGTTACATCGAATAACCGAAGAAACGGTGTAGGCGGGCATAAGAATCGGCTCATCGACAACAATAGTCAATATTGAAATAAAGATTTTAATAATACATAATAATAGTAAATGGTAGCGATCTTTCAAAAAACGCTTTATATTGTTTTGAGGCAAGGGGAACATATTGGCTAGGAAATCAGTACCGATATAGAAATTCCTAATCGATAAAAAATACCAGAAATAATGCCAGTGGAAGTCCCCAAAGCAAAACAACCGATTTATTATGGATTAAACTGATACCTTAATGTGCATTTTGTTTTATAAAGTAGGCACTAGATACGTTACTGGGTGGGAATTGACATAACTCTGTGTTCGGGGAACAACATTTTACGTTATTTTGTCTTTGGAATGCAAATGAGTTGAGGTGTCAGGAACACGAGTAATGTTGAAGCATACTGAACATTCACTACATGCAGTGTAAAGTGGTATACTCCTGTCACTCAGAAACTGGAAAATGTCATCAGACGAAATAATCAGAAGATAAATGTTGTTGGTATAAAACTTGCTATGTATAATTTTTCAATAAGTTATATTATACGCCATATTTACTCGAGAATGTTAATTTGTGTTAATAATGCAGTTTGTTTAGCAAAGTTTGAGTCTCGCAGGGTATTTGACTATTTATACAGGGGATAGATCGTCGATTGTAATGAACAGCGCTATTGGTTTATAACTGATTACAAACATTGGTCGGATTTTATCATTTCCTTCGGTTGAATGATTTCAAGTTAACGGCAACGTCACTTTTGTTCGAAAAAATATCGAGACACACATTATTTGTATTTCGAGACGGCGGCTTTCCTATATTGCATTATACAATTTCACCTTTATAAACTGGGACAGAAATACTATTTAGCAACGACACCAATCGCTGTCGTTTACGAGTGAGCAACTGACAATATGATAAGAAATCAGATATCAGGCAAAAATTCGAAAATAAGTATAAACCACCAACAATGTGTTCATATTTCAGATGCATGTATTGACACCGGGACAATGCTGTACGATAATAAAGGCCTAATATCGATGAATGTCCCTTTGTACCAAGACAATGTGTATTGTCAGTGGCAGATCAACTTGGAAATTGGAAAAGTAAGCATTGCATATTATCTACCAGCAATTTCTTTCAATACAAAACAATTGGAAACGTAAGCATTGCATATTATCTACCAGCAATTTCTTTCAATATAGCACATGTTTTTAAGCGGTTCAGTGATAAATAAAATAGGCATGATAAGGAAACAAACGTAAATATAGTATGTACGGAAAAATACGTTGTTGTAAGTTCAAAACCATAATATTTGTTAATACTGTTACCACGAAGTTGTCACGGTACACACTATTATATTGGTGATGTTAATTTTTCCAATAACATAAGTAACGGACACGTATATATATCTTGAATTGGAGAAAAATTATATGCCTATGTCCGATGAAGATTCAATTCAACGATATTCAAAACTTGCAATAAGTTGCATGTATCGGTACTAGAATACAAATTAAAACAATAACACTTTGAATGAAATCTTTACAAGTCCAGTCGTTTGCCTGACAGAGAGTGCTACTCCACTTCGAGACATTTGGTGTGCAAGAAAGCAGTGGCTGTTCCATCAATAATGTCACCCTCAAGGACACCGCGACTGGAATTGAACTGTTCACGTTGTGTGGCCATCAGTCGCCAGACGACGTGATGTCGTCGAACAATGAGATAACGGTTGTCTTCTCTACCAACAGTTCAGTTGCAAAAAACTGGTTTGTCATCTCATATGAGGCATCCTCTGAAGTCTTCGGTAAGCAAACCATGCCTTGAAGCAAAGTATTTTGTGCGTTTGCATCTCGAACGAATATCCAAATTTGCTTCGTTTTAATACTAAATATGGATAAAACTGCTACGAAATTAGCGCCTTTATTTTTATCAGAACAATGAACGTATAATTTTATGTTGCGCACTATGATTCAATGAAGGAATACAATTATATATATATATATATATATATATATATATATATATATACATATATATATACATATATATATATATATATATATATATATATATATATATATATATATATATATATACATATATATATATATATATATATATATATATATATATATATATATATATATATATATATATATATATATATATATATATATATATATATATATATATATATATATATATATATATATATATATATATATATATATAATGGTTGCGCTGACGACGCTGTTGCATTTCTACAATTGGCAAACGTCATATTTGCGTCATACTATGTGTATAAACGAGCCGAGCCCAGCGTTGACTGCAGTATGAAGCAAATACGAGGTTTGCATATGTGTTTATTAAAAAGGCTGTGCGTCGTCAGCTGGGCTCGATTCTGCGTTTGTTAAATAGTCATCGCAGCATCCGCTCCGACGGGCTTACATAAAACTAAGAGTGTATGGCGCCTAAGGTGCGAGAGAGCCGCTACCTGAGTGCTAAGCTACATTATTAAATATACATGTGTGTTACGCCACAATCAGCTACTTGCTAAAGTCGTGTGCTTGTAATCGTGTCAGTGTCTTACAAGTTTCCATTGGTTATTTTTCATCTTAGGTTGTTCTGGCAGTGTCGGGGTTTTGTCAGGTTCAAATGGCAGTTTTGCCATCGAGCAATTCCAATACAAAGCAACAATGAGATGTCGGTGGAAGATTGTTGTTGAATCAAGCAATGTAAGCTATTTTCGGAGATTGTGTGGTGGTGCGTGTGAGCGTGTAAGCGCGTGTGTGCGTGTGTGCGCATATGCGCATGTGCGCATGTGCACTTGTGTGTGTGTGTGTGTGTATGTGGGAGGGGGTGTGGTGTGGGAGGCGGTGAGGGTCGTGTAGGAACGGTGCGTGTGGGAAATATGCGTGTATTTTGGGACTCTGTCTTGTATGCGTGTATGTTCCCTCACATATTTCGCATGTATGGAGCTGAAACAGACAATACTATCACTTGTAGAGTGCCTCAGTGCTCCGTGTTAGGACTACTACTGTTTTATTATATTTCAGTGATTTCGCTAATGTCTCAGATATACTATTGTCTATTTTATTTGCTGATGACACTAATGTATTTATATGTGGCGAATACTTGGATGAACTAACGGACAGTATAAATAGTGGGAAAAAAGTTTGGTTGGGTTAAATGCGAACAAGTTATGTTTGAACTCACAGCATGACATTTAGAACATCCAACAAAAAATATATTAAGCCATCGACACTTGATTTTAATGATAACACTATTAAGCAAGTATCTTCTACAACATTTCTGGGTGTCAAAATTGATAACAAACTTAATTGTACGGAACATATTAACCAAGTTAAAGGTAAACTATCAAAGGGTGTTGGCATTCTCAACAAAGCCAAAAGAGTATTTACTCATTATTCATGCCTGGTCACTTTGTAGTACTCGTTTCTATTCCTATACTATTGTATTGAAGTGTGGGAAGTGCATTTTATTAATATTGTTTTAGTATTGTAAATGCTCAAAAAAGTATTAAGGACGCTTGTGTCAGATAATGGATCAGCTCATTTTGAGCCTATTTTTAAATTGCAGAATCTCAAGGCTTAGACAACTATATGTAAACTCAATACAAATGTTTATTTAAAAAAATACAACAGTGTCATCTACTTTCTATTTTTGACAGAATGTTTAAACTTTATGAATATGCCTGGGTTGGAGAAGAGTCAAGGGTGCTATAATTTGGAGTTATTTCAACACAAAACTATAACTTCCTACCTATTCAATACAATTGTATATATTGTTTTCTCCATCTACACGCTGTTTTTGTGTTTGTTACTAAGATGTATGAATATAGATATTATGCTTCCTATATATATATATATATATATATATATATATATATATATATATATATATATATATATATATATATATAATAGGGAGCACAATGTTCTTCCCCTATTGTTCTCTTCATGTCATGTTATTAGATGGGATTTCACTCTGATTTGTTTTATACGTATACTTATTGTAAATAGTTACAATAAACTTGAATTAAATCGCATTTTTATAAATATTACTGTTGGTCCCAGACTAAACAGCAGTACTCGACCTGTGGTCAGAGCAGTATGCATGTTTATTGATGTTGTGATAATGTATCTAAATATTACTTTTGATGAATCCCAGCGTGCGATTTGCATTGGCTATGATTTTTATAATGTGTGTTTTCCATTATAAAGCACTCTTAATTGTAAGTCCTACGTATTTGACATTATTAGCCACCTCTAGTCTTTGGTGTCTCAACGAATAATGGGAATCGATAGGTTTAGTATTTCTTCCGAATCTAATCTAAACGTGCCATTGCCATTGCCCTAGCATATCTCAATAATAAATCAGCAATATAAGTATTAAAATTTCCAAAGGAAATCGCAATAATACGTTATCCTGGTTTCACTTCCAAATAGATTATCCGGTTGTGTATATCAGTGAAATGGTAGAAATAATAATAATTTTACTCACAAGTTCGAATTTCTACATACTACGACTGTATTGAACTATAATTGTTTCTCATTAATTTATTTCACTTGCTTTCAGATAATTAAGCTAGACTTTGTGAGATTGGATGTGGACAACTGGGCAAAGTATCTGACTCGCCCCGTTAATGTTTACGATGGAGCGACCAGTGCCTCACTACTGCTGGGCGCATTTGGAGGGAACACATTGCCGAATACAATGTTGTCTAGCGACAACACTCTGTTTGTGTCTTTTGAATCCTACTACAGCTATCACAGCAGTAACGAGAGCGGCTTTGAAATTGTGTACACTGCTGTGGAATTCAACAACAGTAAGGTGTAATTAAAACATTGTGCGCAAACTAACATTACGTATGTAACTTATATATCAATACATGCTAGATATTGTGTACCACAATGGTTTCTACTTACATTTGTTGCAATGATTAGATATTATTCAACACTATTCATTTGCTCGGAATAAATTATTTGCTGTAACGTAACGCAATATATCGATGCACACATTTCGTGTACTTTCCTTATTAACAGTTTCCTTACAGGTCTCTCCGTTTAAGAGTATCTCTAGTACCGTCTATTGCATGTTATATATGTGGGATTTTGTTTCGGTGACATTAATCGACGTTGTGTAAACGTTATATATAAACGATATGGTCGCATAGCTTAGAACTGCATCCGCAACTGAATTAGCCTATCTCGAATACGGTTCGTTGATGTCCTAATATGTCCTGTGTGAATTAAGTAATATCCGTAGTCGGTTTAATTAAGCAGTGAGTATTTTGTTCAAATCATTGAAATAATTTACTTTAGTCGTTAAATCTGGTAAGGCTCAATGAATATAATGGAGTCAAGGCTCATCATGGGGGTGACTTATGTCCTCTCGCAGATCACATGACAAAGTTATGAAATTTCATCAAGGGCGAAATTCGTGAATTTTCGGCGTTTCCATTGTTCCTTCGATAAATTCTGCATGCAAAATTAAATAATAAAAAAGTTTGTCTGATGATTTTACAAGCAAAACGACATACAAAAGTTGCACAAACGAGCTAGCATGTCGTAGTGGATACTTGGTAGGTTTGAATTTGCGCAAAATGAATTTTAAATGATACGAGCAAAAAAATCGAATTGCTGATTCAACTTGAAGTGATCGTACAATACTTCGAATATAATGTATAAAGAGCCACACTTGTGAATATTTCAGTGGGATGCAAAGGCGTTGAGTCGACCTTAATCCGAGATGAAGGCCATGTTGGGATGACTGAAACATTGTATAAGAACAACGCTTACTGTCAGTGGCACATCGTCGGAGGATTTGGAAAAGTAAGCATTCCATTAGGCAACTTATTTCCTATACAAGATCTGCTTATATTTACAGTACTATTTCATGTTGTTGTAAGTTCGAGACTATAATATGTTTGCACGGTTAATGGCTGTTATTACAATCATATTGGTCATCTTCATTGTTCTTCAAACGTACAAAGTTTTCTTGATTTTAGAAAATAACTGTTGTTTACATTTTACAATGCTATTTGTTTTATTGCGGTAGAATAAAATTGTATTAATTTGTCTGACAGAGAGTGCTCCTTCACTTCAAGCGATTTGATGTGGAAGACAGCAGTGGCTGTTCCAACGACAGTGTCAGCCTCAAGGACACCGCGACGGGAATCGAACTGCTCACGTTGTGTGGCAATCAGTTGCCAGATGACGTAATGTCGTCGAGCAATGAGATGACGGTTGTCTTCGAGACCGACAGTTCGGTGACAAAACGCGGATTTGTCATATCATATGTGGCTTCCGCTGACGTATTCGGTAAGCGAGCCGGTATATGTGCATCTTGACAAAAAAAAAATCCATGTTTGTATTTGTGTGTGTGTTAGTGCCACAAATCATTAATCGCCCGTATGCTCTACCGTCTAGCTAAGTACAATATAGCCCCACATTGAGCGATGATACAATCTCTCATCGTCGCTCCAGTGTGTACATTTTTATCGGAGCACCTAGCTGCATCTGTTATGCTTCCACAAGTGAATTCTCGGAAATAACGCTGATAACTGCCAAGACCGTCTCTACAAGATTCGGCCTTTCATTGATGCGGTGGGTTTGAAGGTCCGAGACATCGTGCCTGCTGAAAAACTCTCCATTGACGAGCAGGTTGTGCCCTTCAAATGAAAGTCTGTTCTCAGAACCTACAACCCAAAGAAGCCAAATAAGTGGGGCTACAAAATATTTGTGTTGTCTGGTGTGGATGGCCTCATCCACAACTTGGAGGTCTACACTGGAAAGATCGATCCCTGCCCTGGACAATCAAGACATTGTGTTGCGTCTGCTGGCCGTGATACCACGTGGTGTGTGGCACAACATATATTGTGACAACTGATTCACGAGCGTGGCGCTCCAGACGACACTGAACAAGCAGGGAATCGCCTGCCTGGGAAGGGTGCGACCGAACCGACTGCCAGGCTGCACCTTTCCCGCAGACAAGACGATGAGGCGCCAGGGTCGAGGCACAACTTGTCTGCAGACGACCACGATCAATGGTGTTGAGCTGCGTGCAACAAAGTGGTTCGACAATCGCGGTGTCTTACTCCTGAGTAGATCGAGAGGTTCGACAGGAAGTTGCGACGAAAGCTTCAAGTCAGCTGTCCAACCGCTGTGCGCTGCTACAACCAGCACATGGGAGGAGTAGACCTGCTTGGTGCACTACTGGCTCTGTACCGGATACCTGTCCGGTCCAAGAAGTGGTACCATCGCCTGTTCTTCCACTACTTCGATATGCTTGTTGTGCAGTCCTGGCTGAAGCACAGGCGAGATGCAGATGCCAGCGGCTTGTCTCGCAAGAAGCAGTTGCCTTTGCTGCAGTTCAAAATGAGCATCCCATACTGTTTGACCCGCCAGGGGAAATGTGAGGGAACGAAGAGGGGTCGACCATCTCTAGACGTCGAAAGGGGCATCAAGGCGAAGAAGGCTCGTGGAGCAATTGCCCCTCTTCCAGCGAAATCTGTGCGAACAGACAACACTGGACACTGGCCTGTCTTCTCCGAGAAGAAGGGCCGCTGCAAGCTGCCAGGGTGCAAAGGAACACCGAAAGTGATGTGCATGAAGTGCAACACGTATCTGTGCTTTACACCAACCAACAACTGTTTCCACCTTTTCCATCAGTAGACAGAAGGACAGACATACAGACAGACAGATACATATCCACAGATATCCAAAACAGACTGCCAGACAGACAGATACATATCCACATATATCCAAAACAGACTGCCAGACAGACATACATTGATACCGACCGACCGACCGACCGACCGACCGACCGACCGACCGACCGACCGACCGACCGACCGACCGACCGACCGACCGACCGACCGACCGACCGACCGACCGACCGACCGACCGACCGACCGACCGACCGACCGACCGACCGACCGACCGACCGACCGACCGACCGACCGACCGACCGACCGACCGACCGACCGACCGACCGACCGACCGACCGACCGACCGACCGACCGACCGACCGACCGACCGACCGACCGACCGACCGACCGACCGACCGACCGACCGACCGACCGACCGACCGACCGACCGACCGACCGACCGACCGACCGACCGACCGACCGACCGACCGACCGACCGACCGACCGACCGACATAAAGGGTGATAGGGAGGCAGGGAGACAGTGAGATATACACAGGGACACAGACAGACACGGAGACAGATAGTGTCACTCACAGAACGATGAGACTGCGTCAAGAGGGTTTACCCCTCGTTGAACCCGTATATATAGTACTAATAAAACAATTGATATAGTGAAAATGGTATAAGCATTGGTTATTTATTTTCTAATATAGATACCACATGGATCATGACATATAAACATGAATTTACAATTGGGCACTTTCAGTAGAAATATGCTTCGTTGAACAGTGTTGTCCTCAGGCAACACAACAAGTTAGTGTATATAAAATATTTATAAAAAAAAAAAATTTGCATATGGTTTGTTGAATACATCATAATAACATAGGTGAAGAAATTATTTTATTTTCGAATAGTTAAAATAATTCATCCAATAAAGGGTTAATCGACTTAATTGTCGGCGAACCGTTTCTCTCAATTTGCTACCCCTGCCTGGAACGATTTCGGTGACACATTGTCAAATTGCTATATCGATGAGAAATTAAATTGAGGTGCTAAGCAGGGTGTTCATTAAGGCCATTCCCATGTATAGGCGGTATGCCCTTTTTCGGCGTTCATACCTGCAGTTTGTGGAGCACTCTAATCGTAACCTTAATCCAAATCTTATATCTAACCCATACCCCAACCGATGGATGTGAGCTTTTCATGGAATAAACCGTGTATGATGTGTAGATCACTGTGAATATTGCATGATAATCGGTTCAGTATTTTTCGAGATATGGCATTATATATATATATATATATATATATATATATATATATATATATATATATATATATATATATATATATATATATATATATATATATATATATATATATATATATCGCTGCATTAAATTTTGATATCTTGTTGCGCGGATAATCCGTTTTAGCTTACCTTTGAAATTGTTAGTATTAGTCATACATTAATTATTCTGTTTAATTATGTATACACAAAAACACTGTTGTTTTGAGGAAATTGTTTTAAGAATGATGTTCACAGAAAACAATGCATTGTAGCGCGTTCTGGTAATCATGTCTTGTTATAAAGTCTCAATAGTTATGTTGTCATTGCAGGATGTTCAGGCAGTATCGGCATGTTGTCAACTTCTAAAGGCAGTTTTTCCATCGAGCCAGACCAATACAGACCAACAATGAGATGTCGGTGGAAGATTGTTGTTGAATCGAGCAAAGTAAGCAAATTGTGGTATGAATTAAATGAACACAAGTAACGATTATCTTTCTTGTGATTTGAAAATACATGATATTGGACCATAATTATTATCCACTAATATGATTCAATCGCTTGCAGATAATTAAACTGGACTTTGTGAGATTCGACGTGGAAAACTGGGCAAATTACCCGACTCGCCCCTTTAATGTCTACGACGGAGCGACCAGTGCCTCACCACGGTTGGGCACATTTGGTGGCAGAACTTTGCCGAATACCATCTTTTCCAGCGACAACACCATGTTTGTGTCTTTTGAATCCTATTACAGCTATCAGAGCAGTAACGTGCGCGGCTTCGCGATAAAGTACACTGCTTTGGAATTCAAATATGGTAAGTTATAATTAGAGCATTTAATTTAAATATGTTGTGAATTGCCATCATTAACGATTATATCGGTTTGTAAGCATTTGGTGAACTTATTCATTTGATCATCATCATATAATCGTCCGGAGGACGGACCACACGAAAATTGTTCTTGATACTTCTTCATTGTGTCTGGCCTGTAAAGCACTCTTTTAGGTGATTCTGCCCCATTACAGAACTGTTTCAGTCAGTGCTCTAAACAAATCTCCGCTTCAGATTATTAATTAAACTAGACTTCCAAATCTTCCCTAAATTGTTGCAAACTCCCCGGATTTTTGTTTGTTACTGAATCAGTCATAATGAATTATTTCGTTTTACGGCACCTAATACGTGAAACAACGATGTACGTTCTTTGCCCTTATCTTACTTCTCCTGCAGTTCAACTTTGTGTCTATCATGTCACAGGAGCAGTTATTGCATGATATGAACCAACCGATATACAATACACAGATGACCATATTTAGCAGTGACAATAATTGATGTACATTTGACATGTGAACACAAATTTTATATTTATAAATGCTAAACAATCAGTGATTAGACAGCATTTGTACAAGAAGCATAATACATCGAAAAATTGCATATTTCAGAGGCATGCAATAGCAACGGGACAACGCTAATCGCAAATGAAGGTCTGATTTGGATGAACGCGCAATTCTATGAGAACAATCTTTATTGTCAGTGGCTGATCAATGTGGCAATAGGAAAAGTAAGTATTGTGCACCTAAGCAGTTTATCGCTAAACAGCTATTATCACACATTAAATAGTGCGACGATACATGGTGTAATAAAAAAATAAATTAATATTTCTTGATGTTAGGAACAATTACTGATTATATATCCGATGAACTTTCAATTTGGCCACATTCTATACCAGCGATGGATGTTGTGTTCTAGATTAAAATTATTTGAATAAACAGTGAATGGAATTATTAACGTCCAATCGTTTGTGCGACAGAGAGTGCTGCTCCACTTCGAGCAATTCGATGTGCAAGAGAGCAGCGGCTGTTCAAACGACAATGTCACCCTAACGGACACCGCGACGGGAATTGAACTCTTCACGTTATGTGGCAGTCAGCTGCCAGACGACGTGATGTCGTCGAGCAACGAGATAACGGTTGTCTTCACGACCGACAGTTCTGTTACAACAACTGGATTTCTCATATCATATGAGTCTTTTGCTGAAGTGTTCGGTAGGCTATACAGGCGTTGCGACAAATGTACACACGCGTCTATACTTTTTAAACGAAACTGCATGTTTGTATTTCATATCAGAGTATGCACAATCTTGCTCAATGAAATACGACCACTACTGGGGTTCTCGAATAAATTGTGAGTAGGCTATTTATAATGAGTTTACAAGCACAAACTAGCGATAGTGTTGGTACACCAAATAGCCGCCCTATGTTTTGACAAGCATCATGTACAAAATTCATCGTTGGATACACACCTTGTCTACTTGTGGTGGTCTTGCTTCAATGATCAATATTGTGTGTATTTCCACAGTGTATTAGATTATATATATATATATATATATATATATATATATATATATATATATATATATATATATATATACATATATATATATATATGCAGAGTATGCCTAACATATGTGTATTCAAGATATACAAGGCTCCACCACTATGGCCGGGTACCTTTATGTACAGTTCAGTGAACTAATGCAACGTGGAGTGAACAAAATTGGTATTTGGCATCCACTTTAAATGCAATTTGATAGGATATCAATTAAATTTCAAAAATCATTTCGATATTACCAGCATGTCTACAATCTACACATATAATGCTGATGTGCAAAATCTACGTGACGATTCCAGTGCACGCAATATTTACGAGAGCTATGTTTGTATTGCGTTTACATTTAAAACAATATTAGCAATTATAACCAAATATGGTGTGCTCTAGCCATGTCGTTTTGTAATACAAATATGGTTATTCTGGCATTGCAGCGTGTTCCGGCAACACCACGGTTTTGTCAGATTCAAATGGCAGGCTTTCCATTGAGCCAGGCCAATATAAAGCAACAATGAGATGTCGATGGAAGATCGTCGTTGAATCAAACAAGGTAAATGAGTTGTTATATATATATATATATATATATATATATATATATATATATATATACATGTATATATATGTATATATATATATATAAATATATATATATATACACACATATATACATGTATATATATATATGTATATATATGTATATATATGTATATATATATATATATATATATATATATATATATATATATATATATATATTTATATATGTATATATATATATATATATATATATATATATATATATATATATATATATATATATACATATATATACATATATATATATATATATATATATATATATATATATATCCGCAGGATTTACAAGTAAGTGTAACTAATGAGTATGCTTTACATACTGAACAACAAAGAACAAAGAGTGTTATGGAAATACTGGCCTTATCTTTTTAATGGCTGTCAACATAATAGAAAGACAAGTCCTATTGACTATTCCCACATTTGCATATCAAAATTTATACATTCTACTACTGGTCTAAAGTAGTAAGTGCTCCCAACGGAAAGGCTTTTCTTCAAACCGTTGGCGCATTTTTTTTTGCTCAGGAACTTTAATATGAATATATTTTGCGGCAAAAATGACAAACATTTAATAAATTAATCGTTGACAAATGCAGTAATTTCGAGAAGAAAAGCCTTTCCGTTGGGAGCACTTAGTTAGTTAGGCATTTTATTTAATTGATATCATTCTGAAGCATCACATAACAACACATGTCATGGCTCTCGGTTTATGCACATAGCCATTTGTAGCTAAAATTAAGAATATCACGATTTACAGGAAAACCTTGTTTAACACGCAACATCTTAATTTTATGGGCCGCGCCATACTGTTAGATAACCGTACGTCTCGAGTGTGGCATTCTGGCAAAATTAACTCGGCAAATGGAAATATATTTGTATACATCTATTCCCATATTTGCTAATGGGATACGGCCATGTCATTTGCGTCGAAACTAAACTGATATAATATGTGTTGGCCTTTGTTCACTAAACGAATCCTCTTTCTGGTAAAATAACATGTTTGTTTGAGACTGCGTTGGTTCTGTTTATCCTGACACGTCAGTCGTAGTCTAGGTTATCCCATTTTCATCGATCTGCGCATGCGCTTGTCGGTCACGCTGTTTAACATGTCAGTCCTCAGTCATTCAAAGAAATAACATGAATCTCCCACTTTATAAGTAAGCCACTGGCGTGATATTCTTGATTTTAGTTTCACGTGGTTAGTGTTATTATATAGTTTAGTTGCGTAGCCACCAAATAATGACTTTTGTTTCGCTTTAATATAATTAACTATTATTTCTACATGGCCAAAATCTAAAATCACATTAGACCACATATACAACTCTGACCACATAACAAAATGTATAAGTTTAACAATTATTTGTTTCACTCGGTTGCAGATAATTAAACTGGACTTTGTGAGATTCGACGTGGACAACTGGGCAACATTCCAGACTCGTCCCGTTAATGTTTACGATGGAGCGACCAGTGCCTCACCACGGTTGGGCACATTTGGAGGGAACACATTGCCGAATACTATTTTGTCCAGTGACAACACTCTGTTTGTGTCTTTTGAATCCTACTACGAGTATCACCTCAGCAATTTGAACGGTTTCGAAATCAAGTACACTGCTTTGGAATTCAACAATGGTAAGTTGCTGTGAGAGTAAATGACTTTAGTTGTAAACCACTATCATATTCAGCCGAAACATCAAAGTACGTTAGACATTATGTAGAAAGATGAATTTGACGTATACATAATTACACTCATGATAACTTGAAGCATTACATTATTACATGAATATACCATTTCTTCTCCCGAATGTCTTATTTGTAGTACGTGGTTAATGGATACAATGTATGATCATAATTAAGACGTATTTAAATGACTTATGATATATTAACAATATTTTCAGCGCACTACTAGTACAAGCATAATATACTCAGTGAGAAACCATTTTTTTACGGAATATTAATATGGTGAACATTGCAGTGAAGTTCACATTCAAGTCAATCCATATATGTTAAATGTGATGAAATAAGTGTTACATGAACGTGCACAAATTGAGATACGGACATCTAGAATACAACTACATTTCGCTATAAGATTTTATTCATGCAAATTTACACTACTATGACACTGTTTGTGGTTGTGTTTTTTCCCTCATACATCCGTCAGTTTCGCATGTATGATGTTGATAGTTTGTAAGCGTGCTCAGGGCCATGGGGTCGTTCGGACATTAACACAAATCGAAATTTCCCCAGGCTGAGGTTGTAGGTACGAAATAATTTACATGAACGTTTGATGTAGATTACGTAACTCTGAGCGATAGGTGAAATCACGCATACCGTTCCGAACCATTACACGTCGCTAAGAACAACCCTTTGTACGAAGGTTCGTGTGGCACGAACTCTTTGTGAAACCGACCCTTGAATCGTGTTAGTACTGTCCTCTGCCGTACCTACACTACACTGGCAACCACGATTCAGTAGGCGTAAAAGTCCGTGGAGAGACCTTTATATACGTTGTGACTGGCACCACACTGGATCCCGTGCAGCCTTTTATCACCGTCCGACGCCGGGTAACTCGCATATAATTACTCTAATTACTCGAAACATTAATTAGAGACCACATGGTGGAATTCCTTGTGAAACATCAATTAATAAATACATCTCAACATGGGTTATTAAAAGCAAGGTCATGTCTAACCAATCTCTTATGTTTTTTGGAAGAAATTACAAAGTGGGTAGATGACGGGTCACCAGTGGATGTTGTCTACTTAGATTTTCAGAAAGCTTTCGATAAAGTGCCACATCAAATATTGTTACTTAAACTAAAAGCCCATGGTATAGGTAATGATGTAATCAACTGGATAGAACAGTGGCTTACACAGAGAAGACAGAGAGTAATATTAGATGGTGAGATTTCAAACTGGAAATCTGTTTTGAGTGGGGTACCACAGGAATCAGTATTAAGCCCTATACTGTTTTTAATATATATAAATGATTTGGAAGATGACATATCTAGCAAAGTACTAAAATTTGCAGATGACACAAAAGTATTCAGAAAGGTTACTAATGATACAGATAAAAAAGTTTACCGGATGATCTATATAGATTAGTTAAATGGTCAGAAAAATGGCAAATGTTATAACATTTTGGGAAGTATAAATGTATACACATAGGACTTGGAAACATGGACGAAGAATATAAAATGGGGTATGCTGTACTAGGTAGAACCACACAAGCAAAGGATTTAGGAGTAACATTTAGTGCTGACGTGACAGTTTCGGAGCGATGTGGGATTGCCGCTTCGAAAGGAAATCAAATTCTAGGGCTAATTAGGAGAACTATCATGTATAAGGAGAAACAGCTAATTGCACTCCTGTACAAAGCAATAGTTATACCACATTTGGAATATTGTATTCAAGCATGGAGGCCGTATCGTAAAAAGGACATAGACAAGATAGAAAGAATACAACGAAGAGCAACTAAAATGATTCCAGAACTGAGAGACCTTAGTTACGAAAGTCGCTTATTACAATGTGATTTGACAACACTAGAGACCAGGAGACTAAGGAGACCAAAGGAGAGGTATCCAAGAAGAGACCAAATAGAAGTGTTTAAAATAGTGAACGGTTATGAGGATGTTGATAGGAATATGTTCTTCAAACTTAAAGAAGGCAGTAGAACCAGAGGACACAAAGCAGCATTAGTTAAGGAGCAGTGTAGGTTGGACTTGAGAAAGTACTCTTTCTCACAGAGGGTGATAAATGAATGGAACAAACTGCCAAATGATTATGTTAATGCTAGTAGTGTGAATATGTTTAAAAATAGAATTGACAGATATTTGATAAGGGCGGGCTACACATAAATGAGTAAATTGTTGGACTCTCGATAAGCCAATGGCTTCCTTGTCCACTTGCCATCTGGAACTTGTTGTTTGGGGTGACAATCTTGTTAAATCTTGTTAAATATATTTGAATGTTAAGTATATAGATAAATGCTCTAGTCCTTGTGACACCGGATTTAATGATTTTATGTTACGATGCTTGTGTTCGTAAAATTTGGATGCACACACTTGCCGTAATGTACCTTCATTACTTGCCATACGTGACGGTGGCGTTACCTTCCTTGCTATAAATCGTGTTCTAGAAATCGTGTTTTGCATGAATCAATCCCACATATACAAACCAGATTGATGACAATGCACAGCAGATGAGAAATGAATACTAAGTTCATCAGTCTAAAAACAGTGATCACACCAAATGTCCACTAGAATGCAATAACCAAACACTTATGTACAATTCAGAGGCATCAAATGTCCACTTGAAGCATGTAATATACCGAATATTTATATATATTTCAGAGGCATGTAATGGCAACGGAGCAACGTTAAGTGGACATGAAGGGCTGATTTGGATGACTGCACCATTTAATAAGAACAAAGCTTTCTGTCAATGGCAGATCAAAGTTGACGTTGGAAAAGTAAGCATTGCGTATTCTATACCAGCAATCTAATTCGATCAAAGCAACTGTATGTAGATAAATGTAATAACATTGAATCAAGCATATATGTTGTAGGTAAGGTGCTCTCTTGGATCGAAACTATAATACTGTTGATACTATTATTACAAAATTGTAAGTTGGTCCAAAATCATGTTGTTCTTGTGTAAGAGAACATCCATAGAAACGGATCAGTTCATTGATTTTAAGAGAAAATTACAGCTTGCTATTTTCTGATTATACTAAATTTTCAATATGCACTTTCGATGGATTTTGTTTTACTAAGTAACATTATACGAACACACTTGACATGGTGGTATTGCAAGTTTGATCGTTTGTCATGCAGAGAGTGCTTCTACAATTCAAGCGATTTGATGTGCAAAAAAGCAGCAGTGGCTGTTCCAACGATTATGTAAATCTGAAGGACACAGCGACGGGAATTGAACTCTTCAAGTTGTGTGGCAATAAGTTGCCAGACGACGTGATGTCGTCGAGCAATGAAATGGCGGTTATCTTCGCGACCGACAGTTCAGTTACAACAAATGGATTTGTTATCTCATATGTCGCTTCCACTGAAGTCTTCGGTAAGCTAATACTGAGCAAGCGACCTAGCCTTATATATATATATATATATATATATATATATATATATATATATATATATATATATATATATATATATATATATATCCCTTCAACAAAAATAGCAAACATACTAATATGAAACAATTTAGGATACAAATACAAGCATACGTGTTCCTCAAGCAATGTAGAGACAATGCTAAAGTGTTGTTGTTTACATATATCCATAATTATAGGTAACATATTATGTTATTGCAAGTTTATTTAAGCATCAATTATCAAAGGGCGTCGATCACTAATGTCCTGTTACAGTCGCCAGTGTCTGTCAAATCTAAGGTGGAAGCCACAGTCCTCATCCAGCAAACATTGGCACTCGAAATATAAGGGACAACCTACGTACATTATACACAACACCAGGTACCTCCAAGCAACAATTTAGTATAAAGTAGTGAACATTGGTTAGAATAGTTCGTATTCATGTTGTAACATTTATTGTAACATATCCATAGCTTGTTTTTTCCTTATTAGACATGTTCGTCTTCTTATCAAAGGCGACTTCGTAACTGCCCTCGTCTCGGTCGATCGCTGCCTTGGTCCTACGTATCCACATGGCCTCATTCACGTGTCTTCTCCTTCTGTGTCACTCCATATCCACCACATGTTCACTCCTCGTGTTCTTTTGGTGCACTCTCAACATCGTTCCTATTTTCGTCTGATCTCGTCCTAAATAACCTCCCTTTCTCTATTGTGCACTTCAATTCGTACATTTGATTTGGTAGACTACTTCGCCCTGTTCTTCTGGTTCTACTTTGTTGTTTGGGTGTACCAACATACGTCTCATAGTCATATGGGGACGCATGACTGTGGCCACCTCGTATTTCTTCAGTACCCAATCAACCTTCCGTGATACACTTTCTACTTATTGGATGACAATCTGGCTTCTGTAGTCTTTGTCATTTTTCTTTTCTGTTGTTTTCTCTTTTTGTTTAGCGTCACACTGTTGAAAGCCCAGGACATATAGCCGCACTTTCTAATAGCTCATAATAACCATTCTTCCTGTTCCTTTTTGTCGCCTTCCTCTTAAGTTAAAGTATCATGCCTCTTCATATTGGTTTTGACTACTCTTAACTTCTGGTGCCTGGGGTTGTGGGGCATGAAATGAAGGTACTGGTCAGAGTGGGTCTTTTTTTTGTATTCTGTTTACTTCACATTGCCATCGTCCTTTTTAGTAAATTTTGCATCAAGGAATGACATGCTGTTGTTCTCTTCATCCTCTTTTGTGAATATTATCCTACCTATGGGGTCGACCGTGTTCATAATGTGCTGTAGTTCACTTGCCTTGCCTGTGGGTATTAGGCAAATAACAACGTCCGCTTCCAGTTCATTGGCTTGCATTTATCTGGTGCCGTGGCAATGGTGTTTTGCTCCAACTCCTCAATGTACAAGTTCAAAACAATGGGGAACACTGCCCATGGCTACACGAAACTTATGCTGGTAAATTTCTCCTCCAAATGTGAAGTACGTAGTCCCAGCAGGAACAACTCCAAATGTGAAGTACGTAGTCCCAGCAGGAACAACTCCAAATGTGAAGTACGTAGTCCCAGCAGGAACAACTCCAAATCTGAAGTACGTAGTCCCAGCAGGAACAACTCCAAATGTGAAGTACGTAGTCCCCAGCAGGAACAACTCCAAATGTGAAGTACGTAGTCCCAGCAGGAACAACTCCAAATGTGAAGTACGTAGTCCCAGCAGGAACAACTCCAAATGTGAAGTACGTAGTCCCAGCAGGAACAACTCCAAATGTGAAGTACGTAGTCCCAGCAGGAACAACTCCAAATGTGAAGTACGTAGTCCCAGCAGGAACAACTCCAAATCTGAAGTACGTAGTCCCAGCAGGAACAACTCCAAATGTGAAGTACGTAGTCCCAGCAGGAACAACTCCAAATGTGAAGTACGTAGTCCCAGCAGGAACAACTCCAAATGTGAAGTACGTAGTCCCAGCAGGAACAACTCCATGATGTTGTCTACTTTGATGTTAGTTCTCTTTTCGACTGTCTTATCGTTCTCAAGTCTCTCTGATCACTTCGCATGTTTCATTAATATGTAATCGTGAACAGTGACACAACATCGTATGAAACAAACGATTGTCCTTCTTTCACTTTTACAAGTGTCATTTCTTTCACCAGTTCGTGTTCTGTTTTCGCAATAGTGGTTGTTGTATGTTCGCCAGGTGTCTGGACACTCTGTATGCTTTTGTATGTGTGTACTCAACAATATGTCCGAGTGAATCACCGTCTTTGTGAATCTTTGGGGAGCCATACATCCGTAATTCTTTTTATAGAGTTCAAATACTGCTCTTTTGTGATATTTCCTTCATTCTTCAGTGTTCTTAACATTCTGATCAGTTAGGCCTTATACTTCCTAGTTTTTCATATGTTGCTTTTCACTTAGCAGTTTTTTTCTGTCTGGATATTCCTCCGTCTCAATGATGATCGTTGCCTTTCCCTTGTCAGCACGGAGCATGATGATAGACTTCTCCTTCTGCAACTCATTCAGCACTTTTCTTCCTTGTGCGGGTTGATACGGTTCTGGGGGCCCCGATGACTTTAGAACCCCCGCAATGTCTGCCCGAAGCTTATCTTTTTTTCTAATTTGTATTTCGACATATTGATCACCCACCTTAACGGTGATCCTGTCAGGTTGGCGTCTTTATTGTTGTTCTGCCTCGTTTGCAATGTTGGTTGTTGCCGCCATTTCGTTTTCTCGTGTGTACTCTAGTTCACGTTCGAGATGTGTCGCTTGACGTTTTGTTGATCTTCGCTTGACAACGAAGTAAACAACTTCGTTTCCAATGCGAGTTTGTAAACTTTTTGCGTGTCCGATTGGTTGTTTATGACACATACCCACCCTCTCTCTTACTAAGTCCTTCCTAGCTTTGTCTACGATTCTCCTTGCATTTGTGGTGTTTATTGGGCATTTCCTGCTTAGACAGGGACGTGTTACTTCGGTATCCTTACATCGTAATACGAGATCGTTCCTGTGGCGCGAAACCTTTCTGGTCGGATCTTCAAGTTTCCTCACATCTTTCACACAATGTTGTCCGTAATTTCTTCACAAAATAATGAACATTTCGTCAGTCGCATTGATAAGACTACGAAAATTTATACTAGGTAAAACAAGTTTTGAATATGTTAAAATAATGATTTCAACACGAAAACGAACTATCCTGAGAAATGTTCACTATTTTAAGCTAAATGTTTACTTGAAGGTATCTGGTGATGTGCAAAATGTGCGCATATTGGCCTTTTCCTCACGTTGAACTATTTCGAGTGTGATTGTCTTAATGTTCAATATTCTGAACGAGGTTTGTGGCTTCCATCTTAAACTTCGAATCGACAGAGAGTAGGGACTGCAATAGAACATTAGTGATCGTCACGCCTTATTAATTTCTACTTATCATATTTGCAATAAAACATGTAACTTATAATTTTGGATATGTGTAAGCACATATTTGACTTTTCAAATCAAACTGTGCAAAGGATTACATGCACAAATTATGACTAACTTGTTATTAATTTGATACAACTCTAAAAACGTGTACATCGAATAAGATTTATTGGGATATCAATTAATGTTCAATAAGCTCTTATTAATATTTGTATTATATACATCGCTGATGTAAAAAAAAACCATTATATACATCGCTGTTGTAAAAAAAACATGTCAGTTTGGAGTGCACGCAACAAATAAAGAGATCGTTACAACAGCATTGTGTTTAATGACGAAACTAATTATTACTTTTTACATTATATTTAGTATTTTATATACGCGTAACCAACTACATCCGTAAGGTGTGTGGATAATCCTGCCATTTTGTGAACTCATAATAGTTATTTTAACATTGCAGGGTGTTATGGCAATACCGCCATTTTGCCAAGTTCAAATGGTAGACTTGTCATTGATTCAGCCGAATACAAAACAACAATGAAATGTCGATGGAAGATTGTTGCTGAATTTAACAAGGTAAGTTATATGTGGAATGTACATATATGAGTGCGTTCGTACGTGGGTGCGTACATACGTGTGTGCGCGCGCACACACACACACACACACACACACACACACAGCTGCACCGACCCCAATGGAGGGAGCTTTTTACATAGGTGGTACCACCAATTATAGTGATCCATCCTCACTAAAAACGTCGCCTGCTAGTACAAACATGCAGATGTGTAGTATAGTACTCGGCAAATATTTGTTTCGGAAACACCGTTTTCATCATAGCTGGCGTTACACAAATTGTTTGCCCCCATGTGTGCGTGCGTGCGTGTGAACGTGCGTGGGTGCGTAGCTAATTTTTTTTCTACACAAAATATATATTCGTAATGGCATATTCTGACGAACGCACGGATGTATTCGTTTTTTGCAAGCACATATTATGAAGTGTCTCCTCGCAATGTATATCATGAGAGCAGGGAAATCATTAATGTGTGATAACTACTTATGCTGTCGTTTCTGTTTTGCTAATACTTAGCATGCGAACTAGTCGTAAAGAAAATGTCAACCAAAAGCAGTACACATATTTATACAAATCAATTTAGTATACAGATACAAGGTTTCGTGTTCCTCACATCGCGTACAGAAAGTGTTAAATTGCTGATGAAATAATAATTTGAACATATCCATATGAGAAGGTTTTCGGTGGTTGTGTTGATGGTGGAATGCGACTGCTCCTTTTCATTCCTCGTGTGTATGTACATGAATATCACCCTTCACACACAGGCACACGCACAAGCACAAACACGAACACGCACAAGCACAAACACGAACACGCACAAGCACAAACACGAACACGCACAAGCACACATAAGCATATTAATTTTAATAAGGTTAGCAAAGCTAATTGTTGGGGGACACAGGGAAGTGTAATGCGTCTAGTGCGTATTTTTCTTGTTGCGTGACCATCACACATTTTGACTGATTTCAAGGTTAGTTTGTTCGAGCCAGGCCCATGTATTCGCGTCGAGCTCAAATACGCCAATTACTCCTGCTTTTGGGTCCGCAGTTATGACTTTCATTCTAAGCCACCGTAGAATGGTGGCGCCGACCCAAACCGGTGCACTGTTGTGAGAGGTAGCTGCCCACGATGGGAGATCGGTCCCTTGATATATTTTAACAAGATTTAGCAACATTGCTATCCAAGGCAAGGGCCAGGTGGCAAGTGGGCTAGTAAGCCATTGGCTTATCGACAATCCAACAATGCTTCATTTATGTGTAACCCGCCCTACTGAGACATTTGTAAATTTTGTTTTTAACATATTCACGCTGCAATCATTTACCCAATCTGCAGATACTATGTTCCATTCAGTTATTGTCCTTTGTGAGAATGAGTACTTTCTGATATCCAATCTTCACTGATCCTTCATTCCTCTGGTTATACTATCTTTCTTCATTGACTATATTTCTACCAATATTTTCATACCCATTCAATATCTTAAAAACAAATTCATCTCCTCTTAACCTCCTTGTCTCTATGGTTGTAAAACCACATTCGTTAAGTCGTTCTTCATATCTGAGGTCTTTCAGTTCTAGTATCATTTTGTTGATCTCCTCTGTATTCGTTCTAACGCATATATGTCCTTCTTATCCAAGTTTGTATACAGTATTTTAAATGAGGCCTAACTATTGCTTGTTTTGGTTGAATGGCGCCTCGCATTACACCATGTAGTAGGTGCCTGCGCTTCGTGCTGTCCTTTCAACCAGCCCAGTGCAGAATAACATCGAGATAGAAAATTGTTGTATGTACATAAAGCAGAAGCTCCAAGTCATTTGGACGGAAACCAAATTAGTGCATAGCCGCTTCGGGGATGCGTATGTATATAAGCAAGACAGTACATGTCCGCTTGCCCATTGTTTACATTTCATAGAGACCTTCGAATGCTGCTAATGCTGCTGCACCATTTCGGAAACAATGATTTTTGTATAGCATGTGGAAGAAATGTGGCCAGCTGACTTGATCAATATTATCTCGATAGTGTACTTTTATCTACGAAGATAATAGTTTATATGTGGTATTGGACAATGCTGTGATTGGAACGCAATTTCACTGACAATGGGGATGCCAACCTGCCAGTGCATTGTGTTGTGATGGTCCAAGCACAATCTTCCGATCCTCTAGTTGAATAATATTGTATTTGTGTACATCTGCACGCCTATTGACTTCCCCAGTTCGCATAAAGCCGAAACGAATCGCACAAACATGGCTACTTTGCATCTTCGTTAAATTTGAAATCACTTACAAGCTGAACTCTTATGATGGGATCAAATTGGACTCGGCTTGGTCTGATAAGCCAACTGTTTTATGGCCGCATGTTATCAACACATAAATTATTCCTCCCGCCAACATTTTATTTAATATGATTATTTTTCAATGTAGCTCACAGTACAAAATTATCCTGCTTTGACATCGAAACATCTCACATCGAAACAAATATTGTTGATAGTATACAATTGTTGCACTAACGTTTCTTTCAACAATTTTGAATGTTCCCATACCATCATTGAAATTAAACAATCATTGAGTTAATCAATTTATGTTACTTGATTGCAGATAATTAAACTGGACTTTGTGAGATTCGACGTGGACAACTGGGCAAACTACCAGACACGTCCCGTTAATGTCTACGATGGAGCAACGAGTACCTCCCCTCTGGTGGGCTCATTTGGTGGACGAACATTGCCGGACACCATATTTTCCAGCAACAACACTATGTTTGTGTATTTTGACTCCCACTACTTACATCATTACAATAAACCGAAAGGTTTAGAAATTAAGTACGCTGCTTTGGAATTCAACTATGGTAAGTTTAGCTTATTTTATATTGAATATATTTTAATATATTGAGTTGCATATTACCATCATATTAAGCCTACGTATCAACATAAGTTAGACGTTATGTAGATAAAATGGTTTTGACTGGTATGTGTTTAGATAACAAAAAATCATCGTTGCAAAATATATGAAGTTTACGCAAACGACAATCGATATTTGTTAAACATGATTCAATATGTGATATTTGAACGTGCTAGAAATTCAGCTTCGACATTTAGAAGACAATCACATTTTCCTATGATGTGTTTTCAATGTAATATATTGGTCGTATCGAATGATAACGTTGTGATAGAATTCAACATATAGTTCAAATTCAAGTAATTTGATAACTATTCCTGTGTTACATGGTTGTATCATTACGAATATTTCCGCCAAATCTCTCACCAAGTCGACTTGCCTGGACACAACAGTTTGTGCGGCAAATGTATTACACGGTTATGTATCGTTGTTCGCAATTTTATGTAACAACACATATTACAAATGAGTTGGCTAGAATTGTATTTATTGACCGGATAGCATGTTTTGCTTGGATCGAATGATTTGATGTTACGCTACTTTTGTAAGCAAAGTATCGAAGCACAGCATTAAAAAGCCAAATTCCAAAAAGATAATGATTAAACGTTGCCTAGCTGTATATCTTCCACGTTAACTTGATAGGCTTACCAATATGGGCTCAGTCACACACAAACTCATCACCCCACCCCACATCGATTCAAGCCGGAACTAACATTCACCCACCAATACGTCACCCCGTAGACACCACTCACTAACTCAATCAATGCCCCACAAACCTTATCATCCCCACAACAGATCCGTTTCTGGAAATGTTTCCTAGAGAATATGTTAAATTAATCCAAGTCTTGTTAGTCTATGCTGTATAAGAAATATATTCAATATTTCAAAAACGATCTAAGTGATGATGTTTCTTTATTAAAAACGGGTTCAATCCATGGACATAGCCTGCTTCATTTAAAATAAATCATAATTACCTTATTTTGGCAAATTAATTTGTTTTATCAGAAATATAGAGTATTTACATGCACAAAAGCACATAAAGTTATAACATAAGTAAAGTAACTTTATGCATATACAGTAATAACATAAACACACATTTAAGTCGTGCTATTTTTCTGTCGTTGTATACTCAAAATGGTAAAAATGTACTGAGTTATTGAATCGAACACCAAGCACCACGTAGGCAATTTTAAAAATATATTAACTGTCTCATCCAACTAACATGCGGCCACTAGTTGCCATCGGAGCAATTTGTTATCCGGATCGAATAATTTGATGTTACGCTATTTTTGTTTTCAAATTATCGATACATACAATTGGTGTACAGCACCTTTCAAACCATAGTTGACAGTGATGTTATCTGCTTTGCCGCTCGATAGTTTAGCATTTCCTATGAGTGCTTTTCCACTTAATGTATGTTACAAAATTCTGCGGCTGTAGTTATAAGAATAATATATATATTTATATCTCTGTCTCTGTCTTTCTCTATATATGTATATATATATATATATCCTCTCTATCTCTCTATCTCACTCTCTCTCTGTATCTCTCTATGTATCTCTATCTACCTATTTCTATCTCCCTGTCTACCTATATATATATATATATATATATATATATATATATATATATATATATATATATATATATATATATATATATATATATATATATATATATGTGTGTGTGTATCTGATGACCTCCTTAGCAAATGCCCGAACATACATCGTCTTTTTGTGCCACTTCCTGTGACAGCTAAACAGTATTGCACAGATTGTATAGTGCGTCGCTAAAAATATGCTGTCCATACAATTATGGCCAGATATGCCATACGAAGGAGCGGTGGCAGACATCTGTGTTCAGAACTGGATTTGCAGCTGCTACAGATGTACATTATCAACGATGCATTTGTTGGGTTGTTTTTCAAGGAATCGTTCATTAACGAACCTACAGCTACCAGAAACTATAGAACACTATGTTTCCCATGGCAGAGTGTTCGGCACTGTCACTAGAGCTCCAAATTAGTTTTGCAACATTAAGTAGTCTACTCATATGTGATAATATTTAAAAACACAATGAACATGGTCGAAATTTTTACTCCGTTTTCATAAGGGGGCTCACATTTCGGGAGAATGACCCGTGGGTCCAATGCATTTATTTTACCTATACAAAATAGGGAGATCGTTACATTTATCAATGCCATTAATCGCCACAATTTATATATGAGGCACTAACAATATATTCAATGGTCAAATACCAGTGATCAGATAACATTTCAACAAGAAATATAATAAACCGTGCATATTACAGAGGCATGCAACGGCAACGGGGCAACGCTAAACGGAGATGAAGGCCAAGTTTGGATCACTGCACCTTTGTATCAGGAGAACGCTTACTGTCAGTGGCATATCAGGGTTGACGTTGGAAAAGTAAGCATTGCCTATTTTCCTAACAATTTATTTCAAAACAAAATAAGACAAACACACATGTTCATAAAACGGTGCGACGAGTAATATTGAATCAAACAAGAATATCGATAGTCTAGATATGTTGTTGCAAGTTCGTGACTCAACACGTTGGTACCGTTAATATGAAGTTGTCACGCAGCATCCTACCGTATTTGTACTGTTCAAATCCTTTTGAACAAACATACCACAAATACGTAAACTTTCTGTTTTGCATGAAGTCTTAGCCATTAATTATATATATATATATATATATATATATATATATATATATATATATATATATATATATATATATATATATACACATATATATATATATATATATATATATATATATATATATATATATATATATATATATATATATATATATATATATATATATAAATATATATATATATATACACATACATATATATATATATACACATATATATGGATTTTGAGTGTTAGAGTAAAATTATGCGAACACATTTTGAATAAAATTATTACTCGTTAACTCGTTTGTCTGACAGAGAGTGCTCCTCCATTTCGAGCGATTTGATGTACAAGACAGCAGCAACTGCTCCAACGACAGCGTCAGCCTCACGGACACCGATACGGGAATTGAACTCTTCTCGTTGTGTGGAAATCAGTTACCAGACGACGTGATGTCGTCGAGCAATGAGATGACTTTTGTCTTCAAAACCGACAGTTCAGTTACAAAAAGCGGATTTGTCACTTCATACGTAGCTTCCAGAAATATCTTTGGTAAGCAAATCTAACATTAGCTCCTACGTGCAAAGGTATTGTAAAATTCTTTTATGTGTCATTCTCCATAAATAAGAGCCAACTATATGTATTAGTGATAAGGAAATTGCATATGGTCTAAAATGAGAGATTTCGTGAAACAACTACAGCGATCGGCTGAGAGCAACTGGCCGCTCTCATGGCACATCGTTTACCTTTGTACATATATCCAACTTTAACCCCGAAATTCCAGTATCTATATATAATGCAATATCTTTTTTATAATAATTATAATAAATGTTCACTGTGACCTACCCTTAAGATATATTCATAAGGTATATTTTCTGAACAAATGTAGCTGAATCAACCGCCTGTCGACCAAAAATAACTATGAAACTACGTTCGTTTATGTATACAAAATTGACATTTTCCTCATCGCAGGGTGTTCTGGCATCGGCACGTTGTCCAGTTCAAATGGCAGGTTTGCAATTGAGCCAGACCAATACAAAGCAACAATGAGATGTCGGTGGAAGATTGTTGTTGATTCAAGTAAAGTAAGTTATTTATTACATAATTGGTAGTCCTATAAACTAACACGAACACAACGGTTTTATATAGAACATGTTATATAAATATATATATATATATATATATATATATATATATATATATGTATATGTATATGTATATGTATATGTATATGTATATGTATATGTATATGTATATGTATATGTATATGTATATGT
The DNA here is from genome assembly GCA_963662155.1 of Lamellibrachia columna. Lineage (NCBI taxonomy): Eukaryota > Metazoa > Annelida > Polychaeta > Sabellida > Siboglinidae > Lamellibrachia > Lamellibrachia columna. Next base: position 360,044 of record OY759261.1, on the reverse strand, counting down.
ATATGTATATATATATATATATATATATATATATATATATGTATGTATGTATGTATGTGAATTCATTAAATTGAAATGTTCGATGTTATACTACAAATCAGAAAATCAATAATAATATGGTGATTACCAAATAATAAAATATAAATAAAAATCATAATAACCGTGGGCTCACTTCGAAATATATAGAGTCATGTATTGTTTATCCGCACATTTTGGCCTTGAAGGGTTTTGATTGGATGAAACAAGCGTCCGTATTGATGAAACATATTGGTGTATCCTATGCTATTATTATCGTTACTAACAACGTAATGTATGATATGATTGTATATATATATATATATATATATATATATACATTATATATACATTATATATATATATATATATATATATATATATATATATATATATATATATATATATATATATATATATATATATATATATATATATATATATATATATATATATATATATATATATATATTATTGCTTTATTATGTATTGATCTCCAATGTCTGACAGGGCCGAACAAACAAGATGTTGTTTTGAAAGCAATCATTTATGCCTCGAATTGTCTAATTCGGTTCGTCTGGCGTTTGAAGGTTTTAGTGATCTAAAACAAACCCGTTAAGTGAATCATATTACAGTGTTACCCGTTAAGTGAATCATATTACAGTGTTATCCGTTCAAGTGAACCAAACCGGTGTGTGGAAAAATTAATAACGGATTATCAACTGATAATGTTTCGAAATCGTTCCCACAGGAAAACAGGCGGATTATTGGGGAGAAAACGGATTGCCGTATACGAATAATTTAACCAGACACGATTGTATTTCTGAAGAGTGTTTCAACAGAGTTAGTTAAATCATAGTACGATCACATAACTTTGAATTTCTATGCATTATATTTGTTGATATTGGACCATAGCTGAATCTTAATTAGTTTCACTCCTTTCCAGATAATTAAACTGGACTTCGTGAGATTCGACGTGGACATCTGGGCAAAGTATCCGACTCGCCCCGTTAATGTCTACGATGGAGCGACGAGTGCCTCACCACGGTTGGGCACATTTGGTGGAAGCACATTACCGAATACCATATTTTCCAACGACAACAAACTATTTGTGTCTTTTGAATCGCACAACAACTACCACAGCAGCAACGCGAACGGCTTCGATGTGCAGTACACTGCTTTGGAATTCAACTATGGTAAGTTATAATGAAAACATTCAAATAACTTGTGTTGTATGCTATTTATATGCCGAAATTAATAAACGAATGTTAGATGTTGTATATATGAATATAGGTTTGACTATGTGTTTTGATAATTACACGCGTGATAATTTGTATAAATTCATTAAGAGACGAAACGTTCCACTCTTCTCCAGAAAGATCTTATTGATATTGGGAATTAACATCAAAATTAAGGGATATATAAATGACGTAAATTATGTTAATATGTAACCAACGCCCTAGTAGAAGTGTAACTCTACAGGCACTTTATTTACCTGTATAATGGTCTAGCATGCAGTTTTTGTTATAGCTAAGAACATAGTTATCGTTAATAATAATACAATACTTTATTTATTCACCATCAAATCCGGGACTAGTGCCCCGTTCACGGGTGATTACAAAACAACCGTTGACGTTGTTATGAAGTTGACATAAAAAGGAATCGATATTTTGCTGTGCGTCAACACCTAATTTCACATTGTACTAGTTCACGTGACATATACTGAATTCACACATATTCACACACATTTAACTTTCCGATTTGTGCGAAATTTTGAATACGTTGTTGGATGCCAGCAGTAAAATTGTACCCTAATAGTGTTTTTTTAAACAAGATATAATTACAATTTGTACATTTATTGACAACCATCAGTGAAATGTATACCTCATTTACATTTGCGACACTAACTGATCCAACACTAAATGAGAACAAGAGTAAAAGAAGTATATATATATATATATATATATATATATATATATATATATATATATATATAATTATGTGTGTGGGCTATTATGCTATTGTTGCTGTTGTTGTTGATCTAACAACCTTTTTTATAAATATACTATTCTGGAAACTTGTGCACTTTTCAGAGGCGTGCGATGTCACAGGGGCAACGGTTAGCGGATATGAAGGACTGGTTTGGATTAGCACGCCATTCTACAAGAACAATATTTACTGTCAATGGCAGATCATCGTGGAATTTGGAAAAGTATGCATTGCGTTTAATCTATCGGAAATGTCTTAGACACACCGCATGTATTAAGCTATACTTTTAGTAATCTGTGCAGCAATACATAATACATTATACTATTGAGATACACGTAAATAGCCAATGTCCGCTGATACCTTTTGTTGAAGTTTCAACCTTACAATATACATTGTTGGAGATGGTTTGTGCTAAAGTAAAATAATGCGAACACAATCATTAAAAGTTTAGTCGTCTGTCTGACAGAGAGTGCTCCTCCACTTCGAGCGATTCGATGTACAAGACAGCAACGGCTGCACCAACGACAGTGTCAGCCTCAAAGACACCGCGACTGGAATTGAACTCTTCACGTTGTGTGGCAATAAGGTGCCAGACGACGTGATGTCGTCGAGCAATGAGATGACGGTTATCTTCGCGACTGACAGCTCAGTTACAGCAAAGGGATTTGCTATCTCATATGTGGCTTCATCTGAAGTATTAGGTAAGCAACTCAGACACAGAATCATATGTAGGTATGGCTCTGCATCTTAAAAATTGCATGTTCCCACACAGACACACATACACACACACACACACACACACACACAGACACACAGACACACACACACACACACACACACACACACACACACACACACACACACACACACACACACACACACACACACACACACACACACACACACACACACACACACACACACACACACACACACACACACACACACACACACACACACACACACACACACACACACACACACACATATATATATATATATATATATATATATATATATAGTGTGTGTGTGTGTGTGTGTGTGTGTGTGTGTGTGTGTGTGTGTGTGTGTGTGTGCGTGCGTGCGTGCGTGCGTGCGTGCGTGCGTGCGTGCGTGCGTGCGTGCGTGCGTGCGTGTGTGCTAAACCGATTTCCATAAAAGTTTAGCAGTTGCGCTTAAGATTATGGCTTGGGTTAGTTATATAGTTTGGGGTTAGCGTTAGGGGTTGGGAATCCTAATAAGTTCATTGAGTAAGATTTGTAAAAAGAACCTTGTCTGATGAATAGGTTATGCTACTGTCGTTTATACGTCTAAGAAAGAGCCACCACTCCGGTGGTGGAAAATCACTTATATATTACATGATGAATGCCGGCAAATAGACTAGTAGCATGTGTGGCAGGGGTTTGAACCTTAGTCCCACCTGTGTTTGGGAGTCAACCTCCCACCAGTTGTGGGAGTCCACCTCACACCAATCCCACCTATTTTGTTAGATCAACGTCCCACATATTTTTAGTACCATCCTACCACTTCCGTGACGTTGGCCGGTTTATGCATCTTTCAGCCTTGATACAATTTTATTTGCATTTGGCTACACCAAACATTTGGCTACACCAAACATTTGGCTACACCAAACATTTGGCTACACCAAACATCGCATTCCAATATGTTGCCCACCTTTTAATCTGCAACATATTTTCGCTAAGTGAGCATGTCACATTTTCCCGATATTGTGCTAAAGGCTGATCAGTCATCGGAATGGACGGCATCGTTCTGTCAGTTGTCTGGCATGATTATCATCGATAAAAATAATGCATATGCGAGGTCCTACAATGGGACCTTGGGGAACCCTTCCGTTGATGGACAAGGTTCCAGAGCGTATTTCCATTAATGACAACTGTCACGACTATGTCAGATAGTAATTAAGCCAGGGAAGCAGCTATCCCTGTAATGCCTGCTTCCGATCAAGAATGAAAACTATTCATGCAATATTGAGATATACGCATAGCGAGCTACGTGCGTTAGGATTACGTATATTCTTCTCATCTTATAAAGACAAGATGGTTATTTTCGTAGGGTGTTCTGGCAGTATCGGCGTGTTGTCAAGTTCAAATGGCAGTTTTGCCATCGAGCCAGACCAATACAAAGCAACAATGAGATGTCGTTGGAAGATTGTTGCCGATTCAAGCAAAGTAAGCTATTTGTGGAATATCCACACGCACCCACGCACGCATGCACTCACGCACGCAAGTAAGTAACGCACATACAAACAGACACACACAGACTCTCATACACACATACAAATCCACACACATATGCACACACTCGCACCCGCGCATACGTTAATGATTATCCTGCTTTGCACTTTATAACTTTACATGTGATACTTTGTTTATTTTATAAATTACAGCGACAAACGGTGTTACTATTATCGCAATCAAATTTTACTGAAACCATAATTTAACACTAACAAACCACCAAATGGTTGTTGTAATACAATTATTCATCAAATCAAAAATATATTTCTGACAATTTCCTTGTTTCTATGACAAATGTCTACATAAAATAATTGAAATTGAACTTTATTTGATCATGAGTACTTTCTTTTACTCAATTGCAGATAATTAAACTGGACTTTGTGAGATTTGACGTGGACAACTGGGTAAAGTACCCGAACCGCCCCTTCAATGTTTACGATGGAGCGACGAGTACCTCACAACGGTTGGGTACATTTGGTGGTAACACATCGCCGAATACCATATTTTCCAGCGACAACACTCTGTTTGTGTCTTTTGAATCTTACGTCCGCTATCACAGCAGTAGCCTGAGCGGCTTCGAGATTAAATACACTGCTGTTGAATTCAACTACGGTAAGTTGTACTGAGCGCACGCATACACGTTTTGTGTACACTGACATCATAGCAATCCCAATATGAACAGCGCTAATTATTAAGACGTATCTAAATGAGTTATGTGATATATATATATAAATATATCATATTTGTGTGCGTGTGTGTGCACGTTATTTACCCGACAAAACTAAATGGTTACTGTTGCTCTATGCTAGTTAAATACACATGGTTATATGATTACATCATTATTATACAACTGTATTACTAATCGAGAGGTGAACATTCAGAATAGAAGCACATGTTGATGTATAATTTTTTTCAATAACACTTTGCTGCATAATATCGGTTCAGATTATGATTTTCTGTAAGGATTCATGTATATTTTCTTACCATGCTTAGATCCTTTGCGATTTCATCCATGTGTTTACAACTTGAACAATGTACCGATTTGACAAGACCTAGCTGTTGGCTTTGACACGCCACTGAGCTAGGGTTCTACAATATTTTGGTGTTACGTAATTATTCATTTTGCATAGTATAACACATATCAAATATATTATATTGCTAGTGATGAAGTAGATTAATATTAATCGGTGACCATATTTAGTAGCTGCTTTAAGCTTTGTTGTGCAAACGTTAGATTTGACGAAAATGATCAGTAAACAGTAAACAGTAAAATGAGAACACGTCAACAATAACACTTCAAAACCAAATTATTGTGCATTTTTCAGAGGCATGCAATGTCACCGGTACAACGTTAATCGGCGAGAAAGGTCATATTTGGATGAGAGCACCATTGTATCAGAACAATCTCCATTGTCAGTGGCAGATCAACGTAGAAGTTGGAAAGGTATGCACTGCGTATTCTCTATCGGAATGTTAGGTCAATGCAGCACAGCTATTTAGACAAGTGCGGCGATCAGTAAAATAGTATTGACAGAGCCGTGTAAAAATTATGTCCGGTGGTGCCTAGTATTGCGTGTTCACATCGTAACACGTTTATATCGTTAATACGGAGTTGTCACACAGCACACGATCATATTGGCAAAGACAGTGTTTGAGTAAACATGACACGGATACTCATATATTTTTTGGTTTCAGGAAATATTAACTGCTTACTACGGCCGTTGATGGTTCATATGCAACATATACAGTATGGGGGGTGAATGGTTTGTTCTAAAGTAATATCATACGTAATATTACACGAACTAACGTTGACCAACATTATTACAAGTTCACTCGTTTGCCTGACAGAGAGTGCTCCTCCACTTCGAGCGATTTGATGTGCAAGAAAGCAGCAGCTGTACCAACGACAGTGTCAGCCTCACGGACACCGCGACGGGAATTGAAGTATTCAAGTTATGTGGACATCGGTTACCAGACGACGTGACGTCGTCGAGCAATGAGATGACAGTTGGGTTCACGACCGGCAGCTCAGTTACAACAACGGAATGTATTATCTCATATATGGCTTCATCTGAAGCCTTTGGTAAGCATCCCAGGCACTGACGAATATGTGCATATATGTCGGCATGTTGAACGAATACTCACACACCCACGCACACGCACACACACACGTGTGTGTGTATGTGTGTGTTTGTGTGTGTGTGTGTGTGTGTGTGTGTGTGTGTGTGTGTTTGTGTGCAGTAGCAAACAAACGTTATGGAAACATTTTCTGTTGTACAGAACATAGTCTCAAGTGCTCGTTATACACTAAGTGTCCTGATTTCAGTCCACGAAAGTTTATTATCTACGGTTATATTATGTTAGAGCGTAATATTGGGTAACATATATTGACTCATAATGCAACATGACCACAAAATAATCGTAATACCAATAGCGATACTGATGCATAGGTGGTACAATCATGGATACACATGGCGTTCTTATGTACCTTATACCTTCCGACAAAGAAACAAAACTAATAAGTATTATTTACACATATTTTGAATATGATGTACACGTAGTGGACTAATGATGTAAGATGTGAATGTAATTGTTTGAAAGAAAATATGGTCATTTGCTTTGTCCCAGGGTGTTCTGACAGTATCGGCGTGTTGTCTACGTCAAAAGGCAGTTTTTCCATTCAGCCAGACCAGTACAAAGCTACAATGAGATGTCGATGGAAGATTGTCGTTGACTCAAGAAAAGTAAGTTATTTGTGCAGAGCGCATGCGTGCATGTTAATATATATATATATATATATATATATATATATATATATATATATATATATATATATATATATATATATATATATATATATATATATTGTTTTCCAATATATTAACTTACGTCTTGTCCTGTATTCCTACTTTGAACGATTTAGATCGACGAATTCAAGGAATCGAATTTTATTGAGAAATGAGTACTGGCACAATATTTACGTATCGTGAATGTAACTTTTAATTATTTGGACGGACGCCTATTAAAATAGGTGTGTTTCCGGGAAACCAACCCTACCTAGGGAAAGGTGTAAACCATCGAACATAATTATTAAATTTGGTCCGCACGCGTGATTCGCGGGCTCACCAATATGTAACCCAATGAACGGTTTTGTTACGTGTTCGTCTGGAAATGTCAAGGTGACAGAGAACCCGCCTGTTTTCATGATTGTGTTTATGATTCATAAAGAAAAGATGTCCAAGCCATTTATTACAAAATCAAATGAAACATTTGCTGACGTATTAAACGAACATTCCTGCACAGTTAAAGCATCATATTATATAACCTTAACTTCCCAGGAACAGTGGTCTTGGACGAGTCTTTTAAATACGAGCACTGTTTAGTTATGTAAAACATCACCAATATTGAATGTTTTGTCGTCGTGCAAATTCGGCAATATGTAAAGTATACATTATGTATGCATAGATATTGTATATACATATAGTGTATATAGATATAGAGAGCAAGACATTGCCGGTCCATGTATTGATCATGATACGACAAATATTTCTAAATTGTGATCCATATATATGTAGATGTGGTGTAATGGTATTCTTTTTTCTATATACGTTAATTTTTCTTGAGCGCTGTGTCAGAGCTAACACTGCCGCCACTCTGGGTGTTGGTGGTGCTATACCTGCAAGGCAAGTGTTCAACATAAGTTGGTGGGGAGCATCCAGTGACGACTTGCAGAGGGTCGTGGTTGCTGACATGCACATTTGATGCGTGTACACTCATACACCACAACGGTGAGCAGTATTATATAGGTGCATACACTGTCCAGCTTGACGCCCATGGTATTTCCTCGTGGCTTCCGGAAGTTCCGTCTCATAGCACGTTTGCTTGACGTTTGAGCAACCAACGATAATGGTGAAATGAGCGGCGGTCGGTGTTGCGCCCGTGGAAACTGTTCAGTGACACGATTTTTTTTTAGAATTCCAAAAAAAATTATAGAGTGACAAAAGATGGCGATGTATGTGTCCAGAGTGGAATGTATCTACTTCCCTAAAGCCCGCCATGCACATATCGGTTCGTTAGTTACCAACATCTTGGCGACTACTTTTATTTAGCTCGCAACTCAGATGTAGTGTTTTTTTATCCACCAACAGTTGACAACACTTTTTTGTGGACATCTGACATCTGAAAAATCGGTCGGCCTTCGGCCGATGGGTAGATGCCAACTATTTATCGGAAAACTGTTGGCGACTAAAAGTCGGTTTGTGTAAGGCGGGCATTAGAATGCGCAATATAGTCATATTGTTGGTAGAAGCATTCGCCTTCACTGTCACTGCAATGCACACACCGGTTCTTCAGTTGCCAACATGTCACTGTTGTTGCGACTGTATCCGCATTCTGTGTGTTGGCTGTTGAAATCGTCGATGTAGCTGACCGTTGGAAGTGTCGTTGCTTCCAGTGTCGTTGGTCTTGGTTTGTCCATGTTGACGTAGTATATCCACGACATGACTGCAATACAAGATACCATTGTGTGGCTTCGTTGACGAAGGTTGCCAGGCCATAGCTTCATTTCGCCGTCATCTGGAAACCTATCTTTTTAAAATTGCCTATCCTCCTTAGCTTCTTGGCACCTCCGTCCATATGTTGACGACTTTCTGCATTGTACATGATAACGAGAATGCCTAATCCTTTGGCTTTGACGCGCCACTGAGCTCGGATGTTCCGAGGATATTGGCGCCAACGAAGTCATTTTATTATTTATGATATTTTGCTATGTTGTCTGCTAGCAGTATACGCTGCTAGTTCGAAACCTGGCCGTTTGTTTGATGTTTGTGTTTCCCGAAGAAGAATTACGATTGCCTTTTTGTTGTCTATATGTTCAATTTTATTTTGCTTGGCGGTGGCAAGGCCATCAACGTTCAGCTGCAGAATGGCGATACCTTTGCCTTCGATGGATATTTCCGCCCGCCCGGAAGAAGGCACGACACCAGGCGCAGGTTTATCATCTTTGACGATGAAAGTTGGGCTGTTGATTTGTTGACGGCATCAGCTTCCTAATTGAAGTAACATAAGCTAGTACTAACAGTGTAGATGGTCGTGGATGCAGCTACCGACACTGCTACGCACAACAGAGGATAGGCAACTATGGCGAGGACGTTGTGTGAATGACATCCCTATGACCGTCCTGGTCAAGGGGTGTAGGTGAAGGTGAACAGGGGAGAAGACTTGAAGGTTGCCGTCTTCTCCAATATTCACACGATAGTACATTATATGAACTGCAAAGTTTCTATGAACATGCCGAATAAAGCTTCTTTGTTGAACTTAAACATATGTTTAGCTCATCAAGTATGAGGTCACAAAACCGGCCGACATGAGATACTGCGTCATTGGTGTTCTGATTATCATTATATGACATGTTTCACTTGAATGGTCCTTCCTCAGATCATGCACGAATGTTGGACTTTATCTAAAATAGGAAGGTATCACTAGTGAAAAGTGCAGATACCCACTCTAACTAATTGTGTTGGCGAGTTACTGAAACACACCTATTTTTGTTCAGCCCTCATCAGAGACAAGTGTGAAATCATTCGGCGTCAAATCTTCCTACCAATATTTCGAGCTAATATGAGTACAGTATGCATAAATATGAAAATGTCGAAATAAAATATAAATAACCTTATATTGGTCTCATTTCGATGTCTATTTTTAGAAGAGTTGTTTCGAGAGTATCAATAAGTTAAATGGTCGTAATAAATGAAAAAAATAATTATCGTTGATTCTCAATATTTGTTGGTCCCTCGATTGTAGATCATTAAGCTGGACTTTGTGAGATTCGATGTGGACACCTGGGCCAAGTTCGGAACACGCCCCGTTAACGTCTACGATGGAGCGACGACTGCCTCACATCAATTGGGCAACTTTGGTGGGAGAACATTGCCGAGTACCATATTTTCCAGCAGAAACATCCTGTTTGTGTCTTTTGAATCCTACTACAGCTATCACAGCAGTCATGTGAAAGGCTTCGAGATTAAATTCACTGCTTTGGAATTCAAATACGGTAAGTTGTACTATGAACATAATAATTAAACATGAACACTTTTTGTGTGACAGTGATATACCTATTTGCAATGTAAGTATTTAATTTACATAATATTGAATCAAACGTCTTCTTGTTCCTGAACCCTAAACTCAATTTCATTATGCACCACAAACGAAAGTTGCATTACGTGCACTGAATGCAATGCGGTGTCACACCCAAATCTGTAAAGTCGTTAGTGTAAATCGACTGTTATTACTACTGCTCATATTGAACCATTGTATCTGTGCGTATATTTGATGTACTTTCTAATTTACTTTTTTCTTTACTTAGTTGTCTCTTCGCACCCAGTCTTTGCCACTCCATTATGGCCACTCCATTATGGCCACTCCATTATGGCCACTCCATTATGGCCACTCCATTATGGCCACTCCATTATGGCCACTCCATTATGGCCACTCCATTATGGCCACTCCATTATTTCTGCTCTACCTGCATTCTCTGTCATCTTCCAAGAACTCCATACAAGTTGTTTTCTCTCTGCTTCCACATCCTTCTCCCTGTTCATTTCGGTCTTCCTCTCTTACCTTTTTCTTCTGGGGCCCATATTAGTGCTATTTTTATATTGTTATTTCCATATCTTCTAAGTGTGCGGTCAATCCGTCTCCATCTTCTGATATTGATTTATTCTGAGATTGTTGACATACAAGTGTGGTGGTATAGGTCTTCATTATATATTTTCATTGGCCAGTGTATCTTTAAATCTCTTCGAAGGCATGTTCCTTAAAAAAAAGTTCACTTTCTAATTAAAGTTACTTAATGATATTAAATGATCACGAATATGCGTGGAAAGTGAACGACAGAGAACATATATGGTGGCATTTCTATTGTGCACATCACTGAACTGTCTTTTACAGCTACAAAATCCGCATAATAACATGCAAATGAGCACGTAAGAGCACGATATAGCGTATATCAGTGCTTGCTATCTACTCTCCGCCAATATGAAATTTGAAGAGTTGATTGCATGGTTGGCTCTGCCACTACATGGCTCTTTTCATGCATGTCCGGTCGTTCCTAGAATATCCACATTGGGACATACGCATCCGAAGAACGTCGTCTGATGTAGGGTGTTCCACATCATATTGCAGGGTGCTTATATATATATATATATATATATATATATATATATATATATATATATATATATATATATATATATATGTGTGGAATACTATATGTTTGCTAACGACCTGCAAACATACATATACCAGGTGACTCAGAAAACAGGAAAATTATGGCGGCAGCTACATCGAACAATCGAAAAAACAGTGTCGGCTGGCGTAAGAATCGGCTCATCCCGGAATTTGGTTGTTACGACTGCGATATTCAATATTGAAATCAAGATTTTAATAATACATAATAATAGTAAATGGTAGCGATCTTTCAAAAACGCTTTATGCTCTGAGGTAAAGGGAACTATATTGGCTAGGAAATCAGTTCCAATATACGTATGCCTAATCTTTCAAAATTGCCACACGTAACGCCAATGGAAGTCCCCAAAGCAAAGCAACCGATTTATTATATGCTAAACTGATACCTTAATGTGCATTCAAAGTAGGCACTAGTTACGTTACTGGGTGGGAATTGATATATCTCTGTGTTCGGGGCACAACATTTTTACTGTCTTTGACCTTTTGAAGTTTCGGTGTCAGGACCAAGAGTAATGTTTAAGTAAACCTACTGCACATTCACTACATGCAGTGTACTCCAACACAGACACTAGAAAACGTCATCAGACGTCAGCAGACGAAATAAACAGAAGTAAAATGTTGGCCAATGGCATTGATCTATCAAGTAGATGTTGTACGCCATATTTACACGAGAATGTTCGGTTTTGTTAATACGTCAGTTTGTGTAGCAAAGGATGAATCTTGAAGGGTGTGAACTATATATTTATAGAAGATAGATCGACAATAGTAATTAACAGTGCCATTGATTTAGTACTGACTGCAAACCCATTGGTCGGATTTTATCATTTCCTTGGGTTGAATGATTTCAGGTTAACGGCAACGTTACTTTTGTTCGGCAAGATTTCAAGGCAGTACTATTTGTATATAGAGACGGCGGCCTTCGTCTATTGCGTGATACAATTTCACCTATACAAGCAATGGCGGTAACACTATTTAGCAATGTCATTAATCGCTGTCGTATACTCGTGAGCAACAAAAATATGATCAGAAATCAGATATCATAAAAAACTTCGAAAATAAGTATAAATCACACAAAAACGTGTGCATATTTCAGATGCATGCAATGGTACCGGAGCAACGCTAGCAGGAGGTGAAGGCCAAGTTTGGATGAATGCACCATTGTATAAAGACAATATGCGTTGTCAGTGGCAGATCAAGGTGGACATTGGAAAAGTAAAGTACCGGCAATGTCTTTCAATACAAAACATGTGTTACCATAGATGTTTCTAAACGGTTCAATGATATATAATATAGGTATAATAAGGAAACAAACGTAAATATCGTATATGCGACTCTATCTATAGTTGCAAGTTCGAAACCATTATACTATTTGACGCTGCTAGCACGAAATTGTCAAGGAACACAACATTGTATTATTCGTGTTTTATAACATTGACAACGCGTATAAATTTATTGATTTGGAGAAACATTGTATGCTTATATCCGATGAAGACTCAATTCTACAATATTCAACACTAGCAATAAATTGCATGCATCGGTATTATAATAACATTGAGACGAATGAATGATGAATGAAATCTTTACAAGTCCAGTCGTTTGCCTGACAGAGAGTGCTCCTCCACTTCGAGACATTTGATGTGCAAGAAAGCAGCAGCTGTTCCAACGACAATGTCAGCCTCAAGGACACCTCGACGGGGATTGAACTCTTCACGTTGTGTGGCGATCAGTCGCCAGACGACGTGATGTCTTCGAACAATGAGATGACGGTTGTCTTCTCGAGCGACAGTTCAGTTACAAAAAGCGGATTTGTCATCTCATATGAGGCATCCTCTGAAGTCTTCGGTAAACAAACCATGCATTAAAACAAATTATATCGAAAGAATATGCAAAGTTGTTTCGTAATAATATATTATATATAGGAAAAACTATTACGGAATTAACGCAGTTTTGGTTTATCAGAACAGTAAAAGTGCGATTTTATGTAGCACAGTTTGATTAAATGTAAAATAAAATTATACACAAACAAACGCACGCACGCACGCACGCACGCACACATTGTTGTAATGGCATGACTTTGTAAAAATAATGTATGTTTATTATAATATTATGTTCATTTGAAAAATTAAAAAGGAATTGTCTAACTAAAAACTGCTGCAGCCCGTAATCGAACTCGCGCCACCCGTATGGAAAGCGAACGCTCTTCCACTGAGCCATTCAATTACACCCGATTACATTGTTGTCTGGGTGTATATTCAAACGGCGAGTTTGTAATAACGCATGAAAATTGAGAAAACGGCAAGTTTGTAATAACGCGAGAAAATTGAGAAAATGGCGAGTTTGTAATAACGCGGGACGCCGCCAGTCGCTAGAAACGCTGCAGTGCGTAGATCCGCGGAAACCGCGAGAAATGCTCGCGGATTGCCGACGACGTCATGTTATGGGCTTCATATACTGCAGCCACCCCTGGGCTCGACTAGGCGTGTCTAATTTATGTAGTCACCGCAGTAGCCGCTCCGGTGCGCATATATAAGACTTAGAGTGTATGGTGTCTATGGTGCCTAAGGTGCCGCTACCTGAGTGCTAAGCCACTTTATTTAAGAGACGGGCGCTACATGTTACGCCACAATGTCTCACCCGCTTTTTTTATTTTCAGCTGATGGAATCGTTTATTGATATATACGTATAATCAACTACTTGCAAAAGTTGCGCGCGTAATCATATCGGTGTCTTACAAGTTACAATGGATATTTTTTATCGTAGGGTGTCATGGCAGTGTCGGCGTGTTGTCAAATTCAAATGGCAGTTTTGCCATTGAGCCAGACCAACACAAAGCAACAATGAGATGTCGGTGGAAGATTGTTGTTGAACCAAGCAAAGTAAGCTATTTTTGGAGATGGTGTGGTGGTGCGTGCGTGTGTGCGTGTGAGCAAAAAAGCGTATGTGCATGTGAGCGCGTGTGCGTGTGTGTGTTTGTGCGTGTGTGCGGGTGTGCATGTGTGCGAGTTTATATGTGTGTATGTGTGGGGGGTGTCTAGGGGTGGGTGGCGGTTAGGGTGGTATGTGGTAAATGTTCGTGTAATACGATTATTTAATATAAAGTATATTTTGTAGTCTATGTCTTGTCTGCATGTATGTATGTATGTATGTTCCCTCATGACTTTCGCAGGCATGGGGCTGAAATATCGTAGGCGTGCCCGCGGGCCCGCGGTGATGGTTCTTACACTTTAAATATTCTGAATGAATTTGGTTTTAGCACAAGTTTGAATATAACTAAAGGTTTTTTTTTTAAGTGCGTGTGACTAGAGAAAGTTGTTGCTTTAAACTCGTATATACAATGTTGTTGACTATGTTATGCGTTAATATTAATCTGGAGTTAAAACGACGCTGTTGTAGTGTGGCACATTGAGTTGATGTAACATATGTAATGTAACATGTTGATGTAACATATCTGTCACACTCGAAGTGCTGTGGTACCGACCAAGAACCAACTTGCTGACCTCCTCTTTACAATCTCAGTTTTATGAATATTACTCTTGGCATAAGCATCCCAGATCTGTGGTCTTACTAGGCCATAGCATGCCTGTTTCTTTGATGTTGTGAAAATGTATCTGCAAATTACGTTTGAAGAATCCCATTGTGCGATTTGCCTTGGCTGTGATTTTTATAATGCGTGCATTCCATGACAATTCACTGTTACTTGTAAGTCCTAGGTATTTGACACTATTAACTACGTCTAGTCGTTGGTCCCTCTACGAATAATGGTAATCGAGAGGTTTAGTATTTCTTCCGAATCTAAACTAAACATGTGTCATTGCAATTGGCATTGCCGTAACTCAGCTAATTGAAATAAATCTGCAATATAAATATTACAATTTCCAAAGGAAGTCGTAATAATACGTTACACTGGACTCACTTCTAAATAGATTCTCCGATTGTGTAGATCAATAAAATGATAGAAATAATAACCATTTTCCTCAGAACTTTGAATGTCTACACAATATGACTGATATTGAACTATTATTGTTTCTCATTAATTTATTTCACACGCTTTCAGATAATTAAGCTAGACTTTGTGAGATTCGACGTGGACATCTGGGCAAAGTACCCGACTCGACCCGTTAGTGTCTACGATGGAGCGACGAGTACCGCACCACGATTGGGCAACTTTGGAGGGAATACATTGCCAAATGCCATCTTTTCCAACGACAACACTATGTTTGTGTCTTTTGAAACCTACTACAGTTACCACAGCAGTAACGGGAGCGGCTTTGAGATAGTGTATACGGCTGTGGAATTTAACAACAGTAAGTTGTTCGTAAAACATTGTGTTTAAAATTAACTTGTATATCAACATATGCTAGATAGTGTGTACTACAACGGTTTTTGCTTATACTTGTTTTGGTGAATAAACGTTGTCTAATACCTTTCGTTTGCTCGTATATGCTGTAACGTAGCATTTGGTCGCAACATATCGATGCACACATGTGATGTAATGTGCTTTCATCTTGATTATTGACAGTTTCCTTACTGGTTTCTTCATTTTAGAGTATGTCTAATGTGTTCTTGGACATTATATTACATGACATAATCCCACATATATAAAAGACGGGGACATTAATCGATGCTGTGTAAACATTAAATATTAAACACATATTCACATATCTTATGTGACCATACAATATTTCGAACATAATGTATAAAGACCCACACTTGTGAATATTTCAGTGGGATGCAAAGGCGTTGAGTCGACCTTAATCGGAGATGAAGGCCATGTTGGGATGATTGAAACATTGTATAAGAACAACGCTTACTGTCAGTGGCACATCATCGTAGGATTTGGAAAAGTAAGCATTCCATTAGGCAACTTATTTCCTATACAAGATCTGCTTATATTTATAGTACTATTTGATGTTGTTGTAAGTTCGAAACTCTAGTACGTTTGCACGGTTAATGGCTGTTATTACAATCATATTGGTCATCTTCATTGTTCTACAAACTCGCAACGATTTCTTGATTTTAGAAAATAGTTGTTGTTTAAATGTTACAATGCTATTTGTTTTTTGCGGTAGAATAAAATTGTATTCATTTGTCTGACAGAGAGTGCTCCTTCACTTCAACCGATTTGATGTGCAATACAGCAGTGGCTGTTCCAACGACAGTGTCAGCCTCAAGGATACGGCGACGGGAATTGAACTCTTCACGTTGTGTGGCAATCAGTTGCCAGATGACGTAATGTCGTCGAGCAATGAGATGACGGTTGTCTTCGCGACCGACAGTTCGGTGACAAAACGCGGATTTGTCACATCATATGTGGCTTCCTCTGACGTATTCGGTAAGCGAGCCGGTATATGTGCATATTTATCATAAGTGGATGTTTATGTGTGAGTGTGTGTGTGTGTGTGTGTGTGTGTGTGTGTGCGCGCGCGTGTGTGTGTGTTTAAATGAAAGGAGTATAGTTAATAAGGAAAACGAATTAATCATTATGGTACAAGATATTAATCCTCACATAATAGGTATAACCGAATTATGGGCCAACAAAGACATAGCATATGGTGAATTAGGACTGACAGGATACGCTCTGTTTAGGGGAGATCAAATTGGAAGAAAAGTGATGGGGATAATTTACATATTAAGGAATATATTCAGGCTTACGAAATACAATTAGAAAGGGAAGCAGATTGTGATGAAATTGTTTGGTGAAATACAGTTACAGAAAATTCAACAATGACTATATATATATATGATATTCACTGAAAAAAACTGTGCATTGTAGCGCGTTACAGTAATCATGTCGAATTATGAAGTTTTAATGTTGTCATTGCAGGATGTTCAGACACTATTGGCATGTTGTCAACTTCAAAAGGCAGTTTTGCCATCGAACAAGACCAATACAGACCAACAATGAGATGTCGGTGGAAGATTGTTGTTGAAACAAGCAAAGTAAGCAAATTGTGGTATGATTTAAATGAACACAAGTAACGATTATCTTTCTTGTGATTTGAAAATACATGATTTTGGACCATAATTACTATTCACTAATGTGATTCAATCGCTTGCAGATAATTAAACTGGACTTTGTGAGATTGGATGTGGACAACTGGGCAAAGTACCCGACTCGACCCGTTAATGTTTACGACGGAGCGACCAGTGCCTCACCACGGTTGGCTACATTAGGAGGAAGCACATTGCCGAATACCATCTTTTCCAGGGACAACACCATGTTTGTGTCTTTTGAATCCTATTACAGCTATCATAGCAGTAACGTGCGCGGCTTCGCGATAAAGTACACTGCTTTGGAATTCAAATATGGTGAGTCATAATTAGAACATTTAATTAAATTAAGTCGCGAATTCCAATCATTGTCGAGTATATTAGTTTGTAAGCATTTGTCGAACGTATTCATTTCATCAACAACATATATTTGTTCGGAGGACGCACCCCACGGAAGTACAATATACTTCTTCGTTGTGCCTGTCCTGCATCGCACTCTTTTTGGTGATTCTGCCCCATAACAGAACTGTTTCAGTCACTGCTCTAAACAACTCTCCGATTAAGATTATTAATTAAACTTGACTTCCATATCTTCCGTAAATTGTTGCCAACTCCCAGGACTTTGTCATTTTGTTTGTTACTGAATCATTTGGTCATTATTTCGTTCTATGCTGTTCGATGTACCTTCTTCGCCATTCTTTGGGATGATCTAACTTCTCCTGCAGTTCAACTTTGGGTCTAGTATGTCCTAGGAGCCGTTTTTGCATGATATCAACCAACCCATACAAAACACGGTGATTACCATATTGTGTAGTGCCATTAATTGATGTAATTTACATGTGACATGTGAACACAAGTTTTATATTTATAAATGAAAAACTGCGATCAGACATTTCTACAAGAAGCATAATAAACCGAAAACTTTTGCATATTTCAGAAGCATGCAATAGCAACGGGACAACGCTAATCGGAGATGAAGGTCTGATTTGGATGAACGCGCAATTCTACAAGAACAATCTTTATTGCCAGTGGCTGATCAATGTGGCAGTTGGAAATGTAAGTATTTCACGCCTAGGCAATTTATCTCAAAACAACTGTTACCACACATGTTGATGAAACGGTGCGACGATATATGGTACAACATGTTCATGAGACGATACATGGTACAACATGTTCATGAGACGATACATGGTACAACATGTTCATGAGACGATACATGGTGTAATACTAAAAAGGTAAATATGTCTTGATTTTACGAACAAATAAAGATAATTAACGTTTCAAATTGGCAATATTCTATACCAGCGATGGGTGTTGTGTTCTAGATGAACATAATTCAAATAAACTGTGAATGGATTTACTAACGTCCAGTCGTTGTCGGACAGAGAGTGCTGCTCCACTTCGAACAATTTGATGTGCAAGAGAGCAGCGGCTGTTCAAACGACAATGTCACCCTCACGGACACCGCGACGGGAATTGAACTCTTCACGTTATGTGGCAGTCAGCTGCCAGACGACGTGATGTCGTCGAGCAACGAGATAACGGTTGTCTTCGCGACCGACAGTTCGGTTACAACAAACGGATTTCTCATCTCATATGAGTCTTTTGCTGAAGTGTTCGGTAGGTTATACAGGCATTGAGACAAATGTACACATATACATATATACATATAGATAAATATATGTATATATATATATATATATATAATATATATATATATATATATATATATATATATATATATATATATATATATATATATATATATATATATATATATATATATATATATATATATATATATATATATATATATATATATATATATATATATATATATATATATATATATATATATATATATATATATATATATATATATATATATATATATATATATATATGAGGTTCCGAATACATACATGTACATTTCAGTGAACTGATGCAACGTTGAGTGAAAATTGCTAATTGGATACCACGTTATTGGCATCGACTTTAAATGCAATTTGATAGGACATCAATTCAAAAAAATACGGGACGATTTGTATGCAATATTTATGAGAGTTATTCTTGTATTGTGTTCACTTTCACAAAAAGGAAATTAATTAATTACAATCAACTATATGCTCTAACAATGTCACTTTACCAAATTAATACAATTATATTTGGCGTTGCAGCATGTTCCGGCAACACCCCAATTTTGTCAGATTCAGATGGCAGGTTTTCCATTGAACCAAACCAATACAAAGCAACAATGAGATGTCAATGGAAGATCGTCGTTGAAGCAAACAAGGTAAATTAATTATTTATATATATATATATATATATAATTATATAATTTGTCGCATAAAGTATATACATATTAAAGTTCCTAGACATATAAGGTGCCAACTGTTTGAGCGAAAAAACTACCTATAGGATAACATAAATGTAAGCATTTTACGTTATTGATAACATTCTGAAACTTCACATTGAGATCCGCATTAATATATCTTCCGAAATGTTCAATGTAGTACTACTAGTCATCAAACTAGTAATATAAGAATGTTAATTTTTCATGAACCTCATCACGAAATATTTAATTGTATTCGATTGTATCAATTCATTCATCGTACCAGTAACCATGTTTTTTTTAAGCAAAACAGCATAGTTTTCGGTCTATGCTCCTGTATGAGGCACCAAAACATAAACATGCGTCACTGCAATTAAGAATATCACGCCACTGGTTTAAAAGAATAAACTTGTTGAACACACACAATCTTAATTTCATGGGTCGAGCCGTACTGTTAGATAACCCGACTTCACGATTGCGGTAGTCTGGCAATATCCGCTACACAAATGAAAATATATTTATATACACCTTTTCCTATTCTGGCTTATAGAATATGTCTTCTTTCTGTCAAAATAAAGTTTGTTTGAGACTTTGAGTTCGTTCGATGTATGCCGGCCTACTTGTGTACGTCACTTGTAATCTAGGTTAACCCGATTTCATAGAACGTGCAGGTGCATATCAGTCGCGCTGGTTAACATTGCAGCCCTCGGTCAGTTGGAGAAATGACCGGAATCTTCCACTTTTAAAGCACATTCTGAGTAAACCACTGACACGATACTCGTGATTTTAGTTGCACATGGTTAGTCTTTATTACATGGTTTAGGTGCATAGCCCACAAACCGCGACTTTTATTTCGCTTTAATATAACTAAGTATAATTTCTACATTACATAAATGAAATCATATTAGACCACATAAACCACTCTAACCACATAAAAGTAAATATTTTTAAAGTTAATTGGGTTACTCGGTTGCAGATCATTAAACTGGACTTTGTGAGATTCGACGTGGACAACTGGGCAACATTCCAGACTCGTCCCGTTAATGTTTACGATGGAGCGACCAGTGCCTCACCACGGTTGGCCACATTAGGAGGAAGCACATTGCCGAATACTATTTTGTCCAGCGACAACACTCTGTTTGTGTCTTTTGAATCCTACTACGAGTATCACCGCAGCAATTTGAACGGTTTCGAAATCAAGTACACTGCTTTGGAATTCAACAATGGTAAGTTGCTGTGAGAGTATAATATATTATGAATTCAGTTGTAAACTACGATCGTGTTCAGCCTAAACATCAAAGTACGTTAGACATTATGTAGAAAGATGAATTTGACATATTCGTGTTTACATAATTACACTCATGATAACTTGAAGCATTACATTGTTACATGAATATACTATTTCTTCTCCCGAATGTCTTATTTGTAGTACGTGGTTAATGGGTACAGAATGTGATCATAATTAGGACATGTTTAAATTACTTATGATATATTAACAATGTTTTTAACGCAGTGAGAAACCAATTTTTTAAGGAATATGAATATAGTTATCATTGCAGTAGATTTAAATGATACAGTACATATGGAGTTCACTTGCAAGTGAATCGATATATGTTAAGGGTGATAAAATAATTGTTACATGAACGTGCTACAAATCGAGAAACGGGCGTTTAGAATACAACGTCATTTCGCTTTAAGATTTTATTTATGCAACTTTACGGTGCAATGACACTGTTTGTGTTTGTTTGTTCCCTCATACACCCGTCAGTTTCGCATGTATGGTACTCAGGGCCATGGGGGTCGTTCGGACATTAAACAAAATCGAAATTTTCCAGGGGTGAGGATGTGGGTACAAAGGAACTTATGTGAACGTTTAACGTAGATTACGTAATTATGAACGATAGTTGAAAACACGAACAGCTTTGCGAACAATTGACTACGAACAACCCTATGTACGTAGGTTCGTGTGGAACGAATGCATCGTGAAACGGGCTGTTGGATCGCATTAGTACTGCCCTCTGGCGAACCTACATTACATTAGCAACCATGATTCGCTATGCGTAAAAGTACATGGAGAGACCTTTATATCCGTGTGACTGGCATTACTCGGGGTCCCAAGTTCTTGCAGTGGCTGTCTTTTCTCATCGTCCAACGCCGGATATCTAGGCCAGTTTACATATATTTGAATGTTAAGTGTTTAGACAAGTGCTCTAGTGTTTGTGACAGCATTGCTAAATATCTTTCCATCGAATTGATATATGGGAATATTCGCAATATGTTCGAAAATCACACATGGTCTAATGATTTAACTTGGATTTAATTCATTTATGTGACTGCCTTCTTTGCTCGGATTGAATGATTTTATGAATTTTTTTTACGTTACCTTTAATGAAACTTATTTCCTTGCCTTACGTGACGGCGGTGTTACATTCCTTGCCTTACGTGACGGCGGTGTTACATTCCTTGCTATCAATCGACTAATGGGAATCGCGTTTAGCATGTATCAATCCCTCCTATGAAAACTGGACTTATGACAATGCACAGTAGTGCCACTAATACACAGTACACAGTAGTGCCACTAATACACAGTACACAGTAGTGCCACTAATCCCAATATAATACAAATGAGAAACGAAAACTAAGTTCACCGGTCACAAAACAGTGACTGCACCAGATGTCCACTATCAGTATATAATATACCGAACATTTGTGTATATTTCAGAGGCATGTAATGGTAACGTGGTAACGTTAAGCGGACACGAAGGGCTGGTTTGGATGTCTGCATCGTTGTATAAGAACAATGCTTATTGTCAATGGCAGATCAAAGTTGACGCTGGAAAAGTAAGCATTGTGTATTCTATTCCAGCAATATATTTCCATAATATACCAACTGTATGTAGATATATGTAGTAATGTGTTAGTAATATATGTAGTAATGTTGTAGGTAAAGTGCTCACTTGGATCGTATCTATAGTACGTGTGTCACGGTTGATACTGGTATCTCGAAATTGTCACACGGCCCAAAATCATCTTACCGTTCTATCTGTTTAAGAAAACATTCATAAATACGTACAAGTTTATTGATTTTAAGAGATGCGTACAACTTGTTATATCCTTATTATATTTAAATTTACGATGGATTCTGTGTTATATAGTAACATCGTATGAATACACTGTGCATGATATTATTGCAATTTTGGACGTTTGCCATGCAGAGAGTGCTCCTACACTTCAAGCGATTTCATGTGCAAGAAAGCAGTGGCTGTTCCAAAGATTACGTCAGTCTGAAGGACACCGCGACGGGAATTGAACTCTACAAGTTGTGTGGACATCAGTTGCCAGACGACGTGATGTCGTCGAGTAATGAGATGACCATTGTCTTCGCGACTTACAGTTCAGTTACAACAAACGGATTTGTCATCTCATATGTCGCTTCCACTGAAGTCTTCGGTAAGCTACCCAGGCACTGAAGCATATAATGTGTGCGTGTGTGCGTGTGTGTGTGTGTGTGTGTGTGTGTGTGTGTGTGTGTGTGTGTGTGTGTGTGTGTGTATGTGTGTGTGTGTGTGTGTGTGTGTGTGTGTGTGTGTGTGTGCGTGCGTGCGTGCGTGCGTGCGCGTGCGTGCGCGTGCGTGCGTGTGTGTGTGGGTGCGTGTGCGTGTGCGTGCGCGTTTGGGTGTGGATGTGGGTGGGTGTTTGTGTGTGAGGTTTGTGTGAGTGTATGTGTGTTTGTGTATGTGTGCGTGTGTGTGTGTTTGTGTGTGTTTGTGTGAATGAGTGTGTGTGTGTGTGTGTGTGTGCGTGCGTGTGCGTGTGCGTGTATGTGTGTGAGTGAGTGAGTGAGAGTGTTTGTGTGTGCGTGCATGCGTGCGTGCGTGCGTGCGTGCGTGCGTGCGTGCGTGTGTGTGTGTGTGTGTGTGTGTGTGTGTGTGTGTGTGTGTGTGTGTGTGTGTGTGTGTGTGTGTGTGTGAGCGTGCTTTGCTCATTTGTGTTTAGTTATTGTAATCTTATCCAGCTTTTACACAGTAAACATTTTGTCGAACGCAAGTACGCATTCGTTTTTTACAAACACAAATTATCATGTATTTCATCGCATACTAAGTCCTGACAGCCGGGAAACAGTTATGTGTGGTTATTATTTACCCCGTCAGTTATGTTATGCAAATACTTAGCATGCGATCTAGCCATCAAGTTACCGTCAATCAAAAACAGTAGACATACCTATGTGAAACAATTTAGGATACAAATACAAGCTTTCCTTACAACTTGTAGAAAAGTGATCAATTGTTGTTGTTTACATATATCCATAATTATAAGTACCATGTTTTAATGCAAATATAGTTGAGTATAAATTAACAAAGAGTGTCGATCACTAATTTATCGCTGCATTCTCTACTGCGTGTCAATTCGAAGCTTATGATAGACGCAAGAGTCCTCAACCAGAACATTGGCACATGGTTCTACTTTGTTCTTTGGGAGCACCAACAAACGTATCATAGTTGTGTGGGAGCGCATGGCTGTGGCCATCCCGTACTTCGTCAGTTCCCGTTACGACCTAGCTTCTGTAGTTGTTTTACTTTTTTCTCTAGTGTGTTGTTTTTCGTCCTCTTTATCAAAGCCCAGGATGGATAGAAGCACCTTTTAAGAGCTCCTTTTAGGCATCACTTCTCTTCCTTCTTTATAGGGTTTCTGACTACTCCTAACTTCAGGTGCACGGGGTGGTGGGACGTGAGGGTTAATGTACTTGTCAGTGTCGGTCTTATTTTTGTATATTGTGGACTTCACATTACCATCGTTTTGGTATATTTTGCAGCAAGGAATGGCTTGCGTTGTTTTCTTCGTCCTCTCTTGTGAATCTTATACCACATGTGGGGTCGACCCTGTTCATACGTTGCTGTAATTATTCTGCCTTGCCTGTTCGTACTATATAAATAACCGCTTCAAGTTCCTTGGCAACTCCTCCATGTACAAATTAACAACATTAGGGAAACTGGACTGTCCATGGCTACATCAAACATCTTCTGGTAAATTTATCTTCGTTTTGAATGTCTTATCGTTATTAAGTCTCTCTGATCACTTCGCATGTTTCCTTAATATATGTTTTCGTGAAGAGTGACATTGCATCTTGTGATACTTTTACTTTTAGTACTGCCATTTCCTTCACCAGTTCTGGTGAATTACCATTGTGGTGTTCTGTTTTCCCAAAGTGGTTGTAGTATGTTCTCCAAGTATCTGGACACTGTATATGTTGTTGTTGGTATGTAGAAAACAGTCTTTGTTCTTGTTTTAAACACATGCCAGTGGTGTCCTGGCAATATTTGAATTTATTTACGTGAATCCTTCAGACAGAACACGGACATATTAGGACAGCAGATTTGACCGTTTTAAACAACCTGTGTGGTAGACAAGTTCTGGCTGGTGCTGAGGCCACTATAATCCAACAGCCTGGTATAAAGAAGGTTATAGCTGTAGCAGTTCTACCCGTATGATCGATACCGAAGGCGAACAAGACGGTCATGTAAGGGCCAACTGTATCGCCAACTGTCCAATCCAACTATCTGATCAGCTCAAAAACAAGGAAACAGGATCCATGGCTTACCGACATGACATAATCAGAAGGGATAGTGTCAATAGTTGTCATAACAGCAGGGTGATCATGGTTATAACTGCAGTGGAGTCCATCCATTGATTAAGGCAGTAAGATAGTGCAGAGAACAGAGAAGGCGCATCCACATCCAGCAGCCAAACGCAATCAAAGAACACAACAGTACATTGGAGAAATGGATTGATCTGACCAAAACATGGGAAAATACCGCATCTGCGTCCATTCCATGAAGCGATGGTTACCGGTGTTTGATTATCTGCTGGATATCGCCGTACAGAATGCCTAGCTATTCTAAACTGTGCGAAGGATTACATGCACATATCATGACTACATTGATATTATTTGGATACAACTCTAAAAGCGTGAACATTGAATTGGATTTATTTGGATATCAATTAATGTTCAATAATTAAATAAACTGCTATTAACAAAAATGTGTTAAATACATTATGCATCGCTGATGTAAAAAACATGTCGGTTTGGAGTACACGCAACATATAGAAAGATCGTTATATGAACGTTGTGTTTAATGACGAAACTAATTATTACTTTGGAAATTATATTTCGTATTTTATATGCGCGTAGTCAACTACACCCGTAAGGTGTGTGGATAATATTGCCGCTTTGTAAACTAAAAATAGTTATTTTGACATTGCAGGGTGTTCTGGCAATACCGCCATTTTGCCAAGTTCAAGTGGCAGGCTTGACATTGATTCATCCGAATACAAAGCGAACATGAAATGTGGATGGAACATTGTTGCTGACTTTAACAAGGTAAGTTATACGTAAGATATACATACACGAGTGAGTTCGTGCGTGTGTGCGTATATGTGTACGCACGCACACACACACACGCGCGCACATACACACGCGCGCGCACACATACCGGCGTCGTTGGGGGGGTGCGAGAGGGACAGTATGAGGAGGGAGCTTTTTCACATAGGTGATACCGGTAATAATAGTGACCCATCCCCACTAAACATGTCGCCTGCCTGTGCAAACATAGAGATATGTCAACACGTAGTGGCCAATTGTAGTACTGGATGAATATATGTTTCGGAAACACCGTTTGTCCCCCCTCCACCCCAAATTCGTGTGTGCGTTTCTAATTTTTTTTTCAATTAACGTATGCTTCTCCAACATCTACGTAGAACATAAATTCGTAATCACACATTCTGACGAACGCAAGCACATGTTCGGTTTTTATTCAAACACAAATTATTTCCTGACAGCTGGGAAACCGTTCAGTTGTGATAGTTACTTACGCTCTCAACTTTTGCTATGCGAATGCTTACCATGCGACCTAACCGTAAAGGTAATGTCAGCCAAAAACAGTATACATACTTGTAAGACACAATTTAGGATACCAATACAAGCTTTCGTGTTCCTCACACCGTGAAGGGAAATTGCTAAATTGGTGTTTAGATTACTATTTTAACATATCCATATCATATGGTTTTCGGTGGTTGTGTTGGTGGTGAATGAATACCACCCCACCCCCACACACACACAAAAAAACACACAAACACACACACACACACACACACACACACACACACACACACACACACACACACACACACACACACACACACACACACACACACACAAACACACACACACAAACAAACACACAAACAAACAAACAAACAAACACACACACACACACACACACACACACACACACACACACACACACACACACACACACACACATATGCATATTGAGTTTAACAAGGTAACTTATGTGTGGGGGACACCAGAAAGTGTGCTGCGTATAGCGCTTCTTCTTCTTCTTGTTCCGTGGCCGTCACACTTTTGTACTGATTTCAAGGTAAGTTTGTTCGAGCAAGGCCCGTGTGTTCGCGTCCAACTCAAAGACGTTCCATTCTCCCACAAGTGTGTGAAAAATGGGGCAACTTCCTTCTGCTGTTCATAACTAAGGTTTCTCAATCCTAGAATAATTTTCGTTGCTCTCATCTGTATTCGTTCTAGCGATTCTATATCCTTCTTACGATATGGTTTCCAAGTTTGTATACACTATTCTAAATGAAGCCTAACTATTGCCTTATTTGGTTTGTTGGCGTCTCGCTTTACATTATGCAGTAAACGCATTCGTTTCAAGCTGTCGTTTCAACCAGCCCAATGCAACGTAGAAGCTCCGTGTCATTTGGACAGAAAGCAATTTAGTTTAGCCGCTTCGGGGATGCGTACGTATATAAGAAAAACATTTCAGTGCTGCTGATGCTGCTGCACCATTTCGGAAACAATGTTTTTTGTATAAGCTGGGTCATGTGCAGCATATGGACGAAATGCAGCCAGCTGGTTTGATACATATCACCACGATATTGTACTTTTATCAGCGAAGATAATAGTTATTATGTGATATTGGACAGTGCAATGATTGTAACGCCATTCCAGTGACAATGGGCATGTCAACTAGCCAGTGGTTATATTGATGCATAACAAGCAGCATACAATATTGTGTTGGTCCTAGTCATGATTCTAACAATGTGGACACTGCATTGCGTCTTCGTTAAATTTGAAATCACTTACAAGCTGATCGCTTATGATGGGATCAAATTGGACTCTACTTGGTCTGATAAACCACCTATTATATGACCGTATGTTATTAACATATAAATTATTCCTCCCTCAAATATTCCACTCAATACGATTAACTCCCAAAGTAACTCACAATACCGAATTATACTGCTTTCACATCGAAATATATCTTAAAGTATAAAATTGCCGCACTAACATTTCTTTATACAATTTTGGATATTTCCATACCATAATTGAAATTAAACAATCATTGTGTTAATTAATTGCTACTTGATTGTAGATAATTAAACTGGACTTTGTGAGATTCGACGTGGACAACTGGGCAAACTACCAGACACGTCCCGTTAATGTCTACGATGGAGCAACGAGTACCTCCCCTCTGGTGGGCTCATTTGGTGGACGAACATTGCCGGACACCATATTTTCCAGCAACAACACTATGTTTGTGTCTTTTGACTCCCACTATTTAAATCATTACAATAATCGGAAAGGCTTCGAAATTAAGTACGCTGCATTGGAATTCAACTATGGTAAGTAGATAATTTTATACGTAAGTTAGACGTTATGTACATAAAATGGTTTTGATTTTGATGTTTTTAGATAATGTCACGCAATACGTCTATATATGAATTGATCAGTTCTTCTTCAAAATGTCATAATTGATTAAATGAAGGAAGTACTTTGTACGCGATCACGGTCAATACATATTCAATCGATCTTTTGTTATATGAACGCGCTAGAAATGCAGCTACGAAAGCTTAGAAGACACATATTCTTATGACATGATCTCCTGTAATAAATAGGACTTGTCTGATGATAACGTTTCGATAAACTTCCACAAATATGTTCTATCATTTGTGGGTTTTTTTCTGCTATGTGTCTCCCCTTGGTTGGTATCTGTCTATGTATCTCTCTGTATCGGTCTCTCTGTGTCTATATATATATATATATATATATATATATATATATATATGTCTGTCTGTATGTATGTTTTTCTCTCTGTCTCTCTCTCTCTCTCTTTGCATCAGTATCTAATGACTTCTTTACCAAATGCACGAATACGCATCGTCTTTTTGGGTCAACTGTGTCCAGAAATGCCATACGAAGGAGATTGCGGTCGCCAAAATAGAACATGTTCCGAACTGCATTTGCAGCTGTCCAACTGATACAGTTGTACAATATCAACGATGCAATTGTTGGGTTGTTTCTGAAGGGTATCGTCGATTCTCGAATGCACCACTACCATACATATTAGAAGACTATGTTTCTCATGGCACAACGTTCGGCAATGTACATTTATCAATGCCATTAACCGTCATAGTTTAAATACGAAGCACACACAATATGTTCAGTGGTCATATATCAGTGATCAGATAACATTTCGACAAGAAATATAATAAACCGAACACGTGTGGATATTGTAGAGGCTTGCAACGGCAACGGGGCAACACTAAGCGAAGACGAAGGCCAAGTTTGGATCAGTGCACCTTTGTATCAGGAGAACGTTTACTGTCTGTGGCATATCAGGGTTGTCGTTGGAAAAGTAAGCATTGCCTATTCTTTTCCACCAATTTCTTTCAAAGCAAGTCAGATATTACCACACATGTTCACAAAACAGTGCGATGAGTAAGTAATGTTGAATGAAATGAGAATGTCGTATGTCTGGGGCAATTTGTTGTAGCAAGTTGTAGCAAACAAGACATTGTTTGATTAGGTTAAAACGAAGTTGTCAGGCGGAACACTACGATATTGTTAATGTTCTTTCCATTTTAAGCAAGCATACCACAAATACGTAAAGTGTCTTTATTTTATGAAGCTTTAGCTGTTAATGATATGTGTTACATTATTTGAGTATTCAATTCATACTAGAACTGAATTTTGTTTATTAGAGTAAAATGATGCGAACACACTTTGAATTAAGTTATTACTCGTTACCCCGTTTGTTTGACAGAGAGTGCTTCTCCACTTCGAAAGATTCGATGTGCAAGACAGCAGCAACTGTTCCAACGACAGCGTCAGCCTCACGGACACTGCGACGGGAATTGAACTCTTCAAGTTGTGTGGACATCAGTTACCAGACGACGTGATGTCGTCGAGCAATGAGATGACAGTTGGGTTCAAGACCGACGGCTCAGTTACAACAAATGGATTTGCTATCTCATACCAGGCTTCCTCTGAAGTATACGGTAAGCCACACATTGTGTCATCGTTTTGTGCGAATGTTGCAATGTGTTTATATGACAATGAGGCGCTTATTTTCTATCGCTCTGTGGTGGGCGATATATTGCGTTTGTCCAATGGACTGTAATCAATACACATCACTTGTGGCACGATATGAACAAATAATTTCAAATCGACAAAGAACTGTGATGAACAAAATCACAATATAGAACTCCATTTAGCTGCAAAACCCGTTATATCCGCATCGATTGATCTGATTATTGCAGCATGGTTCAATTACCTACATCGATGAAGCAGTTTCAGTAACGTATTCTTTCTTTCAAATAAAAAAATTATATCTTATAATGTTAGCATAAATTATGTAAAAGCATAAACTACTAGTTAGAATATTTATACAAGGGTTACATTATTATTCCAGCAAACCGTATTACTGTCATGGCGCGTCTGTGTGGCATGCAATGAAAACTGTTGCATGCTTCAAATGCATGTATCCAAATAATAAATTAGATAACTTAAATGTGATACAAATTTTCACAGGGTCATTTGTGTTGACCACAATATAATTATGCTATTTTGTAATGGGCATTTTAATAATCTTTAGTTGTTCCACTTTCTTCTAAATGTGCACCAACTACGAATCCATAATAAAAAATGGTCGGGACATTTTAATATTCATGATTGAGACCAGTGTGGTAGGGTAACCTGGGGAAAATGGCCCCTGGAGATAAGACGGCCCCACTACGTACGCAAAATATAAAACTCTCACCGTCACCTAATCTAGCGCAAAATGAAGCTAACTTCTCTTTAATACACAACCCGAAATCTCAGAAACACGAAACAGACATAATTAAATCAGTGTGTTTTAAAAGTTTTACATTCACTATTATATGCACTGATCTAATATTTTGCCAATAGTAAAAGCCTGAAACTCACTATACAACGGTGTGAATCATGGACTTAATTGGTGATATAATAATTATTATTAATCAGTTGACAAGTCAAACAATACAAAATGGTCAATTGTATGTCGTGTTTTGCATACATCCTGTTAAAACACACGTTGTGTCTGTGGGGCAAGACTGTCCCCATGCATGTGGGGCAAGACGGTCCCCATGCATGTGGGGCAAGACGGTCCCCGTGCATATGGGGCAAGACGGTCCCCATGTATGTGGGGCAAGACGGTCCCCATGCATAATATGAACATTGCATGAGTTATGTTTTCTAGCATGTTGGTTGCCCCAGGTTACCCTACTACATTACTGTATAGCATATACAATCCATAGGTATCATAATTCAATGAATTAATCATAATTTACAGGTACCATACTATTCACGTGGCAAGCTGTTCCACGACATGTGGTTTGAAAAAAACCTACATATTTCAATGAAATGCACAATGACTAATGTAGCCCCATTAAAACAATACCAAATATAACCCCCAATTTCAAGTTTAATATGAGTACCAATGTGTTTCTAACATGCGCTAAATGTTATTTATCACAACTGGTGTTACTGACATACATGTCTGATCAAGATACGGTTGGGTGGATTTGTACTTAATTTTGAAAAACATGCTTCAACTTCGACGACCTCCCACATGTCGGTTTTTCTTCGATTCCGTTGGCACTTTTTTCTTTAGGAACTTTTACTATGTATATATTATGTGACAAATGCACAAAATGTATTAGGAAATCAAATTGCCTCAATTTAGTGAGAAACGACCTTATGCGTATGGGCCCTCCGTATTCTTTTTTCTAGAGTGAATACAATGTATGTAATTCAATAATTGGAACTAAATAATTAATATACCCATAATGTATGTGGCACGTAACATGCATACTCAATAATATCCCACCACCTCCACGCAAATGTCATACGTAGGTTCCCGGCTTCGTGAAATTTATCTTACGATATACAAAATGCTTATCATCATTGTCACTTGTGTACACTGCCTGCGCACCTACACATTTATCAAAAAGGGGTCGATCTGCCTCTTGCCTTAATATTGTAGAGGTTTATCATCTGACACACCCTTTGTTGTATTATCTAACATGTTACAGTATTAATAATGAACTACAACACAAGCACTGGAATATGGGTCCCTGTATTACTCTCCCATCATATTACACATCAAGTCCGACGTCGCAGGACTTTACTAATCGGTGGCCAAACAGCATCACCACCAGGGGGCTAACTCAGAGTCACACCAAGGTGGGGAACACATTTGTACAATTAGGGTTATTAGTACAATACAATGTGTATGCAATTACAGGTACGTAGCTATGTATACAGATCCTTCCATATCCTTCTCTTCTAATATGTTTCAGAAGGTTGGCAATGTTTCAACAATTACTGAAATAATTACAATATAAAATTAGTAAACATATTAGGGTATAAAATATAATTATTACAGTAATTATTATTCTGCTTCCACAGCCAATACCCCCACTTATGTTTTCGCATTAAACAACATACAAAAATGTACATTAAAACTTGTGCCTAGCAGACAAAATGGGAGCGACCAGAATATGCCCATTATACCATGCAACAGATGTCCCGTGCAGTGTTTTCCAGGGTGTACTCTCCTGTACAATTATATGGTGGTACACTTTGGCAACAAATAGTTGTATAGCTGTTCCTACACACATACGTGTGGTGCACAGATTGTATTGAATCGTGTTTTTACATTGCTGGATAGCATCGTTGCAGTTGCAGATTGTTTGCAGATTAACCTCGTCAGTGTGCATATGTATACAAGTCCGTTCTTGTGGTTGAACAAAGTATGACTATACCGACTAATGCCCCACATCAATAAATCGCTCAGCTGCCGTTAACTGGTTGTGACATGTCGTCAAGGCAACCCAAAGCACGTGCGAGGTAACCCCGTGGTCGGAGTGTTCATTCGGGTGGCCTCTCCATGCGTGTCACGCTTCGGTGCGCCAGTAACAGAAGGCACATCACTGTCAGTAACAGAAGGCACGTCACTGTCAGTAACAGAAGGCACGTCACTGTCAGTAACAGAAGGCACGTCACTGTCAGTAACAAAAGGCACGTCACTGTCAGTAACATAAGGCACGGTAAAGTCAGTGCGGTAAAGGGTCGACGAACAATCGGCGCTGACGGCATCAATTTTAAACCTGGCTGGGGCGCGCTCGCTGGCTACGCCATCGTAGCCTGCGGAGATCACGAGCCTCAGTGGTGTGTTGCCAGTGGGCGGACGACTGTCATCAGATCGTCAGTTCTGGCGGTGCTCTCGCAGGCACCTCGCCGCAACCCTGCAACCGATTGTGTACTGTACTACTACGGCGCGTTGCAGTCCGCATCTGTGGCGTTGATGACGATGTAGTCACGACATGACATCAACTAGTCACCTGCTTCATGCCGTAGTGTGTAGGACTGTGGAAGCACGTGCTACCCATCTGGCTGCATAAGTTCACGCCTACCCATGCGTCGGTGGAAAAATTCGTTGCAAATCGAGGGTTACTCTTCCTATGTTGACTGCATCCTTTTTTTGGTGACGGAGGAACTAATCAGACATACACGTTGCGCAGCCACGAGCGAAGCATTAGGCAGTGCCCATCACATAGCCACTGTCGGGGTGGCCATGCATGTGGCGACAGTACAATGTGCCATTTATGTGCATTATCGGAGCTTGCACTCTGTTTCACTTTTCCTCCTCTAACGTCACTGAGACATGTCTTGCGGGTAAGATGAGCATGTTCTATGTAATTGAGACATGTCTTGCGGGTAAGATGAGCATGTGCTATGTAATTGTCTGAGTTGTCTCAAGCGGACCATTTGATACAGCCATCCATTTAAACTGTTTCACGCCCTTTCGGACATAGCTAGTTAATCAGACGTAGGGAAAAGCACATGGCTTTGCCGTCTTCGTCACCCATTGCGAAATGTTTCATCATTAGCTAAAGTCGATAAGTTACCTTACAAAATCGAATATGCAAAGTCTAATGGATGGTCAGAAGTTTGTCAGGATGTATGCCTGTTTTTAATCGAAGAAAACCGGATTATCCGTTTTCGTGTGATTTTCGGCGCCATCGAGAGATGAACTCGCACGTTCCGACGATTAGCAAAGCTTTCGCAACCTGGTTTGCTGTCAATGTAGAGGTTTAGCATATGATACACCGTTTGCTGGTACACCGTTTGTCACATCAAGATGGTGAACACAGTTATACAATTAAGGTTATTAGTAAAATACAAAATATATATATATATATATATATATATATATATATATATATATATATATATATATATATATATATATATATATATATATATATATATATATTGTATTTTACTAATAACCTTAATAGGATAAGCATATATATATATATATATATATATATATATATATATATATATATATATATATATATATATATATATATATATATATATATATTAGCATAATATTGACCGACGACTTATCCGTTTTGAGTTTAACAGCCACGTTTACCCCATTGTACAACAATATACACCAACATACGTTATTCCAGAATAGCTCGTATTCTATATAAATGAAATAATTCATGATGTTAACGTATACAAAGATACATATACTAGACACCATACAAAAATGGATACGATTCCTACTATATCAAACCTTTAAGAATATCTACAGGTTTTTGTGCACTGCAGTAAGTTTTGAAAATGGCCGATTCCATGAGCGAATCGTGTATCCGTGTTAAACAAAGGTGAATCCAAAAATACAAAAATGTAAAATTGTTGCTGAAGGAAAATTGCATAAAGCACATATTCATAATGCATATTCATATTCATAATACATAATACATAATATATATATATATATATATATATATATATATATATATATATGATCGAATCTAATTTAAAATGTGGATGCCCCATTGGTCAGTCAAATATATTTTTTTATATTGCAGGGTGTTCTGCCAATACCGCCATCATGTCAAGTTCAATTGATAGTTTTGCCATTGAGCCAGACCAATACAAAGCAACAATGAGATGTCGGTGGAAGATTGTTGTTGAATCAAACAAGGTAAGCTATTAGCTATATATATATATATATATATATATATATATATATATATATATATGTATATATATATATATATATATATATATATATCAATAACACGCTATGGAAGACACAATGCAAAGCAACAATGATATGTCGGTGGAAGATTTTTGTTAGGTAAGGTTTTTTTGGAATATATATATATATATATATATATATATATATATATATATATATATATATATATATATATATATATGCTACTGTTAATATATATATATATATATAATATATAATATTATATATATATATAATATATATATATATATATATATATATATATATATATATATATTATATGTCATAACACGCTATGGAAGACATTTATCCAATTTCGAATTCCACAGCACCTGTTATGGTTGGTCGAAAAGTTGTATAGTAGAGCTATTGGTGCTATACATGTCGACGGTACACATACATACTGTTTCCGGTTCGAAAAAGGTTGTGTCATCGAAGGCAGGGCTCTGTGGATTCTACGCTACGCAGATGATACGACATTGAGCGCCTGATCAAGAGAAGACCTTATATACCAGGCAGCTGAATTATAACAAATTAGTCAACAGTTTAGCCTGAATATCAATGCGGCCAATACACATATCATGGTTTTAAACGATGACGATCAACATCGGTGTGAAGCAAATCAATCAGTTCAAAATATTTCAAATATCTTGGCTTACTTGTCAACATTGAAAGCAACAGCATACAAGATGTCCGAGCTCCTCGACTGGCTGGCTGTCACACTTCAATTAGTTGACGTATGGAAGTCAACAAAGATCGGGTCGAGAAGAAGACGAATGTCTGGGTCAAACAATAGGTCGGTGTGTCTGGGTCTGACAACAGGTTGGTGTGTCTGGGTGTGACAACAGGTTGGTGTGTCTGGGTGTGACAACAGGTTGGTGTGTCTGAGTCTGACAACAGGTCGGTGTGTCTGAGTCTGACAACAGGTCGGTGTGTCTGCGTCTGACAACAGGTCGGTGTGTCTGGGTGTGACAACAGGTTGGTGTGTCTGGGTCTGACAACAGGTTGGTGTGTCTGGGTGTGATAACAGGTCGGTGTGTCTGCGTCTGACAACAGGTCGGTGTGTCTGGGTCTGACAACAGGTTGGTGTGTCTGGGTCTGACAACAGGTCGGTGTGTCTGCGTCTGACAACAGGTCGGTGTGTCTGCGTCTGACAACAGGTTGGTGTGTCTGAGTGTGACAACAGGTTGGTGTGTCTGGGTCTGACAACAGGTTGGTGTGTATGGGTCTGACAACAGGTCGGTGTGTCTGCGTCTGACAACAGGTGGGTGTGTCTGCGTCTGACAACAGGTGGGTGTGTCTGGATCCAACAACAGATCGGTGTGTCTGAGTGTAACAACAGGTTGGTTTGTCCGAAGAAAAAGGACTTCTAGCTCAGCTGAAGTGAAAAAAAAAACGGACGTTGGAAAAGACAAAGCCAAAGTCTGGTTCTAACATCAATTGAAAGTAAAGGAGAAGGGAAAAACAAACCAGGAAGAAGACGAACCGCCTGGATCGACAATATTAAGCAATGGACACCTAGAAGCCTGCATACAGCACGGGAAAAGACAATGACGAGAAATGGCAGGAAGATGTCAACGGCCTCCACGGCCTATATAATTATTACCTTAACAAATCTGAAGCATCTTCAACTTATCCACCCAACATTTTCGATGCAGAACGATTAATCATCACACCAGATTAGCAATATAGGATAAGTGTAAATATTTTCAAACGACACTCAAAATTCCCCGTTATCCGGTACCCTCGTCGAAATATAACCTTGAGACTGGTGTATTTGATAGTGTCAACTAAGATAAATGTTTTTATTAATAACAACGTTTCTTAGTATAATTTGTATGTCACATGATATGTTTGAAATTGACCATACATTATTGCTATGTAATTTGGTTCACTCGATTTCAGATAATTAAACTTGACTTTGTGAGATTCGACGTGGACAACTGGGCGAAGTATCCGACTCGCCCCGTTAATGTTTACGATGGAGCGACGAGAACCTCACCAAGATTGGGCACATTTGGAGGGAACACATTGCCGAATACTATTTTGTCCAGCGACAACACTCTGTTTGTGTCTTTTGAATCCTACTACGAGTATCACCGCAGCAATTTGAAAGGATTCGAAATCAAGTACACTGCTTTGGAATTCAACAATGGTAAGTTGCTGTGAGAGTATTTAAAGATAGTTATAGAGAACAACGCTTTTGACTTTTATATGTCTAAACCATTTCACGCATGGTAATAAGTTCTTCTCCATGCTGCATCTATACATGTCAGAAAATAAGGACGTAAAAGGTTATCATGTCCTATATGCGTTCACAGATTCATATGACTTAAATTATACCCTAGATAAAAAAAGTGTGTCCTTCGCTTAACTAGGAGTGGTTTTCTATAGATACCCTATTAACACGGCTAGAACAAATGTCCTTTTTGTTAAGACTAAGAAAACAATTACCGATGCTGTACCAGTATACATATACTAATCGACTTAAGCACATTAATAGTACACGTTGTTCACACATGGACAGCACAAAATTATATGAACATCCATTAAAGAAATACAATAAAACTTATTATCGATTTTTTTTAACAAGGACAGATTTTCCACCCATACATATCAAAGGAATCGCGCTTATGACTCCTGGCACTACCCAGTGAAGTTTTGGCAGTGCCATGCCAAAGGCAATGACATCTTCGCGCCACAAAAATCACGTGCAATTGCCGGTTTCACGAAGCGTTCGGGTAAATGTTTAAAGTAGATCAAGTGACAATGGTTGAAACACATAGCGTTGCTGAGAATTCCACATAACTTGTGTTCTAAGTTACTTGTTTTGCATCAAACGTCCATGTTTGTTCCTTCGACGGGGGAATTTGTTAATGTACAAACCAGAACCATTGGCTCCCGGGCACGCCTACAAAATGTCAGCCATTTTTCTGACCATTTAAACAAAAATTCTAGATCATCCTGTAAACTTTATTTATCTGTATCATTAGTAACCTTTCTGAATACTTTTGTGTCATCTGCAAATTTGAGTACTTTGCTAGATATGTCATCTTCCAAATCATTTATATATATTAAAAACAGTATAGGGCTTAATACTGATCCCTGTGGTACCCCACTCAAAACAGATTTCCAATTTGAAATCTCACCATTTACTATTACTCTATGTCTTCTGTTTATAAGCCACTTTTCTATCCAGTTGATTACATCATTGCTTATACCATGGGCTTTTAGTTTAAGTAACAATCTTTGATGTGGCACTTTATAGAAAGCTTTCTGAAAATCTAAGTAGACAACATCCACCGGTGACCCGTCATCTACCCACTTTGTAATGAGATGTATTTATTAATTTATGTTTTACAAGGAATTTCACCATGTGGTCTCTAATTAATGTTTCGAGTAATTTACATACAACTGATGTTAAACTCACTGGTCTGTAATTGTCTGGCTTCTTCCTCGATATCTTCTTCAGTAGCGGCGTAATGTTTGCTTCTTTCCATTCCTTCTTCTAGTGTCAAGTTAAAAAAATTTGGAAGTGGTGTACTAATTTGCTCAACAATTTCCTTAAGCAGTTTTGGTGGTTTCCCATCAACTCCAGGTGATTTATTATCTTTCTTTTAATAAGAGCTTACGACTACTTGCGCTATCCAGTCAAATATTCATAGGGCAAGGCGAATGAGTCACATACTACTTTATAATAATATATAACAGTATATACGTAAATATTTGTTTGCGTTTAGTTTGTTTTTAATGAATTAAATTGTCATGGTATTGTTTGCTTGTGTGTGTGTGTGTGTGTGTGTGTGTGTGTGTGTGTGTGTGTGTGTGTGTGCGCGCGTGCGCGTGTGCGTGTGCGTGCGCGTGTGCGTGTTTGGGCGTGAGTCATTGATCAGACGACATGTCGACAAGACTTATGATACATCCAAAACTGTTTTCATATTTCAGAGGCATGCAATGGCAGAGGGGCAACACTAAGTGGAGATGAAGGCAAAGTGTGGATCACTGCACCGCTGTATCAGAACAACCTTTACTGTCAGTGGCAGATCATGGTTGACGTTGGAAAAGTAAGCTATTCTTTTCAGGCAGTTTCTTTCAAAACCAAACAAATGTTACCACACATATTCACAACCCCGAAACAGCGATACATGTAGTAGTATTGAAGCAACCGTGTATGTTTAACAAGATTTAACAAGATCTGCCATCCAACCCACAGTCCTAGATGACAAGTGGACAAGGCATCCATTGGCTTATCGAGAGTCCATCAGTGTTCATCTACGTGTAACCCGCCCTCCTGATATATGTGTCCATCTTGTTTTTAAACATATTCACGCTGCTAGAGGTTATACAATCCATATATAATTTGTTCCATTCTTTTAATGTCCTCTGTGAGAAAGAGTATTTTCTGATACCCAATCTACACTGATTCTTTACTAACTTTAACTCATGTCCTCTAGTTCTGTTATCTTTCTTGAGAGAGAAAAACATATTTCTATTAATATTTTCATACCCATTCAATATCTTAGAAACTTCACTCTGGTCTCCTCTTAACCTCCTTGTCTCTAGAGTTGTTAAACCACATTCTTTCAGGCGTTCTTCATAACTAAGGTCTCTCAGTTCTGGAATAATTTTAGTTGCTCTCCTCTGTATGCGTTCAAGCGTATCTATATCCTTCTTACGATATGGTCTCCACGCTTGTAAACAGTATTCTAAATGAGGTCTAACTATTGCTTTATACAGAGGTATAATTAGCTTTTTATCCTTGTAAGTTATGTTT
>OY759261.1:177500-315000 GCA_963662155.1 Lamellibrachia columna | reverse complement strand
TAAATATAACACCATACAGCGCTAATAACAGCACTAATAATTGAGCTGGTATTGAAAGCATTGGTCGGAGTTAATTATTTGCATGGATTGCATTACGCTTGTTTGCAATCTTTCTATATTGTGCTATTCTAGCCATTCGTGACAACTGCATGATTTGTCTGGCCCCTTAACAGTGTGTATTTTATTTTGTAGAAGTCGTATTTTGCATGCGATAATCATACCCATACACAGCAGGGAAGTTGTCAAGCCTAGCTGTTCAATCAATAACCATAGTGTGCACAATATATGTATATTAACAATATTTTTTCATGTTTTATACTTGATATAAAACATTAATTGATCATACACCATTTGACGAGAAACCGAAACGTTGTGCATATTTCAGGTGCATGCAATAACACCGGAGCTACACTAAGCGGAGATGATGGCCATGTTTGGATGAGTGCGTCATTGTATAAGGACAATATATATTGTCGTTGGCAGATCAATGTCACAGTTGGAAAAGTAAGCATTGCATATCATTTTCCAGCAATTTATTTTGATACAGAACTGATGGTACCGCAAACGATAATAAAAAGGTGCAGCAATAACAAATAGTATTAAAGCAAGCGTGAATAGATAGCAACATACTATAACACTTTCGATACTGTCAAAACAAAGTCGTCACCCGACAAACTATCACATTGCTTCTTCTTTCAGCAAACTCGCCATGGACATGTGTTGTTTAATTGCATTTAGAAACAATGAACTGATTATAATATCCATTTATATTATTGAATACCATCGATGGAGTGTGTGTGTGCTGGAGTGACAATGTGCGAACAAACGTATTACAAGTGTCGTCGTTTTTTTTCTGATAGAGAGTGCTACTCCAGTTTAAGCAATTTGATGTACAAGACAGCAACAGCTGTTCCAGCGATAGTGTCACCCTCACGGACACCGCGACCGGAATTGAACTTTTCACGTTGTGTGGCAATCAGTTGCCAGAAGACGTGATATCGTCGAGCAATCAGATGACGGTTGTCTTCTCGACCGACAGCGCAGTTACAACAAATGGATTTTACATATCATACGTGGCTTCCTCTGAAGTATTCGGTAAGCAAGCCAGACATTGAAGCGTAATATGATGTACAAATGTGTATGTAAGCTCGTCATATGTTTATACGCGCGCACACACACACACACACACACACACACACACACACACACTCGCATGCACGCACACACGCACTGACACACACACACACACACACACACACACACACACACACACACACACACACACACACACACACACACACACACACACACACACACACACACAAACACACACACACACACACAAACACACACACACACACACACACACACACACACACACACACACACACACACACACACACACACACACACACACACACACACACACACACACACACACACACACACACACACACACACACACACACACACTGCTTTGTTGTCACAGACTCAAAGGCAAATTTCTGAAGCCAAAACGAGGGAACAGTAAGAAACCCGTCAATGGTACTATTCGTCTGATGACAGTAGACCGTGCACAATTCGCTTCAAATATGTCACCGAGTAGTTATCGTTGGAGAGCATGTGTGTGCAGTAACTGTGTGCCCGACTGTGTCAGCTATGCACATGCATGTTTCACTGCATATTTCAAGGTGATTAAAACATGTTTTTTATGTCAATAGTGCATGTTGTGCAGATAATCCTGCCATTTCATTAACTTGTACATGTTTTTGACATCGCAGGATGTTCTGGCAATACCGCCATTTTAGCAAGTTCAAATGGCAAGCTTGCCATTGATTCAAAAGAATACAAAACGACAATGAGATGCCGATGGAAGATTATTGTTGATCTTAACAAGGTAAGCTAAATGCCTTATTTGTTGGCTAGTATTATTAATACTAAATATACTAATAGTCTGATATACACACGTATAAGCAAAGTAGAAGCAACAATATGAGTAAAAAACCAACAAAGTGGCTAATTTTATTATTAATTGTTAGTGTTTTAAATATTGCATATATGCAACAAATAATATCTCGAAAAGTAATGTATTCGAATTTTAATGTGTTTTTACAGTTCAGTTTCTCATGATTACAAACATATCATAAACATGTAAAGCTAGTATGTGCAATTTTTTACAGACTGGTTCTTGGACTATTACGCTAAAAGCTCACAGTAGTTTATTATCATTTTCACACATATAAAATAATATTTTCATAACCTTGAATACATACATAGAATAGTTCATATTGGTCAATCAATGTTTTTTCACCTTGATTGCAGATAATTAAACTCGACTTTGTGAGATTCGACGTGGACAAATGGGCAAAGCACCCGACTCGCCCCGTTAATGTATACGATGGAGCGACGAGTACCTCTCCATTGCTGGGCACGTTTGGTGGGAGAACGTTGCCGAATGCCATCTTTTCCAGCAGCAATACTCTCTTTGTGACTTTTGAATCATACTACGAATATCATCGCATCAACCTGAACGGCTTCGAAATTACGTACACTGCTTTGGAATTCAAGTATGGTAAGTATGTAAAAATGGTCAAACAAAGATGACATATGTTCGGGTATATATATATATATATATATATATATATATATATATATATATATAGTACAAAGAGAGTGACAGACAGACATACGGAGATGTAGACGCAGAAGGACATATACAGAGAGAGACCGAGAGAGACATAGAAAG
This sequence comes from Lamellibrachia columna, assembly GCA_963662155.1. Classification (NCBI taxonomy): domain Eukaryota; kingdom Metazoa; phylum Annelida; class Polychaeta; order Sabellida; family Siboglinidae; genus Lamellibrachia; species Lamellibrachia columna. The sequence continues at coordinate 312,254 of OY759261.1, read as the reverse complement.
AAAGTGTTGTTGTTATTATTACTGTTAATAATAGAATTAATATTATTAGTAGTGTTTTTTACACATTTCGCTATAGAATTAATAGAAGCATACATTGAATTGTGCATGGGAATGAATGTCTAAATATTCAAAACGAAAGGACGGAAACACTTTGAAATTGGTACGTCACATACAGAAGTGTTTCAATATAGTTATTATTAGCTATTATCTACACATTAGCTATCCAATTAATATGAAAAAGTTGTTATTGTTGTTATTATTATGTTTGGTAATATTATTACTACTAGTGCTATTGTTATTTACACATTTCTTTATAGAATGAATATAAGCACACATTGGTTTGTAAACAGAATGTACTACGGGTGGTGATTGCGGCGACCACGGCATGTGCAATACAACTGAACATCGATGCTACTGCGCGGATGGCTACAGTGGCAACACATGTGGAACTGCACCTGGCAAGTATTCTTTTTACAAGATATCCATTTAAATTTTGCATACATCCTTCACTTTATACAAATGTTGCCTATGAAAATTGAGATGAAGCTGTGATGTGTGATGCATACCATTATCAATCTAGACAACATGTCGCCTCTTTCAGCATATGACATAACATGTTGTTTGTTGTATCTTAGTGTTCTTCCTGTTAGGCATCCCGATGTCTTCCCTCAGGTATTACATCCTCTTTATATCTGTTTTATATACCCATGTAATTATCCGGACCTAATTGTTCTCTCAAACTTGAAGCTTCTGTTGTTATCGGTCGGTAAGTGCCATCGTTTCAAGATCGTACAGGCATGAAACCGTAACACACGCTTTCATATCTTCCCCTTTAAATGTTTTCATATATGTGTGTCCTTTACGAATCGCTCTACCTTCATCCATGCATTTGCTCCCGCTCGTGTGCGATGTCGTTTCTCTACCTCCGTACACCCATCTTCAGCAACCTTTCCGCCAAAGTACAAAAAAACAATCCCGTTGCTTGATATCCTTCCCTCCAATGTGCTGTTGAACTCTGTCTTCTCCAGGCTCTTCCTCAGCCCATGTTTTGTGAACCACTTCCTTCCACTCTACTAGCGCTTCTTGTAATTAATGTTTGCTCTCTGCTGTTATGGCGAAATCATGTTATCTGCGTACATCCATCACCATGATAAACAGGAAAGGGCTAAGTGCAATTTCATGTTTCCAACTGTTGTTAACCGGAAACTCATTCGACGTCCTATGCCAAACAAATACTCTTCCCTGTGATCTCTCGTGTATTGTTTCCACTATCTTGGATTCTGCTTTCTGCCATCTCACCTTTGCCATGACCATCTAACTCTGAACATGCCGATAGCCTCGCACATCCTAGTGCTACATTAACTTGCCTCTCTAACCTCTTCTCTGCCAGTTGGCTTACAGCAAACATTCCAAATGTTGATCGACTTACTTTTGTGAATTCCGGGTGTTCTTCGCCTAATTTATTTTCCGCTGTTTTTCGTACCATCCCATCCAGAATCCTCTCTAGCAGCTTCATGACATGGCTTAGGAGTTTGATGCCTCGGTGTTTCCCACATTCTTGCACGTCTCCCTTGAGCTTCCATATTGGGCAAATCAATTTTGTTCGTCAATCCTCCGGGACCTTTAATATATCATACTTACATTAATAAGTAACTTCTAAGGCGCCTATATCCCTAGGAACCTGAGCTCAGAGGCGCAACAAAACATAATGATTACGCATAATCGTGAACTGGGACGCGCAAAAGTCATCATCAGAACGAGGGACAACCGAATATGTATGGTGGAAATGCAATTTGGATTAAATATAAATATATCTCAGCATATTAACTCGTTTCATCAATTTACATAAAAGCAATTAAGTATAATTTTCCTTATATGCAGTCACCACTAACGTCTTATTTGTTCACAAGATTATAACTGCATTTTGTTATTAGACTGCACTACGAGCTCTGACTGCGGCTACCATGGAACGTGCGCGAAAGATCACACGTGTAGATGCATTGATGGCTACAGTGGTACCAAATGTCAGAGAGAACCAGGTAAACGTGTTCAGCGTAACACAAACCCTTTACATTATTTGACAAGGTTTCCTAAGGTTTAAGAGACTATAAAATATAGTGTGTTTAAATGTTGAATGGTTATGAAACATAGGACTTAGCGCACCGTTCAAATAAGGAAGTTAAAATACACTGAACAGGCCAAATGAACGTTGTTTATTTATTATGGGATTAAGTGCATGCATTGTTCGGTACACTTTGATGTTTGACACAACCAAATGTTGGCTCCATCACATAACGTCAGGCCTGTTGACTAAGACCATGCTATGGCATCCATGCCGTCAGTTTCTTAGAGCCCACATTTCCACACATAGCGCAGTAGCAGTATTCTTAGAACATATAAAAAGAAGTAATGGCATTTGTACCATAGTCACAGTGTATATTGTAAATGTTATGTACAGTAGTACAATACAGTACAGTATTAACAAAACCATTAAATATAATAGCATCTGAACGACATATAAGCTTTTTGTATCCGAGTACAAAGCTACGTGCTAAAATACACTAGATCAAAATTCGATTAACTCGAGACAAAGATGGGGCCAATGCACTGATAATATATATTCAATGTAAAGTGGACAGCCCCGTGTTCACCATCAAATATCAAAATACCGAAAAGCATGCGATCACCACACGTCCACCAAAGATGCCCACATTTTGAAAATGTTACATTTGAGAAGCACTTAAGTAAGTATTCATTTCATTTTCACAGAAGACTATAAACGAATGGAAGAAAATCATATACTGATTATGTAAATGCTAGCAAACTGAGTATATAAAAATAACTAAATTAACATAAGGGCAAATTGCGCATAGGAAAGAAAAATGGTTGGACTCTGGAATGTGACTAACGTTAGCCCCTTTTTGGCATCCCTCTTTGCGAAAAACTAGATACGCCACTGGATAGGAACCTTGTCAAATCAAGCTAGACCTCGATAAGTGTATGTCCTGATGGGTAAACTAAGTAATTTCATATTTAAGTTATGTTTGGTTGTACACTCTACTAACCCTTAGGTAGGCCGTGGGTAATTGTGCGTATTCATAATGACGTGTATAATTCAACATGGCAAATGCGTTCAGCCTTTGGAACCTGAAGTTATTTAATTTGAGAAAGAGCAAAGGGCTTGGGAATGAAGATGTAAACATGCAAAACGAAAGGAAGAAGACACTTTGAAATTGGTACAACAAGTGCTTCAAGACAGTTATTATTATTTATTATTTACATATTAGTTATCCAATGAATATGAAAAAGCTGTTATTATTACGGTTATTAATATCATTGCTATTATTACTATTGTTATTAACACATTTCGTTATAGAATGAATATAAGCATGCATTGTATTGTAAACAGAATGCACTACGGATGGTGACTGCGGCGACCACGGCATGTGCAATACAACTGACTACAGATGTCAATGCGCGGATGGCTACAGTGGCAAGAAGTGTCAAATTGAACCTGGCAAGTGGTTTACAAGATAACCTTTCAAATTGTAGTTGTACTGCATTTATTATATTAATAACACATAGAAAAACTGAGCTGAAACTGTGGTGTGTATTTTATGCTGTTTACCTTTTAACTAAATATATAAATAAAGTATGCAATTGTGTATAAAGCGCCCAAGAGTATTTTATTTTAAAAGGATTCTATGTAAATTCGTATTATTATTATTAATATTATTATTTTCAAATTCAACATCATTTGTTTCAACTGAGGAATTAGAAATGAAATTGCTGTTTTGTTTTTAAAAGTAATTGGAATTTGTGAAATTGTAATTGGTATTTTCAATTACTTTCCAATCTCTTCCCAATTAAATCTAAACTTTTTTTACACATATCTTTCTTTAAAAAAATAGATGAAACATAAATATATTGCATATGTCATATTGGTGTGCTATTATATACCATAATATGCAAAAATTAAATCAAACTGGTCTAAAATAAATGCAATTTTTGGGCGTTGGGAATGTTTATGATTGCTCTATTCACACAGTTTTATTTCGATATGGAATTTGTAATTGTAATTGAAATGGGTATGTTGGAAATGGAATTGGTATTTTTAGGTGTACTATTCCCCAGACTCCAAATCTGAAACTAACAGTTATCAGTCTAGACATAAAAGCAATTAAGTATAATTTTCCTTATATGCAGTCACCACTAACGTCTTATTTGTTCACAAGATTATAACTGCATTTTGTTATTAGACTGCACTACGAGCTCTGACTGCGGCTACCATGGAACGTGCGCGAAAGATCACACGTGTAGATGCATTGATGGCTACAGTGGTACCAAATGTCAGAGAGAACCAGGTAAACGTGTTCAGCGTAACACAAACCCTTTACATTATTTGACAAGGTTTCCTAAGGTTTAAGAGACTATAAAATATAGTGTGTTTAAATGTTGAATGGTTATGAAACATAGGACTTAGCGCACCGTTCAAATAAGGAAGTTAAAATACACTGAACAGGCCAAATGAACGTTGTTTATTTATTATGGGATTAAGTGCATGCATTGTTCGGTACACTTTGATGTTTGACACAACCAAATGTTGGCTCCATCACATAACGTCAGGCCTGTTGACTAAGACCATGCTATGGCATCCATGCCGTCAGTTTCTTAGAGCCCACATTTCCACACATAGCGCAGTAGCAGTATTCTTAGAACATATAAAAAGAAGTAATGGCATTTGTACCATAGTCACAGTGTATATTGTAAATGTTATGTACAGTAGTACAATACAGTACAGTATTAACAAAACCATTAAATATAATAGCATCTGAACGACATATAAGCTTTTTGTATCCGAGTACAAAGCTACGTGCTAAAATACACTAGATCAAAATTCGATTAACTCGAGACAAAGATGGGGCCAATGCACTGATAATATATATTCAATGTAAAGTGGACAGCCCCGTGTTCACCATCAAATATCAAAATACCGAAAAGCATGCGATCACCACACGTCCACCAAAGATGCCCACATTTTGAAAATGTTACATTTGAGAAGCACTTAAGTAAGTATTCATTTCATTTTCACAGAAGACTATAAACGAATGGAAGAAAATCATATACTGATTATGTAAATGCTAGCAAACTGAGTATATAAAAATAACTAAATTAACATAAGGGCAAATTGCGCATAGGAAAGAAAAATGGTTGGACTCTGGAATGTGACTAACGTTAGCCCCTTTTTGGCATCCCTCTTTGCGAAAAACTAGATACGCCACTGGATAGGAACCTTGTCAAATCAAGCTAGACCTCGATAAGTGTATGTCCTGATGGGTAAACTAAGTAATTTCATATTTAAGTTATGTTTGGTTGTACACTCTACTAACCCTTAGGTAGGCCGTGGGTAATTGTGCGTATTCATAATGACGTGTATAATTCAACATGGCAAATGCGTTCAGCCTTTGGAACCTGAAGTTATTTAATTTGAGAAAGAGCAAAGGGCTTGGGAATGAAGATGTAAACATGCAAAACGAAAGGAAGAAGACACTTTGAAATTGGTACAACAAGTGCTTCAAGACAGTTATTATTATTTATTATTTACATATTAGTTATCCAATGAATATGAAAAAGCTGTTATTATTACGGTTATTAATATCATTGCTATTATTACTATTGTTATTAACACATTTCGTTATAGAATGAATATAAGCATGCATTGTATTGTAAACAGAATGCACTACGGATGGTGACTGCGGCGACCACGGCATGTGCAATACAACTGACTACAGATGTCAATGCGCGGATGGCTACAGTGGCAAGAAGTGTCAAATTGAACCTGGCAAGTGGTTTACAAGATAACCTTTCAAATTGTAGTTGTACTGCATTTATTATATTAATAACACATAGAAAAACTGAGCTGAAACTGTGGTGTGTATTTTATGCTGTTTACCTTTTAACTAAATATATAAATAAAGTATGCAATTGTGTATAAAGCGCCCAAGAGTATTTTATTTTAAAAGGATTCTATGTAAATTCGTATTATTATTATTAATATTATTATTTTCAAATTCAACATCATTTGTTTCAACTGAGGAATTAGAAATGAAATTGCTGTTTTGTTTTTAAAAGTAATTGGAATTTGTGAAATTGTAATTGGTATTTTCAATTACTTTCCAATCTCTTCCCAATTAAATCTAAACTTTTTTTACACATATCTTTCTTTAAAAAAATAGATGAAACATAAATATATTGCATATGTCATATTGGTGTGCTATTATATACCATAATATGCAAAAATTAAATCAAACTGGTCTAAAATAAATGCAATTTTTGGGCGTTGGGAATGTTTATGATTGCTCTATTCACACAGTTTTATTTCGATATGGAATTTGTAATTGTAATTGAAATGGGTATGTTGGAAATGGAATTGGTATTTTTAGGTGTACTATTCCCCAGACTCCAAATCTGAAACTAACAGTTATCAGTCTAGACATAAAAGCAATTAAGTATAATTTTCCTTATATGCAGTCACCACTAACGTCTTATTTGTTCACAAGATTATAACTGCATTTCGTTATTAGACTGCACGACGAGCTCTGACTGCGGCTACCATGGAACGTGCGCGAAAGATCACACGTGTAGATGCATTGATGGCTACAGTGGTTCCAAATGTCAGAGAGAACCAGGTAAACGTGTTCAGTGTAATACAAACCCTTTACATTATTTGACAAGGTTTCCTAAGGTTTAAGAGGCTATAAAATATAGTGTGTTTAAATGTTGAATGGTTATGAAACATATGACTTAGCGCACACTTCATATAAAGAAGTTAAAATACACTGAAAAGTCCAAATGGATGGTGTTTGTTTATTGTGGGATTAAGTGCAAGCCTTGTTAGGTACACTTTGATGTTTGACACAACCAAATGTTGGCTCCATCACATAACGTCAGGCCTGTTGACTAAGACCATGCTATGGCATCCATGCCGTCAGTTTCTTAGAGCCCACATTTCCACACATAGCGCAGTAGCAGTATTCTTAGAACATATAAAAAGAAGTAACGGCATTTGTACCAAAATCACAGTGTATATTGTAAATGTTATGTACAGTAGTACAATACAGTACAGTATTAACAAAACCATTAAATATAATAGCATATGAACGACATATAAGCTTTTTGTATCCGAGTACAACGCTACGTGCTAAAATAAACTAGATCGAAATTCGATTAACTCGAGACAAAGATGGGGCCAATGCACTGATAATAGATATTCAATGTAAAGTGGACAGCCCCGTGTTCACCATCAAATATAAAAATACCGAAAAGCATGCGATCACCACACGTCCACCAAAGACGCACACATTTTGAAAATGTTACATTTGAGAAGCACTTAAGTAAGTATTCATTTTATTTTCACAGAGGACTATAAACGAATGGAAGAAAATCATATACTGATTATGTAAATGCAAGCAAACTGAGTATATAAAAATAACTAAATTAACATAAGGGAAAATTGCGCATAGGAAAGAAAAATTGTTGGACTCTGGAATGTGACTAACGTTAGCCCCTTTTTGGCATCCCTCTTTGCGAAAAACTAGATACGCTACTGGATAGGAACCTTGTCAAATCAAGCCAGACCTCGATAAGTGTATTTCCTGATGGGTAAACTAAGTAATTTCATATTTAAGTTATGTTTGGTTGTACACTCTACTAACCCTTAGGTAGGCCGTGGATAATTGTGCGTATTCATAATGACGTGTATAATTCAACATGGCAAATACGTTCAGCCTTTGGAACCTGAAGTTATTTAATTTGAGAAAGAGCAAAGTGCTTGAGAATGAAGGTGTAAACATGCAAAACGAAAGGACGAAGACACTTTGAAATTGGTACAAGTGCTTCAAGATAGTTATTATTATTTATTATTTACATATTAGTTATCCAATGAATATGAAAAAGCTGTTATTATTACGGTTATTAATATCATTGCTATTATTACTATTGTTATTAACACATTTCGTTATAGAATGAATATAAGCATGCATTGTATTGTAAACAGAATGCACTACGGATGGTGACTGCGGCGACCACGGCATGTGCAATACAACTGACTACAGATGTCAATGCGCGGATGGCTACAGTGGCAAGAAGTGTCAAATTGAACCTGGCAAGTGGTTTACAAGATAACCTTTCAAATTGTAGTTGTACTGCATTTATTATATTAATAACACATAGAAACACTGAGCTGAAACTGTGGAGTGTGTGATATGTGATGTTACCCAGCTCTAGTATGTTGGGCTGTTTACCTTTTAACTAAATATATAAATAATGTATGCAAGTGTGTATAAAGCGCCCAAGAGTTTTTTTTTTTAAAGGATTCTATGTAAATTCGTATTATTATTATTAATATTATTATTTTCAAATTCAACATCGTTTGTTTCAACTGCGGAATTAGAAATGAAATTGATGTTTTGTTTTTAAAAGTAATTGGAATCTGTGAAACTGTAATTGGTATTTTCAATTACTTTCCAATCTCTTCCCAATTAAATCTTCACTTTTTATACACATATCTATCTTTCAAAAAATAGGGAAAACATAAATATATTGCGTATGTCATATTCGTTTTCCATTATAGACCATAATATGCAAAAATGAAATAAAACTGGTCTAAAATAAATGTTTTTGGGCGTTGGGAATGTCTGTGATTGCTCTAGTCACACAGTTTTATTTCGATATTGAATTTTTAATTGTAATTGAAATTGGTATGTTGGAAATGGAATTGGTATGTTTAGGTGTAATATTCCCCAGACTCCAAATCTGAAACTAACAGTTATCAGTCTAGACAACATGTCGCCTAGTTGTGTGTATGGCATAACATGTTGCATGAACGATGATTTTTATTATAACGTGTTGTTTTAATTGCATAGTATATTTGTATATTTAAATGATGTCAATATTGGACATGTTATGGCCTGCATTTCACCAATTTAAGTTATTGTCATAGAACATTATCAATGACTGTAGTTAAGTAAATATTTGATCCCTCCCTATGTTGGATAACTGTTTTATTTTGAATATCTGCCTATTACAGAGATGTGCAATGCAGCGAATGACCTCGTCTTCGTCATCGACAGCTCTGCCAGCATAGAATTCGCCCAGGCAGGCAATTGGGACCGTTTGTTGAAGTTCGTGAACGACATCGTGGCCAGGCGTAACATCGGGACGGACGCCACCCGTGTTGGCGTCGTGCGGTTTTCGACTGAAGTCGTAAACTCGGTGTACCTGAACCAGTACTACAACAAGTCTGAGCTGATGGACGCCATCACGAATATCAGGTTCAAAGGCCGGAGCACGTTCACCGCTGGTGGTATTCGTGAAATGCGTACGGTGCAGTTCACGGCCGGGCACGGAGACCGCCCCGGCGCACGCAATATCGCAATCGTCATCACTGACGGCGTGTCGATAATCGAACCTGAACAGACCGTCCCAGAGGCAGAGAAAGCGCAACAACAAGGCGTCAAGGTCTACTCCATCGGCGTCACAGATAAGGTGGATGTAAACGAAGTGAGAGACATCTCCTCGCCGCCTCACGAACTCAATAAAAACTACTTCCTCGCCACTGACTTCAGTAACCTAGACGAGATCGTACAAGCGATATTCGACGCCACTTGTGATGTTGTCGTACAAACGACAACGACTACAACTCCACCGCCAGCGGGTGAGTATACATATGTTTCTAGCGGTACAACGCAATATAGGTACGCTTGAACGAACACAGAGGAGAACAACTAAGCTGATTCTAGAACTGAGATACCTTAGTTATGAAGAACGCCTAAAAGAATGTGGTTTAACATCACTAGAGACAAGGAGGTTAAGAGGAGATCAAACTGAATTTTTAAGATATTAAATGAGTAGGAAAATATTAATAGAAATGTGTTTTTCTTACTCAAGAAAGATAGTAGAACTAGAGGACATGAGGCAAAAGGATCAGTGTAGATTAAATATGAGGAAGTACTCGTTTTCACAGGGAACAATAAATGAATTAATCAAATTATTTACAGATTGTGTAACTACTAGCAGCGTGAATATGCTTAAAACAAGGTTGCTACATATCTCAGCAGGGCGGGTTATACATAAATGAAAAATGTTGGACTATCGATAAGCCAATGGCTTTCTTGTCCACTTGCCTTGGATGACAATCGTTTTAAATCTCTACCAGCGTACGCCCATCTTTTGCAACCGTTTCGCCGAAGTACACAATGCAATCCCTTTGCTTGATCTTCTTCCCTCCAACCCGATGTTCAACTCCTCTCTCCGCTGTTCAAACCACATCACGTCTATCTTTTCCAGGTCTTCGTCAGTCCATGCTTTGCGAACACCTCCTTCCACTCTTCTAGCGATACTTGTAATTCATGTTTGTTCTGTGTTATTATGGCGGAATCGTCTGCGTATATCCATCAGCACGATAAACAACAAAAACCATCAGATGTGACTGCAATGCTACATGATCAATATGTCAGAATGTTGAAGAATGTCGTCTAACACAATATACCCCACAGAATGATCTGAAATCGGAATACTTTGTATTAAAATATAGTGTTCATATTATTTCCGATAACATGAACACAGCAATGCACAAAATCCTTATTAGTCGCACTACTTCACACTAATTTATTGACTTGTCGGTTAATATATCTTCCACTTCTCTCGGTCGCGTGGATATTCCTTCGTTTTGTCATGATTTCATTCAATTCCGACAATTTTACATTTTTGGAGTCTTCCAGTCAGCATCGGCAAACATGTCGTGTTGTTGACGATACTACTTCTAAACAGCCAATCACGATGCGTCACTGCTGAAAGGTGAAACGTGCAAGTCGCCCATTTAGAAGATCAGGAAGTGAAAATAGAAACTGGCTGTTTTTATAACTACAATATCATCAACAGGTTTTCGGACAGTTTTGATTAAACTAGCGTTGGAATGTGGTGAGTATAACAAGTGTGAGTGATTATGGCGACCACGGCACATGCAAAACGACTGACCATACATGCTGTTGCACCGATGGCTACAGTGGTAACAAATGTCAGACACATTATAGTAAGTGATTTGACAAAATGTAAACATGGTTTATTTGTGGATTGTATGTCATGCATCGCTTTGAAGGCTTTAATCCACAATAGACCAGTTAATGCTGTTGCAAATATATTCATGTAGTACGTCGATTATTATTACCGAATGTTCAGATCAATGGAAGCATGTGGCAGTCGTGTTTGCGCAATCAAAATCAATTGAAAAATATACAAAAGCAGCTAAAAGGTTATACCAATACCATACAGTAACATTGATGATGTAAAACTGTACCTGCTTCATGGACCGCTAGTCGTGCTCTTAATTTTATACCGCTGAACCAAGATTTGTGCCTTTATATACACATTAACAACTATATATTCCAGTCTGATTGTGTGTGTGTGTGTGTGTGTGTGTGTGTGTGTGTGTGTGTGTGTGTGTGTGTGTGTGTGTGTGTGTGTGTGCGCGCTTGTGTGTGTGCGTGTACGTATGTGTGTACGTGTGCGTTTGCGTGTTTCTGAGCATGTGCGTGTGCGAGTGTGCGTGTACAACTGAGTCGTCTTTAAAATACAGCAGGAAGGCGTGTAGGCTGTATCGCAACAATGAAATGAACAAGGTGGACAAAATGGATTAGAGAGCCGATTCCGCCATTGATATATCTTTGTTATGTACAAATTCTAAAACAATGTTGTTTAACAAGAAGACGTTAAGAGGGAATCAAATATATATTTTTTAAATGTAATATTTTCCGAAGGTTTGGATTAAGTTCTCGTTGATCAGTGCGATACAAATAGCTTTATTCAACGTAAACTACAGATATATGTAAACATGCCTCACGTGGCTTCATGCTTCTCAAAATGTTCTCAACATATGGAATTCAAAACGTATTTCACCTTATACAAAACTTAGCCACAATGTATTTAACATTTGTTTTAAAGTTATAATTATTTTATCTCAGCATGCTCTACGGACGATGAGTGTGGCGACCACGGAACATGCAATGCAACTGACCATACATGCATTTGCACCGACGGCTACAGTGGTAACAGATGTCAAAGACAGTCTGGTAAGTGATTTGACCAACTTATACATATTGTCTTTTGGATTGTCTGTTATGCCCTGGTTTGAAGGAATGTAATCCATAATAGACAAATTAATATTTTTTGAAGCAACGTTGCAAACATTTTGATGTTTATTATATATATATATATATATATATATATATATATATATATATATATATATATATATATATATATATATATATATATATATATATATATATATATATATATATATATATATATAAATGATTTCACACAAGCTAGTCATGTTTGATTTCATCATGTATGCCGATGATACGACATTATCTAGCACTTTAAAATATTTAAATGACAACACACACAATAAAAACGTAAAATCCTTAATAAATGGAAAACTCTTTAGAGTAAACGAATGGCTGAACATTAATAAGTTATCGCTAAATAAAAACAAATCAAAATACATGATCTTTCATATGCCCAATAAATGCATAGAGACTCTTACGCTTAAAATAAATTACATAAATATTGAATAAGTAGATGAATTTAATTTCTTAGGATTGACCTTGGACACAAACCTAAACTGAAAAAAAAACACAGAAAAAGTATCAAATAAGTGTTCCAAAATAATCGACATATTGAATAGATTAAAACACGTGCTACTTTTACAAATAAAAACTATGTTATATAACTCATTAATATCACCACACATTAATTATTGCATTATGGAAAGGGGATATGAGGGAACTATAATAATGAGAAATCAAAAGAGCAGTGCGAATAATAACCCTAAGCAGATATAATGCACACACTGAACCACTTTAAAAAAAACTTTACTTATTAACAGTAAAATATATATATTAAAGTTACAAAAACTAACGTTTTACTTTAGATACATTTACAAAAATGTACCGGTTTATTTACTAAATTGGCCAATTGGCCCAAATGCTAACATACACAACTACAACATTCGAGAAAAAAATATATATATACTTTTAGAAATAAGCATGAGTTTGCAATGAAATGTCTGAAAATATAACTTACCACATAAAATAAATGACACTCCTGATCTATTAAAAGAACAAAATATACACTCATAATGTACGAGGCTTCACATTTTATGAGAAAAACAATATTTCTTACAAAAATATAACTATATGTGCACAATATCAAATTGTTACACATGTCAGCAAAACAAATAAAGGGTGAAATGGAAATCGATATGAACAGTTCTACACGCTGGATAAGGCGCTATATAAGAAAGTATTTTTATTGATGTTTAATCCTTTGTTTTTAATTAATCATTATATATTCCTCAGCATGCTCTGTGGACGAAGATTGTGGCGATCACGGCACATGCAATACGACTGGCTATACATGCAGTTGCGCCGATGGCTACAGTGGCAACAAATGTCAGACACATTCTATTAAGTGATTTGACCAACTTAAGCATAGCGACTTTGGGATAGTCTATTATGCCTTTTTTTGATGGAATTTAATCCATAATAGGCTAATTTATATTTTTTTGAAGCAAGTTTGCAAATATGTTGATTCAATATTACAATGGGTAACATTGGGTAAAAGTGATCATAATTAAATACATGTTGACACCAAAGTAAAATGAGAAAGTACAAATAAAAACAATACAGGAGAAACTTCCACAAAGGTAAGTATAAAGATATGAGAAAATAGATTGGAATAACTTGCTGAGGAAAAAGACCGCAATTGAATGTTGGAACATTCTAAAATATGAAAATGAGAGTATAATTTATAAATTTGTTTGACAAAAGAAGTTATTAGAAAAATAGCGTACAAGCAAACTATGTGGAGGGTTTATAGGCGTACAAGAAAGGATGAAGACTACACAAATTAAAAAGAAGCACTTAACGCAGCTACGAATGAAATTAGACAATCTAAAAGAAGCTATGTGCAAAAATTGCATATAACATAAAAATTACAGCAATAGCTTTTATGCATATATCAGGAGTAAACAAAACGTACGAGACAAAGTTGGACCATTAGAAGACAGTGCTAGAAATATAAGATCACAAGGTTTCTTAATGACGGAAGACTTAATGGATACTTCAGTTTCAGTGTTTACCAGAGAGGGTATTAGTTCATTATCAGTTCCAGACACAACATTTCAGGAGGCAAAATCGGAATATTTAGGGTAGTTAATTCTAACTCCAGAAATGGTAGCTAATAAAATAAAGGCAATGAAGGACAATAAATCACCTGGAGTGGATGGAATTCCTCCAAACCTACTAACGGAAACAGTAGAACAAATCAGGATACTACACGCAAGAGTGTTCAACTTGTCATTAAAAGAGGGAGTTGTTCCTTTTGAATGGAAAGAAGCAAACATCATACCATTACTTAAAAAGGGTTCGAGAAATAAGTAAGATAATAACAGACCAGTGAGTTTAACATCAGTGATTTGTAAATTATTAGAAAGGTTAATCATAGACCATGTGGTGGTCTTCCTTGTTAGGCACAAATTATTAAATCCATCTCAACATGGATTCCTAAAAGCGAGGTCATGCTTAACAAATATGTTATGTTTTTTTGAAGAAATAACTAAGTGGCTAGACGAGGGATCACCAGTAGATATTGTATACTTAGATTTTTACAAAGCTTTTGACAAAGTGCCACATAAAATATTACTACTTAAATTGAAAGCCCATGGTATCGGGGATAGCATAATCTACTGGATAGAACAATGGCTGACTGACAGAAGACAGCGAGTAGATAGGAAGGTTTCAAACTGGCAATCTGCTTTGAGTGGGGTACCACAAGGACAAATATTAGGACCCTTATTATTCTTAACATATATGATTTGGACGATAATATAACAAACAACGCACTTAAAAATTTGCGGATGATACACAAGTGACTAGAAGGGTTAACAATGATGATGATAAACAACATTTACAAAACGATCTAGACAGATTAGTGAAATCGTCTGAGAAATAGCAGATGCTGTTCAATTTTGGAAACTGTAAATGCCTACATACAGTACATGGGAACTTGGATATCAACTATAAAATCGGAGATACTGTTCTTGGTACTACTGTAAAAGAAAAGGGCTTAGGAGTTAAAAAAAAAGCGCTGATATGAGCAGTGCGGTATTGCAGCTTCAAAGCATAATCAAATTCTTTGGTTGATTTGGAGAAATATAACATGCAAGGAGAAAAAGCTAATTATAATTATGTATAAAGCAATAGTTAGGCCTCACTTAGAGTACTGCATACGAGCTTGGAGACCGTATCGTAAGAAGGATGTAAATACGCTTGAAAGAATACAGAGGAGAGCAACTAAAATTATTCCAGAACTGAGAGGCCTTAGATAAACCAATCCGATATAGTTTTGTTGAAGCTACAAAGTGCACGTACTACATAGTAAGCTAGTAAAACATGTTCTGTTAATTATCTACCACTGTACAACCATTCGTTCCTTTATAGGCATCTAAACTCCTATATTCAAAAACTGTGATGCTAATGATATTGTAATCTATGATTGTATGTTCGTCCCTTATTCCTCCTTATTTCTTTCAACGTGTGCCATAAACATTGTGGGGCCCTGTGGCGTAATGGTTGGAACATTGTGGGGCCCTGTGGCGTAATGGCTGGAACATTGTGGGGCCTGGTGGCGTAATGGTTAGAACAATCGACAGTACCTGGTTTCAAATCAACGTGCTGCCGTTTTGGAACTTGGTCAATTTCTTTCACTGCACCCTGCTTCAGTTAACTCAGCTATAGTAAATGAGATATGGCTGTATAGACAGAGGTGGATACGTGAACGAATAATCAACACGCTGTAATTACAGCGATGCTGAATGCTTCCCAGATAAGTCTGGTTGGTTTTGGTTTGAACAGGTCTGCCTGGGGTTGAAATGTAAAGCGCCCTGAACAATCGTAAATACTGGATTCCGCGCTACATAAGAAAGTTTATTTGTTGCTGTTTAATCCTTTTTTGTATTAATCATTATATTTTCCTTAGTCTGCTCTACGGACGAAGATTGTGGCGATCACGGCACATGCAACATGACTGACCATACGTGCAGTTGCGCCGATGGCTACATTGGCAACAAATGTCAAACAGAGTCTCGTAAGTGAATTGACCAACTTACACATTGCGGCTTTGGGATCGTCTGTTATGTCCCGCTGTTTTGGAGGAATTGAATCCATAATAGACAAATTAGTATTTTTGAGCAAGGTTGAAAAGATGTTGATGCTATATGTCGATGATTATGACCGAATGTTCAGATCAATGCTGACATGTGATACTCGTGTTGGCGTAATCAACATACGTTGTACAAATAAGCACAGGATCGACTAGTATAGTACAGATAGATTCAAGTATAGAGAGCATCTTGGGACGCTAGTTAAAGTTGCTGTTAATTATATATCGCTGTACAAATATTCGTGCCTTTATACTCCTATATTCCAAAAATGTGATGCTAATAACAAAAATATTTCGAGTCACAAGCAAATACTAGAATAATTTATAATAACATATTGATATAAAAGTGCACAACTTATAAACATGTGCTTTACCTAAGTTTTAGCACGGTTCAAAGCAAGTTAATTGCTAATATAACATCATACTACATGCACCTTTTGTGTTTAATGGCGGCCAATTTTATAGCTAACACGAATACATGTGGGTGGCACTTAGCGGTTGTGTTTGTACATTGAAACAGTTAGTGACTTATCAGAACATTGTATCTATGATACCCTGCACTTTTTTACCCAACAAGGAAAGGTAACATTATGTTTAGGTCAAAGCGAATGCGATGGTCCTAACTGGTCCGAGTCAAGGTGCTCCATTAAAGTCCTCCAGGTGGCGCCAGACCAAGGCCCGGATGTCGGCAATACAACACTTCATGTTTTTGGCCACAACTTCCCGAACAGGACAACCTACAGATGCAGGTGAGTCCAGCCGTAAAGGCAAGACATTGAGCGTGAGTTCTTCATTGAGTTAGACTAATTCGTAGACATGATGTAGTAGTAAATAAGTTATAATTAGATGTGAGTAAATATGGCGTAGTTACGACATATGGATACATACACGAAAGATTGTACAGCTGCACAGATGGCCAAATCCAAAGTTGGTTGCAGCTAAAACGTCAGTACTATACATTGGCATAATTTGAATGGGTCAGATTATATTAATAATTTAACTATTGTCCGTGTATGTTAGGTTTGGAACTACATCTGTGCCGGCACGGTGGATCAATAAAGAAAACATAGTGTGCACGACGCCAGCGCACAGCGCTGGCTCCGTCGTGCTGGAGATATCACCATCAGTCGGGGTCGCCTTCACGAATGACCAGGTAATTGTTGATGTGAACGATTTTAGGAGATTGCCATCCAAAGGACAACAAACCAGATGACTAGTGGACACACTAATTGGTTTATTAAGGGCCCAATATATATATATACATACATAACATGCATGCATGCATTTTCTTCCCACAAATTTTGAAGTTAAATCATAAAAAAATTACATAGATAATAATGCAGAAGAGAACAATTCAAAGTGGACAAAATTATGCATTATATATATATATATATATATTATGATTTAACTTCAAAATGTGTGGGAAGAAAAAAAAATATATATATATATATATATATATATATATATATATATATATATATATATATATATATATATATTTTCTTCCCACAAATTTTGAAGTTAAATCATAAAAAAATTACATAGATAATAATGCAGAAGAGAACAATTCAAAGTGGACAAAATTATGCATTATATATATATATATATATATATATATATATATAATGCATAATTTTGTCCACTTTGAATTGTTCTCTTCTGCATTATTATCTATGTAATTTTTTTATGATTTAACTTCAAAATTTGTGGGAAGAAAAAAAATAAATAAATATATATATATATATATATATATATATATTTTTTTTTTTTTTTTTTTTCTTCCCACAAATTTTGAAGTTAAATCATAAAAAAATTACATAGATAATAATAGATAATAATGCAGAAGAGAACAATTCAAAGTGGACAAAATATATATATATATATATATATATATATATATATATATATATATATATATATATATATATATATAATGCATAATTTTGTCCACTTTGAATTGTTCTCTTCTGCATTATTATCTATGTAATTTTTTTATGATTTAACTTCAAAATTTGTGGGAAGAAAATGCATGCATGCATGTTATGTATGTATGTTATGCTACTCCTCCTAGACGCGCCACACGTTCAGGGGGTTATCTACGACCCCACGGTCGGGTCGTGCCAATTTATTTTATCGAAATTCAACCATCTATTACCCTTTCTACGAACAATCGAATTACCCTTTGTAGTTATTACATGCATTTGTTCTCAACGCTATGCGAACAATTGCGTACATTTGTTCAAAACGTCATGGGTGTTTTCTGCGATTGTTCGAAGTTACGTAATACAAAGGCAGTGCGGTGTTAGACGTTACTATTACTTCCATTATTACGCCGCAAAGATAACCGGCAGCACGACAAATCATGGCATGTCTGTGATAATGTTGTATACCATGAAATAGTGTAAATATTGTTATCGGGACAGTCTCTTATGAAAAACGAAGTTCCGTCCGGGGTATGGGTATTTTGCTAGCGAATGCAATTAAGTATTGGCAAACATAGGAGAACGAAGTTTTGTATAAGTCGTATCTCAACATCTCCTCATAAATCTCATCACACCCGTTACATTTTCAAGTGTCCTCCTCATTATTCTTCAGTTTTGTTCTCTTTCGAAGCATACGACCAGTCTCTTAGCTGAATCACGTAAACTTGCCCCAGTAGATTCTTCTAATTATCGGTCACTCCGACAAATATGATGATTGATTTTATGTCAATGAGAATTTTGCACCGAATTTTGCAAGACCGTTCTTGGCAAGATCCGTCTTCGGGTCATACCTTGAAAGGCTCGTGGTGCATATGGTTGTCTTAGTTCCTAAATGCTGCACACGAACCTTGTTTTCCACAGCATTACGTCATTTGCTTAGATTGCTACAAACTTTCCCAACATCAGCGTCTTGCCACGATGTGAGCTTACCTTCAGCAATGTCCAGTGAATAGGCGACCACGGCTGTGGTTGTTGAACTCGTTATATGGCGGTGTTCTTTGACAGGCGACA
This sequence comes from Lamellibrachia columna, assembly GCA_963662155.1. Classification (NCBI taxonomy): domain Eukaryota; kingdom Metazoa; phylum Annelida; class Polychaeta; order Sabellida; family Siboglinidae; genus Lamellibrachia; species Lamellibrachia columna. Next base: position 292,977 of record OY759261.1, on the reverse strand, counting down.
TTCAACTACTACGCATTGTGTCCGGAGGACGCTTGTGGCAGCCTGAAGACTCCACGACGAGGCATCTGCTCCATGGGCCGCTGCCTCTGCTCCACTCCGTGGCTCGGGAACAACTGTGAGATCCTTGGCTTGGCGCCCAAGATCACGCTAGTGCCTCAACAAACAGTGGTCGAGGGGACGACTTTTCGCAAAGCATTAACGACGTCGGAGGTATGTATTATGGAAGCATGGGCGGGTTTAGACAAACCTGAAAGCGCCGTGTTGTATTTCGGTATTCAGCACGGGCGTTTCTATATATATATATATATATATATATATATATATATATATATATATATATATATATGTATATATATATATGTATATATATATATATATATATATATATATATATATATATATATATATATATATATATATATATATATATATATATATATATATATATTTATTAGTCGTTAGTTGACATTATTCTCGATTATATATATATATATATATATATATAATCGAGAATAATGTCAACTAACGACTTTTCGCAAAGCATTAATGACGTCGGAGGTATGTACTATGGAAGCATGGGCGGGTTTAGACAAACCTGAAAGCGCCGTGTTGTATTTCGGTATTCAGCACGGGCGTTTCTATATATATATATATATATATATATATATATATATATATATATATATATATATATATATATGCATATATATATGCATATGCATATATATATATATATATATATATATATATATATATATATATATATATATATATATATATATATATATTTATATATATATATATATATATATATATAATCGAGAATAATATCAAATAATGCAACTCCTCATAGCATGAACTCGGTGTGTTCTCTTTCTTACACATATATATATATATATATATATATATATATATATATATATATATATATATATAATCGAGAATAATGTCAACTAATGCAACTCCTCAGAGCATGAACTCGGTGTGTTCTCTCGAAGCCTCCCATGATGTACTATATCAACTATTAATATGAAGCAAGTATTTTCTTCCAGTATGGTATAAGGTATTTTATGGGGTAGGCAATGCATGGTGACACGGCGTGCTTGAATATCCGTTCAAGATTCTGCCTATATATTCACATCAGCGTGTTTGCTTTGTTGCCAACAGGGCACCAAACCGTTGACATGGATCCTCGTGTCAGCTCTTTCAGGCATGGATATTGACGTTGTCAACGTTGGTATCACTTGGACGGCCGTAGCAAGGACCGACCCGTACACTGTCGTGGTTAAAGTAACAAACAGTATCGGCGCCAATAATATGACATTTGACATTGTTGTGCGCCCATCGTACAAGGCCTTCCTGGATCCAGTGCCTTCGGGACCATTCCTGCGAGCTTTGCCAGTGATGATCAGCGGCAAAGTCGTTTTTCTCGTCAGCAACAGCTCTCTAATGGGAACGGACATTCCTGTCTCCATAACGTAAGGAAGAACTCGCGATATATTTATATAACAGCCATTGCAAAATGGTCGTGCCGAAAATTTTACATCATAATGGAAATGTTAACGTCATTGCTAAATACTTTGTATATGTTCACATAATGGTTTGAAGTGTTGCCTTTTATAACAAAATGCGTGGGAACATAAGTGAGTCGGGACTTTTCTCAAAACAAACAAACACACACACACACACACCTACACACACACACCTACACACACACACACACACACACACACACACACACACACACACGCACGCACACACACACACACACACACACACACACACACACACACACACACACACATGCACACACGCACACACGCACACACGCACACACGCACACACGCACACACACACACACACACACACACACACACATGCACACACGCACACATGCGCGCGCATTAGGTTGTACTCAGTGGTAAATATTCAACTTCCTATTTCAAAGCAAAAATGTACATAAAACATGTACCAACTTGACTTACAATAGTATACATGTTTTATTAATTTTAGAATAAAGTCTGCCGTTGGATTGCGAACAGTTCAGGCAACAACACTGTACGGAACTGAGGTTTTCCACAAGAGATTTTACCCCTACTCGAGTGAAACTGGTCTCTTCGAAGTGGTAAGAGAATACTACACAATTTGCTCAAAACGTATAATTGTAATGACAAAAAGGCTTTAGTATGGCTAGACACGAAGAGAGCATATAAATATAGACGTACGTGCCCTGGACGGGTGGCGAATATATTGCAATGTAATTCTTATGTTTAGCTTCTTGTTTGTTCTTTTGTTTGGTTTTCTGTTCTATACTCGTTGTTGTGATGCATAGCTAGCGGAAATGTCGCTTGTTAGTAGTAATGCAATTGGATCGCGGCATTACACTATGCAACCGTTCTTTCATACAACGTGCGTGCAGTATTTTATCTACGCGGCTGCACTCTCTCCAGGACGCGAGGCATCCGGCAGACGAAGCCTTTGAAGCTCAGTTGACGTGGCGAGTCTATGGACTGAGCATCCGGTCATCACCTGCGTCACTGTCCGGTTACTTGGACACGTATCACTTATCGTTGAACATCATGAATACAGGCGTAGACCCGTTGACGGGTCTTGTGATTCGGGTGAGTCCGTGTTCGACAGCTAAGGTTGTCGGTTGCAGCAAACATAGTTATTTTGTCGAGTCAATATCTACGTGTGTCATTTTAGATATATTATATAATTTATGATTATTATAATTTGATTACGTGTCCAACACTACTCGCAACATATTTGACATGTTGTAGCAAGAAACTACACTCTTACAACAGCTGCACTTGTATTACTCCATTGCCTAACAACCTCGTTGCAAAATACTACTACTCTTTTTTATTAAATATCATCAGCAGTTATGGATATAATTTCTCACTGTTGTACTTTAGTAACAATTAGCGGAATTGTCGACATTTCTTGGATTAAATCAAAAGTGAGAGGAGTTTTTGTTATTATGCTAAACGCGCTCGCCAAATCGAGGAAGCTGGCGTCGATGCTATATTCTAAAGATTGACAGCCTGTGCGCATCGAACTGTTGTTGGCTGACGTACTTTGCGTGTTCATTGTTTAAGAATGTGATCGCGCCATTCGCGGTGACGTTGGCGGAGCAAGCCACCAGACAAACCTGTCCACTTCATCTGATGAGTTGCCCAGTAGACACTGTGCTGATGACTGGTTCCGATGTTCGATATAACATCTCTATCGTTGGTACGTCACGTTGAGATACGCATGGATCAGTCTTACAATATGCCGCACGAAATATTATTTCTTGTTATTGCATTTATGATATCAAAATCTTAATATTAGAGGTAATACAATAGTTTGAATTCCAAACTATATGAATGATTGTATCTTCACCAGCGGACCGGCCCGTCAGTGGGTACTTCCGAATCGTTGTCACGTGCACAGAAGGTCTTGCTCGGTACGTTGACATACACGGTAACTTCAATCGCAGGAAACCAACGTTCGCCATGACTCCGAGTAGCATCAGTGCGAGTTTGACACGAGGAAAGCGATACACATTTGTGGTACGAAACTGTTTGTGTTGCCGTTGACAGATAGACAGGCATTAACACAAATTCGACATCTCACACACACGCGCACGCATGCACGCACTTGCGCACGCACACACACATATAAACACATGCATAGACAATAGGTTTTGATGCGTCTGAATACAAGTTTAACATAGATGATGAAAATGATTACATTATTATAATATGTTTACATCAAATTTATGTGCATTCGCGATTACGGAAATTGTGATGAAAATGAATTATCTGAATGTGCCCATGTCAAACGTAAATCGTTTCAGGTGAACGTGACGAATGTTGGTCTACGTCCTGCAACGGGTATGAGAGTTGAGCTTCCGAACGAGCCACTCCTGTCTCTTGTCTCTTTCGGAAACACTGTGGAGGACAGTGAACGAGACGGCTCACTGACGTTGGCACCCGGTGACAGCGCCGTCTTAGTGCTTGCTGCGTCGACGTCAGCGCGGCAGCCACTCGGAAGACGCTCTGGGACTCTGGTGGTTCGCTCGCTGCAGATCGATGCCGGCATTTCATACAGGTGACATTCGTTCAGTTGTATCTTCGTACAATGGCTACTGAAATGTAAATAATGTTTGCACAGCATAAACTCGCGAGACAAATTTACCTGTACGATTATTAGTTTTTCCGAAGTTATGTCAGCCATCCAGGGGTTTATATTGGTACTAATTGACAAACACCATGCATCATCACAGCATAATCTTGGCATCATTATAAGACAATAATAAATATATAAGTCACCTTTAGTGCACGCGCTTAACATTAACCGCGATCCCAATCACATGTACCGGTTACAAATACACTAATTCGGATAGCACTTAATCATTCTGCGCAAATCTGTTTTTAGACCTAATGGTCATCTAGCGTTTACAAATACACTATTGCTGACAGTTTTTAATCCTTGCTGCACAATCCTTTTTTAGACCTAATTGCCATTTATGAATTACAAATACAATATTTCGGAAAGTTGAATACTGTTTTTCTTTCACCTGCATCAACCTGTTGTGTGTGTTGTCTTTGCCCAGTTTCTTACTTGTGTCTTCCGATAAACTCGACTTGACGGTGCGAGTGGAGGACGAGTTCACCTACTTCGCTGATGGTCGACCGCTGCTGGCCGGAGCCAAGGTGACACTGAGAAGTCGTCTCCGCAGTGTCTCGCTCACTCAATACACCAATGAATCAGGTACAGTTGAATGTCATATTATGGTATTTCGATCACCTCGCGATCACGATCCGTAACAATCGTTTGTAAATACGACACAGACGGAGGCGGGCATTTCGACCGGCGATTCTGTCCTATTCTGTCTGGTTCGGGTTTCAATCTCCTACATGTTTGTTGGCTTTTCTTGTTTCTTCATACGAAAACAGCTCACACGCACGAAAACATTAGTGCACATGCATAAATCCGGTAAACTTATCAAAACTTGTTCAATACATAAATATAATCACATTTGCTAACACGTTATAAACGTATATGTGCAACAAATATATAAATTATGAATGAAAGCATCCTAAATGTAGCACACTTTAAATATACTTATTTTTTGGAACCAACAAACATTATAATGCCATTTTCATCTAGATCTATATCGTATCAGTCCATAAGCTTTAATTTTACCTTTTCTCTACCTTTAGTATTTTATGTGTGCCATTATTTGCTCTACCTTTAGTATTTTATGTTTGCCATTTAGAAGCTCTAAGTTTAGCTTTTCTCTACCTTTAATATTTTTTGTGTGCCATTATTTTCTCTACCTTTAGTATTTTATATTTGCCATTTAGAAGCTCTAAATTTAGCTTTTCTCTACCTTTAATATTTTTTGTGTGCCATTTGAAGCTCTAAGTTTACCTTTTCTCTAACTTTAATATTTTCTGTGTGCCATTTGAAAATGTCAAAAACAGGTCCTGGAAACGGTGAATAAACACGCATATTTATGTTTTACTTAACCTTTATCACAACGTTTTAGATACGCTCGTACTGTTGTGGTGATGTCGACATGTTAAACCCCCATAATAGACCCCATACCCGGAATTGCATAGTTGTAATCGCCAGATGGCTAGCACATCGAATGTCGACAGGATGTTAGATTAAATGTACATGGTTTATGCTTGCTTTAAGTCTTTGCTGTCATAGAAGCTACGACAATATGAATTTTCATTATAGTGTAAAACAAGGTTCTTCGGTATAGATTACATGTCGTGGTATATTTAAATTCATATGTTGCTGATATAATTTTAATAACATGGACAAATAGATACTGAAAATACTCTCGTAAATTATTGTTTGTGTGTGCGTGCGTGCGTGCGTGCGTGCGTGCGTGCGTGCGTGCGTGTGTGTGGCATAGAGTCAGTGGTCGTTCATCCGTCGTCTTTTGCACAAGATTCACTGTTATAATGTGATACAGGTGCTACCTAGTGACAAGCGCAATCAATAACGTATTAAACACGGCAGTAATCGTACCATTCCGGTCAGAAATAATATTATCATTTCATAGCATCTACGTAAGATTTGGCTTATTCATCTGATAACTGTTACGACGCTGGCCAATAAAACGGCGGGTGTCTGTTTTCCGGTGCAAAGAAGTTTCCGTCCTTCAGATCAGCTCGTGGAAGAAAGTGAAAATAGTTCCTTGGGTATTAGCTTTCACTGGAAGACATTATATTGACGTTATTGTGATGTGCTTCGCTGACGTGGCGCTCGCTATTAGTGTTCCCCAGGACGGGATAACTTGGTAGTTCATACATCAGTCATGATAGCAAAGTTTACCAAATGCCTCAGGTCAATATACAGCCAATACACTCGAGGATTGCGTAAGGGAAGGCCAAGCGTATTACCAGAAACAACCGCCTCACGCACGTGATGCAATACTCGTTGCATGTTCAAAATGTTGAAGGTCGCGTAAATTTAGACCCATGGATACTTGTGTTGGCTGTAGAATAGTAGAACATCCGTTTATTGTGTATTGGCCCTCGCTCTGCAACCTCGGGCCAATACGTGAGTGCGTGTTTTCTACTATAATTAATATAAACCGCCCAGATGGCGCTACGTACTCTCAAACGGTTTACGTACCGAAGTATTCACCGCGCACGCGTGGTTTCTGCGATTGTTGGAAGTTAACGTTTTACTCAGCGAACATTTGATTTACCATAAAAACCACTAAGAACCCTTGATATACGAGGTATTTCGAAAAAATACAGGCGTTACGTTTCATTCGTAGGGTCGTAGATTAATCCCTGAAAGTTTGGCGCCCGAGGTGCAAGCCGTCTAGGGGGAAAACGTTAACATACAAACGTACGCTAGCTCGATTATAGTTATTAAGATGTTATACAATAAAGACGCCACGGGTTATTTCGGGAGCTGTATTTGTCAGCGACCAAGCAGTAGACTTGTTGACTAAAGTCGTAGGGGCTGACTCAAGTCCCCATTTTCCTGACTTGATTTGGAATTCAGAGAGATGCCTTCAACTTTGACTTGGACTTGGCGGTCATTGACTTGAGACTTGACTCGACTTGACTTGCAGGTCAGTTGCCTGAGACTTTACTTGACTTGTCAGTGTGTGACTTGCCAACATGTCTGCCAATCAGTGCACATTTTCTGGATATGTGGAAGTATGTTATACATTAGTGACATATAAATGATGTTCACAATAGGTATGGCGGTGTTCTCCGACATCAAAGAGGACTACTACAGTCTGTATACCAGCGCAACAAAACACACCGGCGACACTCGGGTGATATTGGCCACTCCCTCCGACAATGACGTACGTGTATTTCTGCAGCGAACGGCCGTCACGTACAGGTGAGTCGTGCAGTGTATGAAAGGAGATGCCAGTAGTGCACCTTGAAAACAGTTTATTGACAAACAATTACAAAGTAACAGGGTCGTCCGCCTAAATATGAAACGGTCTATTGCACTTAACCGCTGTTTGTTAGCAGATGTTTATCCTATTTGGGAACCTGCGTGAATTGGGAAACCATACAACTTTCCGCTAAGCATTGTCCCAGTAGAAAACTGTTTACGCCTTCCTCATTGACCTTACCAAAATACCTACTTAGTCAGGAATGTTCAATTTTCGGTTTAAAGGCATTTTGGGGCCTTTGCACCTATAAGAGTACTTAAAAACTAACCATTTGCAACTATAGTCAATAATATCACGCAAGTGGTAAACTAAATATACCTCTTTGAACACCGAAAATCTTTTTTGAATGGGAAGTGCCAAGTTTGTTCAGAATCCTACGTCAGGAGTGCTGAGTAGGTTTCCCACAACTCCAACTTTAAACACTTGATCGTAGACGTAGACGATTTTAGTCACATACTTGCCAATAAGTATGGACATGTGGTTTGCGTCTAAAATCAACTTATTTGGCAAGATGTTCATTCATTGTTTACTAACCTCCTCGCGTTCCGATTTGACAGTTCTCTCAATCGTTTGTTTGTGTGTTGTCGAAGCCTTCGGCTAATGTACATGCTGGAAGATTGTCGGTACCGCTTCAGACTTTAACGACAACTCTCTATACTTCGCTGAATAATGCTTACATCCGAATACTGCACAGCACGGCGTTGTAATAATTTTGCTGCGTGTAAATCCAATATAAAAGCAAATAAAAATGTAACCGCACACCTCAACCACGTTAAAAATACACGCGATACGCACATCCTACGTCACAGCCGCGTCGGGGGTTAAGGGGCTGCTCGCCGCTGTTTGGTCAAAATTGCAAACACTGATGAATATGTCAGCCTCCACGAAAAAAGTATTACACCAGAATTTCGCAATTTTAGAACATATTCCCAGTTAACCACTTGCGTGATATTCTTGATTATAGTTACAAATGACTAGTTTTTAGGCACTTTTATAGGGGCAAAGGCCCAAAACAATGCCTTTGGTTTCACATAAATTATGTATTCATCATGTTGCGTTTAATAACATATAATTGGTAAAACACTTCTTCCATATATGGCTGTTCCAAAATAGGAGTTATATGTCCACTCGTATAGTCTTAAGATATATTACGAATTACACTCCCCATGTTAATTCGTAATGCCATCGCAAGCAGTAACACAGGATACTTATCCATCAAAACTATATTTTTAATCCAAACAAACTGACGCACGTAACATGTTTGCACGTTGCATTTTAGTTGGGTTGTGAAACGCGTGACGTTCAAAGACGTATACAAGGTCCAGCTAAAAGCAACATTTGAGACGAACGTTCCCATGCCCATAGTCACGATTACGCCGCAGGAACTCGACTTGGATATTCTCCAGAGGGGTTTGATGCCTGTTATCAACTTTGAACTTACAAACCATGGTCTGATCCGGGCTGAAGACGTCAAGTTTAGACTGCCATCGAGGAATAGTCATCCTTTTATGCACTTCGAAATGGTACGAAATACAACTTTGGCACTGAATTAATTATTGCACCCTCCATCATGCTCTAATTTACCGCCTACCCTTCTGCTGTCAACAGCGCAAACCCAGCATCTGATCAGGTCACCCTACATCTCCAGTGGCTTTCCTCTCTAGCGCTGTCTTTGAAATATTGAATGCTTATATAACGTGGTTCTCTCTTGGCATATGGCAATTGTGTCAAAACCACTGGGATATTCTGTGTCCGATTCATATGTGATCGATTTAGAGGTGATTGTTTACTCTCTGATCTGGCTATTTTGCAACGTTTCTGCCCTGGTAACACATTTGATATCCCACAGGCCCCGCAACTCAAAAACAAAAGAGACTGTCTCCTGTGATCGCAGTGTCCACGCACGCCCGTGCACCACACACTGGCTGTATAGGGGGTCCGTATAGTCGGGATTTAAATTTTGTTGAGATGCCTCTATTAAGAAATAATTATGGCATCTCGAAATGTGTGTGTGTGTTTGTGAGTGTGTGTGTGTGTGTGTGTGTGCACGCGCGCGTGCATGCGTATGTGTTTGTGTATGTGCTGAGCATCGCTGAGGTTGGCATTTAGCTTGAACTCCTTGATTGTAAATCTCTTCCACTATGCCACGACGAACCCCAGGAACAAACTGAACATGATAGGTGATAGCAAACAGCCATGTATCTCTCCTAGTTCCACTCTGAACCACTATGTCAGTTGACCATATTTGACGACTGCACATTCAACATTATCGTAAAATGCTTCAATCGTTGATGCATCTTGGGATACACCCGAATAGACCTCATTATCTTCCACAATGATCATCTCAAGATGGTGTATATGCAGCCTTGAAACCCATAAAATTGAAATTCAGTGGGACCCGGTATTCATATCTCGTTTCCGTGATCTGTCACACTATGAAGATCTACTGTCCCTCTGTTATTCCTTAACCCAAACTGCTGCTTTGATAAATGTACTTGAACGATGTCATCGTACCCCATGAATATCATCTTGCAAAATGTCTTACCTGGATATCAAGGAAATTGCCCAATAGTGTGTTAACTTGTATAATTTCTTTTGCACTGGAATAACCAAACTTTTCGTGATTATTTCGTGAAATTACAGGTTTTCAGGAGCATCCCCTCTCCACCTGCCTTCAACATGTCAGTTGTAATACGACCACAATCAGGCGCTTTCCTTGGCTGTGTGGACTTAATAGCCTTCTGTTTCACCTCTACTGACAATGGGGGATCAATTGGTGTTATATGGAATGTTGCCAGTTGCTTCCACTGCATTTTGTAAAATTGTATTAAAATGCTTCTCAAAATATTTTTTCAGCACTTTAGTACGTCAACTGGAGCTGTTTTCAGGTTTTAGCCACCATCATTCGCAGCCATGATATGTTTCGTTTAATCCACCCATAAAAAATAATTAAATAAAAAATGACACACTTGGTGCTTGTTTCTACAGAAACTCAAGTTGGCTGACCACGGCGCATTTAGCTTAATCTACAACGGTTTACATTGCACCTGATAGTTCATATTTAGTCTTCCCATGCCCCTCGTCTCTCCCTTCCTCCCATTTCCCTCTCTCCCGTCAATAATAGCATTGTAAAATTCGACATATTTGCAGCATAGTTGTCTTGCAAGGTTATCTCATATTGAAACTATGCATACTGTTTATACACAATGAAACACACGACCATTCCAGAAGTTGTATTCAATAGAATTTAACACAAATAAATTTCACTCACAGGACGCAAATGAGCTTGGAGGTATTGAAGCTAACGCCACGATGTTAGTTCCGGTTCATGTTGTCATCGATGAAGTCAAGAAACAAAGATACATCGCCAAGCACGGGACCATTTCCAAACGCACCCCGTGAGTAGCACGATGATGTGTAATTTAGAATGATGTTTTCCAAGGGGTGAATCAGATTACATCTGACTAAGGGCCATTAATTCATTCACACACATGGTGTATGTAACTACACAGTATACTTCTGATGTTTTTTTATATTTTATATATATATATATATATATATATATATATATATATATATATAGATATATATATATAGATATATATATATATATATATATATATATATATACATATACATATATATATATATATATACTTATATACACATACACATACACATACACATACACATACACATACACATACACATACACATACACATACACATACACATACACACACATATATATATATATATATATATATATATATATATATATATATATATATATATATATATATATATATATATATATATATATATATATATATATATATATATATATGTAGTTGTTGTTGCTCTCCGCCTTTTTCCTGTAGTCCGGGGTGAGGCTGGCACCGATACCGGTCGTCGATTTATGCTTCCCCTTCTTGTTCATAACTAGTTCCGTTTTACGACAGTCTCCACCAATCGTCTCCACTCCCCTCTATCCCTCTCCCTCCATTCCCCTCTCACTCCCACTAAATCCACATTAGCCGGCTCCTCACCAACTTCCTTGTGAAACTGACTTTCACACCAATTTTCTCCCTCAATTCCTCCATTCTTCCTTTGTCGATTCTTTTCACTCCTGCAATTCTTCTTACCCAGTTATTCTCGCAAACTTGTTGTTTTATCTGTCTCTAGGTCGTATAGGTATGCTGGTGTTATGCATGAGTTAAGAACGTTTCCTTTTAACTTTCGAGATATGTGGCTATATCCCACTTTCCTCCACGCACTTGCCCCAGCTTGTAATCTCCTGCGAATTTCCATATCCGTGCTGCCGTCCGCGCAAACCGCTCCCCCAGATATATAAAACTGTCTTGTTGGTTCAGTTTCTTCCCATCCAGTCTTATGTCAAGATCTTTTTTCTGCTGCTCAACCCAAATCACCCCCGTCTTCTCTAGACTTACTCTCAGTTCATGTTTGTCAAAGATTTCCTTCCAATCTAACAATCGCTCTTGAAGGTCTGCCTCACTGTCTACTACATCTACTGCCAGGTCATTGGCGTATAGCAACTTGCGGAGAATGTCCCTTCTACTCCCTTACCTGATCACCTCCACTACTGCAATGAATAACAGTGGTATTTGGGCACTCCCCTGGCTCAGGCCGACGTCCACCCTGAATTTCTCCGATATTCCCGGTCCACACACTACTCTACCTTTTGTCTCTTCATATGTGCCTTCGACCATCATCACCTCCGCCTCTGGGACACCCATCCACCTCAACGTGGCCATGGCCATATCTCTCGGAACTGTGTCGTATGCCTTTTTAAGGTATTTGAATCTCAGAGCCACATTCTCATGTACCTCCAGCTTCTTTTCCACCAGTTGTCTCAGAGTGAACATCCCGTCCGCCGTACCCCTCCCTCTTCTGAAACATTGTTGTTCTTCTTCCATTTCACACTCCACTATCCTCTCCTCCAGCTTCACTTGTCCTTCTACTGCACTTGGTAGTTCTAATTCGTTGTTTCCCGTTGGTCCAGCAGCTCCTTGAAATACTCCTCCCACACCTTTAATACACATTTCCTGTCAGTGACTAGCTTCCCATTCTGGTATGTGATTACTGATCCAGTTTTTATATATTTGCTGTCCTCTTCCCTCTCTTGTGTCATCTTATATATCAACTTCTTTCGGCAGTCCTCGTCTAACTCTCTGTATTTCCCTCTTTGCTTTGTCGACGGCTCTCCTAGCCGCCTTCTTCTTCTGTCCGTACATGTGTTGTAATGTTGTATTCTGTTATTCCCCATTCTCTTTGATCCCTTCTATCATCTTCCGTGTCTCTCTCTCTCTTTTCTCCGATTGCTTTTGCTACTTCTTCTGTCTACCACGTTTGGTTTTTCCTTCTTGATGATGATCCCCCTATTCCAGACGTTCTACCACACTGCTCCTCTACTACGCAAATAAAAGCATCTTTGAAAACCTACCATTCCTCTTCCACTGTTCCTATTGTTGTTCCAAATTTCTCATTGTCTAATCTCAACCTTTCTTTGTATGCAATGGCTGTGTCCCCACTGTGTCCCCACTGTGTCCCCACTGTATCCCCACTGCATTTCCACCATTTGATGTTCTTTTGCCCCACTACTTTCTCCTCTCTCCTCTTCTGCAAGCGCACAACAAAAAACAGGGCCTTGTGCTGTGTGGACACATGTTCACCTGCAATGATCTTGCAGTCCTTCACTCTCCACATCTGCTGCCTCCTCATTACCAACAGGTCGAGTTCTGTTTTATGCTGGTTATTTCTATGCGATATCTTGTGGTTTTCCCGCTTCTTGAAAAATGTTTCTGCCACGGCCAGCCCATTTCTCATAATCAATTCTACCAGCTCTCGACCTACTCAATTCCTTTTTCCCCATCTCATTCCCCCTACCGACTCGTCTTCTTCCGTCTCTGCTGTACCCACATTTCAACTAAAATCGACAGCTATGCACATCATCACATGCACTTCCACGAATCCCACCATTCTCTCCAGCTCTTCCCTGAAGGCCCTTTTCTCTGTCTCCGCCCTTCCTGTTTGAGGCCCATACACAGAAATAATGCACACAAGTTGCTTTTTCAACATCATCCAAGCAACAATTATCCTCCCTCGCCATATATCCACTCTCACGACGTCCTTACTGATTTTCTCTGATACAATGATACCAACACCACATTCAAACTTCCTATCCGGACTTCACATTTGGGTCTCTCTGTCTCTGTCTCTGTCTCTGTCTCTCTCTCTGTCTCTCTATCTGCCTCTCTCTCTGCCTCTCTCTCTCTGTCTGTCTCTCTCTCTCTCTCTGTCTGTCTGTCTCTCTCTCTCTCTCTGTTTATATATATATATATATATATATATATATATATATATATATATATATATAGTATATATATATATATATATATATATATATATATATATATATATATATATATATATATATATATATATATATATATATAGCCCCGACATTTCAATAGGTAATTTCAATATCTCGAAACCGCCAGTTAAGGAACAGAACCGCCAGTTAAGGTTCGTTCGCCAGGTAGGTCGTTCTACAGCAATTGTTTGGCAGTCCTGTTTACGATAGGTAGTCCAGGTTTCTGCACCATACAAAAGGATGCTAAGCACGCATGCATGATACACTTTCAGTTGTGTATGTAGTGTCAAGCTCCTATTGGACCAAACTCTTTTTGGGAGTCTTCCAAAGGATGTTGCAGCTTTACCTAGTCGTGTGTTAAATTCATTGTCAAGCGTGAAATTGTTGGACATGAAGGAATATAAGTATGAGAAGTTCTCCACGGTTTCGAGTGCTTCATCGTTGAGAGTGATTTGGTTTTGAGGCCAAACTCTGAGCAAGTATTGGAAAAAATGTATATGATAGACTGCAGCTGTTCCTCGTATTGAGAGCAGAAGGCAGCGTCATCTGCATAGAGGGCCTCGTACACATGTAATGTTGTTGTTTTAGTCTGAGCCTTCAGTCGTGATGTAGAAAATAAATTGACATCAAATCTGGTTCCCAGGCCCACACCAGGGTTAGCAAGGTTAGCATTCCATCGACTTGGGCAGTGCCTTGCATGTTTTCGTGGAATGATTTGATTGGAGGACATCCAACTTTCTTGAGAATAGTGAAGAGCGCTTCTCGATTCACATAGTCGAAAGCTGTTGTGAGATCCACAAAGGCCACGTGGAGTGGCATCTGTTGCTCCCTTGCGTTTTCTTGTAGTAGTCTTTCAAAGAAAATCATGTATACAGTTCCTCTACCTGAGTGGAAACTACACTGTGAGTCAGGGTACACCTGTTCGGCCAGCATTTGTAGATGTGTAAGAATAATACGTCAAATATTTTCCCTACAACACTTATTATATTCCTCTGTAGTTATTGTAGTCACCTCTGTCGCCTTTGTTTGTATACAGAGTGATTATATTTGAGACCCGCATTTCCTGTGGGACTGTGCGTTCTCGCCAACACTTTAAGATTAGACGTAGAGTGGTAATAACAATAATTATTTGTCTGCCAGCCTTGATCAGGTCTGCAGGAATCGCATCTCTACCTGAGGCTTTGTTATTTGACAGTCTAACGAAAACTGCCTCCATCTCTGTGAACTGTGGTTCATCGTCAAGTTCTTCCGTAATCTCCATGGATGGCATTTTGTCAATTGCAGGCGCAGTGTAGGGCCTTTCCGGCCGTAAAGATCGGAGAAGTTTTTAATCTATCGATTCATTTGGTCGGCTCTTTTTGTTATTGTGTCGCCATTTCTATCTGAGAGGCGCTGTTTTCTTTATTGTGGGGCCTATAGCTGTTTTTATGCCTGCATACATACTTTTCAAAGTTTCAAGTTTTTGCCGCTATCTCGATATTCTCACTATATGAAGTATGTGCTTGTCTGGCAGTTCTTTGAGCTACACTTCGAGATTATGTATGATTAGCTTGTTTGATCTGGGCACGGACTCAACTACTTGTGCAAGTGCTGCATAGAAGAGATCTTTGACTTCTGGTTGAGCTATCAACGTTGGTGCGTAGGCACATATAATCGTGGAGTGACCTTTCTACAGAGAGAGGCGCGTTGTCATAATACGAACATAGATTCCATGTGGTCCCTCAAGCTTGTTGCATGAGGTGTTCTTCACAGCAAGTCCAACGCCGTGTTGACGTTTGGAGCCAGCTGGTTTCACTGACCAGTATACTGTTCTCTGGTGGAACTTTTCTCAAGTAGTCTTGTTTCTTGGAGTGCTGCAATATCAACTGACCTTTTGGCCAGTTAAGGTCGATGACAGCACTTTTTTCTGGAATCGTTAATCAAATCATAGTCCGGGGACATGCCAGGGGTCATAGTCCGTACATTCCACGTGCCAAAACCCAATTTTCGTTGAACCTTTGCAGTTGGTGTGTGGATTGCAGTCTGCCAATCGAGCGGTTGAATTAGAACCGGTATCTACCATCTCCCGTGTTGTTTTTTGTCCTGTGAATCATGGACAAGCATATTGTCCTCTCCTTCAAAAGATGATGCAGCTAATGCCAGGGCAGTATGAAAGCGTTCCTGGTTTGCCCTTATGACTCGATGGCATGAGATTTACAGCCGAGACACTTCTTTCGACCGACTCTGTTGTGCTCTGGGGAAAAGCATGGCTGATACGTCCAGCAACAGGTAGGTTGCAGCCTTTGGCTAAAAGCCTGCCCGCATGGCAGCGTATTGCTAGTTGCCCATAGCTGGGACATGGGTTAGTGACAGCGGCAGAGCATGTTCACGCATCCTTGGGTCGTGCACAGTGCACCTCTGGGGCCCCATGCTGCTCCGAGATCCCTCGTCTAATTTGCCTGGTGCCTCACGATGACCAGTATCCGTTAGTTACCTCGGGGAGGCTATGACGAGAGTCTTGTTTTAGGAGAGGCTGTTGTACTGGCAGACAATACTTACCCACACGGTGCTTGTCGTCTCGCCGAAGCTAGCCAGCGGTGGAAGCTGAAAAGCACAATTACCCACTACCACACTTGACGCGTCACTAAAACCTGTACTGCAAACAGCACCAACCAACTATATATATATATATATATATATATATATATATATATATATATATATATATATATATATATATATATATATATATATATATATACATATATATATATATATATATATATATATATATATATATATATATATATATATATATATATATATATGTATATATATATATATATATACATATATATGTATACATATATATATATATATATATATATATATATATATATATATATATATATATATGTATACATATATATGTATATATATATATATATATATACATATATATATATATATATATATATATATATATATATATATATATATATATATGTATATATATATATATATATGTATATATATATATATATATATATATATATATATATATATATATATATATATATTTGTGTCGCTTGAGCGGTCACTTCCTCTCAAATGATATCTATGAAATTTTTACACGTGTTTTCTGACCACTCTAAGTTACACGCGCACACACACACGTACGCACGCACGAACACACACACATAAATGCATACACATTTCCTGAAATATCACCATCACCAAGTATTCTTCCCAAATGTGGTCCCCATGCATTTATGTTCTGTACATCTTGCAGTACGATCACGATTGCTTTCACCTTGTATGTCGCCTACCAGTACATATGTGACCGCGCTCGTTACAATGAACTGGCTGTGCCAATAAACAACGCGGTGAGAGATGCCACCCCCGTCACTACCGTCGCCCCAGTCACTACCGTCACTCAATTCTACATACCTCCCTTATATGAACGTTGGCGTGAAACAGACGATGACAGGAAAGTCTGGGCTAGTGAGTAGAATCATTTGAAGGTTGGACTGTTTCATTTCCCTGCTTATAAAATAAAACACTGACCGCCCCCTTTCTGTTGGAGGTTTTTTTGGGAGCCTCAAGGGGGTGCTGTTGGAAGTCTCAAGGGGTGTGCTTGGAGATTTTATAGGAGCCTCATGGGGATATATAGTTGGAGGTCTCGAGAGGGGTTGCAGTTCGATGTTTTTGAAAAACGCACGCTCCCCAAATTAACCTACGGACCTGATAGTATGTGTGTCTTGTAAATACGTCGGATTATGGTACTGACTAATATAGCGACGCGTCTGTTAATTAGTCCGTCTGGAGGTGGAGGGGATATACATTGTTTTTTGTAATATAACACAGATGTTCATAGATTATTAGGCACCGAGTCCAAATCTGACTAAATACCTTGACCAATTTTTTTTTATTGACACAATCATAAATATTAATAAAACACGACATGCTCCCTTTGAATATATTGCCCTCCGAGACACAGACAAGCCGTCACGGCGTCCGATAACACAATTAGCCACATTGTATTAGGTCCAGAGCCAGGTACATTTTTCACATGGGGGTCGGCTTTATGCTGGTGTTCGCTGTTCATTATTTATTTTTGTTTATATTTCTATGTTCTCTAAAGTAAATAGAGATATGTTTATGGAGGAATTCATTTGATCACCCACAATATTGTGCAGCTAGGACAAACTAATTGTGTTCCCATCAAAGCTATTTTCACTTTGACGTATTTTGGACTGTGCCACCGCCGGACTGTTGATCTCGACTTCGATGTTCGAGGTTATTTAAAACGCTTATTTTGCAAAATGCTAAACGTTTTGAGCCAGGCTGCAGGCGAATTTCAGCAAATAAATACTGGTAGAATCGCAAAACAAGGTAAGACCGGTTTAATACAGCCCTCTCCAAGTCAGACTATACTAAAACACACCGTACTTGGCCCACTTTGAAACATTATTTTTAATTCAGTCGATAAGTCATAAAATGCATAATCCAATTCATTAAACAAGACACGTGTTGTCAAAACATAGATTTTATTTATGCAAACATTTATTTTAATTCAACCATTGTATTTACGTCGGCGGACTGGAACTAACAAGAATGACGTCTTGAATTATGATTAAGGTTACAGCCGGGAATTGATACCACTGACGATCGAGTTGACTTGTGACAACAAATTCAACTGCGTCCTGGCTATACTGGGCTGCTTATCCAAAAAGATCAGCTTCATAAGTTGTCTCCGTGACGTATACAGTCTGATTCTACAGCCGACTAAGGTTGTCAAAGTAGCATTCAACTGCGCCTTGTTGCATACAAAGGTACCATCTATGGTTGGGTACGTATTGGTTTGGAAAGAATGTTTACATGTATGGAATATATCATAATTCGTTGTTGCTAGTCTCATTGGTTTCGCGTAATTGTTATTTTTGAAAGCCTACGATTTACTCGATTTTTCGATGCAGGAATTGTAGTAAAAAAACATATTCACATTACTATTACATTTTATGTGGACGCGGGTGCGTGTGTGCGTGTGCGCTTGTGCGCGTGTGTGTGAGCGTGTACGTGTGCGCGCGTGTTTGTTTGTGTGTTGGTTGTCATGCGAAGGATTATGAGAATGAGCAATGATCATCTCGTGCACAGTGCGCTACGAGGTACACCCGCCGTACGACCCTGGCTCGCTGCTAGCGGATCTCGACAAAGCCGCATATATTTATTATTTTATTTATATGATGTATGTGGTCTGATTACAAAATTATGGCAGCTGTTAATTAACAGCTGTTTTGTGAAAAAGGTTACTGTTTGCCTGATAAGGTGGACACCTCGTTACTAACTTCAAATTGTTAAACTGTAGGTAACGACGTACGGTAATGATTCAGGTGCACCAACTCTCTAGGACAATGCATCAGTGATATCTTCAGTAAATCTCGGCGTCGTCGCAGCCTACCGACGCAGGTCGACCTCGCCCCTGGACTAGCCAAGCGACTTATTGCTGCCACCAACTACAGCTTGCTGTCTGAGATCGTGTACGGTGACGACAAATGGTGAGTAACCTCTACTGTTTTCTTCTGCCATGCAAGATATACGCCAGCAAAGCGTATTCAATTTAGCATGAAAAAAATTAGATCGACGTTTAGATTTTATTCACCTTTTCTCACAGATTCGATGAAACAGAGACTAAAATTGGATAGATTTTCCTCACTGTCTTTGCTTTTGTTGTTGTTGTATTGATTGTTGAATAACGCTGAAGACGCACGCCCAAATGAATGCGGCCCGGTAGAACATACACTCACACAAACACCACGGGTAAAATAACGTGTATATACCAGACATGGGTTAATTGTTAATTTGTTGATTTAATTAATTAAATTAAGTCAATTTAATTTAATTTAATTAATTAACGTTCTAAAAAATTCACAATTGCATAAAGCGAAAGTACCGATTGTAGGTTCCAGGTCGATGGTCGTGAATGGTGGGAGTCTGTCGTGCAGCCGAGCATGGCCGACAACAGCGACGGCGGAAAACTGATCACGCAGGCCGAGTACGACACCGTTCACACGTTTCCGCTTCCGGTCAACGTGACATGGGCAATGGCGAACAAGTTAATTATGCGTTTCAACAATACATTATACAACTGGGATCACGGCACGTTGGATGGAGACAACATGGTCAACTACATAAAGTTCAATAAGTTGACAAAACAGATCGAATCCGACATGAAAACAGCGAAACAGGTTTGAGCAAATAATATAATTTTGGGCTGGATCAGGGTTTTGTTGACGTATTTTTCTCTTTACTGATTCAGCAAGATTATGATGAACAGTATTTCACTCCACCTTGAGATATTATTATTATTATTACTATAAGAAGTATGTACTTTAGAATTTGAAAAAATACACATTCAGAAAACGCCAGGTGACACCGCGTCACCCTTGTACATTTTGCGAGTTTTCCATGTTTATTTTTGCATCAAATTCAACAATATTTTCAAAAACGAGAAAATTACATTATTTGACTGCTACCCAATAAACGGGTATGGTGGTTATCTTTAAAGTTGTCGTTGGAGTTGGAGTTTGTTTTCAACAAAACCATCGTAATCCTCTCAAAATGATGATAGCATTTCTAACACAAGCACAGCAAATGGAAGCTTCAAACGAAATGTAACAAACAATAAAATGCATCAAATTGCATGACACGCCTGTATCAATTGAGAATGAATTAACCATTCAAAGATACAGAGGGCCAAAGAAGCCCGTGATGCCCACGAGAGTAGCACTTAAGTCAGTGCAGCCTCTAAAAGTATTCATCAAGAAATCCATGGCAAGAAGGAACGCAAACGAATCTGACGTTGCTTTTCTGTAATATGTAAAAAAAAACGTGTGGTTACAACATCAATCATCAATAAGGCCACACTCTCAAACAAAATATGTGTACCTGTTCCTTATTGACATTGCTTGAAAGACAGCTGTTTGATACGTGGGGAGTTATAGAAACATAAATAGTACAAATATGCTACCCTTTGAACAGTGTAGTTTTATTAAAATACAGTGGTTAAATTGTAATTATGACAACAACATTCAAGTAGATGCACAATGTGTACTAGTAACCCTTGTAGACAATGCATTACCAAATGACATTTGTTCAAATCCGACAGAGATTTATTTACTTGAAACCATCGTGACATGATAATTGGAAGATATTTATGGTATTCCGATATGACTTCTGGCAAACTATATAAATATATGGATGTTTACAGACATGCTGAACTCGGCAATTAATCCATTTATTGTTTACAATAATTAATAAGGATAAAAATCACGTAAAAATACATAGAGCTAATAATACCCCTATACACAGCAATAGTTAGGCCTTGTTTGGAATATTGCATACAATATTTATCCAATGATTGTGTAAATGACAGCAGTGTGGATATGTTTAAACATAAAATGGACAGCAATCTGAAAAGGGCGGGCTACACATAAATTAAACTATGTTAGTTTCTCGATAAACCAATGGCTTCCTTTTCCACTTGCCAGCTTATTGAAGAGAGCGTGTTGTAGTAGATGGGGAGGTTTCCAACTGGAAATCAGTTTTGAGTGGGGTACCACAAGGATCAGTATTAGGACCTTTATTATTCTTAATATATATCAATGACTAGGACGATAATATAACAAGCAACGTACTGAAATGTTCGGATGACACAAAAGTGTTTAGAAAGGTTAACAATGATGGTGATAAACAACACTAAAAAAACGATCTAGACAAAATAATTAAATGGTCTGAAAAATGGCAGATGTTATTAATTTTTTGGAAATGTAAATGCCTACATTCAGGACACGGGAACTTGGATGTAAATTATAATGTGGGAAACACTGTTCTAGGTATTACTGTAAAAGAAAACGACTTATGACTAACGATATGTGCTGATTGGAAAGTTTCAGAGCAGTGTGTTATTGCAATTTCAAAGGGTAATCAAATTATTGGGTTGATTAGGAGAAATATAACATACAAGGAAAAAAGCTAATTATACCTCTGTATAAAGCAATAGTTAGACCTCACCTAGAATACTGTAGACAAGCGTGGAGACCATATCGTAAGAAGGATATAGATACGCTTGAACGAATACAGAGGAGAGCAACTAAAATTATTCCAGAACTGAGATACCTTAGTTATGAAGAACGCCTAAAAATGTGATTTAAGAACCCTAGAGACAAGGAGGTTAAGAGGAAGTCAGATTGAAGTTTTAAAGATATTGAATGGATATGAAAATATTTATAGAACTAGAGGACATGAGGTAACATTAGTAAAGGATCTGTGTAGATTGGATCTCAGGAAGTACTCATTCTCACAGAGGACAATAAATGAATGGACTAAATTATCTACAGATCGTGCAACTGCTAGCAGCGTGAATATGTTTACAAGCAAGGTTGACACATATCTCAGGAGGGCGGGTTACACATTGATGAAAAATGTTGGACTCTTGATAAGCCAATGGCTTTTTTGTCCACTTGCCATCTGGGCCTTTGCCTTGGATGGCAATGTTGATAGCAATATTGTTAATTGATGTTAAATAGCTAAAATATGTATAGGTTAACGAAAGGTTTCTCCAAACACTATGGAAATGTAAAATTAAAACGTAATTTAAATATCTAGCATACTTGTAATAATATACATAACAAAACACAGAACACTATCGTTATACTATTACTATTACAGGCTGAATATTTGTTTTTTACAGGCTGGTTTCAGTTCCCTCGCAGAATGGCTTGAAGACGGGTTGAATGCTTTCAAGAACGCAGAAAAGGCAGGACAATGTTTCATTTTACAATGGGCGGGCGGGCGGGCGGGCGGGCGGGCGGGCGGGCGGGCGGGCGGGCGGGCGGGCGGGCGGGCGGGCGGGCGGGCAAAGCACTTAGGTCACAAACTGCTACTTGGTCTGCTTGTGGTTGCTGCAGGGTTATGACGATGGAGTATGTGCAATGGTGCGTATTCGCATCCAGCAACGACTCGCCATCACCAGAGACGCATTCCAGGCTACACTAGAACTGGACAACGGGGAATCAGACAGACTGGCTGGAATCCGGGTGGTAGTCGTTATTCTTGACCATTCGACTAAGGAGAAAGCTGAGCAAAAGTTTGCCGTGGGTAAGGCACACGTCAGATGATAATTATGTTCATAACTTCCGATTAAATCCAGTTAAGATTATATATTTCTAATGACAGCAATAGCATGAAGTGGTTGCCAAAAATAAAGGCCAAGAAATAAGATCATCTTTTTATACAAACTTTTTTTCCCATCGTGTTCCTTTACATACATTGAAATTGTAACATTTGAAGTAATCGACGAGATTAACTGTTCATATTCTGCCAGCCTGCTTGAGTTCCGTTGTGACCTTTCAAAATTGTTATCTCAGTGTGATCCCTACACGACGACTTGTATCCTCAGGTAAACCGGAGGTGTCGGGCATGGGGAGCATCGACGGGAACGGGGTTTTGGAGACGGGAGCTGCGGGCACAGCCAGTTGGCTCATCATCCCCTACACAGAGGCTGCTCCCACCCACGACATCCAGTACGACATCGCAGGCACGCTCTACTACACAGTCGGTGGACAGAACATCACCGTGCCGCTGTTCCCAGAGACAATCACCGTCACTCCAGATCCACGTTTCTATCTCAACTACTTCCTCGAGAAAAATGTTCGCAGTGACGACCCGATGACTGAAGGTACATTTCACACAGCAGTTACTCTTGTGCTCCTACCGACTATGTTAGGTGGTCTACATGCAGTAGTAATTGGCTTAATCGTATGTTTAGTGAAAACCATCTTTCGCAGCCAAAATATTTTGAGAGGAACGCAGAGAGCAGTAATCATATACTAAATGAATGAATGATAACTGTTTGTAATAGTATAGGGACATTTTAGGGTCGCAATCAGTCCCCCCCCATAGTCTGCGCCATCAACGATACACAGTGTCACACTTGTCGAATGACAAACATGTCCTGTCTTAGAGTTTAAGTACTTTGATATCGGTTTATTTGGTTTCTGATTACTGCTTTTGGTCAACGAAAACGAATTATACCCAATCCATCGTCAGATATGATTTGTTCACATGTTACGCGCTGAAAGAGAAGATTATTCGTTTCTAGACACCTTTGAAGTAAAGTATCAATACAACATGTATCAGTCGTGCTGGTTAGCTGTTATTTGACATTTTACCTTTTATCCCACATTTTACGTTTACGAGCATAGTAAGATTACAGTAGTCGTGTCTTGTTTTCACACAGACGTTATCGAACCGACCATACCGTTCACCCTGGGGCTGCTCATTACCAACGACGGCTACGGCGTGGCAAGGAACACGAGAATAACTTCCGGCCAACCAGAGATCATTGAGAACGAGAAAGGTTTGCTCATCAACTTCAAGATCGTCGGAGCGCAAGTCGACGACCAGCCGGTGTCACCTTCGTTGACGGTCACATTTGGGGACATTCCGCAAAGGTCGACTAGGGTTTCCAGGTGGATGATGACGTCGTCAGTTAAAGGGACTTTCAGCAATTACACTGCAACATTTGAAAATATAAACCCACTAGGTAATTACATTATCCGATATTCAATATAATTTCTAACTAGACATTGTTATTGACGTAGCCGATTGCAGCAAAATTCAATTGTTTCTTTTTAAACAGGTATGTTTTCGTTAGTATTTAAGACGTTTGTTGACTATTTTCACTAAATATATGTATATCAAATGTATTTATACATATGTAAGCGACATGTTTTCATTTAATATCGATATTTGTCAGTTAAAGGGTTTGCTTCTAATAGCAAATTATGGTGACAACTGTTTTATTATTGCCATATAAAACGAAATAACCAAACTTACGTATCGTCATCAACGAACGCCGCAAGAAATATCAATACCCACAACTACAGGGGAAACCATCCTAGAGTTTACAAGATTGCCATCCAGTGTAACAAATCCACATGGCAAGCGGACTTATCGAGAACCAAACATTTATTCATCTACAATAATGACTGTATGTTTGATCCTCCGTTATACAGGGTGTCCAAAATGTAGCATAGTAATGTTATTTGTATACAACACAAAAGTAGGAAAGGATATGTTAACATGACATTTTACAACATATAGACATTAGATGGGCCCTATTTGTGAAAGATTGAATATTTGAGATGACCGCCATCAGCTTTCACTGCCTCACTCAAAGCGCCTATGATGCTCTTGGCTCTTTGAACATTCGATGTGTTGTTCGCAGGCGACCCTCAGCTGTCGGTGATGGAGTCTGTTCTCTTCCACGAGCTCCTCCACGTTGTTCGAGTCGACCTCCCTGAAGACGACGGACTCGTCGACTTCCTGGTCTTCAGCGAACATAAGCTCGACCTGCTTCCGGACCGCATCTACCAGAGCACAGACGGTCGACATCCGCTCAACGTCTCCTCGTGTAATATCACCAGCATCGATTACGTCAGCTCATCTCAAGTACAGGTGAAGAGTCACAATACTAACTAAACAATTCGTGTTCGACTATGAATTTTAAAAACGGCGTACTGTTGTAAGGGCATACGGGTTGCAGTGTACACCAAACAATCAATACTGAAATAGATTCGAGTATGTAGCTTATTCTGGAACATTGCTGTATATTTTAAACTCAGTGAGATGTTTAAATAACGCATGCCAGTTTAATATTTTAAAAGAATTGGGTATTTCCCCGAGTTACTCATTGTGTGGTTTTGAAATGCAATTAAATGTGATAAACAAACAACGGAAGGTCCCATTAAGCATATGTTAATATGATTATTCCAACAAAAAGCATGTATGCAGTTATACAAACGTCTATGAAAAATAACGGAATGTTGATCGGTATCAAACTTGTTAAAACAGTTTTACATTTTACGGCGTCATGTCTTGTAATACATTCTACTTCTTATTCTGAATTGATACACCACGATGTCAAAATAGTTAATCGGTAATCTACGATTCTTTGCCAATCCTTGGCCATAGTAACTTACAAAGAACTTGTCATATAATCATGTCTCGAGTAACGAACACCGCCGAGTTTCTTCAGAGGGAATCATGTTAAATTGAATATATTGTTACGTATATCCTGAAGGCGCTTGTAATCACGTGTACACTCTTGGGGTACTGTCTCTGATCCATTCGTCCGGGGTATTCGGCAACAATGCGAATTACTTTACTCACCAGGTCTACGTAATTCCCGACCAATCAGGATGGGTCTACTTCCGGGGCTCCTATCCTGGAGACGAAGACGTCACTCCAGTTTCCGCCGTCAGATCCGACACGGGCCGGTCGATCAACGTCGAGTACAATCTGTGGATCGATCGATTCGAAGACGACCCGTACCTGCAGTTGATCGACTACATCGACAACACTGGAGTGTCTTTCACATACGAAGTCATTGTCACCAGATCGAACACATACAGTCCGCGTTTCGCACAAACTGAGTTCCGGGTAAACGTGTCGGAAGACGTGACGGCCGGAATAATTGTTCTGCTTCCGAGCGTCACTGACAATGACCTCGGACAACGTGTATCGTACTCAATGAAAAATACTGACACTGAGATTGCCTTGCCTTTTGAGGTAAACTCCACAAGTGGTGCTGTGCGAGTTATCGGTCAGTTAGACCGCGAACTCTTTGATTCGTACACGTTTAGCGTGATCGCGTCCGACGACGGCACGCCAGTACGTACGTCAGTCGCCGCCGTACAGATCTCAGTGTTGGACGTCAACGACAATGCCCCGGTATTTGATCCTGTCCCGTCTAACACGGAAGTCGAGGAGGCTGCGGCAGTCAACTACGAGTTGATCGCGATCACGGCGTCAGATGCAGACACAGGAGACAACGGAGTTGTTGATATCCAGCTGGTCAATCTCACATCGCTGTTCGGTTATAACACGACCACCGGACGTTTGATCACGGCAGCATCACTTGCTGGACATGCTGGGCAGTACATGTTGTTGATAAGGGCCTCGGACCATGGACTGCCGACACCACGATCGACGGAAGTGACACTTGTGGTTAGTGTGGTCTCTAGCAACAGATTCACGCCACAGTTGAACCAACCTCGATATGTGTATAATGTACTGGAGACAGTTACTGTGGGGATAATCCTGGGACGGGTGGATGCCGTTGACCAGGACAATGGAAGTGTCGTCCACTATGAGATTGCTGAAGGGATCCTAGTGCCGTTCTCCATTAACGAGACGACCGGCAAAGTGTCTACCGCGGCGACGTTAGACCGAGAGACGACCACGAACTATACCTTCCACGTATTGGCCGTCGACAACGGAGCACCACCGACTGGCCCTAAAACTGCCACAGCCGACGTGACGGTCACGGTTGGTGACGTCAACGACAACGCCCCCGAGTTCCCGTCGGTGCAGTTCTCAACGTTCGTGGAGGAGAACAATCCAATCGGCACTGAAGTGATGCGGACCAAAGCCGTGGACGTGGACGCCGGAGACAACGGTGACATCGCCAGCTACTCTCTACAACCACCGACAGCGGCGTTCGCAGTTTCGGTCGACGACGACTTCGCCGTTATAAGAACCACCCAGGTACTCGACGCAGAATCGGCAGACAGCTACGAGCTCCATCTGGTGGTCGTCGACAAAGGTACTCCGCCGTTGACGACGTCTGTGCTTGTTGGAGTCGACGTGCTGGATGTGAACGATAACCCACCGCACCTCAATATCACTGACGTGGAGATTTGGTTGCCGCGTGTCACTGCAGCCAACTCTTTGATTACGACATTCACCGCTTCCGACGCCGACGTCAGTGACGAATTTTGTAAGTTCAGTTCCTATGAACGTATAACTGAAAATAATTAATTTAAGGAAATGACAAAATTAAGCAAACTTCGTTTGACATGCCTGAATTGAATGTCGATTTCACCATGACATATTTCCTTTTATTTTCTCACTTTAATTATTGCTTTGTTGCCATCTCAATATGTCGTCTGAAGCCTTTGCAGTTCAAGAACAATAACAGTACGTTTATTGCAGCACGAGTGTTCTACAGCGTGGTATATGTCAGCGTACCAAACGTCATCGGCATAAATCGTGACACCGGCGCCCTTCGACTTATCTCGTCAATCTCCTCTTTGACCTCTGAGATCGTCAGCGTGACGGTGCGTGCATCTGACGGTCTGCATGAACAAGTGGCACGTGTGACAATACACGTCGTAGAACAGAACCGGTTCGCTCCAGCATTCAGTAAAGAAGTATACTCGCTTTCGCTGAAAGAGTCGACAGCCGTAGGAACGACGGTGCTGCGAGTGAGCGCCGTCGACACCGACAGCTACGTTCTGGCGTTCAGCGTCGTGTCTGGAAACACGGGCAACGTGTTCTCTCTAAAGCCACTCTCAGGTACGGATTTACAGGAAGACTTTAATATCGTCATGATATTATAGTCTAGTATCACAGTATCGGTACTATGCGATAATCATTCAGCACAATATATACTTATACCTATCATATGTAAGACATGCAGACACACTGACTACGTTTAAGTACTTACCCTACCTACCTATTTAAGTGTGCCTACATCCACCGAGGAATGACTGTGACCGAGGACACTTTTTTATGAACATGTATTTTATTTATTGAGTATAATTATTTACTTATTTATTCTCTATTATTATTTATTTACTGTATTTATTATATTTATTATTGTGTTTTTTTCGTAATCGAATACTCTAATTTTAGTATATATTTTTTAACTATGATATTATATTTAAAAAAAATATGATTGCATGTATTATTAGTACGGGCCTTTATATAATTTAGTAATAATAATAATATTTCATATACTTCGTCAACCCAGTCAAGGGCAGAATAGTACAAGACAATGTATATGGTTCCATTAGGTTTTGCATAAGCTCATTTAGCTGCAACATATTGGGAGTAGACTATCAAGAAATCAGAATGAAAATAGTAACTAATCGAAGTGCAACTAAGTTATCAATACCATAACAATATATTGGGATATTTGTAGGCGAGCTAGTTTTACTAGGCAGTCTTGACCACGAGACAACACCGAGCTACGAGTTGGTCATTGCGGTGTCTGACGGCGGCATTGACGGCGACAACATTCTGTCCGCCTCCGCCACCGTCAACGTTACAGTGCAGAACGTCAACGAGTTCTCTCCTCAATTTGACAACGGCGTGGTGTTCCAAGTGGCTGTGCAAGAGGAAGCGACGCGTGACAACATCGTCACGGTAACTAGCAGTGAATCATGTATTTTGGACAGCAATATTTGCGTATTTTTTATAACATCACCAAACACACACACACGCACGCACACGCACGCACACGCACGCACACGCACACACGCACACATACACACACACGTGTATTCATACAAAGCAAATATGGGGCTTGATGTTTATGTCAACAAGTGTATTTTAGTATGTCACAACAATAATGTACTGAAGACTTACACACGTCTCACTGTGACAGGTGTCGGCCTCTGACGGGGATGACGACGTAATCACGTACTCGATCGCGAGCGCTGATGAACATTTCGTCATCAACGCAAGCACGGGACAGATCGACCTCGTCACATCGCTCAATCGAGAGACAGTAAAGGAAGCAAGACTGGAAGTCTGGGCCACCGACAACGGTAAGCTCCTATTTACCTATTACTTCTCGTTATGCTTAATTGGTTATTCTTATCCTAACCTTTGTTTATTCACAGGAGGAGCCGCCCTTTACATGGTTATAATTAAATCGTTATTTCAAATCTGCATTTCTAATACTGAATATGTGTGTGGTATAGTACCGCAATATACCACATTGTTAGAGAAGTTGATAACAATGTGTATACAAATAGGTGTTGGGTCTCTCTAGCTTTGCGTTGCCGTCTTGAAGCTATTGTTGGGGCCCCGTACTATGTCCAGTCTCTTAGAATGTTGCCGCCTTGAAGCTATTGTTGGGGCCCCGTACTATGTCCAGTCTCTTAGAATGTTGCTGCCTTGAAGCTATTGTTGGGGCCCCGTACTATGTCCAGTCTCTTAGAATGTTGCCGCCTTGAAGCTATTGTTGGGGCCCCGTACTATGTCCAGTCTCTTAGAATGTTGCCGCCTTGAAGCTATTGTTGGGGCCCCGTACTATGTCCAGTCTCTTAGAATGTTGCCGCCTTGAAGCTATTGTTGGGGCCCCGTACTATGTCCAGTCTCTTAGAATGTTGCCGCCTTGAAGCTATTGTTGGGGCCCCGTACTATGTCCAGTCTCTTAGAATGTTGCTGCCTTGAAGCTATTGTTGGGGCCCCGTACTATGTCCAGTCTCTTAGAATGTTGCCGCCTTGAAGCTATTGTTGGGGCCCCGTACTATGTCCAGTCTCTTAGAATGTTGCCGCCTTGAAGCTATTGTTGGGGCCCCGTACTATGTCCAGTCTCTTAGAATGTTGCCGCCTTGAAGCTATTGTTGGGGCCCCGTACTATGTCCAGTCTCTTAGAATGTTGCCGCCTTGAAGCTATTGTTGGGGCCCCGTACTATGTCCAGTCTCTTAGAATGTTGCCGCCTTGAAGCTATTGTTGGGGCCCCGTACTATGTCCAGTCTCTTAGAATGTTGCAACTGTTCCTTGACGTTGGGAGGAACAACTGGTTGGCGAGTGTTTTGCCATCTTTATGGAGGGGAGAAAACCTTTTCAGGCAATCTGCCTTGGGTCCGAGTAAAACAGTAATGTGCCGAGATATTAGTGGTTTCAGAACTTGAAAATGCATCCAAGTGTACGATTATTGTCTGACATGCTATGTAGAGTTTATAAAGCAAATAAACTTTGAGGGATGTCGTTAGTAGCATTGAGTTGGTGACTTTTTTAAAGGAGGAATGGCAGTAATCTTGGAATCCAAGATGGCTGCCCTAGTTACTATTTAGTGGCAGAATTGGATTCCTTCCCCAAACGAATGTAGGATTATACATAAAAATTAACTTCCCTATTAAATCATGGAATATGTTTTGATGTATTGATAATTTTAAACCTAATATGGCGGGCATATCATGGTTATTTTGTGGTGGCACCATATCCATAAAAAACATTGTTTTGTGAAGACCAATAACTCTGCAAGCTATCATGCTTTTACCATGGAATGCGCTCTCCCACTAACATTCTTCATATATCCGCTTGATTGCCGCTTATCGGTCAGAAACCTATTCAAAACAAGAGAGTCTTAATTTTTATATTTTGAATGTATTTGACAATTCGATCGTGGCTTTGGTGTGTACGTTACCATGTGCTAATTCCAGCACACCTTAGCAATAATCTTATTACATGTATTTCCTTTGCTAACATCCTTTCCAACAAAGTTGTAGAAAGTAGAATTTGTTGCAGTGAAACTATAACGTCGTTTAGCATATTGTCAAAATGTAATGCCCAATTTAGTGACACTACATATCAAATGCATGTGCCCATGCATTGGACTGGTCTAATCTTACGAGATCGCTATGATCATTTAATGTACGAAACGATCATATTTAACGTCCGAGAACGCAATTAAGACAATATGCTATCGAAAGCGTTTGTGTACATACATTGTAACTGTCGATTGTTCGCAAGAACATACTAGTTGGTATGTTTGTGACAAGTCTGTTCTGACATCGGATACAGGAACGCCGGCCAAGTCGTCGAGTGCAGAAGTGTTTGTCACTGTAACAAACATCAACGACAACGCCCCCGAGTTTGGACAAGAAGCCTACTCAGTCTCCCTGAACGAGTCTACGGCTGTGGGGACCACGGTGCTCCAAGTCAACGCCTCTGACGCCGATAGCCCAGTGCTGACGTTCAACATCGTGTCGGGAAACACGGCGAACGCGTTCTCTCTCACGCCCCTGTCAGGTACGGCGCTGTGTCATTGACTGTTTATCAAAGTTGTATTTAAAATAGAATAATTTCGTTACTTAGGCGGATTTTGTTAAGTGATTTGTATAATGTAAGAGTCAAGAACTAGAACTGGTAAGGTGGAGCAAAAGTCTGATGCATACCAAATACTGGTGGCTCGTTTGGATTTTGCATCATGTCATTTATTTGCAATGTATTCACAGTCGCCAGAGAATAATTGAAGAGCTGGTTTCCATTTTTACAAAACAACGAGATAAAGATTGATTCCTGTTGCTCAGCTGTATATCTTCCATGTTAACTTGACAGGTTTTCAATCTGGGCTCAGTTCATGCGGGTAAAACCAGCTAAGTTGGCAGATTTTTTTCAAAACGAGCCCAGTCCACCCGAGACTGTTTTGCAAAACGCACTCAGTCCATGGTATGCGCAGCGCCGTGTGCACAAAGCCGTGTGTACAGAGGCGTGTGTACAGAGGCGTGTATACAGCGCCGTGTGTATAGAGGCGCCAGCGAATATGTCTCCACTCCATTTTCACACGCAGACTCGTCACTCCACCCCACACCGATTCAAGCCAGAACTATCACTAACCCACCCATACTTCACCTCATCCACCTCACTCACTAACCCACTCCACGCCCCAAAGAAACCAACCAATCACACAACATATCCAACTCTGGAAGTATTTCCTAGATAATTTGTTCATTTAATCCAAGTCTTGTTAGTCCGTGCTTCATAAGAACTATATTTAATACTTCAAAACAATCTAACTTGAATGATTTGTTTTCCAAAACGGGCTCATTCCATAGGATTTGTACGTTTGAAACAATGTTTCATTTAAAATAAATCATAATTACCTTATTTTGGCAAATGGATTTGTTTTCATCAGGCATATAATGAAGAGTATTTACATGCATATATGCGTACAAAGTAATAACATAAAAACAAATTGTGGTATTGCTATTTTTCTTTCGTTGTTTACTAAAAATGGATTGAGTGCGTTTTTTAGTACGGCTCTTCAGTTACGTCAATGAGCAGACCTCACATAATAACAAACGGAGCACCTTTCAATTATTCCAATGCAGTCCAACAGAGTTATCACAAACGCAAAAACATGTTCTGTTGTTTGTAGGCGAGCTAGTTTTACTGAGCAGTCTTGACCGCGAGACAACACCGAGCTACGAGTTGGTCATTGCCGTGTCTGACGGCGGCTTTGACGGCGACGACGTTCTCTCGGCCTCCGCCACTGTCGACGTAACAGTGCTAGACACCAACGAGTTCTCTCCTCAATTTGACAACGGAACTGTCTACCAAGTGGCTGTAAAAGAAGAAGCAACGCAAGATAACATTACCACGGTAATTAACGACAAATACACGTGTGTTGGACATGAATGCTTGTTTATTTTGATAACATCAACCAAACACACGCACCCACGCACGCACATTTATACAGTATCAATGCGGTACTAGATAGTTATGTCAACAGAACAAATATAATAATAATAATTATTATTATTAGTACTATTTTTATTATTATTAGTAATGTGCTAGTGACATGTTAATGTCTCATTGTGACAGGTGTCGGCCTCTGACGGGGATGACGATGTAATCACGTACTGGTTCGCGAACGCTGATGAACATTTCGCCATCAATGCGAGCACGGGACAGATCGACCTCGTCAAGTCGCTCGACCGAGAGAGCGTGCAGGAAGTAAGACTGGAAGTCTGGGCCACCGACAACGGTAATTTCCGTTTACTCATTAGGTCCCCTGCGCCTCTTTGTGTGTTTATCTTTGGGGTATGTTTTGTTTGGTTCACATAGAGAGCTGACCATTACAGGGCTATAACTAAATCGCAAATTCAAAGCTTTATTTCTAGAATTGAACAGTTGTGTACATCTTTGTGCATTTCTGAGACGTGTATATCATTTTTATTGTGCCCAGTAGCGAATTTGTATCTAAAAAATAAAATGAGTCCCTATTGTTTTCCGAACAATAGGGACTCACAACCGTCACCAGGAGTGCTTTCTGCTCAGTTTTCCTCCAAAACCATTTCGGCAAAGTCATCGTGAATTTGATTTTAATGATATCATGTCCTAAGCGCCTCTCTAGAATCAACACTCGCCGCTTTTACTTTATTGATCGATTTGACTAAAATCCTTTCAAAAACAGTTGCAAGAACGAGGTTTAATTGCAGTAAAAATGTATTGTTGTCATTCGTCTAGCTATAACTTTGTGTTATTCGTTAACTTAATATTACTTTGATACTATCGGTTGTTTCAATAAAAGTGGCACGAAAATAGGAATACAATTATATTAAATTAATTGTCAGAGGAACTACTCAAACTAAGATGTGTTTAGTCTTACAAGATCGCTTTATTGATGTGCAAGTGAAACAAAGTCTTAAAACGGCAAGGAGATTCCAATTAAGAAATGATATGTTACCATTAAATATGGCACAAAACAAGAAGTTGCATATTGGATGGTAATTGTCGATTGCTCGTCAATATAAGACTAGTTGGTATGTCTCGTCACGTCTGTTCTGGCGTCGGATACAGGAATTCCGGCCAAGTCGTCGAGTGCAGAAGTGTTTGTCACTGTAACAAACATCAACGACAACGCCCCCGAGTTTGGACAAGAAGCCTACTCAGTCTCCCTGAACGAGTCTACGGCTGTGGGGACCACGGTGCTCCAAGTCAACGCCTCTGACGCCGATAGCCCAGTGCTGACGTTCAACATCGTGTCGGGAGACACGGCGAACGCGTTCTCTCTCAAGCCCCTGTCAGGTACGGCGCTGTGTCATTAGCTTTTTATTAGTAGCTTATGTATAAAAGCACTTGTACTCACAGAGCTCTATAAATGAATGGACCAAATTATCTACTGAGTAGTACATGTCAGTGTTAACATGTTTAAGATAAATGATTCAAATCCGTAAGTCTCTTTTACCCGGAGTCTCCGTGCTGAGGAAACAAAATACCCATCACTAGGGTGAACATTTGTTTGTCGTGTACCCGCAGCCTTAGAGCAGAACCCCTGGGAAACAGGTGATGTACACTGATGAGGACGCCAGGATATGAAATTGCTGGAATGTAAAATAACATTTATTTTAATTGTTCTAGGGAAATACTATTTAAAGACGGCAACTTAGGAGTATCACGTTTTATATTAAATTAATCGCTGCCACACAGCGTTCATGCGTCACGTTGAGAAAACAAGTGCTCCATTGTTATATCGATTTTACGCCCTGTTCTGCGCATTGATTCTTTGGTAGAATATTTGTTTGTTTTCAGCTTACCTATTAGATGACGCTATTTTGAATGGTATTGCCGGGCGCGGAAGACCTGTAATATAAATAATTGGATGACTAACACGCAATAGCAATTTAGGACAGAATTGTCAAACATACTGTAGCTCAATTAGGTTATACATCGGCTCAATTATCTTTAAGACATCGTGCGCACTTAAAAAAGCAGAATGAAAATAGGAACACTTCGCGTAATCAATCGACGTTCAATTGAGTCATCATCATCGGTTGTCCGTCATAGTCGACGACGACGAGTGGTAGCTGTGGGGTGTCCGTGTCGGATGTGATACGCTAGGTCAGCATTGGAGCGGAAGGCACGCTTGCAATGCTGGTAGGTCCAAAGACAAGTGGGTAGCTGTGGGGTGTTCGTGTCGGGTGTGATACGCTAGATCAGCATTGGAGCGGAAGGCCCGCTTGCAATGCTGGTAGGTCCAAAGACAAGTGAGTAGCTGTGGGGTGTCCGTGTCGGGTGTGATACGCTAGATCAGCACTGGAGCGGAAGGCACGCTTGCAATGCTGGTAGGTCCAAAGACAAGTGGGTAGCTGTGGGGTGTCCGTGTCGGGTGTGATACGCTAGATCAGCACTGGAGCGGAAGGCACGCTTGCAATGCTGGTAGGTCCAAAGACAAGTGGGTAGCTGTGGGGTGTCCGTGTCGGGTGTGATACGCTAGATCAGCACTGGAGCGGAAGGCACGCTTGCAATGCTGGTAGGTCCAAAGACAAGTGGGTAGCTGTGGGGTGTCCGTGTCGGGTGTGATACGTTAGATCAGCACTGGAGCGGAAGGCACGCTTGCAATGCTGGTAGGTCCAAAGACAAGTGAGTAGCTGTGGGGTGTCCGTGTCGGGTGTGATACGCTAGATCAGCACTGGAGCGGAAGGCACGCTTGCAATGCTGGTAGGTCCAAAGACAAGTGGGTAGCTGTGGGGTGTCCGTGTCGGGTGTGATACGCTAGATCAGCACTGAAGCGGAAGGCACGCTTGCAATGCTGGTAGGTCCAAAGACAAGTGGGTAGCTGTGGGGTGTCCGTGTCGGGTGTGATACGCTAGATCAGCACTGGAGCGGAAGGCACGCATGCAATGCTGGTAGGTCCAAAGACAAGTGGGTAGCTGTGGGGTGTCCGTGTCGGGTGTGATACGCTAGATCAGCACTGGAGCGGAAGGCACGCTTGCAATGCTGGTAGGTCCAAAGACAAGTGGGTAGCTGTGGGGTGTCCGTGTCGGGTGTGATACGCTAGATCAGCACTAGAGTGGAAGGCACGCATGCAATGCTGGTAGGTCCAAAGACAAGTGGGTAGCTGTGGGGTGTCCGTGTCGGGTGTGATACGCTAGATCAGCACTGGAGTGGAAGGCACGCATGCAATGCTGGTAGGTCCAAAGATGAGTGGCGTCGGTGTTGAAAGTTCAGTTGGGTGACCAATAACGTAATAACGTGTTGGGATGTTTGTAGGCGAGCTAGTTTTACTGGGCAGTCTTGACTACG
This sequence comes from Lamellibrachia columna, assembly GCA_963662155.1. Lineage (NCBI taxonomy): Eukaryota > Metazoa > Annelida > Polychaeta > Sabellida > Siboglinidae > Lamellibrachia > Lamellibrachia columna. The sequence continues at coordinate 256,497 of OY759261.1, read as the reverse complement.
AGACAACACCGAGCTACGAGTTGGTCATTGCGGTGTCTGACGGCGGCATTGACGGTGACAACGTTCTCTCGGCCTCCGCCACCGTCACCGTCACAGTGCTAGACGTCAACGAGTTCTCTCCTCAGTTTGACAACGGAGCTGTCTACAACGTGAACGTTGTCGAAAATTCGACACGCACAAATATCGTCACGGTAAATTGCAATACCTACATTGTGTACCGTACACATCTGTTTCAAAAGTGGAGTTGTTGATAAATTGATCCATTTGTTTCCAAATGAATCGCGGTCGATTGTATTTGTCAATATAATGTTTACGAGAAGTCAAACGACCTGCGGTTAAGTATCGGCGTTTCAAAAGTAGCTATGCGTTGTTCTATTGGAACGGCAGAACAAGCATAAAGAAATCACCAAAACCCACACTGCTACTGAGATAATATGCATATTGTATATTGACTACCGTGATTGACACTATGGGAATAACAGCGATTTGTTTTTTTTAAAGCAATCGTGAATGGTGTTTAGTCGATGGTAAGCAATTTCTACATTGTAAATGTATATAGATAGACAACTTTCATCTAACACATTCACATCTCGCTGTTATGTGACAGGTGTCGGCCTCTGACGGGGATGACGACGTAATCATGTACTCGATCGCGAACGCTGATGAACATTTCGCCATCAACGCGAGCATGGGGCAGATCGACCTCGTCAAGTCCCTCAACCGAGAGAGCGTGCAGGAAGTAAGACTAGACGTCTGGGCCACCGACAACGGTAAGTCATGCCAGTCTGTCGCTCATATGGGTCTTGTAGTGTCGGTTTGCATCAACACTGGTTACACGTGTCTCGTATTATCACCGACAACGGTAAGTCATGCTAGTCTGTCGTTCATATGGTTCTTGTAGTGTCGGTTTGCATCAACACTGGTTACACGTGTCTCGTATTATCACCGACAACGGTAAGTCATGCTAGTCTGTCGTTCATATGGTTCTTGTAGTGTCGGTTTGCATCAACACTGGTTACACGTGTCTCGTATTATCACCGACAACGGTAAGTCATGCTAGTCTGTCGTTCATATGGTTCTTGTAGTGTCGGTTTGCATCAACACTGGTTACACGTGTCTCGTATTATCACCGACAACGGTAAGTCATGCTAGTCTGTCGTTCATATGGTTCTTGTAGTGTCGGTTTGCATCAACACTGGTTACACGTGTCTCGTATTATCACCGACAACGGTAAGTCATGCTAGTCTGTCGTTCATATGGTTCTTGTAGTGTCGGTTTGCATCAACACTGGTTACACGTGTCTCGTATTATCACTGACAACGGTAAGTCATGCTAGTCTGTCGTTCACATGGTTCTTGTAGTGTCGGTTTGCATCAACACTGGTTACACGTGTCTCGTATTATCACCGACTAATTATTATGTTGTATTTCTCCGATATGTGCCCCGTGTGCGCTTCACTTGTTTCGAGTCACGGCCATCAGTGGTGAGAATAAACGACTGCTTCTTATTTCGGATAGCGCATTATGTTAAATAGAGCATACTATAAACAGGCAATTGTCACACCAACTGCCATCCATCTGCATGACGCTCGTCCGGGCGTTGGCTTTTCACACAGCAGGAGTGTTTATTGTGAACACTATTGGTAATTATGAATATATGTGTGAATGCAATAAGTAATGGTGGATATAATTATGTGAACGCTGTGGTCCCAATAACCGGTGGTCTTGCTGTATAACAACATATTTTTAATACAATGCTTACCTGCATTGCTAAAATTGGAAATTATGCTATTATTTAACAAATGTATCAAACGCAAATAAAATATACATTCTGCAGTTTCTTTTTACTTTTTGCAACTGTTGCAACCGGCAAAACTGGAATATGATATTAATTTTCTGTAACTAAGACTATTGCATCAAGTGAAAATTAATTTGGATAGTTAGTATATAGTTCGATAATTTTAGAATGTCTTCCTTCGTTACAGGTACGCCTGCGAAGTCGTCGATGGCCGAGGTATTGGTCACCGTGACGGACATCAATGAAGAAAATCCCGTTTTGGCCGGTGTCACATCCAATAAGTGTTTCTCGTGTTGGTACCTCGCCGTCATTACTGCATCTATGATTTTTACCCTCTGTCAATAATATCTATATCAAATATACCTCCAAATAATTTCGAACCCTCTCATATAATTCGGGCCTCCATATTGAATCCATATTGAATAAAAATTCAACATCAATGTTTTTGGGACGTATGCAGTCCGTTCAGCATTCGCAGCATATATCAGCAACAATGTGGCTGATATATAATATAAGTCATATGATAATGTCGGGGGTATGCATTATATATGTATTAGATGTGACAACGGCAACAAATTCAAGTGGTAAAAATAAAACCGGGTGACGTCTTTAGCGACAGCTCCGTCTACCGTGTCGAAGCTACCGACGCCGACAACGGCGACAAGGGAGACATCCGCTATTCCCTGTCGAAGGTCTGCGTCGACCGTGACGATGAACAAACGGTTCTTGTGTTCACGAGTAGAAACACCTATCTCGGTTCTATTATATGTTCATCGTCGCCAGTGACCGCGGTCAGCCTGCGAGGTCGACCTATAAGTGCTGCCCGTCAGGGTCTGTCGATATCCGGGCCACGGCGGACTTTGTCTACATCGAAGATAGACCAAATTGTTACTTTGCTCACTCGAAAATTAACAAGACTAATTGTGGAGTAACAAAATCTTTATCACTTCACATCCACATACTCTAAATAGTATATAGCACTATATCGAACACGCGCTGAATATGTTACTTCCATAACGTATGATGTTCGCTTCATTATTGTGTTTATAATGTTTGTGAGGTTGAGGTGACCAATGTGTATACTGTCAAACGTTTTAATCGTGCAGAGGCAGTACATGCAATGGAAGGCGACGACGTAGCCATTGGCATCAATACATGTGACACGTTCAACGTCGGAGAATATGCCGAGTTCTTATTGTATAACGATGGATCGTTCGTATAAAGTACACGTACAGGAAAACGTTATTATATTTATCGCAATCCAATGCCAAACATTGTCTGTCTGTTTGCGTTAGATCGCTTTGGTTTTACATCGTATCATTTACCTTACCAACTGTGTGGCATATTACCCCGCATGCGCATATTCTCCCACGCTAAACAACACATGGATTGACGTTCAGTGTTGAATACTACTGATATGGAGTATCTTATCCTAGATTTAGTTTATTAGATTGAATAGATGTAGCACGGTGGCAGGGTATTGTTAATTAAAGGTTGTATAATTTTGGTAGTTAATTTTCGTTGTAATTTTAGTAGGGATCTATGCAACATATCGGAATATGTACCATCGACTGATTTCTTATTTTGTAATAATGGATCATCAACTGACATCCTATGATCTGAGATCTTAAGCCATAGACGCATATCATCCTAAGTTACCTAATATAGTTTGGTGTTGAGTATATATTACTAATGGTGTTGAACTTATTATGCCAGATGTAGATATGGTGACTGAATACAGTTTGCACGGTGTCAGGGATAACGCAACATTTAATTGTCATGTATCAGTCAGCTTGCACGGTGTCAGGGGTAAAGCAACATTTAATTTTCATGTATCAGTCAGCTTGCACGGTGTCAGGGGTAACGCTACATTTAATTGTCATGTATCAGTCAGCTTGCACGGTGTCAGGGGTAACGCAACGTTTAATTGTAATGTATCAGTCAGCTTGCACGGTGTCAGGGTTAACGCTACATTTAATTGTAATGTATCAGTCAGCTGGCACGGTGTCAGGGGTAACGCAACGTTTAATTGTCATGTATCAGTCAGTTTTTATTGTAAGATTTAACTTGAAAACCTTAACGGTTGTGTAATTTTGGTAGACAACTTTTATTATGTGGAAGTATCAGTTGCTAATTACAAGTACGCACGCAAGCACCCATACGCTCATTTGGAAGTTGACAAGATGTAACACGATTTAACACCCAAAGCCACAAGCTCCAGATTGCAAGTGGACAAGGAAGCCATTCATTGGATTATCCCGAGTGCATCAATTTGTCATCATTTATGCATAAAAGGAAGTCCACCATATGGTATGTAATTAATGTGTCTAATAAGTGATACATATGCACGTGAACCAATAAAGGTGAAGGGAAAAATTGTTGCTTTGACATTCAGTTCATTGTTTCATGTATAATTCAACAGTTTGCGCCGTCTGTCCTTCGATGCATTTCGCACCATATTGAAATCATTTACGAAATCAAGCTCTGCAAAAGACCATGACCTAAATACCCATCTACCTACTCAACCACCCACCGACCCACCCGCCCATCTGACTACTCATCTACCTAGCTATCACACCGTACCATGGCCGCCTACCTAAAAGAACTGGTACATATCTTGGAAGTGAGTTAACAAGATTTAACAAGATTTAACAAGATTGCCATTAAAAGCTCAGATGGCAAGTGGACAAGGAAGACATTGGCTTATCCAGAGTTAAGGTAGAAATAATTCGAAGAAAATATATTCAAGTAAAATTAAAAAGTATTAAGCAAAGCTAAGCAAATGCAAAAAGTAAACTCGTGTGCAGTTGCAATACCGACACCATTAAAATAACATTATTAATTAGATTATTCGCATAAACAAAGTTCAATTTGAGCAGCAGCTGTTTTTTTAATATTAACGACACAAATGAGGCACAAAGCGGTGAGTAAATCGGACCAATGATCCTGAACAGCCTTGCATATATGGTCCTGAACAGCCGTACATATATGGTCATGAACAGCCGTACATATATGGTCCTGAACAGCCGTACATATATGCTGGCGCCATATTTTTATTATCCGATGTGCCTTTAACGTTCTGCCAAAGTTGCCAGGAACAAGATCGTTTTACTTCATTATAGGCAACTTACAAAATCATCTACTCAGATAACAAAGTAAATTATCTTTGTTATGTACCACCTACCCGTCTACCAGATAGTTACAAGATCACATAAATTAACTTTGTTATGTACCACATACCCATCTACCAGATAGTTACAAGATCACATAAATTAACTTTGTTATGTACCACCTACCCATCTACCAGATAGTTACAAGATCACATACATTAACTTTGTTATGTGCCACCTACCCGTCTACCAGATAGTTACAAGATCACGCAAAAAAAGTTGGCATGAATGATTAGTGGCCTTTTTCTTTGTTTTTCAATGTCATCTATTAGGCATGTCACTAAATTAAGCAAGTCTGTTTGTGACAGATACATCTTATGGATACGGGCATTAACGGCCATGAAACTTCCTATTGACATTTTAGACAGGTAGCTGTTCTGACAATATCAACCAAGACAAATTTAGCAGTGTGCTGACTAGTACGTATGGTCTGGTTAGTGTACTGACCAGACCGTACATTGTACCGACGAGACAAACGGCTTGCCACAAGTTGACGGCTCTCTCAATGAGGCACACAACTGCTTAGACTCTACCTTCTGCTCAAATTGCATTCAGTACCTCATCGAATTCTAGTGATCAGTGACAGATTTAAGATGCGACCAAATAAAGGACATGTATTCCAAGCGGCAGTTTGAGTCTACAAATTCACATAGTCGTAATATTTGCTTAAATTCTGTTTTACCATAAATGTCAGCAACAAATCAAACAACGTGTTCATGACGTAAATTAAAAGAGGATGAAAAATAATTTAGCGATAAAACTAAAAACGCTATTATAACTACTGCACAAAATGCAAATATTATGATGTAGAACTAATTTTAACATATTAACATTATGAAAATATGGCCCTTTTAACAACATGATGCCTACAAATATAACAACAGTTTATTATATAAATAATATAATACCGTGTATTACCTTTTAACTTGTTGCAACTATAATAACATCGCATATCATTCATGTCAGGAAATGAACTTTTAACATAGTGCAATCTCGTGTTCTAATAATAGCAATATTATTGTTAGCTGTAGTAGTTCATACTAATAAGTTTGTTTTCTTTGCTACCAAATATGCTGACTAGTACACACACGTACGTATTAATTAAGACATTAAATACAATAACATAATACAGCGTTAAATTGCATATGAATAAATAAATAACATAAAATTAATTACATAGAATTAAAATGTGTAAATAAAATTAGGTCCACATATAAAAAGGCGTATGCGCCTTTTAAAAACAGATAACACGATGTTAGTATAAATGTGTCACTTCTTTGAAGGTCTTCTCGTTATGGGGCATGACATTTCTTTGTGTGGACGTATATTTTCGAGCACAGGCTTGTTCGTTAGATAAAACCCTGATATGGGCAGCCACGGCTGATCCACAGTTTGACATATGTATATCGGTGTGTGTCCTGTTTGGTCCGTGGCGGTGTTGCCGTCAGCAGCTGTCTTAGATTTAGCGTCGACGGTTCCGGTCGCGTGCCGGTGACAGATCATTATTTATTTTTCCACAGGATACCATGTTAACGTTTTTTAGTCCTGTATACAAAATAACGATTCGGATTTTATCACAATGGCACAAGTTGTTGCATGTCATTTCACGCACCTGCTGTACAGTTTTCGTCAAATCCTACATTAAAAAAAAACACATAGGAGATGCTCCCCGTCAGATCCATTCAAAACTGATAGGTCCATAACCAGCTAGCGGTGGGAAGAGATGGCGGGTGATATGTGTCTAGTTGCAACTAGGCATTTAATCATGTGCGCAGCACAAGTGTCGTAGTCTGCAAATATGACATTTTTCCTGTTCAGAAACTATTTTTTCAAGGTGCAAAAACATTTTTGGGGTACCGTCTTAACATCACTGTAACTCGATTCGTATGTCATGGACCAGGAAGTGAGACAGTGGTATATCCCCTGCCATCTCTTCCCACCGTCTCTCGTCAATAACGGAAGCACCAAGGTGTCGCGGCGTGCAGTTTATATAGCGCAAATAATGTCACCCAACGTTTCGTCTAGCCCGCCATAGAAGCTTTCGGCAGCCGGTCCTTGTCAGTCAATTACCACTACTACTCAGTTAATTACAAGTAACACCTAGAACATTAGTAAATGAATACAAGGTTACTGCCAGTGGTACAGTCCGAAAGATATAAAAGAGTTCTGCATCGAGGCACATTATATTTAGAGTTATTGCGGGTTGCAGATGGAGTCTCGTGGATGGGAGGCAGAAGACGATGCAACTTGTGGCTGGGGTGTTGTCATGCAATAACATCATACAATACATTTTAACGTGGTACAAATATTAAACCATGGTGCTAAGAAATTGTTAATATGGTTCAATTATCATATATCATGCTAAACATGTTATCATGATTTTATCCAAGTTTTTGTTACTCCTCCAAATTACTTCCCCAAGTAGACGAAAAATAGATTCATGCAACATGATATGACAGGACATGGAGCCATATGCCTACGGTAGGGAGGTCGGAAGATTTGTTTGACTCTTAGTATATATGTTTTAGTATTTTGTTCCTGCAAATGGTAACAAAAAGAAGTAAAATGATACTTTTTAATATTTCTAAGGGCAATATTAAAGAAAATACAGCTATTTAATGTCCAAATTTGATGACTAACAGTTTCTAACAGTTTTCAACTAACGTACAATGCGTATTTCATCTTGCATCCTACATATAAATAAGCCGAAATCTATGTTTGAGATATATATATATATATATATATATATATATATACAGCTTTGCCAAACAACATAATAATTATAATGGAAATGCAGTCAAGTTGGGAAGTCGGAACTGGCCCTGGCAGAGAATAGTATATATTGAATGGAGGAGTTCCGTACGAACTGAGCTGTTCCCCCTGGAGGCAAGCTGTATTTATTTATTAAGTTATGCACTTAATGGCCAATTGTGATAGTTTCTATATGTTTTGTGCGAGTACTCTCAATAACGTCGGACGGTCGTGCGCATCCGTCAGATGTCGATGTATATTTTGCTTACCGCTACGTCTATCGACTGTAATACCCTTTTTAAAGACTTTTATTAATCCAAACTTACAAACGTATAATAGTATCATCATCACAATCATAACGTTCATATAAATAGATTTGCGAGCAAACATTCCAAAGTTATGTTTTACTAAATTAGTTTGCTTAGCAACCAGCCCAAAGCTTCAAAACAAGATGACGGATTCGTAAACAATAAATATAAAGCGCGCGAAACCCAAACCACCCTAAAAACAACTCAATAAATCGGAGTATTCTCTCAAACTAAACGTACATTACTTATAGCCATCAGGTATAAAATGTACATTAGTTATATGTCCTAATCATAGGCTGTCAGCAACGAATCAGAAGCCACCAGGAAACAATATGCAGAATATACAATAAACTGTCAACTAACAGGCTTTTCAGCAAGACGTTCTTTACCCAGTATCGCCCTGGGGCCCAACCAGGGTGAAGACCTGCACTTACATCGCACTGCACAGAGTATCTTGTAACCCAGTCACACGATTACCATAGTTTGTAAGAATAAATAATACTGCAGCCTGTAAAGTTTATGTAATATTTTACTGCGATTTTATATTTATAACTACTGTGATTTATATTTACTGCAACTATGCATTGATAACTACTGTGATTTATATCTACTGTGATTTTATATTTATAATTACTGCGATTTACATCCATTGTGATTCCAGTTCTTAAAGAACTGTTGCCTAATCGTTGTACTTCTACTGAGTGGACTAGCACATAGGGTAAAACGAAACAACTGTAAACAACTGATCCATGCGTTGAAACGTTGAGCTGCAGCTCAGTGTGTGGCGGCCGCCACTCGAGGTCGCGGTCTGTATGCTGCGGGCTTGCATGTGAACACTTGTCTAGCACAGTGTGGCTACATCAATTCTGTCCTCCACAATACAGCTACGTGCGGCCCGGATACGTATTTGGCATATAATCCTTTGCCTTCTTGACATGTTCCCAACTCAGTCGCTGATACGTTTTTGGATGATTTCTTCATTTTATCCCCAGGTTCAATAGAGATACGTAGAGATTCGTAAAATCATAGCCAGTTTTCCAATTGTATGAGAAAATATTGTGTTGAATTTAAAATTTTAGTGCGAATGAGTTAGAGTGCAATGTTTTGTTATCATACATATAATAGTTGTAAATACAATAACTGTCATACGACATTTATATTCGTTAACACTGTTTTGATGTACTAAACTTTAATGATGTGATCATGCGGTTTGCATCAGTCAAATATACCTCCAGATCTGAAGTTGCCTATTTAACTATCACAGTTATGAGGCATGTCTTGTAGTGTCTGCGACCTGTTGTCACGGGGGAGCTGGACCTCCTGCACCGCAAGGTGTGGCGGTCGGCACTCGATATGGCGGTCTATATGCTGCAATGAGGACTCGAGAGATACCTCTTGTCTAGAAACCTGTAGCCACACAGAATTGGACCTCGCCGAGACAACATCGTGTAGCCTAGAGTATGCATGCGCACATACATATGGCCCTGTTATCATTCACTGACTTCGTTGCTGACATCTTTAATATATTGTTTTGTAAGACAGATTGTGTACCAACACTTCGGCATATGTTAGAAGCAACGGATATGGTTGTCGTTGTACGAAACATTGTTGTGTTGAATTTGTCGTTTTAGTCCAAATTAACTAGAGTAATATGTCTTATTATGATTAGTATCAATACTATACTTTATTGTCACATAACAATTATAACCGCTAACATTGTGTTAATGTACTACATGTTGATGAGTTGCGTATAGAATGTGTTTCATTCAGACATACTTCAGATCTGAAGTGGTACATTTTACAACTGTGATTTACACATTATTTTGTAGGGTCTGCCACCTTTTCAAATGGGGAAGTTGGGATTCCTGCAGATCAAAGTGTGATGGCCGCCATTCGAGGTCGCGGTCTATATGCTGCAACGAGGAGGCGAGTGATACATCTTGCCTACAGCAATGTAGTCTCGATTCATCGTTCCATTCCATTCCTAACTCCGGTTTGATGGATGTTCTTGTACAAAAGAAGATTATGCATCAACATTTATTTTCCTACTACAAAACTTACAATGTAGATGTGTACGTCAGTTTTATGTATTGCCTTGTGTTGTAGTGTCTGCGACAACTTCCAATGTAGTAGTTGGACCCCCTGCGACGCTACCTGTAAGTGTCACCAGTCGAGAAATCGGTCAGTTTGCTGCAAGGCGGGCTCGAATGATACCTCTTGTCAACAAGAATGTGGCCTCACAGAATCGGACCTCGTAGACAATGACGTGCGGCTTAAGGTGGAATCTAATCTCTTGACCCCGTTACTAATTGTCAATTCCGTTTCTGACATTTTATAGATGTTCTTGTAAAACAGATTGTGTGCCACAAGTTAATTCCCTGTTGCAATAGAGAGATGTACGTCAGGTACATGGTTCGTTGGTGAATATTGCATCGTGCTCGTGAAAACCTAGTTAATTCTTCAATACAATAATTTAGAGTGCGTTGTTTATTTATTTAATATTTTACACGAATAAATCAATACAATTACTTACTGTAAGACAAACATTATATTCGTTAACATTATTTTAAAGCCCCCACAGTAACGAGTTACACATCAAGTTCGTTTAAAAAGATCCTTCAGATCTGAGGTTTTCTAAATTACTATCATAATTAGGAGGCATATTTGTAGTGTCTGCCAGAAGGCGGCCCATATGCTGCAGTGCAGACCGCAATGATACCTCTTGTCTAGACAACTGTGGTCTCACAGAAGCTGACATCGTCCAGACAGTTGCGTGCAGTTAGAAATGTGTCTTCGGCACACATTCAAATTCAAGTTTCAAATGTCACTGCGAAGATGATGGTTATGGCGACTGTTGTGAGTTCAGTAAGTGCCACACGCTATTTCAGCAAGTCTGGTATATGACAGTTAATAAAACTACCCAGTGGCAGTTTAACTGAAGTCAAAGAAAACCACTGACCAACATTGAATATTAGTTAAACCTCCATATACCAGTCCGCAAATGGTGATTAAATGTAAGAAAGATAAAGGTATATTTCTTACAGCGGTTGTCTTATCAGAATTGATGTATCAATGCGTGTTATTCTTTGACCTCTGCGGATATGTTTATTCGAGCGCAGTTTTGTCAGCTACGCTGACATGGAAATGCAGTCAAGTTGGGAAGTCGGAACTGGCCCTGGCAGATAATAGTATATATTGAATGGAGGAGTTCCGTACGTACTGAGCTGTTCCCCCTGGAGGCAAGCTGTATTTATTTATTAAGTTATGCACTTAATGGCCAATTGTGATAGTTTCTATATGTTTTGTGCGAGTACTCTCAATAACGTCGGACGGTCGTGCGCATCCGTCAGATGTCGATGTATATTTTGCTTACCGCTACGTCTATCGACTGTAATACCCTTTTTAAAGACTTTTATTAATCCAAACTTACAAACGTATAATAGTATCATCATCACAATCATAACGTTCATATAAATAGATTTGCGAGCAAACATTCCAAAGTTATGTTTTACTAAATTAGTTTGCTTAGCAACCAGCCCAAAGCTTCAAAACAAGATGACGGATTCGTAAACAATAAATATAAAGCGCGCGAAACCCAAACCACCCTAAAAACAACTCAATAAATCGGAGTATTCTCTCAAACTAAACGTACATTACTTATAGCCATCAGGTATAAAATGTACATTAGTTATATGTCCTAATCATAGGCTGTCAGCAACGAATCAGAAGCCACCAGGAAACAATATGCAGAATATACAATAAACTGTCAACTAACAGGCTTTTCAGCAAGACGTTCTTTACCCAGTATCGCCCTGGGGCCCAACCAGGGTGAAGACCTGCACTTACATCGCACTGCACAGAGTATCTTGTAACCCAGTCACACGATTACCATAGTTTGTAAGAATAAATAATACTGCAGCCTGTAAAGTTTATGTAATATTTTACTGCGATTTTATATTTATAACTACTGTGATTTATATTTACTGCAACTATGCATTGATAACTACTGTGATTTATATCTACTGTGATTTTATATTTATAATTACTGCGATTTACATCCATTGTGATTCCAGTTCTCAAAGAACTGTTGCCTAATCGTTGTACTTCTACTGAGTGGACTAGCACATAGGGTAAAACGAAACAACTGTAAACAACTGATCCATGCGTTGAAACGTTGAGCTGCAGCTCAGTGTGTGGCGGCCGCCACTCGAGGTCGCGGTCTGTATGCTGCGGGCTTGCATGTGAACACTTGTCTAACACAGGGTGGTTACATCAATTCTGTCCTCCACAATACAGCTACGTGCGGCCCGGATACGTATTTGGCATATAATCCTTTGCCTTCTTGACATGTTCCCAACTCAGTCGCTGATACGTTTTTGGATGATTTCTTCATTTTATCCCCAGGTTCAATAGAGATACGTAGAGATTCGTAAAATCATAGCCAGTTTTCCAATTGTATGAGAAAATATTGTGTTGAATTTAAAATTTTAGTGCGAATGAGTTAGAGTGCAATGTTTTGTTATCATACATATAATAGTTGTAAATACAATAACTGTCATACGACATTTATATTCGTTAACACTGTTTTGATGTACTAAACTTTAATGATGTGATCATGCGGTTTGCATCAGTCAAATATACCTCCAGATCTGAAGTTGCCTATTTAACTATCACAGTTATGAGGCATGTCTTGTAGTGTCTGCGACCTGTTGTCACGGGGGAGCTGGACCTCCTGCACCGCAAGGTGTGGCGGTCGGCACTCGATATGGCGGTCTATATGCTTCAATGAGGACTCGAGAGATACCTCTTGTCTAGAAACCTGTAGCCACACAGAATTGGACCTCGCCGAGACAACATCGTGTAGCCTAGAGTATGCATGCGCACATACATATGGCCCTGTTATCATTCACTGACTTCGTTGCTGACATCTTTAATATATTGTTTTGTAAGACAGATTGTGTACCAACACTTCGGCATATGTTAGAAGCAACGGATATGGTTGTCGTTGTACGAAACATTGTTGTGTTGAATTTGTCGTTTTAGTCCAAATTAACTAGAGTAATATGTCTTATTATGATTAGTATCAATACTATATTTTATTGTCACATAACAATTATAACCGCTAACATTGTGTTAATGTACTACATGTTGATGAGTTGCGTATAAAATGTGCTTCATTCAGACATACTTCAGATCTGAAGTGGTACATTTTACAACTGTGATTTACACATTATTTTGTAGGGTCTGCCACCTTTTCAAATGGGGAAGTTGGGATTCCTGCAGATCAAAGTGTGATGGCCGCCATTCGAGGTCGCGGTCTATATGCTGCAACGAGGAGGCGAGTGATACATCTTGCCTACAGCAATGTAGTCTCGATTCATCGTTCCATTCCATTCCTAACTCCGGTTTGATGGATGTTCTTGTACAAAAGAAGATTATGCATCAACATTTATTTTCCTACTACAAAACTTACAATGTAGATGTGTACGTCAGTTTTATGTATTGCCTTGTGTTGTAGTGTCTGCGACAACTTCCAATGTAGTAGTTGGACCCCCTGCGACGCTACCTGTAAGTGTCACCAGTCGAGAAATCGGTCAGTTTGCTGCAAGGCGGGCTCGAATGATACCTCTTGTCAACAAGAATGTGGCCTCACAGAATCGGACCTCGTAGACAATGACGTGCGGCTTAAGGTGGAATCTAATCTCTTGACCCCGTTACTAATTGTCAATTCCGTTTCTGACATTTTATAGATGTTCTTGTAAAACAGATTGTGTGCCACAAGTTAATTCCCTGTTGCAATAGAGAGATGTACGTCAGGTACATGGTTCGTTGGTGAATATTGCATCGTGCTCGTGAAAACCTAGTTAGTTCTTCAATACAATAATTTAGAGTGCGTTGTTTATTTATTTAATATTTTACACGAATAAATCAATACAATTACTTACTGTAAGACAAACATTATATTCGTTAACATTATTTTAAAGCCCCCACAGTAACGAGCTACACATCAAGTTCGTTTAAAAAGATCCTTCAGATCTGAGGTTTTCTAAATTACTATCATAATTAGGAGGCATATTTGTAGTGTCTGCCAGAAGGCGGCCCATATGCTGCAGTGCAGACCGCAATGATACCTCTTGTCTAGACAACTGTGGTCTCACAGAAGCTGACATCGTCCAGACAGTTGCGTGCAGTTAGAAATGTGTCTTCGGCACACATTCAAATTCAAGTTTCAAATGTCACTGCGAAGATGATGGTTATGGCGACTGTTGTGAGTTCAGTAAGTGCCACACGCTATTTCAGCAAGTCTGGTATATGACACTTAATAAAACTACCCAGTGGCAGTTTAACTGAAGTCAAAGAAAACGACTGACCAACATTGAATATTAGTTAAACCTCCATATACCAGTCCGCAAATGGTGATTAAATGTAAGAAAGATAAAGGTATATTTCTTACAGCGGTTGTCTTATCAGAGTTGATGTATCAATGCGTGTTATTCTTTGACCTCTGCGGATATGTTTATTCGAGCGCAGTTTCGTCAGCTACGCTGCAATTCTTGCGTGAAAACTATTCGTTCACATTAATCCACCTAAATCAAGTACATAGTTATGCTGGATTCGAACTGAGGCAAAGTGGAGTGAACGAAACTGTCATAATTCCGGCGAGCAGAGAAAGACTAAGTCGTCGCAGAAATCAGTTATAGAAGAAGACCCAAACGTCGTAGTGCTGAGTAAATTGTGTAATTATAGTTAACAGAAAGCCTATATTTTGTTATTCACATAAATTTATAAATATGTTTCACAAACAATTATTACTGTTTCAGGTAACTTAGAGTGCAGATCAACGCTGCGTGTGTCAATTGAGATCAACGTTACGAATGTCAGTGTACGTTTAGATGGTCTGATCCCAACTGCAACGTCGGTACATAAGCAAGCGGTAATACCGTGTTTACGCGTAAAATGCATTAATAATTAACATAGCGACAGGTCACTTTGTGATTAATGTTGTCCTTGGATGGGCTGTGTGATCATTGTCTCATGCACCGAACGCATGTCACAGTGGACGAACCAAGCAACTTCACATATCAAAGAATAACTCCCGATTAACGATCGTATGATGCAACAATAGCTCACAGATTATTATTATTTGAGAACTGTTGAAATGGCCGATCGACCCATTTGCACAAGTCTCTCAGATGTAGCTGCTTTGTTTGAGGTAATGCTTCAGCTTGCATGACTATGATAATTATTCATAACTAAATAGTATATATCATTAATAATTATATCCGATATGCTGTGGCTACAATTGTGACTAAAAGGCGAAAAGCCGTCGTCGTTGACTTTGCTCCGCTTCTACTTGCCGGAATTCGTTAATCACATCATCAACGCTACCTAGTGATTACTAATGGTGCATCAGACCCATTGTAGTCAATGACGCCTATTTGTGTGTCAACTGCAGACAAACGTTTTTGTCTTGCCGAACCGACGTCGCTACTGAAGACCAACATTATCATCCACTGAACACGTCGATATTGAATTGTACTAGATGCATACTGTATGTATATAGTTGGTATTATATACTATGTAAACGGTGTCGACCAAGTCAACGCAGTAGCTGTTTTGTTTAACTTACAGAGGTTCTAACAACAACGGCACCAAAAACGGCTTCCAATAAAGCGTCTGTGATCGAAGAATCAGGTGACTCAAATAATTAAATCTACAGCCATAAGATATATGATAATTTAACAAGATTTAACAAGATTGCCATCCCAAACAACAAGTTCCAGATGGCAAGTGGACAAGGAGGCCACTGGCTTATCGAGAGTCCAAAAATGTTCTCATCTATTTATAGCCCGCCCTTATCAAATATATGTCAATTCTATTTTTGAACATATTCACACTACTAGCATTAAAACAATCATTTGGTAGTTTGTTCCATTCATGTATAACCCTCTGTGAGAAAGAGTACTTTCTCATGTCCAACCTACACTGCTCCTTAACTAATGCTGCTTTGAAGGTTCTACTGCCTTCTTTAAGTTTGAAGAACATATTCCTATCAACATCCTCATAACCGTTCACTATTTTAAACACTTATATTTGGTCTCCTCTTAGTCTCCTGGTCTCTGGTGTTGTCAAACCACATTGTAATAAGCGACTTTCGTAACTAAGGTCTCTCAATTCTGGAATCATTTTAGTTGCTCTTCGTTGTATTCTTTCTAGCTTGTCTATGTCCTTTTTACGATACGGCCTCCATGCTTGAATACACTATTCCAAATGTGGTCTAACTATTGCTTTGTACAGGGGTACAATTAGCTGTTTCTCCTTATACATGATAGTTCCCTAATTAGCCCTATAATTTGATTTCTTTTCGAAGCGGCAATCCCACATTGCTCTGAAACTTTCATGTCAGCACTAAATGTTACTCCTAAGTCATTTTCTTGTGTGGTTCTACCTAGTACAGCATCCCCCATTTTAAATTCTTCGTCCGTGTTTCCATGTCCTACGTGTATACATTTACACGTCCCAAAATTTAATAATATATGCCATTTTTCTGACTATTTAACTAATTTATCTAGATCATCTTGTAAACTTTGTTTATCTGTATCATTAGTAACCTTTCTAAATACTTTTGTGTCATCTGCAAATTTCAGTACTTTGCTAGATATGTCATCTTCCAAATCATTTATATATATTAAAAACAATGTAGGGCCTAATACTGATCCCTATGGTACCCCACTCAAAACCGATTTCTAGTTTGAAATCTTACCATCTACTATTACTCTCTGTCTTCTGTGTGTAAGCCACTTTTCTATCCAGCTGATTACATCATTACCTATACCATGGGCTTTTAGTTTAAGTAACAATCTTTGATGTGGCACTTTATCGAAAGCTTTCCCAAAATCTAAGTAGACAACATCCACTGGTGACCCGTCATCTACCCACTTTGTAATGTCTTCCAAAAAACATAAGAAATTGGTTAGACATGACCTTGCTTTTAGGAACCCATGTTGAGATGTATTTATTAATTTATGTTTCACAAGGAATTCCACCATGTGGTCTCTAATTAATGTTTCGAGTAATTTACATACAACTGATGTTAAACTCACTGGTCTGTAATTATCTGGCTTGTTCCTCGATCTCTTCTTAAATACCGGCTTAATATTTGCTTCTTTCCATTCTGAATGAACTATTCCTTCTTCTAGTGACAATTTAAACAATTTTGCAAATGGTGTACTAATTTGTACTACAATTTCCTTAAGCAGTTTTGGTGGTATCCCTTCAACTCCAGGTGATTTATTATCTTTCATCTTCTTAATTTGCTGTGCTATTATTTCAGGAGTTACAAATAATTGCCCTAAATGTTCTGATTTATTGCCCTGAAATTTAGTAAATGGAACTGGAAGTGAGCTGATATCTTCTGTGGTAAAAACTGAGCTGAAATACTCATTCAGGACCTCTGCTATTTGAAACCCGTCTGAAATTATGTTTCCCCTGTTGTTTTCCAGTGGTCCGACCTTATCTCGAACTTTCTGTTTATTCCTTACATAAGCATAGAAACTCTTGCTGTAATTTTTTATATTACCTGCCATTTTTTTTTCAAAGGTTCTTTTAGATTTTCTAATTTCAGTTGTAGCTAGGTTAAGTGCCTCTTTGTAATTTGCATTGTCTTCATCCTTTCTGGTACGCCTATAAACCCTCCACATAGCTTGCTTAAACACTATTTTTCTTTTTCTAATACCTTCTTTTGACAAGTGTTTCTTTCTAGACCGATTTCCTTGTTTTTTCAAGGGAACAAATTTATCGATGATACTCTCAATTTCATATTTTAGAATATTCCAACATTCAATTGCGGTCTTATTCATCAGCATGTTTTTCCAATCTAACTTTGCTAAGTATTTTCTCATATCTTTAATGTTACCTTTCTGGAAGTTTCTCCTATACGTTTTTTATTTTTACTTTCTGATTTTACATTGATATCAAAATGTATTTGATTGTGGTCACTGTTACCCAATGGTTCATGTATTTTTACATTGTCCACTAATTCTTTTTGTGATGATAAAACTATATCTAATACATTTTCTCCCCTGGTTGGTTCTAGCACGTGCTGAGTAAGGAAGCTATCCTAAATTAAAAATAGAAATTGTTGGTCCTCACCCCCTGTACTCTCTAGAGAATTCCATTGTATGTGTCCATGGTTAAAATCTCCCATTATGATACATTCCCCTTACTAACTTCCTTTATAGCATTTTGTAATTTTGTGTTATCCTCTTCGTTTATGTTTGGACTTCGGTAAACTAATC
The DNA here is from genome assembly GCA_963662155.1 of Lamellibrachia columna. NCBI lineage: Eukaryota > Metazoa > Annelida > Polychaeta > Sabellida > Siboglinidae > Lamellibrachia > Lamellibrachia columna. The sequence goes on along the minus strand of OY759261.1, from coordinate 238,173 downwards.
CAATAGTTAATTTTGAATTTCCTGAAAGTATTTTGCACCAAACAGCGTCATCGTAATCTGCTTCCCTTTCTAATTTTATTTTACAAGCCTGAATAGATTCTTTAACATATAATACACTGGTATTTATAGACCATGACATATTCCCTCATTAAACAATTATCATATATAGAGGAAACCGGAAGAGTAGACATGTATGGTCCGGTAGTGGAATCAAAAGAGACTTAGCGGTACGTCGATAGGCCACAGAGCAATGTATGTGCGTTATGTTGCATCATTATTTTCATTGTATGTTGCCGACGTAGATATATATGTTATCTCGAACGAGACAAAAGGTCAACGGAACCCTTGTTATTATAGCCTAGCACTTATATTTTATTATTATAGACTAGCACTTATTCTTCAGTTATTATGGACTAGCACTTATTCTACAGTTATTATAGACTAGCACTTATTCTACAGTTATTATGGACTAGCACTTATTCTACAGTTATTATGGACTAGCACTTATTCTACAGTTATTATAGCCTAGCACTTATATTTTATTATTATAGACTAGCACTTATTCTTCAGTTATTATAGCCTAGCACTTATTCTTCAGTTATTATAGACTAGCACTTATTCTTCAGTTATTATGGACTAGGACTTATTCTTCAGTAATTCTATAAACATATAGATTTTATTAATATGAATTCTTCTTACATCGGGATTTGCTCAAATAAAGTTATTATAGCGTTTAATTCAGTTGAAAAGTGCCTCGACAAGACTGTGATGCCTTAAACGTACATTCAACTTGACACAGATCAAATACTTTTGATTACAATGGCAGCACGAGTCGCCGTTGTCATCTCACTCGTGTTTGTGGTTACTCTGACCGAGTAATCCCGCTACATTTTCCGTCAATGACCATCGTAAGTATTATATATATACTCTTTTATTCACAACTATGAACTTAATTCACTACTACGATGTTTTGGCTACTACTTGTTGCCTTCTTTAGAACATAAATTATGTGACAATTTAGTTCTTCTTACGCTCACCTATATATATGTTAATCGCCCAAATTTATGAAAATTTTCACAAACCATTATTACTATTTCAGGTAACTTAACGTGTAGCGACAATCCTTGTAAGAACAACGCTGCGTGTGTCAATGGAGATCAACGTTACGAATGTCAGTGTACGTACGGATGGTCTGGCCTTAACTGCAACGTCGGTATGTAGGCAAGCGGTAATACTATGTCTACGCCTAAAATGCATTGATAATGAACATTGCGACAGATTGCATTGTGTTTAATGTTGTCCTTGGATGGGCTGTGTGATCATTGTCTCATGCACCGAAAACATCATATTACGAACCAAGCAACTTTACATATCAAAGAATAACTTCCAATTAACGATCTTACGATACAATAATAGCTTAGATATTATTCTTTGCCTTAGGCTTAGAATTGATGCAATGGCCAATCGACCCACTGCTCAAGTCTCTTCGATGTAGCTGCTTTGAGGTACTGCTTCAGCATGCATGACTATCATAATTATTCGTAACTATATATATATATATACCATCCATGATTATATCCGATATGCTGTGAGTACAAACGCGAAAAGCTCTCCAACGTCGCTTCGAAGGCTTCAAACAACACATATGACTTCCGGCTACTTGGACTTGGTGCAGCGACTTGAATTTGGTGTAGATCATTTACAGAAAAACGCGGTATATCAAATAGAATAAGTATTACTATTGAATATATATTATACACAAACGTATTGTAGACATATATTAGGAAACAGGTTTTGTTAATTATTAGTCAGAGGGAGTATTTTAGAGTAAGTTAGTTTCGGATTCTGTCGGGGAATTCAGCGAGCGATAATAGGGTTGTTTACTATTCGAAAATTGAGATAGCATAGTGAATAGTTTACATTGGCTAATATATATATATATATATAAAGTGATCTATTTACTTAAATTACATACATAAGGTAATATCTGACATAGTGGTAGTCAACGTTTTCGGTAAAAAGGAATTAACAGCAGGATTTTAGCGTAAATTAGTACACACTGACTTCGTTGTTTTGTTACACAGTGTTCTCCGTATTCGCCAGGTGGCAGGATTTTTAGCCTAAAGTGTTCTTTTGATCACAAAAACAGCCTTATTCAAGGCTAACGTAGCAAACTAATTAAAAATAAATTGTATGATGGCGCCGTGCAAACGGCAGTTAAAGGCCACAAGGCATTTAATTTGTGGCAGTTGCAGCAACTGGGTGGATTTCGTCAAGTCTGGGTGCGAGAAGTCCTGGGCTGAGGTCCAGGCAGATAGTTTTAGTTTTGAGTGTAGGGGATGCGCACGGATGAAGGAACTAGAGGTGGAGTTGGAAGAGCTGAGGCTGCTCGTTGTGGCAATGGTAGGAAGGGAACAGGGGAGTTGTGCCAGTAGTTCCGGTGGGGGAACTGTAGACGATAAAGTGTCGAAAGACACAAGAGATGCTAGGGAGAGCTCACCTCAGCCTGGGAGGAAGCTGAGAGGAGGGAAGGTGACAGGTCATAGGGAGACAGGACGTAAGGAGACGGGAAGGAAAGGAACGGAAGGGAAGACAACCAGAGTGAAGGAGATGGGAGTAGGGGAGACAGGAGGGAAGGAGAAGGGAGTGGGGGAGACGGGAGGGAAGACAACCGGAGTGAAGGAGAGGGGAGTAGCGGCGACAGGAGGGAAGGAGAAGGGAGTGGGGGAGACGGGAGGGAAAACAACCGGAGGGAAGGAGAGGGGAGTAGGGGAGACAGGAGGGAAGGAGAAGGGAGTGGGGGAGACGGAAGGGAAAACAACCGGAGTGAAGGAGAGGGGAGTGGGAGAGACAAGAGCAAAGGAGTGGGAAGTGGGGGAGACAGGAGGGAAGGGGTCAGGACAGAATGTGATGGAGGGGATCGAAAGGAAGAGTTATTCTGCAGCAGTGATAGAGGGGGTGAGGAAGAGAGCGAGGGTGTTTGTGGGGGATTCGATAGTTAGGAAGACCGACAGAGTCTTAAACAAGGGAGATGATGTGGTGGTCTGCTTGCCTGGAGCCAAAATAGAGGCGATAACTGAGAGGGTAAAAAACATCGTAGGCTCGGGTAAGGGTGGATCTGTTTTAGTACACGTAGGGACAAATAACGTAGAGAGGGAGGGTACAACTGCCATAGTTAGGAAATATAGGCAGTTGGTCAGAACACTAAAACAGACGCGGGTTGAGCAGGTAATACTGTCAGGGATTTTACCTGTAATGGGCAGGAGGGGTCACAAATATCGAAATTGTCGGGGGATGGCAATTAACATGTTAGTCCAGAGGCTGTGTAGGGAAGAGGAAGTTGGATTTGTGGATTTATGGGGAAGTTTTGTTGGGAGGGCAGATATGTACATGAAGGATGGGCTTCATTTAAGTGGAAAGGGGGCGGCAGTATTCGCGGACAAACTTTCAGCAGCAGTAGATAGCGACTTGGGTACAATGACAAATGTTTTTGGAAGTAAACATTCTTTAAACTAGAAGTGCAGGGGGGTTACCTAGAGGTGTCTCAAGCCGAACAAGAGGCCACTAGCACAGATAAACCAATATCAAATAATCCGAAAAACATCTCTGAAAAAGGTTATATATGCGTATGTTTAAATGCAAGGAGCATAGTAAATAAGAAAAACGAATTAAACATTATGGTAGAAGATATTGACCCTCACATAATTGGTATAACTGAATCATGGGCCAACATAGATATTACAGATGCTGAATTAGGACTGACAGGATACGTAATGTTTAGGAAAGATCGAATAGGAAGAAGGGGCGGGGGAGTTATTTTATATGTTAAAGAATCTATTCAGGCTTATGAAATAAAACTAGAAAGGGAAGCAGATTGCGATGAAGCTGTTTGGTGCAAAATTGTTTCAGGAAATTCAAAATTAACTATTGGATTAGTTTACCGAAGTCCAAACATAAACGAAGAGGACAACACAAAAATAAAAAACGCTATAAAGGAAGTTAGTAAAGGGGAATGTATCATAATGGGAGATTTTAACCATGGACACATACAATGGAATTCTCTAGAGAGCACAGGGATTGAGGATCAACAATTTCTATGTTTAATCCAGGATAGCTTTCTTACTCAGCACGTACTAGAACCAACCAGGGGAGAAAATGTATTAGATATAGTTTTGTCATCACAAAAAGAATTAGTGGACAATGTAAAAATATTTGAACCATTGGGTAATAGTGACCATAATCAAATACATTTTGACATCAATGTAAAATCAGAAAGTAAAAATAAGAAAACGTACAAGAGAAACTTCCACAAAGGTAACTACAAAGATATGAGAAAATACTTAGCACAGCTAGATTGGAATAACATGCTGATGAATAAGACCGCAATTGAATGCTGGAACATTCTTAAATATGAAATTGAGAGTATCATCGATAAATTTGTTCCCTTCCGAAAACAAGGAAAACGGTGTAGAAAGAAACATTTGTCAAAAGAGGCTATTAGAAAAATAATGCTAAAACAAACTATGTGGAGGGTTTATAGGCGTACCAGAAAGGAAGAAGACTATGCAAAATACAAAGAGGCACTTAATGCAGCTACAACTGAAATCAGACAATCTAAAAGAAGCTATGAGCAAAAACTGGCATGTAACATAAAAAATGACAGCAAGAGTTTTTATGCATATGTCAGGAGTAAACAAAACGTACAAGACAAGGTTGGACCTCTAGAAGACAGTGCTGGAAATATAATATCACAGGGGTTTTTAATGGCGGAAGACCTAAATGGTTACTTCAGTTCAGTGTTTACCAAGGAAGATATTAGTTCATTACCAGTTGCTGATGCTAAATTTCAGGGGGCTAAATCTGAATATTTAGGACCGTTAGTTGTAACTCCAGAATTGGTAGCTAAGAAAATAAGGGCAATGAAGGATAACAAATCACTTGCAAGAGTATTCAACTTGTCATTAAAAGAGGGAGTTGTTCCGTTTGAATGGAAAGAAGCAAACATCATACCATTATTTAAAAAGGGTTCGAGAAATAAGTCAGAGAATTACAGACCAGTGAGTTTAACGTCAGTGATTTGTAAATTATTAGAAAGGTTAATTAAAGACCATATGGTGGACTTCCTCGTTAAGCATAAATTATTAAATTCATCTCAACATGGATTCCTTAAAGCAAGGTCATGCTTAACAAATATGTTATGTTTTTTGGAAGAAATCACTAAGTGGATAGACGTGGGATCGCCAGTAGATATTATCTACTTAGATTTTCAGAAAGCTTTTGACAAAGTGCCACATCAAAGATTGCTACTTAAATTAAAAGCCCATGGTATCGGGGATAGCATAACTGACTGGATAGAACAATGGCTGACTGACAGAAGACAACGAGTTGTAGTAGATGGAGAAGTTTCAAATTGGAAATCGGTTTTGAGTGGGGTACCTCAAGGGTCAGTACTAGGACCTATATTATTCTTAATTTATATCAATGACTTGGACGACAGTATAACAAGTAACGTACTGAAATTTGCGGATGACACAAAACTGTTTAGAAAGGTTAATACTGATGGTGATAAACAACATTTACAAAACGATCTAGACAGATTAGTGAAATGGTCTGAGAAATGGCAGATGCTGTTCAATTTTGGGAAATGTAAATGCCTACATACAGGACATGGGAACTTGAATGTAAACTATAAAATGGGAGATACTGTTCTGGGTACTACTGTAAAAGAAAAGGACTTAGGAGTTACAATAAGCGCTGATATGAAAGTTTCAGAGCAGTGTGGTATTGCAGCTTCAAAGGGTAATCAAATTCTTGGATTGATTAGAAGAAACATAACATACAAGGGAAAAAAGTTAATTATACCTCTTTATAAAGCAATAGTTAGACCTCATTTAGAATACTGTATACAAGCATGGAGACCATATCGTAAGAAGGATATAGATACGCTTGAACGCATACAAAGGAGAGCAACTAAAATGATTCCAGAACTGAGAGACCTTAGTTATGAAGAACGCCTGAAAGAATGTGGTTTAACAACTCTAGAGACAAGGAGGTTAAGAGGAGATCAGATTGAAGTTTTTAAGATATTGAATGGGTATGAAATTATTGATAGAAATATGTTTTTCTCACTCAAGAAGGATAGCAGAACTAGAGGACATGAGGTAAAATTAGTAAAGGATCAATGTAGATTGGACATCAGGAAGCACTCGTTCTCACAGAGGACAATAAATGAATGGAACAAATTGTCTACAGATTGTGTAACTGCTAGCAGCGTGAATATGTTTAAAAACAAGGTTGACACATATATCAGGAGGGCGGGTTATAAGTAGGTGAACATTGTTGGACTCTCGATAAGCCAATGGCTTCCTTGTCCACTTGCCATCTGGGCCTTTGGCTTGGATGGCAAATCTTGTTAAATATCTTGTTAAACACGCCCGCTGACACGTTTGAAAATTTAAACTAACCGTCAGCATAATTATAGCGTCTTGCAGACATTTTCTCAACGACGCATCGTTGGTTGGCCATCTCAAGAACTTGCATGTTTATTGCAGGCGTTAGTGTTTTCATTCTGCATCGAAAAACGGCATTTTCTTTTGATCCTTACGGTAAACTGTGCATAACATTCAAATGTTTGTCACCAAGATGGCCGGATCTCCTTGGCAACCGCTCATCAGTGACGCCGCTTTGACCGTCCCAATGGGGCAACTCGCAAAGAGAACTCACCAGATGGCACCATCAGCGTCCTCTGTAGCGTTTGTCAAGTTTTGTGTTTTTTGCAAAAGCTTTTTTGGAAAATTCATCGACTTTTAACTGTTTAACCTGGCAAATAACATGGCAACTGGCGGTGATTACGGTTCCTGGGGGCTGCCTGAGCTAAAGGAAGAGCTTGGGAGAAAGAAGGCAAAGAAAATTGGAAAAAAGGTTGACCTGGTGAAACGGTAGGTGGGAGATAACAGGGGATACACACATTTAGTGTGTACATTGATTGAACTATTGTGTTGAAGTCGACTGGTTTTTTGGGGGGGAAGGTTATGCATAAATTGATAAATGTACTATACCGGTATTATACAAATTAAATAAAGACCTTTACGCACTCCCCCCTTATTTGGCAAAAAATCGTGATTTGGGAGACTGGGGTTTGGCACTCCCCCTCTTATCACTGGTCATGGATAGCGCCCATCTTTTGAAAATTCCCGGATCTGCCCTTGGCTGAGGAAAACTCATAACTAGGCATAAATACAATCACCCCCACTACTTCCCCAGTTAGAAGTGTGAACTATTGGACATTCACACAAAAGTAATATATAATATAAATAATGTTAATACATGAAAAATACTATGTGCGTGTGTGTGTGTGTGTGCGTGCGTGCGTGTGTGTGTGACCAACAGAGGTCATACAAAACCTTGGATCTACCTGGGATTAGCTATAAATGTGTACGCTATTTTGTTTTCTTTTGATATTTCAGCTTGGAGTTTTATGATCACAACAAGAAAGGTGAACAGTTACAAGATGAAAACCCATACACGATCTCCACCCCACTTAGAGCAGTCTACAAGGACATCAATTCTGATACTGAGGTACTTGGGAACATTTTAGTCAAGATTGTTTGTAATTTAGTTTGTTTATTTCATATTGCAAAATGTATGTTTTTCCATGACAAACACAGCTAGTCTCCATGGCATGGTTGTCAGGTTTTTGCCAACCCCGGCAAAAACCACCAGACCAAATCCTGCCAAATTTGTTGGGTCCAAAATAAAGATATTGGTTTATAACTTTGATATGGTGATAGGTAGGGCATATATTTGTAGGGAAGACATATAGCAAGTTGATGGTGATCTACAAAATGCCGCCGTTTAATTTTACATTGAGTGACCCTGAAAGGTCAAATCCAATGTCACTAGGGTCCAACATAGAGAGCTATGGCATATGTTTATATGGGAGATATGTTGTTGATTATTTACATAATGCTCTTGAATTTGACATTTTTTCAATTTGTGTTGTTGTTGATTTATGACCTCATGATTTTTTTTTTAACTGTTTTTTGCCCATGTGCACCCATGTGCATCCATGGATACATATTGTGTTTTGCGTATTGGAAGAATAATCATTATACAGACTACAATTTGTATCTGATTATTCTCATATGTGGCTTGAAGGTTGATTGGTGGGTTGGCCAGGGGGAAGTATTTGGGGCGACAGAGAGATATATTTGCGGTTGCGGGCGACCTAACAATCTAGTTATTTGTTGTTATTGTTTCGTTCAGTTCTCGCGGTTAACCTTGAAGTCTGTGGATGGTTTTCTAGCACCATTTGGAACATCACTGAAAGCCTCTCAGCTGCAGCTACGTCTGACGGGAAAAGGTCTAGATTTAAAACGCTATGCAGATTTTGACCCGAGATCACAACACATGGTTTGCATGTGTATCCTTCTTCGCTAGCAGCTGCGTCAACTATCAGGCAACTTATGGATTATCACCAGGTTCACTTCCAATGCCAATCGTACACGCTATCCCACCAGCCAACATTTATGGCATTGTAAATGACCACGACTACTTGTAAGATCATCCAGAAAACAGGTTTATGGAAGCTGTTGGAGTGAGAAACATTTCCATTTTGTTAATGTGATTTATTTGTATGATGTATCCCTGGCCTGGAAATTCATCACTATTGTAAATGGGCTACTCTCAGTTATCAATAAAATATATTATATCATGCGTGCCTTTTAAATTGCGATTTTTCAAATAACTGCTCTCTCTGATGATGAAACCAAGGAAAGATGCTGGGTACGGCATCTCTCTTCTGACGTCTCACAACAGGCTTTCCCCTGTAAAATACATAAACAAATAATACTAAGTGCTGGTTATGACTTAATATTCGATAACTGAAAAAAAAATTTAAATATCTACTTTATTAAGCCTTGATGGGGAATTAATAACAGCTGATCAGCTTGTTTATATTTTTACACAAATGTACCCCCCACCCATATAGGCATGTGGGGTAGATAACAGGCATGTGGGGATATATATCAGGCATCAAGGTGGGGATACCAGGGTGGGGAATTAGACTCAATATTCCTGCCCCATGGCCAGGCCAGGGTGGGGAATTAGACAAAAACCGAATCCCCCTCCCGAGGCATAATACTAACTGGTGCATTCACAGGAGTGCATTAAACTTACTACAAATATACTACATGGGCCCAATATATAACTCTTAAAAGTGTGTACCGTATGTTACATCAGCTGTACATACCGTAACTCGACCCTTGAATGAAGTATGATGGGACGAAGACGAAGTGACTGTCACAGACGACACTTGTCACCGACGGCTTCCACATTCTTCCATGCTCATCATCCCACTTGATAGTTATAACCCACTGCTGTCTTGTCCGAGGGCTGCAAACCCACCACGATTGGAACACTGAGACACACAACATTGTGTTTGTTGCATGTTTTCACTGCTTTAGCTTGAACAGCTGACAGCACGACGCGCGAAAACAAACATGGCGCTATTGGACCGTGACGATAGTGCTGCCATCTTGACGAGTCGGCCAAACACTCCACATTGACAAGACTCCCATTGAAGTCAATGATGCCTGTTTGTTGTGTTACAGCAGACCAAAGTTTTTGTCTTGCAGAGGCGACATCGCCACTCAAGTACAACCATATCATGCACTGAATACGTCGACAGTGAATGGTGCTAAATGCGTACTGTATATCGTTGGTATTATACTATGTAAATGGTGTCGACCAAGTCAACGCTGTCTTGTTTAACTTCAAGAGGTTCCAACAACAACAACGGCTTCCAGTGAAGCGTCTGTGATCGAAGTATCAGGTGACTCAAATCATTAAACATAAAACCGTAAGATATGTAGTAATACACTGGTATTCATAGACCATGACATATTCCCTAACTAAACAATCACTAGACAGGTATGGTACGGTAGTGGAATCAAACAATACTTAGTGGCACATCAAAAGGCCATCAAGCAATGTATGTGCATTAGGTTATGTTGTTATTTTCATTGTATGTTGCCGACATAAAGATAAATGTTAGCTCGAGTGAGACAAACAATCATCGGAACCCTTGTGATTATGGACTACCGCTTATTCTTAAGTATTTCTATAAACATATAAAGTAAAATCTTTATTTTCGCACAATAAAATGGCAATTGTAATTTTTTTAAATACAGTAATGTCCGTAATAATACAGTTGACATCATCATCGTCTAAAATATTACATGTCTTAAAACCATTTCTGATGTCTAACATTTCCGATAAAACGTTCACATTTGATATTGTTACGTTAGACAAACCAGCCTGCCACACACGGCCAATATCATACACAGACACGTCATACATTGTATCACATTCATTTAGGATATGACAGTAATTTGCGCTATAATTTGACCATGGATTTGCAATGGACAACTTAGTAACACTGTTTATAATCGGTGAATTGTGGTTCATAGCTTTATAAATACATTTTGAGAACCTTTGCTTTAAGTTTACCAATAATGACAAACTATCCGATAACAATACTATAACATCACAGTGTGTAAGGGGTGCTAGCCCCCACAACTTTCTAAGCGCTTTTCGCCATGCAGTGCAAATAGTGCCAACACTCTTACTCTGAAGATCCCATAGTGGGGCTCCATAATAAGAGCAGCAATATTGTTTAAATAAATTGCATTTTACCTTCATCTTAACATGACCGAAATCGGCCATGAACATATTATTCCCTCTCCAGAATTTGGCAGTGGCATCGGCAACTAAACTATCTTTATTAACAATGGATATATGATGACCCAGATGTACAGCATCTTGGGTACTATACAACTCGGTGTCATTAAAAAACACAGTTCTGTTGTCTGGTTTACAATTACGACCTCTAAAAATCAAATATCTACCCTTAGTACCATTAAAAATTACACAGTATTCGTGTGCATATTTTTCGCATATATCGATTAAAACCTTGAGTCCAGATCTTGTGGGTGTTAGCAAACTGAGAACATCTGCATATCCGATGCAACCCGTATAGTGGTTGCCCATATGGCATCACACGCCACTCTTTTCTTTTACAAGCGGTAAACTGGGATGACATACTAGAGCCCCATCTTACTTGAAGTTTTTGTTTAGTATACACATACAGCAGCAATCTTAATACCAGGGGTGATACCTTACTTTTAGAAGTACTCTAAAAAGCTTACAATAATTGACCCTGTCGAATGCTTTGCTGGCATCTAACATGAGTGCATACACATTACTGCCATTTGCATTATAATAACTGATTGTCTCCATCATAACATATGTGCAGTGAGTAGTGGACACATTGTGTTTAAAACCAAATTACAAATGCGATGTTGCAAGAGCATTTTGTTCCTAATATAGTATAACAACATCAAATAGTTTGGTAACAATGCTGCCAAGAGTAATAGCTCTAAAATTGTCGGATGTACATAATAATTGTCTCTTGTCTAACTCAATGTTACTGGGAACCATAGTTCCCACTAACATTGAGTCGGGGCTGAAACCATGTAACAACATACTGTTAAAAATTAATGCATAGAGTATTTTCGGGCCATGTATGATATAATTAGAATTGAGACCCTCTTCACCGTTCGACTTACCCAGCTTCAGTCGTTGGACACCTTCGATAACCTATCAACTGATATATCATACGCAAAATATTCTTTAATCTGCTTGTTAATCTCCGTATTTATAACAATAATCTCATCAACATCATATGACACACTGTTGTAGAGGTGATTATATTTATCAGAAAAAAGTTGTGCAATTTCTTCATCACCCACCACACCGTCAATACTTGAAGGCAAGAATTTATTTCTGCCCTTTATCCGGCGTACCTCAGACCACAAGTCCCGGTTTCTATTTTCGCTAATGGTTTCAGCCATCTTAGTAGTACGAATTTTGTCATCCTCTCTCATAATATGTCTAACAGCCTTATGATACCAAGCTCTTGTTATACGTCTCATTTCTGTAATGTCACCCTGGTGAGGCTTTCCCACAGCTCGCCACTGTCGATGCCAGAATATAGCCTCCTGCTTCAAGTGTTCAACTTCTTTAGACCACCCAGGAAGTTTCCTTCTGCCACCACCTGAATTAAGGATGTTTTTAGGACAGGTGGTAGGTATACATTCTGACGATTCTATACACATATTTAATATGTCATTGTATACTCTAGATAATTCGTTATCATGTTTGTTACACATTACATTCTTACACAGCAAAGCCTCTTCGTCGTATTGTAACATGGATAGTTTATACTCAAGATCACTACTGTATTGGTTAATGAGTTCAGTACTGACTTTATGCCATGCAAGTTTGCGACAATACTTCCTTTCGAACATGTGGTCTACATTTATACCCAACCTAACTTTAAGTGGTATATGGTCAGAAAACAACAAGTTGTCTATAATAGCACTTTTGAGTACCTTCTGTCCTAAATTTGTCGTGGTTAAAAAATTATCAATTCTGGAGGTCAAACCGTTTGGACTTACATAAGTATATGGCACTTGCGCATCTGGAGCATCTATACATACCGTAAGATTAAAATCCGATATAAAATTCCTTAATGCATATGCGTGAGGCGTATTCCTAGTTAAATCTGTATACATTCCGTATATAACGTGAGCGTGGTTGTACGTGTGTATGACGTGAGCGGGGTTGTACGTGTGTATGACGTGAGCGTGGTTGTACGTGTGTATGACGTGAGCGGGGTTGTACGTGTGTATGACGTGAGCGGGGTTGTACGTGTGTATGACGTGAGCGGGGTTGTACGTGTGTATAACTGCTGTATTTCACCTAACACACCCATATATTCCGCAAACTTATAGTCTTCCGACCAGCCATCGCACGGCATGATTAAGGCACATGATTTCACATTTGTTAATTTGAATCATAATCCCACACAACCTCACGTAATTGCATCTAAGCAGACTTAATTGATAATTTCCACAGGATTGCACATCCGCCGTATGGGCGTCCTTCCCTGGCAACACATTCATCCATGGAACTCTTACCAGTTATTGCCATACCGTCACCTAATTTGAACACCTTGTTTAATTCGCTTTTATATAGACAATCTTCTTGCATAAGTAACAGAGCACATTCTTTACTAATATTGTGCATAAAATAAAATTTCGGACCTCTGTCTCTAACATGTTTACAGTTATAACTAATAATAGACAGTGGCTGTGTACGGTTAGTCGGTGGAGCATTGAACATTATTGCAAAGATTCACATAGTGATACAACATCATTATTCCTGATTGATTCACTCTTTGTTTTAACATACCATCTCCTCACATTCCAGCCCTTGGGCCAGAGTAGAGGGTCTTTCACTTTGTTTATGTCATCCACAGAGATTGTTCATTTGAAGGAGTTCAGTTTTGCATTATCATTGCTGGCTTTTGTTAGTTTACAGAATTTCACTCCTTTTCGTGTGATGTATTCACCGACTTCACTGACCCCGTCCGATTTATGAACTCGGCATATAAATAAGTCTCTGTCGGGAGGAGGCACCATGGTAACTCCTGCAGCATCGATCCCCTGGCCAACGATGGTTCCTCGCATCTGCGTGTTCCGCGGTTGCTTGCTGCGGTTTTCTCTATGCAACTGTTTTTTTCTGCTTTCGTCTCTGGTCACCTGGAATCACAAACGTATAATGTAACTGCTGCGTCGTGCTGTCAATACGCGGCGATACAGGTATTGGCTGCGATTCGCGGTCCGCTTCCTGTTTTCGGTCACACTGATCATTGTCGTTGCCATCCGGCGCCCCGTCACGGTTAGTGCCACCTGTCTTCTCTTGTGGCCGCGTACTGGAGCCACCAGCAACAACCTCTGCCAGTGATGGGTACTTCGCATTATGATAATTGGTTTTAACCAATACCTGCTGTATCAGTTGTCCGTGTAATTTAGAGTCAGTTTCCAATGCAGAGATCTTCTGGCTGTTAGTTGCGGCATCGGATTTAGTGCCATCAAGAGTGTCCACGAGCACTTTAAGCTTACCCTCGAGGTCTGCCAGTTTCTCGGCGAGACTCAACTCATTTACTCCCTCCGGATGACTTTTTGGAATGAGCTAAACACTGTACTTTGATACCATTCTTTATTAGGCTTCCAATACAGAATATCATCACTCATAACCTCTCTGTCGGTTCTATTACACGATGTTAATCTCGTTTGCATAGGTTAGAATCTTCAAAATGTGACCACAACATACATTTATCCTCACCAAGTGTTACATTATATCTCATGTGTTTAATTCAGTTGACAAGTGACTCGCCATATCTTAAATGCTCATTTACTTTTACATAGACACATACTTGTGATTACAGTGACAGCACGAATCGTCGTTGTAATTTCACTCGTGATTGTGGTTACGCTGCCCAAGTAATCCCGCTACATTATCCGTCAACAACCATCGTGAGTATTATATATATTTTCTTTTAATCACAAATCATAATTAACTAACTACTACGTCAATTGGCTAATGCTTGTTGCCTTCTTCCAGAACTAAATTATGTGACGACTTAGTTATGCTCACCTGTTTGTCATGCCATCTGGCGAGCAGAAGAACTAACTGTGATATAAATGAAATATAATTTATATTATTATCCCAATTTGATTGAGCATTTTTACGAACCAACGTAATGCACGTATGCACGTATGCACGCATGCACGCATGTACGTATGAATGAATGTATGTATGTATGTATGTATGTATGTATGTATGTATGCTGTATGTATGCATACATATATGCATGCCTGTACAACGTATGTAAATGTATATGTATGAAGGTGTGTGCGCGTGCGTGCGTGCGTGCGTGCATGTGTCTACATGTGCATGTGTGCGAGTATGCATTATACATTTGTTATGCACCTTTCAGGACCTGGTGCCCACGAACCTTCCACCCAGAGGAGATATACCGTGTATTCGCTCGTCGTTGAATCACGTAGCCATATTATGTAACCGTAACCGTACCAAGTAAGCGTAACCGTACCAAGTGACGAATGGTGGCTTTGTATTGCGAAGCACTGGTACAGGACAACTTGGCCAAGTCCTGAAACCTTTGTTAAGTGATTACTTTCACGAGATACCCCATCTGGCAGGTTATATTTGGACTGGTTGCTTAGATAGCAAACCTTGGACTTCTTCAGCAGTACCAGACACACAGATACATGGGCTACTAGCGATAAGATTATAAGAGTTATTCTACTCTAAGAATAAAAGAGGTTGGTAATTTTTTTTCGTTTGTGTTTTTTACGTTGGAGTTATACAGAACGAGCAGGCACATATGGTGTCAGGAATTATTGAGATCAGGTCCTCCGGTATTACTAATCCGATCGCGAAACCGTGAACACTGTTTTAATCCCTAGGTAGTCTAAGACTTTCCAAGTACTTTGATACCATTCTTGACTAGGCTTCCAATACCTCTCAGAATGTCATCACTCATAGCCTCTCTGTCGGTTCTATTACACGATGTTAGTCTCGTTTGCATAGGTTCTAACAAGTTAGAATCTTCAAAATGTGACCACAACATACACTTATCCTCACCAAGTGTTACGTTATAACTCATGTGTTTAATTCAGTTGACAAGTGACTCGCCATATCTTAAATGCTCATTTACTTTTACATAGACACATACTTGTGATTACAGTGACAGCACGAATCGTCGTTGTCATTTCACTCGTGATTGTGGTTACGCTGCCCAAGTAATCCCGCTACATTATCCGTCAACAACAAGTTAATTATGATTTGTGATTAAAAGAAAATATATATAATACTCACGATTCGTGAGTATTATATATATTTTCTTTTAATCACAAATCATAATTAACTAACTACTACGTCATTTGGCTAATGCTTGTTGCCTTCTTCCAGAACTAAATTATGTGACGACTTAGTTATGCTCACCTGCTTGTCATGCCATCTGGCGAGCAGAAGAACTAACTGTGATATAAATGAAATCTCGTTTATATTATTCTCCCAATTTGATTGAGCATTTTTACGAACCAACGTAATGCACGTATGCACGTATGCACGCATGCATGCATGTACGTATGAATGTATGTATGTATGTATGCTGTATGTATGCATACATGTATGCATGCCTGTATAACGTATGTAAATGTGTATGTATGAAGGTGTGCATGCGTGCGTGAGTGCATGTGCATGTGTCTACATGTGCATGTGTGCGAGTATGCATTATACATTTGTTATGTACCTTTCAGGACCTGGTGTCCACGAACCTTCCACCCAGAGGAGACATACCGTGTATTCGCTCGTCGTTGAATCACGTAACCATATTATGTAACCGTAACCGTACCAAGTAAGCGTAACCGTACCAAGTGACGAATAGTGGCTTTGTATTGCGAAGCACTGGTACAGGACAACTTGGCCAAGACCTGAAACCTTTGTTAAGTGATTACTTTCACGAGATACCCCATCTGGCAGGTTATATTTGGACTGGTTGCTTAGATAGCAAACCTTGGACTTCTTCAGCAGTACCAGAAGGACACACAGATACATGGGCTACTAGCGATAAGATTATAAGAGTTATTCTACTCTAAGAATAAAACAGGTTGGTAATTTTTTTTCGTTTGTGTTTTTTACGTTGGAGTTATACAGTACGAGCAGGCGTATATGGTGTCAGGAATTATTGAGATCAGGTCCTCCGGTATTACTAATCCGATCGCGAAACCGTGAACACTGTTTTAATCCTTAGGTAGTCTAAGACTTTCCAAGTTGGCACAAGCAAATAGCTGGACATTTCCCCCACACGGGATCTCAAGGTGGGAGATTATTTTGCTTAGGAGGTTTGACGATCATGTTTCCGTTGGTGGCGCCACCTACCATATGCATTTTACTTGAATTACATTTGCAAGTGAAGCGATGTGTAGTTCATCAATAAGAAATCTGTGAAATAAAAGCATCGAATATTTCAAGAAACCATTATGAAGCTGGCATTCACAATCTCATTCACATTAGCCATATCTAAAAAACATAACCATAAATCCAACGAAAGTAACTCTGGTGAATTAAAAAAGATTATGTCTGTAGCATGCCTAAAGTAATCTTACACGTACCAGGAAAATCTTTCATACACAAAATCAAACGATCAAAATAAAAACTTTGACCCGCACTAAATTATACACCTAAGTAATTAATTACTACATAAATTAAATTGTACATGTAAATATTTCATTATTATATAGATTACCCATGGCATGCGCACAAAGCAATGAAAAACTCGTTAACCAAGAATGTGTTTTTTTAGTAGGCCCCTGTATAATACTATAACAATTTGAGATTTGAAACTCCGTATAATGGCCACGGTTGCACCTGCATGCACATTTTTTATTGGACTTGATTAGTATGTTCAGTGCAAGTTACTTTGCTATCAATAGTAACACAATAATAACGAAAACAGGATTGCCGCCATTTACCAGCCGCGTGCCTGGGTCTATCTTCCTGGTTGTGTAGTTCACACTAACGAATGACTGACATCAGTGTCGGCGTCACGGTCCAGTAGTTTCGCTTGGCAATTCTTCCGCGTTGTATCTTCCTGGTTGCACGTATTTATCTTAGTCACCATAAAGAAATTCTACCAGAGCCGAATTGTGGCCGAATTGAGTGTGAGTGACTCCCCAGATGTCGTAGCCATGACTCAACCATGTATAATTATATTAATACACTAACTTTGGGGAAAGGGTGGCAAATATCTCCTCCCTGGCGCCTCCATTCACAAGCCTCTTTCTGCGTTCATTCGCCTCCATTCACCACTGGCCTCTGATCTACCAAATGGCGATGTATTAAAAAACACAAAGGCAGTTATTTAGAGTTATTTACTGTTGTGTTTTTCTTCAAGTCGAACAAAGATGGAAACAGTAGCCGAATTGTGTCCGAATTGAGTGCGAGCACTCTCCAGATGGAGTAACTCTCATACCACCATCTGTATAATAAATACACTAAGTTTGGAAGCAGTCTGGCAGTATCTCCTCCCAGGCGCAAACGTCCACTCGCCTCTTTCTATGTTCCTTCGCCTCGTATGACCAGTGGTCTCTGATCTACCAATAGGTGATGACAAATATCACCTCATCAACTTACTCATGACGCGCTCTCGTTATTATTCTAGGGAATAATTATGTGAGTAATGGCGGACGGATAGTAAATGTGATATTACGTTATAATGGCTGTCTATTTGAAAATCAAATGTGGTGTCTCCCGTTTTGCTACTTGGTCGGATGTAAGCTAGTTAGAACAGATTATGTCGGAAGCTTGGCTCCGAGCAACCTTACGCATACTAGGGGAAATTTCCATTTACAAAATCAAGCAATAAAAATAAAAAATCTTTGACAAGCACTAAATTGTACACCTAAATATTTTATTATTACATAAATTACACATGGCATGCGCACAAAGCGCTGAAAAACTCGTTAACCCAAGAATGTGCTCTTTTGGAGTAGGCTCCTATATAATATTATAATTAATCGATATTTGAAACTCCGCATAATGGCCACGGTTGCACCTGCATGCACATTTTTTCTTGGACTTGATTAGTATATTCAGTGCAAGTTACTTTTTTATCAATAGTAACACCAGAATAACGAAAACAGGATTGCCGACATTTATCAGCCGTGTGTCAGGGTCTATCGCCCGGGTTGTGTATTTCACACTAACGTACGTTAGTGTCGGCGTCACGGTCTAGTTTCGCGTGACATTTCTTCCCTTTGCATCTTCCTGGTTGCAATAGCTATGCCTATTAAAACTAAATTGCAATAGCTATGCCTATTAAAACTAAATTGTATGAAGGCGCCGTGCAAACGGCAGTTAAAGGCCACAAAGCACTTAATTTGTGGCAGTTGCAGTAACTGGGTGGACTTCGTCAAGTCTGGGTGCGAGAAGTCCTGGGCTGAGGTCCAGGCAGATAGTTTTAGTTTTGAGTGTAGGGGATGTACGAAGATGAAGGAACTAGAGGTGGAGTTGGAAGAGCTGAGGCTGCTCGTTGTGGCAATGGTGGGAAGGGAACAGGGGGTTGTGCCAGTAGTTCCGGTGGGGGAACAGTAGATGATAAAGTGGGGAAAGACACAAGAGATGATAGGGAGAGCTCACCGCAGCCTGGGAGGAAGCTGAGAGGAGGGAAGGTGACAGGTCGTAGGGAGACAGGACGTAAGGAGACGGGAAGGAAAGGAACGGGAGGGAAGACAACCGGAGTGAAGGAGAGGGGAGTAGGGGAGACAGGAGGGAAGGAGAAGGGAGTGGGGGAGACAGGAGAGAAAACAACCGGAGTGAAGGAGAGGGGAGTGGGAGAGACAAGAGCAAAGGAGTGGGAAGTGGGGGAGACAGGAGCGAAGGAGACAGGAGGGAAGGGGTCAGGACAGAATGTGATGGAGGGGATCGAACGGAAGAGTTATTCTGCAGCAGTGATAGAGGGGGTGAGGAAGAGAGCGAGGGTGTTTGTGGGGGATTCGATAGTTAGGAAGACCGACAGAGTCTTAAACAAGGGAGACGATGTGGTGGTCTGCTTGCCTGGAGCCAAAATAGAGGCGATAACTGAGAGGGTAAAAAACATCGTAGGCTCGGGTAAGGGTGGATCTGTTTTAGTACACGTAGGGACAAATAACGTAGAGAGGGAGGGTACAACTGCCATAGTTAGGAAATATAGGCAGTTGGTCAGAACACTAAAACAGACGCGGGTTGAGCAGGTAATACTGTCAGGGATTTTACCTGTAATGGGCAGGAGGGGTCACAAATATCGAAATTGTCGAGGGATGGCAATTAACATGTTAGTCCAGAAGTTATGTAGGGAAGAGGAAGTTGGATTTGTGGATTTATGGGGAAGTTTTGTTGGGAGGGCTGATATGTACATGAAGGATGGGCTTCATTTAAGTGGAAAGGGGGCGGCAGTATTCGCGGACAAACTTTCAGCAGCAGTAGATAGTGACTTGGGTACAATGACAAATATTTTTGGAAGTAAACATTCTTTAAACTAGAAGTGCAGGGGGGTTACCTAGAGGTGTCTCAAGCAGAACAAGAGGCCACTAGCACAGATAAACCAATATCAAATCATCCAAAAAACATCTCTGAAAAAGGTTATAGATGCGTATGTTTAAATGCAAGGAGCATAGTAAATAAGAAAAACGAATTAAACATTATGGTAAAAAATATTGACCCTCACATAATTGGTATAACTGAATCATGGGCCAACATAGATATAACAGATGCTGAATTATGACTGACAGGATATGTAATGTTTAGGAAAGATCGAATAGGAAGAAGGGGCGGGGGAGTTATTTTATATGTTAAAGAATCTATTCAGGCTTATGAAATAAAACTAGAAAGGGAAGCAGATTGCGATGAAGCTGTTTGGTGCAAAATAGTTTCAGGAAATTCAAAATTAACTATTGGATTAGTTTACCGAAGTCCAAACATAAACGAAGAGGACAACACAAAAATAAAAAACGCTATAAAGGAAGTTAGTAAAGGGGAATGTATCATAATGGGAGATTTTAACCGTGGACACATACAATGGAATTCTCTAGAGAGCACAGGGATTGAGGACCAACAATTTATATTTTTAATCCAGGATAGCTTTCTTACTCAGCACGTACTAGAACCAACCAGGGGAGAAAATGTATTAGATATAGTTTTGTCATCACAAAAAGAATTAGTGGACAATGTAAAAATATTTGAACCATTGGGTAATAGTGACCATAATCAAATACATTTTGACATCAATGTAAAATCAGAAAGTAAAAATAAGAAAACGTACAAGAGAAACTTCCACAAAGGTAACTACAAAGATATGAGAAAATACTTAGCAAAGCTAGATTGGAATAACATGCTGATGAATAAGACCGCAATTGAATGTTGGAATATTCTAAAATATGAAATTGAGAGTATCATCGATACATTTTTTCCCTTCCAAAAACAAGGAAAACGGTGTAGAAAGAAACACTTGTCAAAAGAGGCTATTAGAAAAATAATGCTAAAACAAACTATGTGGAGGGTTTATAGGCGTACCAGAAAGGACGAAGACTATGCAAAATACAAAGAGGCACTTAATGCAGCTACAACTGAAATCAGACAATCTAAAAGAAGCTATGAGCAAAAACTAGCATGTAACATAAAAAATGACAGCAAGAGTTTTTATGCATATGTCAGGAGTAAACAAAACGTACAAGACAAGGTTGGACCTCTAGAAGACAGTGCTGGAAATATAATATCACAGGGGTTTTTAATGGCGGAAGACCTAAATGGTTACTTCAGTTCAGTGTTTACCAAAGAAGATATTAGTTCATTACCAGTTGCTGATGCTAAATTTCAGGGGGCTAAATCTGACTATTTAGGTCCGTTAGTTGTAACTCCAGAATTGGTAGCTAAGAAAATAAAGGCAATGAAGGATAACAAATCACCGGGAGTGGATGGGATTCCTCCAAAATTACTAATGGAAACAGTAGAACAAATCAGTATACCACTTGCAAGAGTATTCAACTTGTCATTAAAAGAGGGAGTTGTTCCGTTTGAATGGAAAGAAGCAAACATCATACCATTATTTTTAAAAGGGTTCGAGAAATAAGTCAGAGAATTACAGACCAGTGAGTTTAACGTCACTTATTTGTAAATTATTAGAAAGGTTAATTAAAGACCATATGGTGGACTTCCTCGTTAAGCATAAATTATTAAATTAATCTCAACACGGATTCCTTAAAGCGAGGTCATGCTTAACAAATATGTTATGTTTTTTGGAAGAAATCACTAAGTGGATAGACGTGGGATCGCCAGTAGATATTATCTACTTAGATTTTCAGAAAGCTTTTGACAAAGTGCCACATCAAAGATTACTACTTAAATTAAAAGCCCATGGTATCGGGGATAGCATAACTGACTGGATAGAACAATGGCTGACTGACAGAAGACAACGAGTTGTAGTAGATGGAGAAGTTTCAAATTGGAAATCGGTTTTGAGTGGGGTACCTCAAGGATCAGTATTAGGACCTATATTATTCTTAATTTAAATCAATGACTTGGACGACAGTATAACAAGTAACGTACTGAAATTTGCGGATGACACAAAACTGTTTAGAAAGGTTAATACTGATGGTGATAAACAACATTTACAAAACGATCTAGACAGATTAGTGAAATGGTCTGAGAAATGGCAGATGTTGTTCAGTTTTGGGAAATGTAAATGCCTACATACAGGACATAGGAACTTGAATGTAAACTATAAAATGGGAGATACTGTTCTGGGTACTACTGTAAAAGAAAAGGACTTAGGAGTTACAATAAGCGCTGATATGAAAGTTTCAGAGCAGTGTGGTATTGCAGCTTCAAAGGGTAATCAAATTCTTGGATTGATTAGAAGAAACATAACATACAAGGGAAAAAAGTTAATTATACCTCTTTATAAGGCAATAGTTAGACCTCATTTAGAATACTATATACAAGCATGGAGACCATATCGTAAGAAGGATATAGATACGCTTGAACGCATACAAAGGAGAGCAACTAAAATTATTCCAGAACTGAGAGACCTTAGTTATGAAGAACGCCTGAAAGAATGTGTTTAACAACTCTAGAGACAAGGAGGTTAAGAGGAGATCAGATTGAAGTTTTTAAGATATTGAATGGGTATGAAAATATTGATAGAAATATGTTTTTCTCACTCAAGAAGGATAGCAGAACTAGAGGACATGAGGTAAAATTAGTAAAGGATCAATGTAGATTGGACATCAGGAAGCACTCGTTCTCACAGAGGACAATAAATGAATGGAACAAATTGTCTACAGATTGTGTAACTGCTAGCAGCGTGAATATGTTTAAAAACAAGGTTGACACATATCTCAGGAGGGCGGGCTATAAGTAGATGAACATTGTTGGACTCTCGATAAGCCAATGGCTTCCTTGTCCACTTGCCATCTGGGCCTTTGGCTTGGATGGTAAATCTTGTTAAATCTTGTTAAATCTTGTTAAATCTATTAACAAACGGACACTGGGCATTATACGTTATGACCGCGGTGTTTAGTTTGCAGATCCATACGGGTATTGTCTAGAACCGTTTTAAATTGGCATATGTGCGGTGCACAGTGCAAGTGTGAAGACTTCGGGCTTGTGTGTGTGTGTGTGTGTGTGTGTGTGTGTGTGTGTGTGTGTGTGTGTGTGTGTGTGAGTGCGTGTGTGCGTGCATGCGTGTGTGTTTTGCTAAACAATCTTCGGGAGAGTCAATTATCCTGTTGTTTAAAAAAAATTGCCATCCAAGCCAAAGATGCAGATGGCAAGTGGACAAGGAAGCCACTGGCTTATCGAGAGTCCATCAGTGTAACCCGCCCTCCTGAGATATGTGTCCAACTTGTTTTTAAACATATTCACGCTGCTAGCGGTTATACAATCCGTAGATAATTTGTTCCATTCATTTACTGTCCTCTGTGAGAATGAGAACTTCCTGATATCCAATCTACACTGATCCTTTACTAACTTTACCTCATGTCCTCTAGTTCTGCTATCTTTCTTGAGAGAGAAAAAACATATTTCTATCAATATTTTCATACCCATTCAATATCTTAGCAACTTCAATCTGATCTCCTCTTAACCTCTTTGTCTCTAGAGTTGTTAGACCACATTCCGTCAGGCGTTCTTCATAACTAAGGTCTCTCAGTTCTGGAATAATTTTAGTTGCTCTCCTTTGTATGCGTTTGTACGATGTATGTCTGAAGTAATATGTACCCGACTGATAAAGGAGTTTCCTGGAACCAGTGGCATCCCCTGGCTCGCCCTTGGGTGGTCAGAATCTTAATTTTGTTTAACTAGTTGTAGCTGTACATTTTGGATGTGCGATGTAAGTGTCAGTTCTCGCCACGATAGTATTATTTATTAAATAAAAACAGTGTGGGCGCATATACTTGTAACATATACTTGTAACATATACTTGTAACATATACTTGTGACATATAGTCATCGTATAAATTAATGCATTGAAACTGTTCGTAGATTGGAAATACGCTTACACAGAAAACGTGAGCGAACAAATTTCAAAATACTCCCGATAAACTGAAGGTGCACCTGCACTCCATTGAAATCTGCTAGAAGCACTAAAGCGTAAAGAAACGAATATTCGCAACCTATGCAGTATATCCAGGTTGCGTGGTTATAAAACCAGGGTAATGATTGCGCGCTCCTTTTATTGCGTGTGGCGTCAATGGAAATACAGGAATACTCGGGGGAATTATGCTGCAAGGTAACACGGAAATAAGAAAGCGCGATAGTCGTGGCAGACGAGGAAGACCACTGCTCTCTTCAACTTGCGTGTATTGAGCATTCTTGAATATTGTGATGGCATAGACAAAATCAAATCGGCAATGTTTTTGACAGATCTCGCGGCGGAAAAGCGAGACTTGAAAGGGGCACAATACTAACCGACACCATAGAACAAAACGGTCTCCGAGTCAACAAATAGTAGTCTGTTGCTCAGCGCTATCCCGGAGACTTAACCGAAGTCTCCAAACCCACATTGTACTATTTAATTATAAATTAACAGCAACATATTTATCTTAGTCACCGTAAACAAATTCTACCAGAGCCCTGCAGTTCAGCCGAATTGGCAGTGTACAACTCATGTGGAAGAGTCTATGTGGTGCAGCGGCGCGGAAAAGTGTAAAAGTCAATTTTGCAAATGCATCTACAGGTGTATTACAAAAATTATGCTAGCAACTACCAGAAATAAAATAAAACTAAGGTATTAAAAAGTAAATGAAATAATTGCAATACACTACTCACATTTGTATATATGGGAAGGTTCGGTAATATGAGCCACTTTTTTCACATTGATATTCTGGAGCCGTATGAATAGATATTTGCTGTGTCTAAAGTTGTCATAACAGTTCTCGATATAGACTATTATTATGGACATTATTGCAAACGTAGGTTGTTTACTTTTTCAAGAGGACGAGGAGAATTTTTTCAAAATAGCTCATATTACCTTACGATTTGGAAATATGAGCATGGCCCTATAAGTAATATTACCTAGCTAGAGTCATACCCTAACCCAATACATGAGTCATTTCTGAACATAGGTACACGCACGCACTCACTCACTCACTCACTCACTCACTCACTCACTCACACACCCACCCCTACAAAAAACACACATTAATTATGACTCAACATGGGAACGCACTCTCACACACACACACACACACACACACACACACACACACACACACACACACACACACACACACACACACACACACACACACACACACACACACACCCACACACACACACACACACACACACACACACACACACACACACACACACACACACACACACACACAAACACACACACACACACACACACACACACACACACACACACACACACACACACACACACACACACACACATGAGGCATTGCCCCCCCACACACTCATTACCCAACACGGATGCAAACACATACACACACGTATATGCACACACACATATTTTTTATTACCTGGATTGCAATTGGCTCATATTACCCAGAAGGTAATCCATTTCTATTTTTGCCTCCAGGTAGGATATTTGTAATACATGCTTATATAATCTCCCATGACACAGGATAATGAACTACTCGAAAAACGCCATATATGTGGATGTAGATTACACGTGTATGATCTATATGCAGTCATCCAACATGCGGAAATCGTAAGAAATGTTGTTAAATGTTATTCACGTAAATATTTCGAATATGTTTGTCTTACCATTGCAAATTTACTTGCGTGGTCCGCTACACTCCTTATGTCGGTAAGTAATCACCTGATGGCAACATATGGTGTACCATTTCTAAGGTATGGAAGTGACCCATATTATCATTATGGTCACATTACTGAACCTTCCTCTACATGTTTTATTTTGATTTTTTAACGGTAATTATTTTTATACATGGCATTTTAATTATTTGCAACCTTGTTATGGATTAGACCTAAGTATGATAACCGTCTTTGCAGAGAGGTGGCGCTTCGCTTCCCTAAGTCATTTACCGTCACGTGCTGGCTTACTACTTCAGCATCAACATCATCTTGATGGTGTTCAGCAGTGTCTTAAAAAGAACTGCCGAATGGCTCATCTTTTTCACGTTCTGGGCAATGGTCGTTCTACTGGCCGTTGTCTCGCAGATACACTACAATAGTCTCAAACGCAACAATCACGGTAAGTTTCATATGTGCTTGATATATGTATCTAGGCCTTACCATTTGTGCCACGGTGAGTCTGGCATTCATGGCAACACCACAAATGTCTTAAATAAATAACACCGAAAACATTGATGCAGATTCTCTACTCTTAAGTATTTGACTCCAATAAGGAGGACGACTCGTGTGCTCGTGCTTGTTTCCTGATAAACAATATAATTTCCTGATGTTATACTATATCTATCTTCACCAGAACATGAAGTAAAACTGTTTTTGTCGATTCTGTTCCAGATGACATCTCCATTCGTCACCGTCGTTTGTCTGGGCCCTTCAAAATCTCACACCCTCCACAGCTCCCGTCGTCACCGTCATTTGTCTGGGTCCTTCAGAATCTTACACTCTCCACAGCTCCCGTCGTCACCGTCGTTTGTCTGGGTCCTTCAGAATCTCGCACTCTCCACAGCTCCCGTCGTCACCGTCGTTTGTCTGGGTCCTTCAGAATCTCACCATTGTGTTGGCGAGCATAGTCGCCGCGCATTGTCTCATGTTCGGTTTATACCGGTTGTTGTTGTTCGTGTATGGGAGCTGTGCACGTGAACGAGGTTGCGGTTGTTCGTGTATGGGAGCTGTGCGCGTGAACAAGCGCAGCTCACGCCGCACGAAGTCGAGGTGGCGACGGTAGTGTAACTGATATCATCGTCGTCGGTTGTCCGTCGTTGTCGCCGAAGACAAGTGGGTAGATCAAGGGAGTGTGTGCCGAGTGTGTGTGATGCGAGACCAGCATTGGAGACAAAGGGCACCCTGGCAAAGCTGTGAGTCCCAATGATGAGTGGCGCCTGCGTTTAAGTTGCATAGTGAATGCTATTTTGTTTTTCAAAACTCTATACGTATAATTAAACAATTATGAAATGGAACCCTCCCTTTGGACGTTTATTAATTGGTTGCTTAATTGCCTTTTATATTCTCGAAAGTAGTTGTACAATAGGATAACTATATTTATATGTTCGTATTGTATATTGTAATGATTGACATTGTTGTAGTATCAGTGAAAACTGATGTGTATTTATTAGGACGTCATAAGAACGTTGTGGAATTGTTATACAAACTTTTCTATAACACTTTTTATTAACATTATATTGTACAGTTTTCTTAACGTTGTCATAACGTTATTTCAAAAGTTTTCAATACGTCATAAATCATTTGTTGTCATAACGTTTTTTTCTCAAAATGTGGTGGTACTTTAAAAAAGGTTTTCATTAAGTTAGTGTAACGTTATTTTATTTACAACTAAAACAGCCGGTGGGACTAAGGGGTGTAATAATTTTGAATAATTATTTTTAACAAAAGACTAAAAGTAAAAAAGGTATCCACACCTTGGGACTGTTCAAAGCGCTTTACACTTCACCCCCGGTAGACCTGTCCACTCCAACGCCTTCTCTGGG
The DNA here is from genome assembly GCA_963662155.1 of Lamellibrachia columna. NCBI lineage: Eukaryota > Metazoa > Annelida > Polychaeta > Sabellida > Siboglinidae > Lamellibrachia > Lamellibrachia columna. The sequence continues at coordinate 210,538 of OY759261.1, read as the reverse complement.
AAGCATTCAGCCACGCTGTAATTACTGCGGGAGGACTGTTCGTTAAAATATTCATATCTGTATGTTGCCATGTATACATTTATACAGCTGAGTTTACTAGCTACTCAATAATTAACAACAAATGTACATTACCACAATTTATGTTACATAGTGTTATTAGTACGTAACATGTGATGTTACATGTTAGCCCCCAGAAGGGACTGTATGGAGTAAATCTATTGAAGAATGAAGAACATATCTCACAATCACAATTAGTTTTCTACACATGCACGCTGTGTTTGTGTTTATTACAAAAATGTGATTCCCTATTGCTGCCTTATGTTATAAGATAGGATTTCGTACTGCTTTGTAGTTGTAGGGGAGACCGGAACTAGTTGAATACAGGGGCACGTTGTTACAGAGATGTCATCGACAGTAGTTGGTTGGAAGTCCACCAGCAGACACACTTGGAAGTCCACCAGCGGACACACTGTCCAAAAATCGGGAGTTAAGAAGAAGAAATTAACGAGGTGTGGACAAAAATGACTTTTTAACCACCTAAGACTTTTTTGTATGCCCACGTAATATCATCTCACGCAGCCACGTTTAGGTTTCATAAATGAAACTTTGAACACGTCTACTGTATAGTATAAGGGGTTGTGCCAAGTAGAAGTTCAACTAATAAAACAGGATTTGTTCTCGTTTGCGTGCGTTCAACTGCAAAAATTGTGTTTGGGGCAAGTTGTTAGGATTTGCTTTCTGCTATTATGGCCAGATCGTCTGCATACATCATCTTCCTGAGAACATCCTTCGTGCTGATCTTCTTGCTGATTAGTTCCATCACCATGATAAACAGTAAAGGGCTAAGGGCAATTCCTTGCCTCAAACCTAAATTAACTGGAAAGTCTTCCGACAACTCAGATCCAACCACAACTCTTCCTTTTGTTCTCTCATACATTGCTTCTGGCACTCCCATCCATCTCACTGTTGCCATCACCATCTCTCTTGGGACTGTGCCATAGGCCTTCTCCAGGTCCACAAATCCCACTGCCATTCTCCCTTGAATCTCCAACCTCTTATCTACCGGCTGTCTTAATGCAAACATCCCATCAGTCATCCCTCTGCCCTTTCTGAATCCCTGTTGTTCTTCACACAATTCTTGCTCTACTTTCTTTCGGATCCTCCCATCCAGGATCCTCTCTAGCAGTTTCATGATGTGACTTAAAAGTATGATGCCTCGGTATTTCCCTGGGTCTTGCACATCTTCCTTCCTCTTCCATATTGGGACAATTAGCCCTGTCCGCCAATCCTCAGCAGCCTCTTTGTTCAGCTGATTCAACTCTCCCCCGCTGCCATTACCATCTCCACACGCATCTAATCGATACCAGGTGCTCTTCCCTTCTTCATCCCTTTCATCCCGGTTTGCATCTTTGTATCCGTAATATCAATTAACTCCTCTTTCCCCTCTACATACGATGGTAATTCTAGGTCGTTGCTATTTCTTTCCTGATTCAGTAGCTCCTTGAAGTAGCTTTCCCAGACCTTCAGCACTGCCTCTTGTTCTGTCAATAACTTCCCATTTCTATCCTTGATCACCGTCCCACCCATCACGTTCTTATTATTCTCATCCCTGTCTTGGGCCATTTTGTATATCATCTTCTTTCCACCATCCTCGTATAGTATATATGTGTGTGTGTGTGCGTGCGTGCGTGCGTGCGTGCGTGCGTGCGTGCGTGCGTGTGAGTGAGCGTTATAAAGTTATTAGACGCACGACAACCACGACGAACGCCTCAAGAATTTTCAGGTTCAGTTTTCGTGTTTATTCATGGTTCATCTATCAGGTAACAATTTTCATTGTATCTAATAGTGGTAGTATATCTATTTTTCCAAACTAATCGATCACGTCACACTTGCTTGCCCGAAATGTCAGCGCACCTACTGTATTCAGCACGCCAACGCGCCAACGCGCCAACGCGCCAACGCGCCAACGCGCTGAACACAGTAAGCCATTTCATTGTGTACGGCTGTACCTTGAAAGGTACAGGAGTAAAGCCTTAGTTAGACTTACTGGTGTGTAACACACGAATGTAGGTCACAGTAATTTTAGATACGTGTAATTAAAAAAAATTCATATCTGGTATAACTGCATTTGATCAGGTAAGTGACAGGCACATTGGCAAGTGCTGGTAGAACATGTTGACAGTGTAACTGGATGTTTAGATGATTTTAATAGGCGGAAGAATTGTTGATAATTTGTTCGCCACAAGGCACGAGTGCGTAGTAATTCATGCAGAAATTGGTAAACATTGACGGGTATGGCACGTTCAGCCATTTTAAAAGAGTTATAAATATATGATTTTGATTAAACTCGACCAGCATGTCAATGAGATGATGCAACGGCAGGTAAGATGTTTCAGAATTTTTTATGGTCAAGTTTTCTTATAATCATGCAAAACGTTAACATGGTCACCAATGGGAAACGTAACAGTAGGCTGATCCCTATATCTCGCAAATCGTAACATACTACCCTTTTTTGTAAAGCAGGATTTATTGTATATGGAATCTTTTATGGATACCTATTGTGGTTTTATGCAATCATGAATAATAGTACCCTAAAATGCAAACCCTATGAGGGCAAATCGAAAAAAAATTGAAGTTTAATTTTCAGCCATAGAATTTAGAAATCATTAATTTTAGATAGATAGAGCACATCATGACAAATAAAAGGATTTTTTTATTTTGTTTCTATTCCATCCCATTCCAGAGATATTACAATTTTAGTGCTCATATTTATGTCGCTTTTCTCTTCATTATTTAGAAACAAAAAGTTGTGATAATTGACTCTCTGAAAGTTTAGCGAAGGCTGCACTTAGTACGATCATCTCTTATTTTGCATAGTATATTTTTCTCGCCATACTGAAAACTCACAATGATAAAAAAAATAGTCAGAAGACGACGGTAACGAGGATAGCTGAAGAGAGTGTGAGGTTCTGAAGGACCCAGACAAACGGCTGCACGGTCTTTGATCGGGGCGAGGCGTCATCTGGAACAGAATCGATAAACACAGGTATTACTTCATATTTTACTGGAGCTAAATATAGCATAACATCAGAAACTGATATTGCATATGAAAAAGCAAGCACAAGAATGGCTAATAACTATCGAATCATAAGTCAGACTTAGCACATGACATCACACTCCGTTGTGCCATGCACCATGATTCGTGCTCCTTATTCGAATCAAATACTTAGAGTAGATATTCTGCATTGAAGTTTTCGATGTTATTTACTTGACATATATCGTGCTGATATGTGTACCAGACTCACCCTGGTACTAGTGGTAGGGACTAGATACATATATCGAGCACATGTGACACCTACCGTGATTGTTGTGCTTGAGATTCGTGTAGTGTATCAGCGAGACAACGGCCTGTAGAACGACATTGAGCGTGGGAACGATCAGTGCCCATATGGTGAAAAAGACGAGGCCTTTGACACCTCCTATAAAGACACTTCCGGAGACCACGAAGACGACGCTTACGAAGAAGACGTGGAGGCCGAAGTGTTCCCATGCAGTATAATTCCCCCGAGTGTTCCTGTGTTTGCATGGACGTCACACGCATGCTGGTCGTGTAACCATGCAACCTGGCTATAGTGCGTAGGTTGCGAGCACGCACGCTTCATTGCTTCTAGACGACTTCAATAGAGTGCATATGCAGATGATCAACTCGGCTAGTGCGTATGCTACAATGGCATGCAATTATTTTGAGTTTTGTTCGCACACGTTTTCTGTGTAAGCGTATTGCCAATGTACCTACAGTTTCTATGCACTTGTTTACGCGATGTGTCACGATTACAAGGAAGTTAGCTTGCAATGACCATCCCCATAAGATGGATGGTGGCGATGCTAACATTGGCTTGATTTATTTGTGCTCTCCAATAGAATCTCTTTTTTCCGTAGAGGTACTTTCTCAATAAAATCATAACTAGGAGACACAATACAAAATTGCTTGGAGCATCGAAACGATAGTACTTGATATAATTCGACAAAGCATAGCAAACAAGAATGTAAATTAAACAGCGATACAAAATTCCCGCAACTTGTATTGACTTGTATCCAATGTAAACAAACCACGCCCTGATCGAGCGAAAACCAAATATACATCATGTGTTGTCATTGTAAAAATGACACTATACTAACACTTCCCGAGGTCTACAGTTCACGAAGGTCACTCTGCATATGACACACGGCCACGCTTCCTCCTCGCTGCTGGTGCTGACACACGGCCATGCTTCCTCGTCGCTGCTGGTGCTGACACACGGCCACGCTTCCTCCTCGCTGCTGGTGCTGACACACGGCCATGCTTCCTCGTCGCTGCTGGTGCTGACACACGGCCACGCTTCCTCCTCGCTGCTGGTGCTGACACACGGCCACGCTTCCTCCTCGCTGCTGGTGCTCACGAATCTTCTCTTTGGCGTCTTCACTGCGTCTTTGGTTCCTTTCTGTGTTCCTCGTCTAACCGCCCGTGACTACCCCTTTGTTTATACTTCCCCTTTGCTGCCTCACGATCAACAAGTTCAACTTGTGTGTGATGAATTCCCGTTTACTAGGAAACAATAAGAGGCAGAACTTAAATAGATGTAGCCTCTACAGTGCTATGTACCATATATACGAAATGATAGATCGTATATTTGAAAACACTTTTTTTTTTCCACGACTATAAATAGACCAGATCATGTGGGGCAAGACGCATCTCTAAGAGGAGTCGTGTCCCCAGCAGGCATGACATAGGTATATCATAATTCACGGTTTAATATTAATTTGCGCCTATTTTATATCTAAGAGGCGTCTTACCCCCAATAGGCATGAGATAGACATATCTTAATTCCCGCTTGAATATTAATTTGCGCCTATCCTGTATCAATACGTGTAACTGTATGCACTAATGTTGAATATAAAAACAGTTGCACGATGTTAAATATCATCGGTGTGTTTGAATGCAACATTGCAAATATATATTTTTACATTAGCCATTACATTACATTACATTACATTACATTACATTACATTACATTACATTACATTACATTAGCAGTGAAACTTGCTGCAGATGTTTTTCCTAACCGTCTATTTCGTCTGCATGAGCTTTTGGACAGAATATGTCCTAACTGGCAGTATTGCATTCATCTACCAGAGACAGGCAGCAAGCGCGTATAATGGTGGAAATCATTCAATCAATCGTTAAATTTATAAGGCAACACTCCAACAATCGTTGATCACAGCGCCGTGAAAATGTTCAAAATATTTTATTTTAAAAATGTGTATTTAACTGTGCTTTAAACACATCTTCTGAAAGCCCTGTTAATGTCACATGTTGTGGCAACAGGTTCCATAATGTCTGAGCTGCGATGCCGAAGGATCGGTCTCCCCAAATCCGTTTAGCTCGCGGGATACAAAGAAGATTAAATTCACTTGAGCGCAAGGATCTAGGTGGCAAACGTCGAGTTGGGGACGTCGTCCGGTGCACGGCCATTGAGTGCTCTGTGTACGAGGAGTAGTATCTTGAATTCAACTCGTACTGCTATCGGCAGCCAGTGCAGCTCAGTACCGGTGTCGCGCGGCAGAACTTAGTGCACCAACAACTAGGCGGCCGCCCAATTCTGCAGCTGTTGCGCAGAACCGAAGATAATGACCTCCGTTTTGTCATCAATCAATTTCAGAAAATTGGAGCTCGTCCACGCCCTGATTTCTGCCACACCCCCCTCAATACAATCGACAGCCGCGGCGACGTCCATCTGGAGAGGTTTCACTGATGATGGAACATCAGATTGTACTTGCTGGTGATCTTGACAACAGACGCTGTGTATATAGAAAACAGCTGAGGGCCGAGCACCGAGCCTTGGGGGACACCATATGCAAGGGACGGACAGGCGATGACGCATCATATATGAGAACGGACTGAGTCCTGTCACTCATGTATGTGAACGGACTGAGTCCTGTCACTCATGTATGATGTGAACCATTTTAGCGCATGATGGGCCACACCCACATCCTGTGACTTTATGGTCGACAGTGTCAAATGCAGCCGATAGGTCAAGCAGCCCCAGAATAGTGACTTTTGAATATCCATTGTTTTCAAGATGTCGTTCTGCACGCATAATAAAGCCGTCTCAACGCTGTGATTAGATTTGTATGCACTCTGACAGGGCTCGCGGAGATTGTGCTTTGACATGTGAGCCGACAGTCTCGCTGCTACAAAACGTTCTATTATCTTAGATAAATAGAGCAGATTCGACACGGGTATGTAGTTATTTAGAACTGATTTGTCCAGGCCCGGTTTTTTCAGTAGTAGACGGCAGTCATAAACCTTTATCTGAGATCTGGCGTAGTACCAGCTCGTCTGAAGAAAGCGCACGTCAGGAAATACGAGGGGGCGCCTTATCCCACGGGGGTTCCTCGCCCCACCCTATCCTAATTTTTTTTTAATCACGCATAACTTATGTATACGCAACGTAGCCTATTTACAGGGTAGAAAAAGCCCAGTCAAGTTTTGGTAGGGCAATGCCAATGGCAATGCTGGATGCCTCCCTCCAAACAAAAACATGTAACACTGTCGGTTTCACTAAGCATTCGTACCTTGCGAAAGAACTTATAAAATGTCGACTTTTGACGGATTTAATTCATATCCGGTCGCCGTCCATGCCGACCCAAGCGTACCGCGACATAATAGATTCTCCTCAGTGACTCACTGTATGTGAGTGTTTTATCTGTAAACTGATCAACCGAAAGCAGTTATTGTGCTCCGAGTGCTGACTGGCAACAATACAGGTAGTATTTCGCAATCTCTTGACAACAGGATATAAAATCAGGACGACGTCTAGGTAATGTTCCAATTTCGTCGAAGATTGATCGGTTCATGCTTTCGATCAAGGAATCAATCACAATCTTGTGTGATCGATCATTTTCGATTATATTCATTCTGAATGTCATTCCCTGTCGTTCTATAACTCATCTGTCAGAGATCGTGACAAGACAATGAGTGCAAACATGACAGGAAGAGAGAAGACTCCTGGTTGGCTATTCTGCCCCCTTATCCGAGTTACTTGCCATTGAAAGCATTTGTATTGATAATGGTTTCAACTAAGTCGGGCGTGGAAAGGAAGGACTGAACTTCTGATGCCACTTTCTTGAATCCCGTCTCCGGTTCGCGAAGTGGCAGGGAACGAACGTAAAGACGAGTAAGAAAGAAATGGACGCGAGTCTGCTCGATGCAGCGCCGCTGCCAACCGGCTGGGCACGGCGAGTGGCGAAACATGCATGTCTACGTCATCGTAGATACATCGATACGATGAAACCTCAAATAAAGCACACACAAAAACAACAAAGTGTTTTGTTTCTCTTTCATTGATATAAATATTGTATTATTACAGAAATACAAATAGAAACAATGATATTTATCAAATATATTGATTAATTTCTACTTCTTCCCGGTCGGGAATATTCTGCCACTTAACCATTTGGGCCGTCAAGCCTCAGTCTCCATTAATTGTTAAATACAGTGACATGCCCCGTCAATGTAGGCCTATGCTTCAACAACATAAATGCCAGGCTTCATCTGTGTGCGGCTTTGTATGAGTCAAGCAGTGACTGCAATGAGCGCCTATATTTAGCTCATTTCAATGCGTGCACTGCCGGTGAATCTGCCAGCGTTGCTTTGACACACCAATTACAGCCACTGGCGTGACATATAACGCTGTTTATAGTGTGACTCGAGATTAACATTGGGTTAATGTACCAGCAGTTGCAGTATCTTAAGCTGCAGGCAACATCGAATATAGTTTTCCCGTGCAGCTTACAGCTGTATCAACCGACGGAGTACAGAATCTAGTAATACAATTTCTTTTCACAGACAAGAATTCTAAATTTTGTAAAACCAACTTCACTGTCAGTTCGCACCATTCAAAGCCAGCAATTTAGAAACATAACAGTTTTAAAACGACATTACATTCATGGGTGAATTTTAAGTAGATTATTTAATTTTGATTAATCTCGTAACAACAAATTATTTTATATATATATATATATATATATTGTATGGGGCCTAGTGTGATACATTCTGTACCAACCAAAATGTTTAATGGGGATTATATATTGGGAACTTGGGAAATACACACTGCAGAGTAATCAAAGTAGGTGTGCTCATCCATCAGACAGTGAGTGTATTAGGGTGATTTAGCAGTCACATTAGGAAGATATAGGCCTATGTTTTATCCCATTGTAGGGGAGAGGGTTATACCTTGAACCATTGTTCACATTATATTACTTCTTGTATCATAATAAATTATGCTTTTGAATTGTTAGACATTGAATTGTTAGACATTGAATTGTTAGACATTGTAATTGTTGGACATTGCATATTGTATTTATTGAGGCATATTTTGTATAATTTACTGACGATTCTAATTATAACTTCTATTTTAAAATCATATTTATAAAAGGTCTTCAAGTGGCACTAAGTACCCCACGTTTAAGCTACCCCATGGGACACATTGAGACAACGACTCTAAAATTAATAAAATTAAAGATTTATTTTTAGAAAGTAACACTTGTTTTATATACAGAAAACAACTGTAGTAGGTCACTTGCAGGAACGCATAGGGACACAATTGTTGTCTGATACATGAAGTGAAACATTAGGTCAGTGCGTGTAAGCCTACTACAGGCCTATGCATACTAGATCTTGTATTCTACTGACAATTGTATTGTCCCTGGTCAACCGGAAACTGTAAGATGGCTTTCTTGGTGCCACCCATTACAAATGGCTTGGGAACACGTCACAATTTGTCATTTTGACACGGATGATATGTCATCCACTGCTGGGTGGACGAACTTGTTGCATAGCCATCTTCCGCGACTCTCTATAGAAGTCAACTTCGATGTCCACTGCAAGCACTTTCCTGTCAGGTTATGCACTGTTTTGGTGGAGTGTTCTGGATACACCTTAATTAAGAGAAGTTTCCCACTTCAACTTCTTGGTCCGACTTGACAGTTTCTTCTAGAAGATTGGCTGATTGATCAATTGGTATGTCAGGCTCCTCCGGAACTCACTTCTTGGACCTTCTTGGTGTCCCTCTTTTTTTTCCAGCCCCAGTTGTTTTGCTTTGTCTTACGTTGGTGTAATGAAGCCTTTGGGGGTTGATGCATCCATCATATTATGTTTATTTGGAGTGCTCTTTAGGATCATTGCATAACCAAATGTCCTCTTTTATGATTTTGGCTGGTTAGTTAGTAAATGGTGTGATATATATAACTAAGACTGGATGTTGTACGGTATAAACACTGCACCTGTAGTGTGTTCTTGCTGTAGCATGTCTGTCACTGTTCCAGGCCTACCCCGCTGTATAATGTGTCAACTGAAAGCGGCTCAGCAGTCTTGCTTTACTAATGGGTTCATTTATGTCTATGTTTGCCCCCCCCCCCCCCACAAGGCGGGCGCGAGAGTGAAAAACAGTGGCGCCTCGTGACGGAGCATGGATAATCGAGGCTATTCGTTTTTATATTATTATCCGGGAGAGGGCGTGGTTGTTACCACGTGTGGCCTTTGTTTTGCCTTTGATGTGGCAAAGTTGTTGGGTGGTCTAGCTTTTAGCGAGTTGACAGTTTAAGAACGGTTTTGAGGTTTGTCGTTTAAGGTGTTAGGCATATTTTGCACACAGAATGGCTGATGTGGAACAATTAGGGGCCATACAAGTTAAGCCTGATGTCAAGCTGGGCGATAATACAACGTTGCCTGAGGCCGATGCGTCGGCTGTAGAAACCGAACAGTGCTTGAAAACCAATCCAGGATATGCACCGATCAAACCTGAGCACGTATTTCATTAATGTCAGTAGGACAACCAGTGTGTGTACATTGCCAACAAACCAGCGAACATATCTGATCGGTGTTATGTTTACGGGACTTTTGGCCGATGTCCGTACGGTATCATGACATGTGTATGTTTTCTCAGCAGCACATTGACGACAACTACACGAATGTTGTCAACGAGTCATTGTACAAGACCACAAGCAAGAGGAAGACTGTGTTGAACTAGCTGGATAACCATTGTATGAGACCACAAGCAAGAAAAAGACAGTGTTGAACCAGCTGGATAACCGCGGGGATTTACAGATACGTTTGTGGAAAAAGAAATACAACTTTACAAAGGCAAATATCATCTTGAAAGGTTATGGCAAAAAGATGAAGAAATCTGGTGACAAATGTGTAAATGACACAGGTGAGACGGGTGACCGTGAACAGTCAAACTGTGGTCACAGTTTGCCTGATGAAAGACCACACAGCATTGATGCATGCTGTCAAAACAAGCCAGATGCCTAAGTTGTTTTGGGTGCAGAGACCACAGGTTTCGAAACAAAAAACTGTAAATTGATCACAGCAGGCATAGACCAACAGTATGCAGGTAACCACGGTTAGGTTTAATTGTAATTTTATCATTTGTAATTAATATAGTCTAATTATAATTGGGTTTTTATGATGCGCCATTTATTAATATATAATTGAGTTTGGATGATTTACCATTGTAATTTTTTTCTAATTGAACTCAAGGCTGGCAGCAAGAATACACGAATTTGCCCAAAGTAAAACCTTGTCTCAAAATGAGCAGTATCGATGCATGTAATCTCCTTTTGTAAAACATTGTAATGGTACTCGACCTACTATTACAATTGACCCTTTAAGTAGCAGTGTAATTGTTGTTTTTTGAAGCGCCTTGATTGTAACTGACTTTTTGAAGTGATGTAATTGCAGTTAACTTTATTGAAGTGATGTAATTGCAGTTAACTTTATTGAAGTGATGTAATTGCAGTTAACGTTATTGAAGCAGTGTGTTCATAATCAATTTCTTTCAGGTGTTGTAATTGAGTTTTACAGTGCTGTGTAATTGACAATTGTAATTAAACCCAACTCTCCAGGTGATTTCAGCCAAGACAGCTCCAATGTAGTAGCGGAACATGCAGAAAATGACCAGAGCCTTTCCGTGGACAAAGAAGTGTCTTCCAGTGACAACACAACAGGGATACTTGTCTCGACAGTCCCATCAGACAGTGTGAATATTCCCAACTTTGCCTCGCTCAAAGATCAACGTGTTGGACCAGGAATGGATGAAGATATGATTAAACTCCGACCTCTAGAAAAGAAAAAAGTAGTGTCATGATTGGTGGATGATTGCGCAATCTTGATGCAGTTTATTTTTGAGGGAACAGTGTATTATACTTCATGAAATAATATTTCCATTTGTCCCAGTATACACCATGAACACGTTAATTTAATAAAGCCAATTCTTACAGGAAGTTACAGCAGAATTGGTTGTTATGTTTCTGTTATTTTGCCATTCTTCCAGTGATATATTTGTCGGTGGACCCCCTCTGAGTTACTGGTTCATTTTAGCCAGACAAATCACTGACGACTGATATGTAAACCAAATTATAATTTGCTAATCACAGTTTTATTCCTTAGCCAGTCCCCATTTAAAAATATTAATGTGGTGATGAGTGCGATTGTAACAGTATTAATGTTCTTACATATTATGGCCCACATTGTGGGTTTATTGAGGTGCTTTGCTATTAAATTCACATCTTTGTAATGTTGGTGAAAATCAAGTTTTCCTGTTGTTGCATGAATGTGTTCTGTTGAACTTTGTAGTTGAACTTTGCTGATAAACTCTATCTTGCTCCGTTGACTACAGTAAGTCACAGGAATTATTCTTGTTTCTGATTGTGTAAATTTTTATTTATAACACACATTTCTGGTTGATCTCATTTCTAGGTGGGAAATCTGCCTTTCCGGTGACTATGTAAAACATACGGTGCAGACATAACGTGTACAGAGATGGTGATGTCTGTGCCACTACTGAAGGGACAACAGTCCGAGTGGGCCATACTTCGGCGACACGAATCTGAGGACGTGTGGTGTACAGGTGACTGTTGCTCTTATGCATGGTGCCCAGAATTCCTATAATCTCTTGCAATTCACCACAACAAAATTATTTTTGTGGTAGAAATCGACATGTCGATGACCACCTGTGGATGGGCGTCTATTGTGTGTTTAACACCATGATATAATCAGATCAGCAAATGTTGTGACGTAATGTTTAATGTCAGCAGGTGCTAATTTGCATTAACTTAAGTCAGTAGTATGGTCTCTAACCATGTATGGTCTCTTACAGAAATATGGTGTCTTACTGTGTTTGGTCTCTTGCCATGTATTGTCTCTTACAGTACAATGGTCTCTTGTAGGAGTATGGTCTCTTGCCGTGTATGGTTTCTTATGGTATGGTGGTCTATTACAGTGTATGGTCTATTATAGGAATATGATCTATTCCTGTGTATGATCTCTTACTGGATATGGTCTCTTACAGGACGTTGGTCTGTTGTAGCTGTGTGGTTCGTACACCGACACAATGATGCGCTGTGCCCAACTGCTTCAGGAGAACATTGAGATGGACTTTGTTGGCATCAACTGTCGATGTCCTCTGGACCTGGTCTTCAAGAAGGTAGTTACACTCCATCCTCCAGACACACAACCCTGTGACTGTCACTAAGTCTCCCTAGTGTCTCACCTGTAGTTACACTCCATCCTCCAGACACACAACCCTGTGATAGCAAGTATATTAGACTAAAGTGTTCTTTTGAACACAAAAAACAGCCTTATTCAAGGCTAACGTAGCAATCAGATTAAGTCTAAATTTTGTGATGGCGCCGTGCAAACGGCAGGTAAAGGCCACCAGGCATTTAATATGCAGCAGTTGTAGCAACTGGGTGGACTTCGTCAAGTCCGGGTGTGAGAAGTTCTGGACTGAGGTTCAGACGGATAGTTTTAGTTTTGAGTGTAGGGGATGTACGAGGATGAAGGAACTTGAGGTGGAGTTAGAACAGCTGAGGTTGTTCGTTGTGGCAGTAGTGGGAAGGGAGCAGGTGGGTTGTGTCAGTGGTTCTGGTGGGGGGACAGTAGATGATAAAGTGGGGGTAGACAATGAGAGAGATGCTAGGGAGAGCTCACCTCAGCCTGGGAGGAGGCTGAGAGGAGGTAAAGTGACAGGTCGTAGGGAGACAGGACGTAGGGAGACAGGGCGAAAGGAGACGAGAAGGAAAGAAATGGGAGGGAAGACAAATGGATCGAAGGAAAGGGGAGTGGGGAGACAGTAGTGAAGGAGTCGGGGGGGGGGAAGGAGACGATAGTTAAGCGCAAATTAGCCAGGAGACTGGAGGGAAAGGTGACAGGTTGATGAGTGAGAGAGAGCCTGATAACAGTCTGCCACCAAGTGACAAGGCTGCAGGACAGAATGTGATGGAGGGGATCCATCGGAAGAGCTATTCCGAGGCAGTGATAGAGGGGTTGAGAAAGAGAATGAGGGTGTTTGTGGTGGACTCAATAGTGAGGAAGACTGACAGAGTTGTAAACAAGGGAGATGACGTGGTAGTTTGCTTGCCTGGGGCCAAAATTAGAGGCGATAACTGAGAGGGTAGAAAACATTGTGGGTTCGGGTGAGGGTGGATCTGTTTTAGTACACGTAGGGACAAATATCGTAGAGAGGGAGGGTACAACTGCCATAGTTAGGAAATACAGGAATTTGGTCAGAACACTAAAGCAGACGCAGGTTAAGCAGGTAATACTGTCATGGATTTTACCAGTAATAGGAAGGAGGGGTCATAGATATAGAAATTGCCCGGGGATGGCAATTAACATGCTAGTCGAGAAGCTATGTAAGGAAAAGGAAGTTGGTTTTGTGGATTTGTGGGGAAGTTTTGTTGGAAGGGCTGATATGTGCATGAAGGATGAGCTTCATCTAAGTGGAAAGGGGGCAGCAGTGTTTGTGGATGGACTCACAGCAGCAGTAGACAGTGGCATGGGTAGCATAACTAATATTTTTGGTAGTAAACACTATTTAAACTAGTAGCGCAGGGGGGGTTACTTAGTGATGCCTTGAGCAGGACAAGAAGCCACTAGTACAGATAAACCAATAACAAAATGTCCGAAAAACATGTCTGAAGCAGGTTATAGATGCATGTGTTTAAATGCTAAGAGTATAGTAAATAAGAAAAACGAATTAAACATTATGGTAGACATAACAGATGCTGAATTAGGATTGACAGGATGTGTAATGTTTAGGAGAGATCGAATAGGAAGAAGGGGAGGGGGAGTTATTTTTTGTATGTTAAAGAATCTATTCAGGCTGATGAAATAAAATTAGAAAGGAAAGCAGATTACGATGAAGCTGTTTGGTGCAAAATAGTTTCAGGAAATTCAAATTAACTGTTGGATTAGTTTACCGAAGTCCAAACATAAACGAAGAGGATAACACAAAAATACGAAATGCTATAAAGGAAGTTAGTAAAGTGGAATGTATCATAATGGGAGATTTTAATCATGGACACATACAATGGAAATCTCTAGAGAGTACAGGGGGTGAGGACCAACAATTTCAATTTTTAATTCAGGATAGCTTCCTTACTCAGCACGTGCTAGAACCAACCAGGGGAGAAAATGTATTAGATATAGTTACAGTCTTAAATTAATAAATACATCTCAACATGGGTTCCTAAAAGCAAGGTCATGTCTAACCAATCTCTTATGTTTTTTGGAAGAAATTACAAAGTGGGTAGATGACGGGTCACCAGTGGATGTTGTCTACTTAGATTTTCAGAAAGCTTTCGATAAAGTGCCACATCAAAGATTGTTACTTAACGGGAGACTCGGGTCGGATTTGACGGATTTTTGACAATAAAATGAATTTCGAGTTGTTGCTATTTCCGTGTATAAATATTATTCAACTTGCCATTCATGTAAGTTGCACTGTCGAAATAAACACTTTTCTGTCATAAAACGTGTCTTTTGTATGATGCCTATCATTGCTAAGTCTTTGTTTATGTCAAATGAACCGAGACTAATGGGACATTAGGTGATTTTCCGCGAGCCATTGCATGCCGGAAAACGCTGCCATTCCAACATGGCGCATATCACGGGAAAGCCCCATTTTCGCTCTGTATGATGGTACAAACAGTTTTAAAATGTGCCCGGAGGTATCCGAGTAATTCCGACTATAAATGACCGCCTCTGAACCATCTCGGTGACAAAGGAATGGGGAATGCCACGACGATTCGCCGGACATCACCACGTGATGTCGGATTCCCTCAAATCAAGCGTTCTAATTGGTTGTAATACTAATTTCCATCCTCTGACGTCAGCTTGAAATACCAGCTACGTTCGATTCGATCGACTTTTTTATCCCATGAGTTTCGTTCATTTATATCGCTTTGTAAAACGACATTATGCCGTTTGGTCGAAAGCGAGTGGGCGGTTACGGTACTGGGAGGCAGCGAAAGTTTGCATCGTTGCAGTTAGCGCGTGATGCGAAGGCATCGAGGGTTGAATTCGCCAATGAACCTGCGGCGACAACTTCGTCTTCTTCGACCATCACCGTCCGTGGTGCCAGCGAGAATGGCACGCAGTGTAAGTTTAATTCTGATATTTCATATGTTCACTTGCGTTTTATCCAAACATCGCCTTTGTGGCATAACTATTACTGTATAAACGATTTGACGCTGATCTAGTTCATGCTGTTGATGTTCGTGGTTGTGTTGACATTCAGGCCCAGGGGCCATCCAGGCACATCAGAAGCAGAGTTGTAACTATGGTTTATTATATTACTACAATTTGCCCTGGTAATTATTGTATACATAGCCTATATACACACACGCGCGCGGGTGTGTGTGTATAATATGGCAATGCCAATAAAATAAATTGCATTCAATGCCATACCCCTGCATACGTAGTAAGGGGGGGGGCTTTTGTTGTTGAACATGTCTTGGATACTTTTTGTTCATGAAATACATTTATATTGTGTATTTTTTCCAGGCATCAAGGCGGTCATCAACAGTACCAGCTGATCCGTCTCGGAGACTGTCTGTCACTGAACGGAAGTTTGGTTATGCAGATCTTCTGGAGGAGATAGGTGTCCCGCGATTCCTGGTTGAGGATGAGACAGATGCTGATGGAGATCTTTCAACAGTACTTGTACGCTGTGCCGTGTTGCCATCACTTGTTGCGAACCTGCTATGCACGTTGTGTAGGAAGCATACACTCTCCACCCCAGCTGTCGACCGCACCGCACCCTCGGCATGGTGTGTGGCCTCGAGACTTTCTGCACCAGTTGCGACAAGGTCATCAATGCAACTCTGTCATCAGACTGTATCGATGGGACTCAGGCGACGAATGTCCCATTTGTCGTGGTGAGATCAGCTGTGTCGGCAACGATGGACATGGGTGTCGGGTACTCGGGACTTGTGTGAAACTTATTTTACAATGCCAATGACTCTTAACTTTGCCTTTTGATAGATTATACATTCAGTAATATGTATGCAAAGTTTCAATCATCTAGGTTGCTTTTCAGATGTTGAAATGTATGTGCCAATGTACATAAACTTTGAACACGATTTTCTCAAAAACATGTTTTCCCTCACACCTACTGCCTCCCGTGTCACTTATCTCTGCTATTGTTTGACAGAATTACTTGAAACTTTCTACAGTGTTTCTTGATAGTATGCTCTTGAAAACTATGTAGTAACTTTTTAGAAAACATTATTTATATTTTATATAATGAACCATCAATGTAAAATTTCATGATGAAAAAATACATTCAGATGTAAAAAAATCACGAAAACAAAAGTTTTTTGAAAACTTGGAAAGTCAACTGACTGTTTTCATTGGGATTATGTGGAGTAACTGCACACCAAATTTGAGTCCTCTAAATCCAATGGTTACTGATATAAGTCACACGCAACATTCAATCCAAGATGGCTGCATACCGTGGGAAAATATGTATGAAACTTTCTGAAAAAATTTCACAGCATTACTCTTACCTGGACTTGCAATCTATGAAAGTTTCAGCTCTGTAGGTTCAGTGATAATGAAATAAGAAAATAAAACGCGTTTAGACCCAAGCGACGCCTTAAACTAAAAGCCCATAAATGATTTCGAGGATGACATATCTAGCAAAGTACTCAAATTTGCAGATGACATAAAAGTATTCAGAAAGGTTACTAATGATACAGATAAACAAAGTTTACAGGATGATCTAGAAAAATTAGTTAAATGGTCAGAAAAATGGCAAATGTTATTCAATTTTGGGAAGTGTAAATGTATACACATAGGACATGGAAATATGGACGAGGAATATAAAATGGGGGGTGTTGTACTAGGTAGAACCACACAAGAAAAGGATTTAGGAGTAACATTTAGTGCTGACATGAAAGTTTCAGAGCAATGTGGGATTGCTGCTTCGAAAGGAAATCAAATTCTAGGGCTAATTAGGAGAACTATCACGTATAAGGAGAAACATCTAATTGTACCCCTGTACAAAGCAATAGTTAGACCACATTTGGAATATTGTATTCAAGCATGGAGGCCGTATCGTAAAAAGGACTTAGACAAGCTAGAAAGAATACAACGAAGAGCAACTAAAATGATTCCAGAATTGAGAGACCGTAGTTATGAAAGTCTCTTATTACAATGTGGTTTGACAACACTAGAGACCAGGAGACTAAGAGGAGACCAAATAGAAGTGTTTAAAATAGTGAACGGTTATGAGGATGTTGAAAGGAATATGTTCTTCAAACTTAAAGAAGGCAGTAGAACCAGAGGACACAAAGCAGCATTAGTTAAAGAGCAGTGTAGGTTGGACATGAGAAAGTACTCTTTCTCACAGAGGGTGGTAAATGAATGGAACAAACTGCCAAATGATTGTGTTAATGCTAGTAGTGTGAATATGTTTAAAAATAGATTTGACAGATATTTGATAAGGGCAGGCTACACATAGATGAGAAAATTGTTGGACTCTCAATAAACCAATGGCTTCCTTGTCCACTAGCCATCTCTAACTTGTTGTTTGTGATGGCAATCTTGTTAAATCTTGTTAAATCTAAGTCTCCCTAGTGTCTCACCTGTAGTTACTTTGGTTGCACATAGTGTTTTTATATAAAAGGATTAAGCTACTCATTTGGACAGGTTATCACATATTTTTACCTACAGTGGTGGAACAAATAATTTGCCAACAATGAAGTTTTGTCCCCCCCCCCCCACCCCCCCAGGTGGTACTGACATCAGGTCTGGCCCATGGACTATATCTGAAGCTATCGGCACCAAGCACCATGAATGAAGCGAGTGTTGATGATTTCTGTGAAGAATTACAATAATATTTTGACATTGAACAAAGGAATGACAAGCTCGTAGAAATGGGGTGATCTAAATGCTGAAGTTGAAGAAGATAATGAGGGATATGAAAAGGAAGTCATGGAATAGGTGAAAGAAATGACAACTGGAGACAGATTTGCCAATTTCTGTGCACTCTGTAACGTTTTGGTATCTGTCCATCAGAATTGATCCGTAAGCAGACGTGGACCTCTCCAGGAGGAACAACAAAGAATACAATAGACAACATGTTAGTAAACAGACGTGGACCTCTCTAGGAGGAACAACAAAGAATACAATAGACAACATGTTAGTAAACAGACGTGGACCTCTCTAGGAGGAACAACAAAGAATACAATAGACAACATGTTAGTAAACAGACGTGGACCTCTCTAGGAGGAACAACAAAGAATACAATAGACAACATGTTAGTAAACAGACGTGGACCTCTCTAGGAGGAACAACAAAGAATACAATAGACAACATGTTAGTAAACAGACGTGGACCTCTCTAGGAGGAACAACAAAGAATACAACAGACAACATGTTAGTAAACAGACGTGGACCTCTCCAGGAGGAACAACAAAGAATACAATAGACAACATGTTAGTAAACAGACGTGGACCTCTCTAGGAGGAACAACAAAGAATACAATAGACCACATGTTAGTAAACAGACGTGGACCTCTCTAGGAGGAACAACAAAGAATACAATAGACAACATGTTAGTAAACAGACGTGGACCTCTCCAGGAGGAACAACAAAGAATACAATAGACAACATGTTAGTAAACAGACGTGGACCTCTCCAGGAGGAACAACAAAGAATACAATAGACAACATGTTAGTAAACAGACGTGGACCTCTCTAGGAGGAACAACAAAGAATACAATAGACAACATGTTAGTAAACAGACGTGGACCTCTCTAGGAGGAACAACAAAGAATACAATAGACCACATGTTAGTAAACAGACGTGGACCTCTCTAGGAGGAACAACAAAGAATACAATAGACAACATGTTAGTAAACAGACGTGGACCTCTCCAGGAGGAACAACAAAGAATACAATAGACAACATGTTAGTAAACAGACGTGGACCTCTCTAGGAGGAACAACAAAGAATACAATAGACAACATGTTAGTAAACAGACGTG
The DNA here is from genome assembly GCA_963662155.1 of Lamellibrachia columna. Classification (NCBI taxonomy): domain Eukaryota; kingdom Metazoa; phylum Annelida; class Polychaeta; order Sabellida; family Siboglinidae; genus Lamellibrachia; species Lamellibrachia columna. The sequence continues at coordinate 191,166 of OY759261.1, read as the reverse complement.
GACCTCTCTAGGAGGAACAACAAAGAATACAATAGACCACATGTTAGTAAACAGACGTGGACCTCTCTAGGAGGAACAACAAAGAATACAATAGACCACATGTTAGTAAACAGACGTGGACCTCTCTAGGAGGAACAACAAAGAATACAATAGACAACATGTTAGTAAACAGACGTGGACCTCTCCAGGAGGAACAACAAAGAATACAATAGACAACATGTTAGTAAACAGACGTGGACCTCTCCAGGAGGAACAACAAAGAATACAATAGACAACATGTTAGTAAACAGACGTGGACCTCTCCAGGAGGAACAACAAAGAATACAATAGACAACATGTTAGTAAACAGACGTGGACCTCTCTAGGAGGAACAACAAAGAATACAATAGACAACATGTTAGTAAACAGACGTGGACCTCTCTAGGAGGAACAACAAAGAATACAATAGACAACATGTTAGTAAACAGACGTGGACCTCTCTAGGAGGAACAACAAAGAATACAATAGACAACATGTTAGTAAACAGACGTGGACCTCTCTAGGAGGAACAACAAAGAATACAATAGACAACATGTTAGTAAACAGACGTGGACCTCTCTAGGAGGAACAACAAAGAATACAACAGACAACATGTTAGTAAACAGACGTGGACCTCTCCAGGAGGAACAACAAAGAATACAATAGACAACATGTTAGTAAACAGACGTGGACCTCTCTAGGAGGAACAACAAAGAATACAATAGACCACATGTTAGTAAACAGACGTGGACCTCTCTAGGAGGAACAACAAAGAATACAATAGACAACATGTTAGTAAACAGACGTGGGCCTCTCCAGGAGGAACAACAAAGAATACAATAGACAACATGTTAGTAAACAGACGTGGACCTCTCCAGGAGGAACAACAAAGAATACAATAGACAACATGTTAGTAAACAGACGTGGACCTCTCTAGGAGGAACAACAAAGAATACAATAGACAACATGTTAGTAAACAGACGTGGACCTCTCTAGGAGGAACAACAAAGAATACAATAGACCACATGTTAGTAAACAGACGTGGACCTCTCTAGGAGGAACAACAAAGAATACAATAGACAACATGTTAGTAAACAGACGTGGACCTCTCCAGGAGGAACAACAAAGAATACAATAGACAACATGTTAGTAAACAGACGTGGACCTCTCTAGGAGGAACAACAAAGAATACAATAGACAACATGTTAGTAAACAGACGTGGACCTCTCTAGGAGGAACAACAAAGAATACAATAGACCACATGTTAGTAAACAGACGTGGACCTCTCTAGGAGGAACAACAAAGAATACAATAGACCACATGTTAGTAAACAGACGTGGACCTCTCTAGGAGGAACAACAAAGAATACAATAGACAACATGTTAGTAAACAGACGTGGACCTCTCTAGGAGGAACAACAAAGAATACAATAGACAACATGTTAGTAAACAGACGTGGACCTCTCCAGGAGGAACAACAAAGAATACAATAGACAACATGTTAGTAAACAGACGTGGACCTCTCTAGGAGGAACAACAAAGAATACAATAGACAACATGTTAGTAAACAGACGTGGACCTCTCTAGGAGGAACAACAAAGAATACAATAGACCACATGTTAGTAAACAGACGTGGACCTCTCTAGGAGGAACAACAAAGAATACAATAGACCACATGTTAGTAAACAGACGTGGACCTCTCTAGGAGGAACAACAAAGAATACAATAGACAACATGTTAGTAAACAGACGTGGACCTCTCTAGGAGGAACAACAAAGAATACAATAGACCACATGTTAGTAAGCAGGACACATCAGTATCAGCATCAATTATGGTCGTGAACAGAGCCGATATTGCAAGAAATCAAAACCAGACTAAAGCTGTAGAGAAAGCAAAAGCTCTGAGGAATACGATGTGGAAAGAGAACTTTCAGGAAATCATTAATAATTATACTTATGCCAGATAATACTGATATTATCCTGTAATAGATGTTGTGATCGGTCCACATGAATTAAAAGGAAAAAATCCCCATGTTTTATCTGAACCATTTAAATTGTCCTGGCAAAAGGGAAACTATTCTGCCTCCACCCTCCCAGCAGCTCCTTCACCTCCAAATGTGTGCTCAGAAGTGGTAGAGAGAACTGCTGCTAGGCCCAAGCATATACAAAATGATACTAAAATATTTTTTTTTTCTTAAAACTTGGATTCCTTCTACCTGTGATGTCAATATAGATAAATTATAATCACACAATACCAATTACGAGTTATAGATGTTATTCATACGGTCAATAAATAGACACTGGTTATAGTCATATAACTAGTCTTTTCAGCAGTATTGTCGTAGCGTTGATTTTGTCTCTCTAAATGAATATTACGACAACGGGGGTACCGATAAAAAGAAGACCTAACAAATAAAACTTCACCATATTAACCAACCTTAATCTTTATTATAGCAATCAATATTAAACCCTGACAGTCTATCAGTTCCAGCCAAGCTTATCAGCAGCTCACCAGCATACCAACCCTTTGGCTGAGAAGGAAAACCCTCTTCAGCCTACACCACTGCCTGCCTGCAACTTCACTCTCTGACTGCAACTTCACTGTCTTTTGCCCTGTCTACAACACTATATAACATCCAAGTCTGTCTCACCAAACACTCACTAGCCAATCATTATCTCTCACTTTCCCAGTTTGAACAGACTAACTAACACCACATGTTTCTCATGAGGCAACAGTCCCTGGGTAATTAATTAACACTTATACTTATCAAACTGGTGACACTGGACCTTGGCTCTTATCTAACACATCCCATAACTGACACCCCAGCACTGATGCTGGCAGGATACTTAAAACATGTAGTTAGATATAATAAGTATAACTTATATCAAACTGATGTCATAATTTTATTATAAAACTGATGTGGTAACAATTACGTATTATAATGAGCCTTACCACATCATCCACCCGCTCAACTAAAATTCGTCCTCGAATTTGGATATATTTTTTGCAAATAATAAGTACTAATGCTTCACAAAATATGACAAGCACATAATATAACCACAACAAGTCTAAGCGTCTGGTGATCAGTCAAACACTAGACCTGTACTAAATATATCAATAGCTTAGTGTAAATTATGCACACCATAAAATTAACATTCATATCCAGAATGTTCAAAAATAAATGTCCCTCTGTACACCATGCCATGTGTGTATGCGTGCCAGAGCACACACAGAAATGTTCTCTCCCTAAGTGGGAGGAAAGTTCATCATTAAAAAAACAGTGTCTATAGGTGATGCATCAAATAGAAGGTGTCCAATTTGGTCATACATAATCCTTATAAATGAGACAGTAGAATAAGAAGAGTAAATTAAGAATAATTGGTTAAGTCCTTGATTAGAGACCTTTTTCAAAACATTATAAATCAGCAGTGTGACCATACATGTAAGTTCAATGATTGTCTATAGAAGGTCAAGTAATCGGAGTACATAAATTAATATATGCCTCACTTAGATTGCATATCCTGTATTCTCTGCGTTTCTCGGGTACTCTCTGACCCCTCTATATACGCTGTGCGTTTTCCCGGGTACTCTCTGACCCCTCTATCTACACATTATTCCTTCTCTTCAGAAGTGCATTTCATTTTCTATCTACATCATGTCACACGTACTTTAAACTAACAGTTTCTATAAGGCCTATCTGACTTATCCTGTCTCCCTTGTCATCTTTATACATTATCTACAGACATCATTTACGGAAATTCATGGCAATATTTTTATTATTTTCTTTTCTTTATGTTTTGTTTAATGGACTCCACTAACTCTTTACCTAATGGCCGGACACTTCTCAGTGTTATCTTAGGCTGCACCACCTATCTCAGGTCCATCATTGGCACAGTCTGCTATATGTGGTGTCCGTATGTCCTGCATTCTCCATTGCCGCAGCATTCTGTGTCTGCTGCAGACCACGCATCTCATGCACTCGCTTCTGCAGTCGCCTATCTCTCCCGCAGTCACCTGTCTCATGGTCGCTTCTCCCGAAGTCGCCTGTCTCTTGCGGTCGCTTCTCCCACAATTGCCTATCCCTTGTGGTCACTTCTCTCACGTCGCATTTTTTGGGCTCGCATCTCTTCCTCTCCCGCAGTCGTATTTCGTGCAGTCACATTTCCTGCTGTCACCTCTCTGCAGTCACATTTCCTACAGCCTCTCGTTGCAGGCTTGGGCTGGGTGTGAACTGCGGTTCGGCTGGCTGGACTGCCCGTCAGTTTACTTTCCCCATACACTATAATAACATTTTGACTCAAGATAATAGCAGTGATACCCAAATTTGAAATAAAACAAAACTAACACATAACCAGATAATTTTTTTTAAATTCCCTTACCCGGATTCTCCACCAATTTGTCGAAGCGGCGATTTTGTCTCTCTCTAAATGAATATTACGACAACCGGGATATATACCGATATAAAGAAGAACTAACAAATACAACTTCACCACATTATTATAACAATCAATATTAAACCCTGACAGGCTACCAGTTCCAGCCAAGCTAAGGACACCTATCAGCAGCTCACCAGCTTACCTAACCCTTGGCTGAGAGGGAAACCCTCTTCAGCCTACACCACTGCCTGCCTGCAACTTCACTCTCTGACTGCAACTTCACTGTCTTTTGCTCTGTCTACAACACTATGTAACATCCAAGTCTGTCTCACCAAACACTCACTAGCCAATCATTATCTCTCACTTTCCTGTCTTCTAGTTTGAACAGACTAACACCACATGCATGAAGCATAGTCCCTGGGTAATTAATTAACACTTATACTTATCAATCTGGTGACACTGGACCTTGGCTTTTATCTAACACATCCCAGAACTGACACCCCAGCACCGACAGTGGTAAGATACTTAAAACTTGTAGTTAGATATAATAAGTGTAACTTATATCAAACTGATGTCATAAGTATATTATAAAACTGATGTGGTAACAATTATACATTATAATGAGCCCTACCACATCATCTTCGTAAACTTAGCTCTGTGACCGTGATTGAGTTGAGATCATGACCAAGTCAGCATTCCCAAGGTGTGAAGGAAACACAAGATTATAAACAATGATTTGTCCTTTATTGGTGAGAATGTAATTGGTTTGTAAAATGAAACTAGCGAAAAAAATCATTTAGGAATTAGATTTAAGTCATATCTCAGGTTTAATATGACAATCATATGATATACGAATATACACTGTTTAAAGCATCATGTTAATGAAGCTGTTAAGTATTTTGCTACCAGGTAAATTTGCTACAATCAAATCATCATATTGTATTCTGTCCACATGTTGACTGTTGCCACCAGACATCGCTCAGTTCAGAGAGACTAGATTCACAATAAGCAGTGACTGGGACAAAGAGAATCTGCTGTATTTATCATGTGACAAAGCACACTTACCATTTTTATGGCAAATATGAATTTGATTTTGTTGTCTGTGCCTTTGAAGCATGCCCCAAATGTGTCTCTACCCAACTCTTCGCCCTTTGTCCACTCGTAGGACTTTTCACCCTGCACCTGCTGGTACGTTTCTACCTCCGTGAGTTCTTGCACTTGGTAACAGCTATCAACAATTAGCATTTCCTGTCAAAAATCACATCATTAATATAACAAATTACATACTTTTTTCAAATACCATGATTATTGGTTTTATGTATACTATATGTGAAGCATTCACACAATATCACATCACATGTCGCCAGAAAACAAAAACAAAATAACGAAACCATCGGAAAACCAAGACATTTATCTTTTATTCGGCTCATCCACAATGTATTGGAAAGCGTGCCACGGAGTGAAAAATTTACATGTTCAATAAAACCAAGGCAAATATGTTATTTTTTGAAAAAACATGACTGCATTTTCCAAAAATTTTACACTTCAGGAATATCTTAGCAGGGGGGGGGTAAGATCACAGTTACACTTCAGGATGTGTTTCATACAAATGTACATAGTGCCAAAAATATGCAAGTTAACCGATTTCAGTGATTTAATTGGTCAAGAACTATCGACATCAAGCCAGCAATTAAGGTTGGAGCATTTGAAATGTTGTATCTTTGGCACAATGAGGTGTTGCAGAATAAAGAGGATTTGAAGACACGGAGGTATTTTGGTTGGTGGTAACATTTCAAAGACAACAACTGGAGGTTTGTGATTTTGACAAAACGTATCCAGCACTTTGGTACCATATAGTGGCAGTGGATATCATGAAGTCTATATGAAATTTTTGAATGTCACATTTTCTTACAATCGTGAAATGGTAAGATGGCCACCAATGTGAAATTCAACTGTGGTCTGTGCCCACTAGATGGTGTTCCTCTCAGTCAGGAGTCAACCCAGCAAGGTCATCATAACACAGGACAACAGTTAACTGTAAGACGTCTTGATATCCACTGGCACTGTATGTTACCAAAGTGCTGGACATCTTTTTGTAATCAAGTAACAAACATGCTTACCATCAAAATTTACTGTATCAATTTGCCTACCATTGTTTTGGAAATGTTACCAGGTGCCGAGTGGCACTATATGTTAATTGACGTTAGAAAAACAGGCCAACGGTGGACAACTATTGTTGTTTTGATTAATACATTTTGTCAATGATTGGTTCGTTCATGCTTCCGATCAATTAATCAATGACAATCTTGTGTAATAGATTATTTTTTATTAAATAAAAAACATTCGTGCTGAATTTTTCCCCATGGTGTTGAGTCGGGCACTGTTGTAGACGCCAACAAACTATTTGATTATCAAACACGTGTTATCGGAGCCAAAGCCATGTCTTAGTGTTGCCCCAGGGAGACCATAGCCATGTTTTAGTATGGACCCAGGGAGACCATAACCATATTTTAGTCTGGCCCCAGGGAGACCATAGCCATGTTTTAGTCTTACCCCAGGGAGACCATAGCCATGTTTTAGTATGGCCCCAGGGAGACCACAGCCATGTTTTAGTCTGGCCCCAGGGACACCATAGCCATGTTTTAGTATGGCCCCAGGTAGACCACATCCATGTTTTAGTCTGGCCCCAGGGAGACCATAGCCATGTTTTAGTATGGCCCCAGGAAGACCACATCCATGTTTTAGTCTTACCCCAGGGAGACCATAGCCATGTTTTAGTCTGGCACCAGGGAGACCATAGCCAAGTTTTAGCCTTACCCCAGGGAGACCATAGCCATGTTTTACCATGGCCCCAGAGGGACCATAGCCATGTTTTAGTCTGGCCCCAGGGAGACCACAGCCATGTTTTAGTCTGGCCCCAGGGAGACCATAGCCATGTTTTAGTCTTGCCCCAGGGAGACCACATCTATGTTTTAGTATGGCCCCAGGGAGACCACAGCCATGTTTTAGTCTGGCTCCAGGGAGACCATAGCCAAGTTTTAGCCTTACCCCAGGGAGACCATAGCCATGTTTTACCCTGGCCCCAGAGGGACCATAACCATGTTTTAGTGTGGCCCCAGGGAGACCAGGGCCATGTTTTAGTCTGGCCCCAGGGAGACCAGGGCCATATTTTAGTATGGCCCCAGGGAGACCAGGGCCATATTTTAGCCTGGCCCCAGGATACCATAGCCATGTTTTAGTCTGGCCCCAGAGAGACCACCCAGGGGTGTGGCAGGGATCTCAACCCACCTGTCTTGTGGGTCAACCTCCCACTTACTGTGACACCCCGTTGGTTTGTACACTGAACAAAGTTGTGCAACAGTGATAATAAATTGTGGTGTCACAAATGTTTACTGCAAAAACATCAAGATGACTGTAAGCTAAATGTTTTTATATGTGGCACCATATACAAGTTTATTAAGAAATCTACAATTTAGAACGATTGCTATAAATTGGCAAAGCCAGCTAATTCAGTTCTACACGATCCACCAGATGTCACTACTGCTGTTCTGTTTTTTAAATAATACTAAGTAAGTAAATACTGGAAACGTATCCATTGAAGAGTTTCTTCAATACTTCTCCTAATCTCTACTGGAGAAACATATTAAGCTGAATTAGAAGATAATGTAAGTGAAACCCAATGGTCGAGCTGTGTAACTAATCAATACTCTGAGAGGCTAAATTCACCAATCTCTGAAGCAGAAGTGAACAAAAGCGGTAAAACTGAAAATGGGAAAGCATGTGGGGAAGATAATATACTTAATAAAATTATTAAAGCTTTGTCAGAAAATCACTTGCATATGTTAACACAAATCTTTAATATTGTACTAATGAGTGGACATATACCACACGAGTGGGTCATTGGTGTAATAAAACCAATATATAAAAATAAAGGTGACATCAATGATTCAGATAAATACAGAGGATAATTCTTCTTAGCTGCTTAGGATAATTATTTGCTTCAATTATAAATGAGAGATTTACAGTCTTTATAAACTCAAACCGAATAATGAGTGAAGTCCAAGCTGGCTTTAGGAAGGGATATTCGTCAACCGACCAAATCTTCACACTCAAATGTATTGTCAAATTATTTTTATGTCAAGGTAGAAGGCTGTTCTGCACCTTTGTAGATTATAGTAAAGTAGTTGACTCGAGCAACAGAGCAACACAATGGAAAAAAGTTAATGTAATATTGAATATGCACAAATCGATCAAATCGTGTTATGAACAATGGCATGCAGTCGGAATTCTTCAAATCACATGTAGGATTGAGACAAAAAGAGAACTTATCACCATTCTTGTTTGCACTATTTCTTAATGATATGGAAAAGTTCTTCACAACACAGAAATGGAATACACAACATTTTATAGATAACATATTATAATGACAGTAACGGTGGTGTTAATGGAATGTTAAACCTATTTGTTCTCTTCTGTGCAGATGACACTGTGATAATGGCTGAAAATGACTCCAAAATGAATAGTGTAAATGTAATGGACTGAGGATTAACATACATAAAACAAAACTAATGGTCTTAGCCAGGGCTAACACAAGGTTGCATAATTTACCTACATTTAAATTTGGCAACTTGGATCTTGAACTAGTTGAGGATTTTATTTATGTGGGTATTCGTTTTAACTGGAATGGCTCATTTGTTAAAACCAAAAAAACTGCTGCATGATAAAGCATAAAAGACTATGTATTCACTTATACAAAAAGGCAGGTGATTAAGTCTAACAACTGACATTATGCTGAACTTATTTGACATCTGCATAGCACCTATTTTATTATAGTGATGTGAAGTGTGGGGCTAGAAAATGTTGACATTCTGGGGACAGTACAAACATAATTTTGTAAATTCATCTTTGGAGTGTCCAAGTTCTCTCATAATATGCCAATATGGAGAGCTAGGACACTACCCACTATCAGTCATAAAACAGAGAAAGGTTTGCTATTGGACAAGAATATTGAAGTAATGAAGATAAACTTAATAAGGTCATGTATATAATCTTATATAACTTTCACTGTAAAACATTTCACTCATCACCTTAGATTAAATATTTTTTTTTTTTAATAATGGTATTATTTATACATGGATAACACATGGTATTAATATAGATGCCAAGCTTGTATACAAATGTGAACTTGATCAATTTAAGCAGCTTTAGCACAGTAAGGTACATCGAAACCCTATATGAACACTTAAAAAAAACATTATTCCAACTTAGAATAGGGGCATTCAAATTGCCTGTTAACAACCGAAGAAACTTCAATATATAGAAAAAAGAAAATTAGTAAAAGTTGTGATAAAGCTGTTATAGGCGATGAAATTCCCTTTTTATATGAATGTACTAGGTTAAATGACTTGACAGTTAAATATATGTCTTCGGGTATTAGACTGATACCTACTGTACCTAAGTTTGTAAACATGCTATAGACCAATGATTCAGAGACAATCTAGTGTATGTTATTTAAGAACCTCAGTGAACACGTCACTTGTTTACACTAAGCATAGTAGAATACTTATGTTTTATTAATTTGTCTACATGTAAATATCTCTATTTTGTATAATACATGTATTATATTTGTGAAATTATGATCCTCTATATACCATGGCACGAGCTTACACTGAATAAACATATATAGGAGCTGGATACATCCCTGATCCATCGTCAATGTTTAGTGGAGATCACCACACCAAGCATAGACATTATAATATAACTCAGTTCCCTTTGTACAATTTGTGTAGTTAACATTGTTTAAATCCAGCCACATTTGCACAGTTTTTTCATTGTCATTCCAATGTCTGCCTTTAGCCAGCTACCTCTGATGTGTCCTTAATTGGCTTCCACCTCACTCTCTGCCATCCATAATGCTGTGTCCATAATTGTCTTCCACCTTGCTCTCTGCCATCTGTACTGTTGTGTCCATAATTGGCTTCCACTTCGCTCTCTACCATCCATACTGTTGTGTACATAATTGGCTTCCACTTCGCTCTCTGCCATATGTACTGTTGTGTCCATAACTGGCTTGACCTCGTTCTCTACCATCTGTACTGTTGTGTCCATAACTGGCTTCCACCTCGCTCTCTGCCGTCTATACCATGGTGTCCATAATTGGCTTCCACCTCGCTCTCTGCCATACATAGTGCTGTGTCCATAACTGGCTTCCACCTCCCTCTGTCATCTGTACAGTTGTGTCCATAACTGGCTTCCACATCCCGCCCGCTCTCTGCCATCCCTACTATTGTGTCCATAACTGGCTTGACCTCGTTCTCTGCCATCCGTACTGTTGTGTCCATAACTGGCTTCCACCTCGCTCTCTGCCATCCATACCGTGGTGTCCATAATTGGCTTCCACCTCGCTCTCTGCCATCCATACTGTTGTGTCCATAACTGGATTCCACCTCGCTCTCTGTCATCCGTACTGTTGTGTCCATGACTGGCTTCCACCTCGCTCACTGCCATCCGTACTGTTGTGTCCATGACTGGCTTCCACCTCGCTCTCTGTCTTCCGTACTGTTGTGTCCATGACTGGCTTCCACCTTGCTCACTGCCATCCGTACTGTTGTGTCCACGACTGGCTTCCACCTCGCTCTCTGCCATCCATACTGTTGTGTCCATGACTGGATTCCACCTCGCTCACTGCCATCCGTACTGTTGTGTCCATGACTGGCTTCCACCTCGCTCACTGCCAACGTACTGTTGTGTCCATGACTGGCTTCCACCTCGCTCTCTGCCATCCGTACTGTTGTGTCCATGACTGGCTTCCACCTCGCTCTCTGTCATCCGTACTGTTGTGTCCATGACTGGCTTCCACCTCGCTCTCTGCCATCCGTACTGTTGTGTCCATGACTGGCTTCCACCTCGCTCTTTGCCATCCGTACTGTTGTGTCCATGACTGGCTTCCACCTCGCTCTCTGCCATCCGTAATGTTGTGTCCATGACTGGCTTCCACCTCGCTCTCTGCCATCCGTACTGTTGTGTCCATCACTGGCTTCCACCTCGCTCTCTGCCATCCGTACTGTTGTGTCCATGACTGGCTTCCACCTCGCTCTCTGTCATCCGTACTGTTGTGTCCATGACTGGCTTCCACCTCGCTCTCTGCCATCCGTACTGTTGTGTCCATGACTGGCTTCCACCTCGCTCTCTGCCATCCGTACTGTTGTGTCCATGACTGGCTTCCACCTCGCTCTCTGCCATCCGTACTGTTGTGTCCATGACTGGCTTCCACCTCGCTCTCTGCCATCCGTACTGTTGTGTCCATGACTGGCTTCCACCTCGCTCTCTGCCATCCGTACTGTTGTGTCCATGACTGGCTTCCACCTCGCTCTCTGCCATCCGTACTGTTGTGTCCATGACTGGCTTCCACCTCGCTCTCTGCCATCCGTACTGTTGTGTCCATGACTGGCTTCCACCTCGCTCTCTGCCATCCGTACTGTTGTGTCCATGACTGGCTTCCACCTTGCTCTCTGCCATCCGTACTGTTGTGTCCATGACTGGCTTCCACCTCGCTCTCTGCCATCCGTACTGTTGTGTCCATGACTGGCTTCCACCTCGCTCTCTGCCATCCGTATTATTGTTTTCCTCTTCGCTTTCAACCATCCTCTCGGTATTTTCATGCTGCGTTTGTAAATATTTTCTAGTTCGTTCCATGTGTGTGGCCTATGGCTAATTCAACATAATTTCATATGTTTCCTTGTGAACTGTTTCCGCAATGGTGACTACGTACAAAAGAATAGTATTCGCGCAGTATTTGCAGCAAGAAGACCAGGGATGAAGTGTGAAATTCTTTGAACGGTCCCAAGATGCAGCGTTATATAACAATTAGCCTTTACCTACCTTTCTATTGGTCATATTCTATATAAACTATTCGCACGATGTGTCCAGCTATGCTTTACCGTGTGCCGTTGTTCTTCTGATTGAGGGAGATGCGATATTATTTAGGTCTTGTTGAATGTGTATATTGCTAGAACTATTAGAAATGTAATGCAAACAAATCGCTTATTTTGTCGTGCATTATCGTCAAACCACTAACAATATTACCACCAATCTCTCTAAGTGGCGCTCCTTTTCCTTCTTCATTACGTTCCGCACGCACACAGCACGCGCACGCACGCACGCACGCACACACATGCCAGCACATCAGGCTCACCTTTAATATTTAAAAGCATGCATTTAAATAATTAAAGGCATGCCTTTAAATAATTAAGCACGCGGTTGTAAAGTTAAATGCGTCATTGTAACATTAAAGCCATACTTTAAATAATTACAACCATGCCTTTAATTGTAACCAATCGGAACCAACGAAAAAAAATATTTTGAAGTGACATGCGGTCCGGAAACCCAGGACAACGGAGCGTGCAACAATAAAAATTTATGCAAAATAACAGCATAAGTCCAGTATAGATTGAAATAGGTCAAAGAATGACATTTAATGTATTAATTAATGAGCCGGAAATTAGGCAAGCATACATCATCAAAACAAGATACATCACACAGTCACAGCAAGCAGGCCGGCCCGTAAAAGGTGTTTACACATAATTATTAAATTATGCCTAGCAGCTACCCACTATCAGTACTATATGTACCACTACTGACTGTTATTTCCAATTCACATGGTATCGGTGGGGTTCACTCCGCCAAAACAAAACCTCGTGTACAATTATGTAACAGTAAAAAGCATTAAGTGCATCTTAATAATCCAACTACCGGTTGCGCTGTCTACCTCTTGGTACCATGGAGGAGGGTAGGAGCGAAAACTCCTGGTAAGATCAACCCACAATAAACTGAACGACAAAACTGGTCTTGCATTAAAATCAACAATTCAGCAATAACGATTAACAAGTAACAATAGAAATTCGGAATATTTGCAGAGCAAAGTCTCACAACGACACAGGCTAGCTTAGAAATCGAGTGAGGCTGGATCTAGGTCATGCGGCTGCTTATATAGCCCAGTGTATCCCTACGCGTGTGCGAGTAATTAGTCTAACACCCTATAGATACCAGAGTTGGTCTAACCTCGAACCGCTTTCATTGCCTTGTTATCCCGCATAAAATCCTTGATGTGCCGTTGTCATCAAATCATAATTGATCGCTAAGGGACCACGGAGCGTGCAGCCATAATATAATTGATCTCTACAGCGATATTCAATTACCCAGTATGCAGCAGTGACGTCATAATTACTGATTGACGTCAAAAATCATTCGCACTGTTTCTTCGAATACCACTGG
>OY759261.1:85000-172500 GCA_963662155.1 Lamellibrachia columna | reverse complement strand
TCGCTGTGTTCTTATTCCTTTTTGTCGTGGCGCTGGGCGTAGCCTGGTGCTACGTCACAGCGCCACGGGAGCCGTCCCTTGAGGAGTCCCAGCCCCCAAGGAACAGCGACCACGACCACCTACTCTCCGTCAGCAGTTACGCCAGCCATCTCAACACCGTGGTTTGTCAAATGAAAGACCGACCGAAGCGGCGATCGGCGGTCATAGGATTTTTCCGATACATTACGTTTCGCAGAGAACATATATTCCGTCATGGCATAAGTTCCACCAGCTTACAAATAGAGAGGAGCGAGTTGCTGTCGTCGGGTTGGTTGAGGTCGCTGGAAGCGCTGCCAGCCGGCTGTGACCACCCATCCCGAGCCAGATGTGTCGATTTAACTAATTGGGAGGAAGGAGAGTCTAGTAGTGGAGAAAAAAAAAGAATTAAGGTTTTAAAATAAGGGTGCACTTTTATAAATTTCGAAGCCACTGTTTATTGAAAACGTAGCCATTTAAAATGAAAAACGTATCACAAAAATCTAGTTAGTTTTATTATGCACACGGTTTATGCCTATTGGGAAATTGGTTCAAAAAGAAGGAGGTTATTTGAAAAAGATAGAAAAGTAGGATATTTGACTAAATTGACAAAAAAAGGAAATCTTCCTCCCAAGTACTTAAATAGGCACATCTGCGCGACTCCGGGGTGCTCATATGCCACCAATGGGCCCTCGCCGACCCGGAGTGACAGTCGGCTTTCTACCGGCAGTGACTTCATCCTTTCAACAACATCTGCGGCCTGGGGCTCCTCAAACCAACATCTGGGGACGGCCTACCATAAATCTTAATAATTTAGTAATACTAATTTAATAAAATTTTCAAAAACAACAATCGGTACATAAATGCGTTTCTTTAAAAAAGCCTTCAAAATATGCGATCTTTTGCTTTGAATAGTAATCATTTTTAAATCTTATTAAACATTAAAGTTCAGTAAACGACGACATCGTACAGCGCCGGAAGTGAACGTTTTGCGACGGGTCGACCCCAGTTAGGCACCAGTCCTGTGATGTCCGGGAGGAGCATGACGTAGCAACGCGAAGAAAGATGGCGCGATGATGAGCCGTGCCTGAGTGCCGACGATTCCGTTTCCACCAATCGTATCAACCCTGTCGGCTACCAGTTGCGACAAGTAGCTTCCTCTCCACGCTCATCAAGGTAGACAACACCCAGTTGGTGGTCCGCGGCCCGCGGATGACGACAATGAGAGAAGAGCTAACAGTGATGAATATACCTGTATTTCCCCCGCAGTTAATCGAATGCTAAAACATCAAAACATTCAAAGTAAATTATTTCAATGATACTAACAAAAATACGCTCTTCTTGTAAACAGGTATTTATTTATGCTATTCACGCACTACATATATGAACATCAACGAAATCAATCCTTAATGCACTAAATGACTTGAGGACGGAGCTTTAAGTTCGTTTCTTGTGGATTTGTTTGGGAGGAATAAGGAGGTGAACGTTTCTGGAAGGTTTCTATTCTTCGGGATCAATCTCAAATGTTCCTGAGGTTACCAGTGAGACAACCAGCAGGACTAGTTTGCCTCACACAGGGGAGTGATTATTCAGTCTCCTTTATTAAACGTGTTTATTTAGAGGACCATGTTCAATTAAACATTTTGATAAAACAAAACAAATGTCTGGCTGTTGGTCTAGCTAAGAATGTTGTGAGAGATGGACATCCGTATTCGACCTAATAAGCGTACACTACGCTTGACAAAACATTGGGCCATGGAAAAATGTCAAAGAATCTGTTCTTATCAGCGTACAGCAACAATGTTGTCTTTAGATAATAAGGTAACTGTTTAACACTATTAGTGTCATTTGGTGACCTGTGTAGAACAATTGAAAATGGTGGCAACTGTGCAATATCAGATGGCGACATTTTTCAGTTGTTCCACACTAATAAAATTGCAATAATTATGGATCCTGCTGGTTAATAAAAGGGGTGTACGTTTATCAGAGGACGAACGCTTAATATGTCGAATAGGGTACTCTTATTGGTCAAACCAATCAACCGATGTATCCATTTTAGCGTAATGAAAAAGTAATACTGATGCCATTGGCAAAAAACTATGCACAAATATATGGATACAAATAAGCGTACACACGGTGGAGAAGAAATAAGTGTACACACCGTGTAGAAGAAATAAGCGTACACACCGTGTAGAAGAAATAAGCGTACACAGCGTGTAGAAGAACTAAGCATACACACCGTGTAGAAGAAATGGTAACCTGCAGTGGCTTGACCAATTCTTAATTTTTATTTTATTTTATCAACACATTTTTGAAGATATATGAAAGATATATAGCAAAAAAAAATCAATAAATCTGGATTACTAGAGCTAGTTAATGTCGGGGTGTGACATTAAGTGGGGGTTGGCTCTAAAAAGGTTGGATGCGGTTGAGACACATGCCACGTCCCCTCATTATGTTATGTGAGGAACGTTGTGTGAATGCGTGAATATTAACGCTCATTAGAGGTGTGTGTTGCCATTCACAACAGGAACATACAGCGCAAATAGATGTTTTAACATTCGTCAGCTATTTTAATAATAGCAAGAAGGAGAAAACCGGACACCACTCACATGGAAGTGATCTAACACTCGTCAACTATTTGATTAGTAGCAAGAAAGAGGAAACCGGACACCACTCACATGGAAGTGATCTAACACTCGTCAACTATTTGATTAATAGCTAGAAAGAGGAAACCGGAAACCGCTCACGTGGAACTGATCTAACACTCGTCAACTATTTGATTAGTAGCAAGAAAGAGGAAACCGGACGCCGCTCACGTGGAACTGATCTAACACTCGTCAACTATTTGATTAATAGCAAGAAAGAGGAAACCGGACACCACTCACATGGAAGTGATCTAACACTCGTCAACTATTTGATTAGTAGCAAGAAAGAGGAAACCGGACACCACTCACATGGAAGTGATCTAACACTCGTCAACTATTTGATTAATAGCTAGAAAGAGGAAACCGGAAACCGCTCACGTGGAACTGATCTAACACTCGTCAACTATTTGATTAGTAGCAAGAAAGAGGAAACCGGACGCCGCTCACGTGGAACTGATCTAACACTCGTCAACTATTTGATTAATAGCAAGAAAGAGGAAACCGGACACCGCTCACGTGGAAGTGATCTAACACTCGTCAACTATTTGATTAGTAGCAAGAAAGAGGAAACCGGACACCGCTCACGTGGAACTGATCTAACACTCGTAAACTATTTGATTAGTAGCAAGAAAGAGGAAACCGGAAACCGCTCACGTGGAACTGATCTAACACTCGTCAACTATTTGATTAGTAGCAAGAAAGAGGAAACCGGACGCCGCTCACGTGGAACTGATCTAACACTCGTCAACTATTTGATTAATAGCAAGAAAGAGGAAACCGGACACCACTCACGTGGAAGTGATCTAACACTCGTCAACTATTTGATTAGTAGCAAGAAAGAGGAAACCGGAAACCGCTCACGTGGAACTGATCTAACACTCGTCAACTATTTGATTAGTACCAAGAAAGAGGAAACCGGACACCACTCACATGGAAGTGATCTAACACTCGTCAACTATTTGATTAATAGCTAGAAAGAGGAAACCGGAAACCGCTCACGTGGAACTGATCTAACACTCGTCAACTATTTGATTAGTAGCAAGAAAGGGGAAGCCGGACACCGCTCAAGTGGAACTGATCTAACACTCGTCAACTTTGTTCATTAATAGCAAGAAAGGGGAACACATTATGCTACGTAGAATGTTATTGAACTGGTTGTGTTCCGCTATTTGTCATGCTGGCACAGAAACAAACTGATAATGCACATTTCGAGAAATGGAATTAGTCGTAGTCGGCCTAGTCGTAGGAACAGTGGCATATACATATGCATCTGCTAAAATAATAACTCGTGTGCATTAAACAACAGTTTGAACAGGAGTGCTGCAGCCTTCCTTACTGCCAATGACACAATATGTTAATTTACTCAGATGAAATGAAGTTATCAGGCTTGTTAACAAATGAATGTCAACGTGTGCATTAAGCAACAGTTTGAACAGGAGTGCTGCAGCCTTCCTTACTGCCAATGACACAATATGTTAATTTACTCAGATGAAATGAAGTTATCAGGCTTGTTAACAAATGAATGTCAACGTGTGCATTAAGCAACAGTTTGAACAGGAGTGCTGCAGCCTTCCTTATGGGCAATGACACAATATGTTAGTTTGCTCTGGTGAAATGTAGCAATCAGATTTGTCAACAAATGAATGCCAACGCATTTGAATGTAAATTTACCTTCAGAAGTTGTATAAAACGGGACAAACATCAAACAAATCAATTATACGATGACAAACTTAATAGATC
The DNA here is from genome assembly GCA_963662155.1 of Lamellibrachia columna. Taxonomy (NCBI): domain Eukaryota; kingdom Metazoa; phylum Annelida; class Polychaeta; order Sabellida; family Siboglinidae; genus Lamellibrachia; species Lamellibrachia columna. The sequence goes on along the minus strand of OY759261.1, from coordinate 168,097 downwards.
AACTTCAAAGGTGAATATTTATTGATCGGTCAGTCTTTTATTGGTATGTCAGTCTTTTATTGATCAATCAGTCTTTTATTGGTCAATCAGTCTTTTACTGATCAGTCAGTCTTTTATTGATCGGTCAGTATTTTATTGATCAGTCAGTCTTTTAATGATCAGTCAGTCTTTTTGGTCAGTCAGTTTTTCATTTGTCAGTCAGTCTTTTATTGATCAGTCAGTTTTTTTTGGCCAGTCAGTCTTTTATTGATCGGTTAGTCGTTTATTGGTCAGTGAGTCTTTTATTTGTCCATCAGTCTTTTATTGGTCAGTCAGTCTTTTATTGATCGGTCAGTCAGTCTTTTATTGGTCAGTCAGTTTTTTTATTGACCGGTCAGTCTTTTATTGACCGGTCAGTCTTTCATTGATCGGTCAGTTTTTATTGGTCAGTCAGTCTTTTATTGTTCAGTCAATTTTTATCGGTCAGTCTTTTATTGATCGGTCAGTCTTTTATTGGTCACTGAGTCTTTTATTGGTCGTTCAATCTGTTATTGGTCAGTCAGTTTTTATTGGTCAGTCAGTCTTTTATTTATCGGTCAGTCTTTTATTGGTCAGTGAGTCTTTTATTGGTCCATCAGTCTTTTAATGGTCAGTCAGTCTTTTATTGATCGGTCAGTCTTTTATTGGTCAGTCAGTCTTTTATTGGTCAGTCAGTCTTTTATTTGTTAGTTAGTCTTTTATTGCCATACGCGATTTCTGTGTATGTTGTAAAACTAACATATGTTATTTCAACGAAAAATCGTGGATTCTTCAAATATTAAGATATGAAAGAACACAATAGTAACACGTTTTGTATGGGTATTCTTTTTAAACAACCGAGATGTTATCAATACTAATAAATTAAGTGTTGCGATGTATGTTCAGTTAAGCAATTAGAATCGTCGTATATTCCATTCAATGACAGACAATATATTGCTACGGCACACTCACCTGGACACACTCAAAGACGTTCTGCTGTTGACAACAGCGCTCCTTAAAGCAGATGAGACGCAGGCTAAGGTCCTTCGGCTGTGAATGACACGTGTGACACTGTTTCTGGCGGTGGAACTGGAAGATCTGGTTAAACAGATGTGGCAGCTTCAGCGTGTGAGGCGTCTTCCACGTCGGACTCGTCATCAGCAGCAATTGCAGCAACAAATGGTGTCAGCCAATGTCTGTCTATGTATGGTAAAGCTTCGGACTGCTGGTAGGTGTGACCATGGTTTAAGAGAGAGAGAGAGAGAGAGAGAGAGAGATAGAGAGCGAGAGAGAGACGGAGAGGGAGAGGGAGAGAGAGAGACAGAGAGAGAGTGAGGGAGAGAGACAGAGAGAGAGAGAGACAGACAGACAGAAAAAGAGAGAGATAGACAAAGGGAGAGAGACAGAGACAGACAGAGAGACAGACAGACAGACAGACAGACAGAAAGAGACAGTGACAGAGAGCCAGAGAGAGACATAAAGAGAGAGAGAGAGAGACAAAGAGAGACAGAGAGAGAGAAACAGAGAGAAATAGAGACAGATAGCCAGAGAGAGAGAGAGACATACATACAGACAGAGAGAGGGGGGAGAAGGAGAGGGAGAGTGACAGAAACAGAGACAGACAGACAGACAGAGAGAAACAGACAGATAAGATGAGCTCAAAAGAATGTTAGTGAAACGGTTCCCATGACACGTTACACATTTACCCCCTGTGTGGTATATTTTACCTCTTGGTCAAAGGGCCTAGGGTCTGAACCCTGTACCTCCTGGTCACGGGGCGTAGGATCTGAACCCTGTATCTCCTGGTCACGGGGCCTAGGATCTGAACCCTGTACCTCCTGGTCACGGGGCCTAGGATCTGAACCCTGTACCTCCTGGTCACGGGGCCTAGGATCTGAACCCTGTACCTCTTGGTCAAAGGGCCTAGGGTCTGAACCCTGTACCTCCTGGTCACGGGGCGTAGGATCTGAACCCTGTACCTCCTGGTCACGGGGCGTAGGATCTGAACCCTGTATCTCCTGGTCACGGGGCCTAGGATCTGAACCCTGTACCTCCTGGTCACGGGGCCTAGGATCTGAACCCTGTACCTCCTGGTCACGGGGCCTAGGGTATGAACCCTGTACCTCCTGGTCACGGGGCCTAGGATCTGAACCCTGTACCTCCTGGTCACGGGGCCTAGGGTATGAACCCTGTACCTCCTGGTCACGGGGCCTAGGATCTGAACCCTGTACCTCCCGGTCACGGGGCCTAGGGTCTGAACCCAGTACCTCCTGGTCATAGGGCCTAGGGTCTGAACCCTGTACCTCCAGGTCACGGGGCTTAGGATCTGAACCTTTACCTCCTGGTCACGAGGTCTGGGGTCTGAATCGTGTACCTCGGGGTCACGAGGCCTGGGGTCTGTACCCTGTACCTCCCGGTCACAAGACCGAATGTCCGAACCATTTACCTCCCGGTCACGAGGCCTAGTGTATGAACCCTGTACCCCTGATTACGAGGCCTGAGATCTGAACCCTGTTCCTCCCGGTCACGAGGCCTGGTGTCTGAACTCTGCACTTCCTAATCACGGAGCCTGGGGTCTGAACCCTTCTCCTGCTGGTCACGAGTCCCGGGGTCTGAACCGTGTGCCTCGGAGTCACGAGGCCTGGAGTCTGAACTGTGTACCTCCAGAACACGAGGCCTGCTGAATGAACCATGCACCTCGTGGGCACGAGGCTTTGGGCCTGAAACCTGTACCTCCTGGTGACGTGGCAAGTACATAACCATTGGACCACCGCGTCAGTAAATCTTTATATTCATCACTGAAACACAATTCATCTGGAACAATACACCCCACATAGGGTGACTGACAAGGTAGCCTGCACATAAAGACAACTCAACGGTGTCAACCAGAACAATTTACCGTCCACAGAATGACAGATAACATACCCATAATTAAAACACAACTCAACCAGAACAATTAAACAGAAACAAAGTCATGGTTTTTGAGCAATGCAACAAAAAGGATTAATAACAACCAATAATTTGCAACTACAATCAAGAATATCACGCTAGTGGTTTTCTCAGAATTTGTTGAAATTGGGAGATTCTGGTCAAATCTCAATAATACTGAGGACTGACATGTTTGTTTGCTTCCCCCGCAAGTTCTGATTAAATAATTAATGATTCGATAAAAAAGAAGTGCCTCAGACATTGCCGTTACTAAGATAGCACAGGTCAAGAAGAAGCAGATGATAGTCCTCCATCTCAATAAGTGAGTTCAATAACACTTGGAGATTGTCATCAAAAGCAAGCAGCCCCACAGCACAGCAAAACCATTGGCTTATTGAGAATCCCATAATGTGTCACTGATGAAGCAACCAAAAGAGTTGACAATGGACTGAGATGGTCACATTCCAGTAAGTAAGTACAAAAGGTTTCTTTTTAACAAGGGAATTTTTATGATCATACTTGGACGATGACCAGACCTTTCTTTTGCCCCTCAGTCCTTGTGGTTCTCTTATACCTGATTTTCTTATACCGCCTCACCAACATAGTGTCCTTTATTTATTACTCATCAACATAGTGTCCTTTATTTATTACTGATCAATATAGTGTCCTTTCTTTATTATTCATCAACATAGTGTCCTTTATTTATTACTCATCAACATAGCGTCCTTTATTTATTACTCATCAACATAGTGTCCTTTATTTATTGCTCATCAACATAGTGTCCTTTATTTATTAGTACTCGTCAATATACATGAATTTTAATTATCAGGGCATTTTGTTTTTACTTCTCACAGAGTGAATCCTCTTGCTGTAGTTTCGAAGAATGTTGGTCACTCCATGTTGCCACAGTTCACTCAGCTATATAAATGATTACCTGGCTACAGACAGCTATATGAACGAGTACTCACCGCCGGTATGGCTCTGTCCCCTGACAACAGTTCCTGGTACTCACCGATGGTATGGGTCTGTCCCCTGACAACAGTTCCTGGTACTTACCGCCGGTTTGGCTCTGTCCCTGACAACAGTTCCTTGTAATCACCGCCTGCATGAATCTGTCCCCTGACAACAGTTCCTTGTAATCACCGCCTGCATGAATCTGTCCCCTGACAACAGTTCCTTGTAATCACCGCCTGCATGAATCTGTCCCCTGACAACAGTTCCTGGTACTCACCGCCGGCATGGGTGTGTCCCTGACAACAGTTCCTGGTACTCACCGATGGCATGGGTCTGTCCCCAACAGGGACTACTGGTGCAAGGAGGCGAAGGAACGTAGCAAGAGGCACGTTGGTGTCGCCACCTGGGAGGAGATGCTGCCAGACCGCCACCAAAGTTAGCGTATTAAAAAAGATGTGGTGGGGCCTCGGTCACGCCATATGAGGTCAGACCACAGAGCACTATTTCATCGATGGCCTTGCTAAATGTTTGTATGTTATAAGAAAATGGGAAGATAAAACATACTGAAAACTGTTCAATGTAATTGCCACCATCTCTCTGACATTTGTTTGGGCAAAATCACATACATCCTGCTTTTTTTTAAACGCCCCCACATGCGATGCCCTTCAGTGTTTACATAAATATCCATGTACTCACGCGCCCACGTGGCCCATGGCAGAAAAAATCCTACTAATCCCTCCGCCTGGTAAACTCTAAATATGCACTATTTCACAGGCAATAGTTTTCACAAACAAACCTGTAAAAATGCCATCTCAATTGCAGTTTTGCCACGTCCTATCAATTTCTAATTTCACCATTTAATACGCTATACATTCGTGTGAAGCAATCAACACGATTTGATGGATGGTCTGACCTCATCTGGAGTGTGGCTGAGACAGGAAGAAAAGTTTAAGAGTAAATAATTCTAAATAACTGCCTTTGTGGGTTTTTTAAATACATCGCCAACTGGTAAACTAGAGGCCACTAGCACTAGGAGGCGAAGGAACGTAGACAGAGAGGCGTGAGTGTCTGGGCCTTGGAGGAGAGTCAGCCAGACTGCCCCTGAAGTTAGCGTATAAATATACAGCAAAGATGGTGGAGTGAAGGATACGCCGTCTAGAGAGTGGCTCACACACAAAGCCGCCACAATTCGGCTATTGTTTACTTCTTTGTCCGCCAGGAACACAAACATTATAGTAAATAAGTATACATAACTGCATTTGTGGTTGTTTAAATAAATCACCAATTGTTAGATCAGAGGCCACAGGTGCAATGAGGCGAAGGAACGCAGAAAAAGGCGTTTGGATGTCGGTGCCTGGGAAGAGATGCTGCCAGACTGCCAAACTGCCAGACTGCCGCCAAAGTTAACGTATTAATATAGAGATGGTGTGGTCTCGGTCAGGCCATATCAGCTCAGCCCACAGTGTACTATTGCATTGGTGGCTTTGTTAACGTTTTGTCTGATTATACAAAACGGCATAATCAAAAATACAGAAAACTGTTCACTGTGACAGCCATTACCCCATTAACGTGCTGAACAATTTGGACAAAATCACATACATCCAGCTGTTTTTAAACTCTGCCAAATGCGATACCCGTCAATGTTTACATAATATCCATGTATTCACGCACCACGTGGCTCGCAGCAGAAAATTCCCCAGTAATCCCTCCGCCTGCAATTTTTTTGTAATGCATTATTTCAGAGCCAAAAACTTCCACAAACAAAAATGTAAAAGTACCTGCCCGATTGCACACTTGTCACGTCATATGAATATTTTAAGTTGACATGTTACCATTTAATACTACCTACATTCGTGTGAAATATTCAACATCAAGAGTCCCTATGATATTGACAAATGCGCATTATGAGCTGATATGTCAGGGACCACTGGTGCAAGGAGGCGAAGGAACGTAGCAAGAGGCACGTTGGTGTCGCCACCTGGGAGGAGATGCTGCCAGACCGCCCCCAAAGTTAGCGTATTAAAACAGATATGGTGGGGCCTCGGTCACGCCATATGAGGTCAGACCACAGAGCACTATTTCATCGATGGCCTTGCTTAATGTTTGTATGTTATAAGAAAATGGGAAGATAAAAATACTGAAAACTGTTCAATGTAATTGATACCATCTCTCTGACATGTTGAACAAGTTTGGGCAAAATCACATACATCCTGCTATTTAGAAACGCCCCCACGTGCGATGCCCGTCAATGTTTACATAAATATCCATGTACTCACGCGCCCACGTGGCCCATGGCAGAAAAACTCCCCACTAATCCCTCCGCCTGGTAAACAATAAATATGCACTATTTCACAGCCAATAGTTTCCACAAACAAACCTGTAAAAATGCTGTCTCAATTGCACTCTTGTCACTTCATATTAATTTATAATTTCAAGATTTAATACGCCCTACATTCATGTGAAGCAATCAATAGGAAGTTGTTGGCGCCTGGGAGGAGATGCTGTCAGACAGCCCAAAACGTTAGTATAAAATAAATATAGAGATGATTAAGACACGGTTACGCCATCTGGAGAGTGGCTTAAACTCAACTCAGCCACACATCGTCCATTGTTTCCATCTTTGTCCGACAGGTAGAAAAACATAATAGTAAATAACTCTAAATATCTCCCTTTATGATTTGTTTTAAATACATATTTATATGGGGCCAACGGTGCAAGGAGGCGAAGGAAAGTTGAAATAGGCGAGTGGACGTCGGCGGCTGGGAGGAGATACTGCCAGACTGCCTCCAAAGTGTGTGTATTAATATATAGATGGTGGGGTTGTGTATTAATATATAGATGGTGGGGTTGTGTATTAATATATATATATATAGATGGTGGGGCTGTGTATTAATATATAGATGGTGGGGTTGTGTATTAATATATATATGGTGGGGCTGTGTATTAATATATATAGATGGTGGGGTTGTGTACTAATATATAGATGGTGGGGTTGTGTATTAATATATAGATGGTGGGGTTGTGTATTAATATATAGATGGTGGGGTTGTGTATTAATATATAGATGGTGGGTTTGTGTATTAATATATATATAGATGGTGGGGCTGTGTATTAATATATAGATGGTGGGGTTGTGTATTAATATATAGATGGTGGGGCTGTGTATTAATATATATAGTTGGTGGGGTTGTGCATTAATATATAGATGGTGGGGTTGTGTATTAATATATATATATATATATATATATATATATATATATATATATATATATATATATATATATATAGATGGTGGGGTTGTGTATTAATATATAGATGGTGGGGTTGTGTATTAATATATAGATGGTGGGGTTGTGTATTAATATATATAGATGGTGGGGTTGTGTATTAATATATATAGATGGTGGGGTTGTGTATTAATATATAGATGGTGGGGTTGTGTATTAATATATAGATGGTTGATTTGTGTATTAATATTTAGATGGTGGGGTTGCGCTCACGCCATGTGAGATCAGACCACAGTGCAATATTGCATTGGTGGTCTTGCTAACGTTTTGTCTGATTATAAGGAAACTGGACCATCGAACATTCTGAAAACTTTTCACACTAACTGCCATAATCTGACTGACCAAATATGGGCAAAATCACATAAACCCAGCTGTTTTTACACGCGATGCCGGCAATGTTTATATAAGTGTCCATGTATTCACTCGCCCATGTCGCCCATAGCAGAAACAAAATTCCCCATTAATCACTCTACCTGTGAAACTAAAAAATGCACAATATCACAGCCAATAGCTTTAACAAACACACCTCTGAATATGTCTACTCAGTTGCACGGATGTCACATCATGTGCTCAACAATCGTGTGGAACAACAAACAGGAAGTTCGACTATGGTCTGACCTCATCTGGAGAGTGGCTCACACTCAATCCCGCCACTGTTCGGGTGCTGATTCCATCTTTTGTTCGCATGGAGAAAAGCGTTATAGTAAATAAATATAAATAACATCCCTTGTGTTTTTTTAAATACTGTGGTTGTCGGCTTTATAGCGGTTTCTTTAAAAATTAGAAGCTTCTTATTTTACAGACTAACAAATGTTCATGCTTTTTCGCGGGCGGGTCTGATGTGGAAGCAAACCAGAGCTCTTGCGTATTTCCAATAAATACATTCGATAGATGGCGCCACCAACGTAGACATAATCGTCAAACCTCCTTGATAAACTAATCTCCCGCCACGAGATCCCGTGTGTGGGAGATCTCCAGCATTTGTTTGTGCCAACTTGGAAGTTCAGAGACTACCTAAGAATTACAAGTGTTCACAGTTTCGCGACCGGGTTAGTAGTGTCGGAGGACCTGGTCTCAATAATGCCTGAACGGCATTATTGAGACCAGGTACGTCGGCACGCTCTGTATAACTCCAACGTAAAAACCACAAACGAACAAAAATGGCCAAACTTTTTATTCCGCAGCGCAAGATGCTCAATATGGTTTTGGTTCACAATTTGATCGTACATTAACTGTGTTACTATTAGCAGCACACACTAGAAGCTGATGTATTAATGTCCATTTGGCACTGCAGAGAAGTCCAAAGGTTGCTGTCGGAACAGCTAGTCCATATTATATATTCCCTGTCAGCTGGGGGTGACAAATCACTTGGCCTGTGATGTTTCATCTGTACGAAGCTGTCCTGCGTCGGTGCTTCGTAATTACGGTGTTTTCGTTTGTCTCCTCGTAAGATCAATGGTGTGAAATGACCAACGGCCACCCTATTGCCGGACGTTTATTAGCTGACAGTTTCTCGAAGGAAGACAGTAACAATGTAATTACCTCTCTAGATTGTCGCAGGGAAACATTCATGAATCGGTATTAACACGAACATATATACATACACTAAGATAAAATCAACAACACTAATCATATTTATTTGTAGGTGCCTTGTCTATTGGACTATTGCAATTCACTACTAAATAACATTGCTAATAGAGACTTAGCTAAACTCCAATGCGTAAAAAGTTGTCTAGCGCGTGTTATAACCAGGGCGCCTCGTTGTCTAACCATCACTGCCACTACTTAAAGCGAGACAAAAGTCATGGTTCTGGGGCTATGCATCTAAAAGAGATAATAAAAACCAACCATGTGCAACGAAAATAAAAAATATCACGCCAATGGTTTACTCAGAATGTATTCTAAAAGTGGAAGATTCCGATCATTTCTCCAGTTGACCAAGAGCTGGCATGTTAACCAGCGCGACCGAAAAGCGCTTGCGCTGTTCTATGAAAATCGCATAACGTAGACTACGAGTGACGTATTAAGTGAGGCCGGCATACACAGAACCAACGCAACGTTTCAAACAAACGTGATATGTCAGAAAGAGGACTAGTTTAGTAAACAAAGGCCAAAATATTTTACATTGGTTGAGTTAGTTTGGACGCAAACAGCATGGCGATATGCTATTGTCAAATATAGGAATAGTTTAATGCAAATATATTTTCATTTGGCGAGCGAATTTTGCTAGACTTTGACACTATTGACAGTATGGCGCGGCCCATGAAATTAAGATGTTGTGTGCTCAACAATGTTTTCCTAGCAAACCACTGGCGTGGTGTTCTTAATTGTAGTTGCAAATGTGTTATCCCTTTAAACAGTTACATTAGCTTATGTTACTTATCGAGTCAAATTTAAACGGTCCTCTCTTACATATCGTGCTCTGTCTACACAATAACCACCCCACTTGGTTTCAAATATCTATTGGCAGCTCACATCATCTATTTCACAATAACCTATTTTCCCACAATTAAGCTTAACTTTAGAAAAACGTGTTTCTCTGTCGCTGCGCCTAGGGTCTGGAAAGAACACCCATCACTTTGATATTATCTAAAACTATAGCTGCCTTCCGTAAGACTCAAGACATATTTATTCCAAATTGCATTTCCACCTTAATTCTTCGGTGGTACCTTGTTCTGATGACGACGTTTCAACGTCCTTGATCATGATAATGCTTAATAATCGTGCCTCTTGCGGTACCACACACACAGTCCGACGATCAAAGCGATCACGGCGATGTTTCCTATCACTGTAAACAAAAGTATTTACTATGTACAAAGCTTGTACTTGAATGATTCTAACCCATACCAATATTATTGTGAGGAATCCGAAATAATAAATGCCAGAAAAAATAAATGCCAGTCCGTGTTCATAATAATTATGTTCAATATCCCTTTGTGTCATACACAATCCATTCATGTGTGTTCGTGTGCGTGTGCGTGTGCGTGTGCGTGTGTATGGTGTGTGGTGTGTGGTGTGTGGTGTGTGGTGTGTGGTGTGTGTGTGTGTGGTGTGTGTGTGTGTGTGTGTGTGTGTGTGTGTGTGTGTGTGTGTGTGTGTGTGTGTGTGTGTGTGTGTGTGTGTGTGTGTGTGTGTGTGTGTGTGTGTGTGTGTGTGTGTGTGTGTGTGTGGTCGAGTCTATATACAGTCAAACCTGCTCAAGCGTCCACTTGCATTAGGCGACCACCTGTCATTAACGACCACAGTCACATCCTGCTTTCACAAGAGATTCACGTGTTAGATTACCTGCATTAAACGACTACCTGAATTAAGAGGTCACTTTTCGACCATCCATTGAACGGTCGCTTAAAACAGATTTGACGACGTGTGTTACGCTGTATCAATATATTATTTACATGTCTTAAAGTTCAATATTTCATTATTCGAATCACCTGATCCTACAATCTTTTCAATTATTTTGTGATACGTGTGTGACTCTGTTGTTGGCCTCATCGTCGTCGTTGTCTTCTCGCTGGTCCTCGTCGTCTTTGTCGCCCACGGCCTTGGTGTTGTTGTTGTTGTTGTTGTTGTTGTTGTTGTTGTTGTTGTTGTTGGTCTCCTCGTCGTTGTTGTTGTTGTTGTTGTTGTTCTTGGTTCCCATTCACCTGGATATAAAACCAAATACTGCGTTGGCTTGGGCGATACAGTTACACAGCACAATGCTAGCAATACACGTATTTAACACCATATTTTGTCAGATCAATTCCACTTAAGGTCGCAATACTGGTTGTTATGCGCAAATGAGCGTGGTCGATTTCTGACGCATGCCATGAGTCGTATATATATGTGTCACATATGCAAACCTGTACATTTTAGAAAGCTCATCAACTCGGCAATAAAACTATGATATATGCCATTAGATTTCTAAAAAAAAATGTGTCAAACTAATGGGTTGGAAATTACTTGCTCGTGAATAATATAGATAATCTATAGTTTGATAAGTATATTATACTTACCAAACTGTAGACATAGTATGACGATTACATTATAAATAAAACAATGGGGCCTTGATTTCAAGAAAACCTATTATTTATATTGTTTTCGTATATTCCCACAAAAATGTCCAAAAAGTTAATATTAAATTAATAAAAATAATATTGATTTCTTGAATAGGCGCCATTATGCTGAAGATAGTATTGAGAGCAAGACCTGTAACACATTTCATGGCATTACCATTTAATATAACAATACAAGCTGTTTTGGCGTTTTTGTGAGAAATGCATGAAACAACTTAATGCGTATGAGACATGTGAAAGGTAGTTTCATTAACTGGCACACGAAAGTTGCTCAATTATGATCTGCGATACTTACCATATTGGCAACAGGCGCCATAATAACCAGAGAGGCAGTAACATTTGCCAGTTATGTAACTTGAGCGGATTCCATCGAAGCAACTGCACCTCTTCATATCACTAAGGACCGAATCTGAGTAGCGACAGTATTGTTTACACTCATCAACGTCATGGGACGTTTTGCAGCATATAGACCTGGATCTCGAATGGTAGCCACTACATCTTATGCCGCTGCATGAGCCCCACGGTTCCCATGGGAAAAGCTCACAGGTTCTACAAAATATGCTTCTTATTGGCAATAGTAAAACATACAACATCACATCTGAAGGGATATTATTTTACTAAAACAAACTGTATTTGCAACTCTTATGCAGCATTAGACATTCATTGATGTTTTGATCATTTTGCTGATTAGACATTGTACTCTAAAATATTCGCACTATAACGGCTAATTCCCAAACAATGAATCATACAATGAAAACTATTTCCGTATATTCTAATATGCGAGGAATTCCAGCGTTCAATTGTAAAAACGTTAGATTCCATCACACATGTTATTTCACATAAAGCAATCAAATTATGACGTTCTACATCATGTGGGAAAACTGGCTGAGGTTTTATGAAGTAAAACGGTGCAAATACACGAATATACTTCTGATGTTATACATTAGACATTTATATAGTACATAATTAAGTTTATCTTAATAAATGACGCACATAGTGGTATGTGAACAATCACAACACAAGGCAATATGCATCTAAGAAGCTCCTGTAACTGGGGATTAAGTGTTGGTCACAATTTGTTTTACCAAAATATATCCAAAACGTGTCAGGAACGGATAGGCCAAGTCTTTCTTTGTTCACCTGCACCTTAAAAAGTACTTAGAATGCACTGGTTCTGCAGTAAGTTGTTTTATATCAAAATGTAAACGAACTATCGAAAGTAGCTACAACGCAAAGCGTGACTTACGTGTCGCAGGGTTCTCCTCTACCATGAGTCGCCCCCAGCAGGGTCGCGAACAGGGTAAGAAGGATCAAGAACACCATGTCCTTGCAGACGGTTCAAGCGAATGTACCGTCTGAAAAGAAGGGGCACGTCGATGTATGCCAAGTCAACGAACAGGAAGTTTGCAGAAAGAAGAGCTACTCTTTCTACTGAATAACATTTTAAGTGCTCCGAAATATAAAAGAGCATTTTTTTCTTTTCAACCCAACACCGACAGTGACAAGCCAATTAGCGTGCGCGAATAGTCGTTTAGAACTACGAGTTATTCAATAACGGATCGGAAATCGGAATGAGTTTGACGTATTTGCATATGAAAACGAGCTTTCAACAAATCAATGGAACTCCTGCTTAGTTCATTCGTTTGGTTTCCATTTGGCAATGCGGCATTGTTATGTGTAAAATGTAAGGGCGAAGAAATGGAGACGGAATCCTGCACAAAACACTATAAATGTGTGCTCCTTTTGAAAGTGCGTGAATCGATACGAAGTTGACTGAAGTTGCATAAAGTATTATCCAGAATCTCTGCGAAGCTCAATCCCGTTCACTCTTTCATGTGTCGACCCAACTCTTCTGTCTGCCTCTTTTACGTCCTCCATTCACTCTGTCTGCAGTATTGTTTTGGAGAGGTCTGTCGCACTCATGACACGACCAAACCACTGCGGTGTGCGACTTTTCACCACAGAAGTTGTTCGTACCGGCAAATGTGGAAGTAATATCTGAGTCCATGTGCTATATCGTATGTCTCTAACTCAGACTATGGCTGTGAATCTTATGTGAATTATCAGGGACTGGATATATCGTCTCAAATGAATGAACGGAAAAGAGACGGGAAACTACCCTGAATGAAGTCGTTCAGACAAAGCAAATCACCCACTGCATTCAGTGAGTCGCGTTCTACCACGAGTTTTAAGACATGTAAACGTTTGCTTACCGGAAGAACGGATGATTTGTCTGTCTGTGTTTGAGAGTCTCGCCTTGTGAGACTGCAAGTGAAAGAAACACGAACATAGCGAAATCTTACTTGTAGACACATTTCTTATATATCCTGGAGGCGGTCGCTCTCAGTCCAATTAGCCAATCAAACCTTATAGTAGTCTGAATGACACCTATCATTGTCAACATATTTTCGTCACGCATGGGGTGGTACACGGGGGACGGGTTCGTGGGATGTAGACAAACACTTATCAAAACCACACCATCGGTCAAACAACGTTGTTTGGAAATGAAATGTGACTGTTCAATCGGGATTCTTAATGTGTTAGCGACTGGTGGTGCGCTGGCGAGTGATGGCTGATCGTATCCAATATACAATAGTGGATTTAGATATTATTCGACAGTAGAACCTCATGTCCATGTCGCACACCTATTCAGTTTTGAACGAACCCCCATAAAACTGGCATCAGTGTGTTTGTTTTTAAGAAACATTATACACTGTACATAATGTAGAAAAACATCGTATATGTCCCTCCTGCGATCACAACATGACCGACCGACCGACCGACCGACCGACCGACCGACCGACCGACCGACCGACCGACCGACCGACCGACCGACCGACCGACCGACCGACCGACCGACCGACCGACCGACCGACCGACCGACCGACCGACCGACCGACCGACCGACCGACCGACCGACCGACCGACCGACCGACCGACCGACCGACCGACCGACCGACCGACCGACCGACCGACCGACCGACCGACCGACCGACCGACCGACCGACCGACCGACCGACCGACCGACCGACCGACCGACCGACCGACCGACCGACCGACCGACCGACCGACCGACCGACCGACCGACCGACCGACCGACCGACCGACCGACCGACCGACCGACCGACCGACCGACCGACCGACCGACCGACCGACCGACCGACCGACCGACCGACCGACCGACCGACCGACCGACCGACCGACCGACCGACCGACCGACCGACCGACCGACCGACCGACCGACCGACCGACCGACCGACCGACCGACCGACCGACCGACCGACCGACCGACCGACCGACCGACCGACCGACCGACCGACTGTTCAAACGCGTGCAAGCGCCACCGAATTTCCATTCTTCTTTTTTACTGTTCTTTGACAAAGCTTGCATAGAACATATAAGTACCTTAGATGCACACAACTGATCCAGATAAATGCAGGTTCTCGATATCAGTTTGTACTGCCACATAAAATGATTGTGTGTGTGTATATATATATATATATATATATATATATATATATATATATATATATATATATATATATATATATATATATATATATATATATATATATATATATATAAAATCCCGAAATCTTTCGACCAGATGATGATAAACACACACGCGGGTGTGTGTGCGTGCGTGCGTCCGTGTGTGCGGGTGTGCGTGTGTGCGTGTGTGTGTCATCATCTGGTCGAAAGGGGGATGTACGAAGATGAAGGAACTTGAGGCGGTGTTGGAACAGCTGAGGCTGCTCGTTGTGGCAATGGTGGGAAGGGAGCAGGTGGGTTGTGCCAGTGGTTCCGGTGGGGGGACAGTAGATGACAAAGTGGGGGAAGACGACGAGAGAGATGCTAGGGAGAGCTCACCTCAGCCTGGGAGAAGGCTGAGAGGATGTAAGGTGACAGGTCGTAGGTAGACAGGATGAAAGGAGACGGGAAGGAAAGAAATGGGAAGGAAGACAAATGGATCGAAAGAGAGGGGAGTGGGGGAGACAGTAGAGAAGGAGAAGATAGTAAAGGCGATGGGAGTGAGGGAGACGAGAGAGAAAGTGTCAGGAGGGAAGGCGATGGGAGCGCAAGTTAGCCATGAGACGGGAGGGAAAGGTGACATGTTGATGGATGAGAGAGAGACTGATAACAGGCTGCCAAGTGACAAGGTTGCAGGAGAGAATGTGATGGAGGGGATCCATCGGAAGAGCTATTCTGAGGCAGTGATAGAGGGGGTGAGAAAGAGAGCGAGGGTATTTGTCGGGGATTCAATAGTCAGGAAGACCGACAGAGTCTTAAACAAGGGAGATGACGTGGTGGTTTGTTTGCCTGGGGCCAAAATAAAGGCGGTAACTGAGACGGTAGAAAACATCGTGGGTTCGAGCAAGGGTGGATCTATTTTAGTACACGTAGGGACAAATAACGTAGAGAGGGAGGGTACAACTGCGGAGAAGTTTTGTTGGAAGGGCTGATATGTACATGAAGGATGTGCTTCATCTAAGTGGAAAGGGGGCAGCAGTATTTGCGGATGGACTCACAGCAGCAGTAGACAGTGGCATGGGTACCATAACAAATATTTTTGGTAGTAAACATTGTTTAAACTAGAAGCGCAGGGGGGTTACTTAGAGATGCCTCAAGCAGGACAAGAGGCCACTAGTACAGACAAACCAAAAACAAAATGTCCTAAAAACAGGTCTGAAGCAGGTTATAGATGCGTGTGTTTAAATGCTAGGAGTATAGTAAATAAGAAAAACGAATTAAACATTATGGTAAATATATTGACCCTCACTTAATTGGTATTACCGAATAATGGGCCAACACAGACAGAACAGATGCTGACTTAGGATTGACAGGATACGTAATGTTTAGGAGAGATCGAATAGGAAGAAGGGGAGGGGGATTTATTTTATATTTAAAGAATATATTCAGGCTTATGAAATAACATTAGAAAGGGAAGCAGATTGCGACGAAGCTGTTTGGTGCAAAATAGTTTCAGGAAATTCAAAATTAACTATTGTATTAGTTTACCGAAGTCTAAACATAAACGAAGAGGATAAAACAAAAATACAATGTATAATAATGTATTAGATATAGTTTTGTCATCACAAAAAGAATTAGTGAACAATGTAAAAATACATGAACCATTGGGTAACAATGACCATAATCAAATACATTTTGACATCAATGTAAAATCAGAAAGTAAAAATAAAAAACATATAGGAGAAATTTCCACAAAGGTAACTATAAAGATATGAGAAAATACTTAGCAAAGCTAGATTGGAATAACATGCTGATGAATAAGACCGCAATTGAATGTTGGAATATTATAAAATATGAAATTGAGAGTATCATCGATACATTTGTTCCCTTGAAAAAACAAGGAAAACGGTATAGAAAGAAACACTTGTCAAAAGAAGCTATTAGAAAAATAGTGTTTAAGCAAACTATGTGGAGGGTTTATATGTGTACCAGAAAGGATGAAGACTATGCAAATTAAAAAGAGGCACTTAACTTAGCTACAACTGAAATTAGAAAATCTGAAAGAACCTTTGAACAAAAATTGGCAGGTAATATAAAAAATGACAGCAAGAGTTTCTATGCTTATGTAAGGAGTAAACAGAAAGTTCGAGATAAGGTCTGACCACTGGAAAACAACAGTGGAAACATAATTTCAGACGGGTTTCAAATGGCAGAGGTCCTGAATGAGTATTTCAGCTCAGTTTTAACCACAGAAGATATCAGCTCACTTCCAGTTCCATTTACTCAATTTGAGGGCAGTAAATCAGAACATTTAGGGCAGTTATTCGTAACTCCTGAGATGGATGATAGCAAAGCAAATTAAGAAGATGAAAGATAATAAATCACCTGGAGTTGATGGGATACCACCAAAACTGCTAAGGGAAATTGTTGAGCAAATTAGTACACCACTTGCAAAATTGTTTATCGTGTCACTAGAAGAAGGAATACTTCCTTCAGAATGGAAAGAAGCAAACATTACGCCACTATTTTAGAAGGGATCGAGAAACAAGCCAGATAATTACAGACCAGTGAGTTTAACACCAGTTGTAAGTAAATTACTCAAAAAATTAATTAGAGACCACATGGTGGAATTCCTTGTAAAACTTAAATTAATAAATACATCTCAACATGGGTTCCAAAAAGCAAGGTCATGTCTAACCAATCTCTTATGTTTTTTGGAAGAAATTACAAAGTGGGTAGATGAGGGGTCACCAGTGGATGTTGTCTACTTAGATTTTCAGAAAGCTTTCGATAAAGTGCCACATCAAAGATTGTTACTTATACTAAAAGCCAATGGTATAGGTAATGATGTAATCAACTTGATAGAAGAGTGGCTTAAACACAGAAGACAGAGAGTAATAGTAGATGGTGAGATTTCAAACTGGAAATCTGTTCTGAGTGGGATACCACAGGGATCAGTATAAGGCCCTATGCTGTTTTAACATATATGTATATATATATATATATATATATATATATATATATATATATATATATATATATATATATATATATATATATATATATATATATATATATATATATATATTTTGGGAAGTGTAAATGCATACACATAGGACATGGAAATATGGACGCTGAACATAAAATGGGGGGTGCTGTACTAGGTAGAACCACAAAAGAAAACGACTTAGGAGTAACATTTTGTGCTGACATGAAAGTTTCATAGCAATGTGGGATTGCTGCTTCGAAAGGAAATCAAATTATCGGGCTAATTATGAGATTATTATCACGTATAAGAAGAAACATCTAATTGTACCCTGTACAAAGCAATAGTTAGACCACATTTGGAATATTGTATTCAAGCATGGAGGCCTTATCGTAAAAAGGACATAGACAAGCTACAAAGAATACAAAGAAGAACAACTCAAATGTTTCGAGAATTGAAAGACCTTAGTTACGAAAACCGCTTATTGCAATGTGGTTTGACAACACTAGAGACCAGGAGACTAAGAGGAGACCAAATAGAAGTGTTTAAACTAGTGAACGGTTATGAGGATGTTGATAGGAATATGTTCTTCAAACTTAAAGAAGGCAGTAAAACCAGAGGACACAAAGCAGCATTATTTAAAGAGCAGTGTAGGTTGGACATGGGAAAGTGCTCTTTCTCACAGAGTGTGATATATGATTGGAACAAACTGCCAAATGATTGTGTTAATATGTTTAAAAATAGAATTGACAGATAAGGGCGGGCTACACATATATGATAAAATTGTTGGACTCTCGTTAAGCCAATGGCTTCCTTGTCCACTTGCCATCTGGAACTTGTTGTTAGGGATGGCAATCTTGTTAAATCTTGAAAGACTTTGGGATTTGATGGCTCGCTCGTATACATACATACATACATACATACATATATATATATATATATATATATATATATATATATATATATATATATATATATATATATATATATATATATATATATATATATATATATATATATATATATATATATATATATATATATATATATATATATATATATATATTATATATTATTATTATTATTATTATTATTTTTATTATTTCATATTATACTCGTGTGATATCAATACATCGGAGGCGCAGTGTACCTGTTATTCACATAAAGAGCGACGGAAGTTTACTATTAGTTTATTTCGGAGTTATGTCCAATACTTCAACGACACGCAACGACTGGTAAAAAGGCAAGTTCTTGTGTTATCCAGTCCTTAGGACCGCTCAATGCGCTTTACACTTCACCCCTTGTCAGTCATTCCAACGCCAACTAGACACGCTGGAAAGCATTCAGCTAGGCTTCACTTACTGAAGTATTCGGTCACATATATCCACTACTATATCTTAGCCAGGTTTTCATGTGTACAGCTGAGTGAACTGGAGCAACGTGGAGTTAACGAAATTGCCTAAGCCTTGAAAAGGCTGCAAGTGGATTGGAACCCGGGTTCTTTCGATTGAGAGTCCGAATATCTAACCACCACGCCACTTCGCTGCCATGACCGCATTGAGAACAAGACTACAGCCATACACGCCACCTCGCTGCCATGCCCGCAATGAGAACACTGACTACAGGAGTCAGACCACAGTTGAGAATTGCATTGGTGGCCATGTTAACGTTTTGTCTGATTATAAGAAAACGTGACCACTAAAAATTCTGAAACTTTTTCACAGCAACTGCCATCATCTCATTGACAGGCTGACCAAGATCTATCAAAATCACATACCTCCAGCTCTTTTAAAACGCCCCGACGTGCGATGCCCATCAATTTTGATAAAAAATAGCCATGTATTCATGCGCCCACGTGGCCCATAGCAGAAAAATTCCCATAAATCCCTCCGCCTGTTAAACTCTCAAAAAAATGCACCATTTCACAGCCAATAGCTTCTACAAACAAACCTGTGAATATGACTGCTCACTTGCCCTTATGTCACATCATGCCATACACGCCACCTCGCTGCCATGCCCGCATTGAGAAAACCGACTACCGCCATACATTGAGAGCGACCGTCTTATATATAGTCAGACAACAACAGGGTCGAGAGGGTGAAAAGCGGACCGATCGAGTTGATCATAATTACACCTATTTTATCAACAACTTTGATCTTTTGTCTGCATATGCTAGACCGAGTGCCTGTGTACTGAAGTAATCTGATTGTACCGTGCGCGCTTTTGGTAAAACGATGAATCATTCCTTTATGATGAAATGAGTTACGGAGTTCCCGACGTAGCTAATCGATGGTGAACTGTCACCGCAGGTCAAGGGTTTGGAGCAGTTCGTCTTCCGCGTGTACTACTCGACAGGTCCCACTAACCTACCAGCGCTGAGGTGGGAGCTGTTCCGTTCCAAGAACTTGGAGGGAGTGATGTTGCCTCCTACTCGCGTTGCCTTAATACCCCATATCATACGCGCAAATTACATCGCCATGCGCGATAAATCATACCCTACCAACTGCCCGGCTCTTCCTCCTATTGAACAAAATGGCTGGAGTGTAAAGGAAGGAGTTTATGTTCCCGCGAGGTGTCTCACCCTCCCCGCCCCGCGAGGTGTCTCACCCTCCCCGCCCCGCGAGGTGTCTCACCCTCCCGGCCCCTCGAGGTGTCTCACCCTCCCCGCCCCGCGAGGTGTCTCACCCTCCCCGCCCCGCGAGGTGTCTCACCCTCCCCGCCCCGCGAGGTGTCTCACCCTCCCCGCCCCGCGAGGTGTCTCACCCTCCCCGCCCCTCGAGGTGTCTCACCCTCCCCGCCCCGCGAGGTGTCTCACCCTCCCCGCCCCGCGAGGTGTCTCACCCTCCGCGCCCCTCGAGGTGTCTCACCCTCCCCGCCCCGCGAGGTGTCTAACCCTCCCCGCCCCTCGAGGTGTTTCACTTTCCCCGCCCCTCGAGCTGTGATTGAGCTGACCAAATGTGCGTGTAACTCAGGGTGCAAAGGAAAGTGCAGTTGTTGCAAGAACGGTCTATCTTGCACTCCTCTCTGTAAATGCTATGTCGGTGATTGTGCAAATGTGATTAATAATCAAACCTGTAGTCTTAGTTTTCAAGCTATTTAGTTCTCTAAATTGTTTTGTAAGTTTTTTCATGATGTATCATCTTGTTGTGAATTCTATCTGTTGGCTTATTACATATTTGTGCAATTTGATTTTATCTATTGGATTATTAAATATTTGTGTAATTTGAAACATGTGTTTATATATAAGTTAAACTCACATAGGCCTATATATATATGTCATGTATGAGGTTTTTGAGATTTTAGTAAATTCGTGAACATTTTACCAATATTCCTTAAAGTGTCCTCGTGACAGGACAGTCTGATCACAAAACTTACTGCACCAATCGTCTTCCCGTGACTTAAAAACCCTGGAAAGAGGTATTATATGACTAGGTTTATCGCTACCATGATAATGACCTTGACTTCGACGTCGATCGTAACCGGAAGTTGGTGATATCCACTTCCGGGTGCTTCGAAAGTGTCATAATTAGACTCCGCGTCATCTAAAACCCCTAAAACGACTCTAAAATCGTAAAAATCGGTTAATTATTAGCGGCGATAGGCGCGGGATCAGTCCGGGGGGTATCCCGGGACGGATAGAGCCCCCCCAGAGGGGGGTCGAAGGGTCGGAAAACTTTAGCCCCATCATTTTTCGATAGTATGACCCCAAATCAACCCGATAAAACAAAAAATCTATTTTAGCACGCAAATCCTACGGGAGCTGTTTTCATACCACACTAAAAACGAAGACCAAAATATGTTGCAACAGTTGAACTTAGACACAAACAACATGGCCATTTCCCATTGGCAAGAATAGGATCAGGTGTTTACAAATTTATTTTCATTTTGCTGAGCGAATATTGCCACACTACAAGCACTCGTGACGTAGGGTTGTCTAACACCATGCCGTGTCCCAGGAAATAAAGACAGTGTGTGTTCAACAAGGTTTTCCTAGTAAATCTCTGGCGTGATGTTCTTAATTGTAGTTGCAAATGGTAACATTTTATTAACTCTTATAGGTGCATAGGCCAAAAACATGACGTTTGTTTCCCTTTAAATAGCAAACGTGTTGCAACGTGCGTGCCACACATTTTAATTTACTGCCAATTAATGCTACGCAACGCGTTCGGTTTACACCTGCGACAATACGAACCCGCCTTTGAAAAAATAAACATGGCTATGATCCTGAAGAACGTTAATCTGTAACAAATTAAACGTGGCGTTGGAAATATTAATACAATATGTATATACGTATAGGTGAAATTCACCACGTGGTCTGCGCGCCAGTGGTTTTGTTTTCGAGATTCAACCCGCTATCACCCTTTCTACAAACTATCGGATTACCCTTTGAAGTAATTACGTACAGCTGTCCGCAACACTACACGAACAATAACGTACAATTGGTCACAGCGTCTTTTCTACTATTGTTCAAAGTTATGTAACATAAAGACAAGGCGTCGCTAGACGTTATTGTAACCAGTGTTACGTCGCAATTTCGAAGAAGCCACCACGATATTAACCGGCAGCACTAAGTATCAAGGCATAGATGGATATTTCTTTATAAATACAAATATCGTTTGAATAAAAAAACATTGGTAATCGAATAACGGATATATTTTCAAGGGCCAGAGAAACATAAAACAAGCTAGCTAGCCATGGTTAGTACTAGTACTACAGTACCCCTGGCAGATTGACCTGTTGAAACGTGGAGTTGTCACTTTATCCCACGCCACATATGCGGATGTACGCTGACTCACTTGTACTTTGTCTCACTTACTGTCTCGGTCGACGTGTTTCTGGAAACTAGACGGGTCTGCCTCCAAACGCCAAAGACTGTTCCTGCGAACGGTCCGCAGCCGATTAAAGTTAAGTTCCCGTATGTATGCCTAAGTTCTCCGTGCTCGTAATGTCATTGGCTAACACAGCTAACGAAAGTTCCACGTTTCAACAGGTCGATTTGCCAGGGGTACTGATGTAATCAAAACCCCTGTATCGCATATTTACCCTGATATGTCGGGGCAAAGATGGGCCACAGCGACAAACGGGCGTCAGTTTTGACTAGTGTACGTTGTTTAATCTACAAGTGGCATTGTATTGACTTCATGTCCCACATTGGTTCCCCGTGGCGTTGATGTTATTACGATTCCTTACTCAGACCGCGTCCTGTTCGATTTGGGGTGTGCGAGGTAATGACACTGCGGGTGGTCGACGTCATAACAATTTGGTTACTGTTGTCATGGGTTCCAGTGGGTGTCCAAGCAAAGCTGACTGTTCGAACTACCTACGCTCCACTGCTGCGTTTGACTGTCAACACCAATGACAGAGGTAACTCAAACATGTAGTAAAATAACAATACATGTTTACAAAGAATTAAAAGCTCTTATATAAACACGCAATAGCCTTAACGAGAACATGAGAAGGAATGTGTATATCCGTATAAATATAAACATCGGTTAGTAAAAAAACATTGGTATTCACATAAGGGGTCTTTTATCAAGCGTCAGATAAACAAAAAACTAAAAATCGTCTCGTCAGGTTGACGCACTACTGTGCCGCTGCACTAATGTCAGCTTCTGCTGGAGGTAGCATCGACCGTGATGGTCGGTCGGATCTCGAAAGAAAGTCAGGTCGGATCTCGAAATAAAGTTGACTGAGCCATACGAACCCCAAAACTTGACATCGTCAGCAATCCTCGCGCATTTCATGCGGCTTCCCTTAGCAAAAAAGCATAGAAATCTATAAAAAATCTATAGAATTATGCATAGTATAGTAGATTTTTGTATAGCAAACAATAGAAATAGAAGAATAGAAATAGTTTATGTCTACTTCAATTTTCAATAGATGTGTATATGATGCAATAGACTTTTTTAGAATTCTACACAACATAGTAGAATATGGAACAGAAAACAATAAAAATTACAAATTATATAGCTATATACACACAAATCCCATAGAATATTCTAAAACAAATCTATGGCATATTCAATAAAAATTCCTTAGAATATTTTCTGAATTCTACACTGGTGTGTCCGCAAAAATCCAACAGAATATTCTATAAATAATAATACATTGTTTTGCTGAGGGTTGCGGTGCTTGCTGCGGATCTAGGTCCTCGCGCATTTATCGCAGCTTGCTGCGGATCTAGGTCCTCGCGCATTTATCGCAGCTTGCTGCGGATCTACTTACTCGCGCATTTATCGCAGCTTGCCACGGATCTACGTCCTCGCGCATTTATCGCAGCTTGCTGCGGATCTACTTACTCGCGCATTTATCGCAGCTTGCCGCGGATCTAGGTCCTCGCGCATTTATCGCAGCTTGCTGCGGATCTAGGTCCTCGCGCATTTATCGCAGCTTGCTGCGGATCTACTTACTCGCGCATTTATCGCAGCTTGCCACGGATCTACGTCCTCGCGCATTTATCGCAGCTTGCCGCGGATCTACGTCCTCGCGCATTTATCGCAGCTTGCTGCGGATCTACGTCCTCGCGCATTTATCGCAGCTTGCTGCGGATCTACTTACTCGCGCATTTATCGCAGCTTGCCGCGGATCTACGTCCTCGCGCATTTATCGCAGCTTGCCGCGGATCTACGTCCTCGCGCATTTATCGCAGCTTGCCGCGGATCTACCTCCTCGCGCATTTATCGCAGCTTGCCGCGAATCTACTTACTCGTGCATTTATCGCAGCTTGCTGCGGATCTACGTCCTCGCGCATTTATCGCAGCTTGCCACGGATCTACTTACTCGCGCATTTATCGCAGCTTGCCACGGATCTACGTCCTCGCGCATTTATCGCAGCTTGCCACGGATCTACGTCCTCGCGCATTTACCGCAGCTTGCCGCGGATCTACCTCCTCGCGCATTTATCGCAGCTTGCCGCGGATCTACGTCCTCGCGCATTTATCGCAGCTTGCCGCGGATCTACGTCCTCGCGCATTTATCGCAGCTTGCCGCGGATCTACTTACTTGCGCATTTATCGCAGCTTGCCGCGGATCTACTTACTCGTGCATTTATCGCAGCTTGCCACGAGAAATGTGCGAGGATTGCCGACGATGTCTTGTTATGGGCTTCATACTACAGGATCACGTTGATCAGTGAAGTGCTGCCGGACATACGTTCTATACACGTTTCTTGCCCGCACACATCGACCGGTTATGATGGTCAACCGTGATAACACAATTTTCAGCTGTCCAAGATAACGTGCGCTATGTTATCTACATTTGTCCTTGTGAAGTATCATATAACAAGACAGATAGCAATCTATGTCCTGGTTGGCGAATATCAGAGTCGCCAAACAACTTGACTACACTGTAGGCCATAGAGCTATTTACTTCGCGAAATACGTATGACTGTATAAGTGACACATTGATTTAGGAAAAGAGGGAGAGGTTGTAGGATATGAGCTATAGGGTGGATGTAAAATAAGAGGTTCGAAGATGGATTTAACAAGATTTGCCATCCAATCCAAAGGATTGCATAGAGGAAGTAGAATCCCACTTTTAGGTTAGAGATGGAGACAGGAAAGATGGACATTTAGGCAGATTAAAATATGTATTGTTGTCCCGAAAAGATCATTGGACACGCGGCTATTGCAGGCGATTTCATAATTTCGGTAAAAATGTGAGAACGCAGAACGTATAAAATGGTATTTTTGCCTGGTGAAATAGTCGTGCTTTCCGTGGAATTGTTTCCGTTCAACA
Organism: Lamellibrachia columna; assembly: GCA_963662155.1. Classification (NCBI taxonomy): domain Eukaryota; kingdom Metazoa; phylum Annelida; class Polychaeta; order Sabellida; family Siboglinidae; genus Lamellibrachia; species Lamellibrachia columna. The sequence continues at coordinate 142,682 of OY759261.1, read as the reverse complement.
CTTGATTACCTACTTCCAAGGCCGTGAGGGTGATACCAATGGCATTGACAACTACTTCCAAGGCCGTGAGGGTAATACCAATGGCATTGACAACTTCTCGCTACAAAAAGCATGTACAAAAAGCATGTACAAAAAGCATGTACAAAAAGCATGTACAAAAAGCATGTACAAAAAGCATGTACAACTGTTGGTTTCACGATGTGTACGCACTGTGCAAAGGAACGTATGTGTACATTTGACGTAGATCACGAAACTCGGAATAATCGTAGAAAACACGCATAGCGTTGCTAACAAGTGTATGTACTGTTGTTCTGAGTAACGTAATATGTACGTCTAACGTCCACGTAGGTGCCTTCGTAATATCCCTACCCCGGGGTAATCGGTTGAATTTTGAAATTTGCTTTAATATACGAACCATCACCATGCCCCCCCCCACCCCCCCCCCCCCACCGAGAACGCCAATAGTATTGCCAACTGACAGAGATACGAGGGAACAGACAGACAGAGTCACAAACTAATTTATAAAAAAGACACGATCAGACACGTTCTACAGTCAGCCGCAAGTAATATAACTAAACATGATGATTTAATGTTATTGTCTATTATTAGCTATGACAATTTATTGAATGCCGTACCACCCCCCGTGACGTATGAATACACTGTAATGCTAGAAATATTTACCACTTTAGCCCGGACCACTACTCGCCGAAGCCTCAGAAAAGGAAGTAGACATGACAAGTGAAACTTACAACAAGGAAGCCCAATGTTGGCTTTGTTTGAGTAACTATTAAAACAAGGAAATGTTGAATAAAATACACACGGATTTGACTACACAGGGCCAGCTCCCGTAGCTCCGCTAAAGTTCACCAGATATAAATCTTTCCGATGCGGGGTTGTGTGCCGATTCGTGCCCAACTTTGGCGTTGGTAGATATGTGGTTAAACCAGGAATACATGTCTGCAGTTTGGCAGCTGCTGTTGTCTTCACCAACTGACGCGGGAAATGCTCTCTGGTGATAAAATGGTGCATATACATTTTCAAAATTATACCAATTCAGTAGTCGTGGCCTACTTCATCATTCATGAAAAACGTTAAACCTACGTAGTATCCACTACTTATTTCTTTTATCTGTAAACTGATCAACTGAGCGCAGCTTGTATGCTCCGAATGCTGACTGGCAGCAATACAGGTAGTATTTCGCAATCCTTTGATAGTAGGATATGAAATCCGGAAGACATAGAGGTATCGTTGTTCCAATTAATCGATTTCGTCGACGATTGATTGCTTTTTTCGATTACATTCATTCTGAATTTCATTCGCTGTCGGTTTATGACTTATCTGTCAGAGATCGTGACAAGACAATGAGTACAAACATGACAGGAAGAGAGAAGACCTCTGATTGGTTATTCTACCCCTTCTCCGAGTTACTTGCCAATGAAAGCCTTTGTATTATTAACTCTGTTGATAATGGCTTCAGCGAAGTCTCGCATGGAAAGGAAGGACTGAACTTCTAGTCACTTTCTTGAAGCCCGTCGCCGGTTCGCGAAGTGGCAGGGAACGAAAGAAATAACTACTAAGGCTAAACTGGACGGGAGTCTTCTCGACGCAGCCCAACTGCCAATCGGCTGTGTCCGGCGAGCGCTCGAACCGAGCATGTCTGTGTAGTCGTAAATACATCGACACGATATTTAAGGACGATAAATAAAGGAAAGACCAACAAATAATTGTGTTTCTCTTTCATTGATATATATGTTCTTCAAACTTAAAGAAGGCAGTAGAACCAGAGGACACAAACCAGCATTAGTTAAGGAGCAGTGTAGGTTGGACATGAGAAAATGAGAAAGTACTCTTTCTCACAGAGGGTGATACATGAATGGAACAAACTGCCAAATGATTGTGTTAATGCTAGTAGTGTGAATATGTTTAAAAATAGAATTGACTGATATTTGATAAGGGCGGGCTACACATAGATGAGAAAATTGTTCGACTCTCGATAAGCCAATGGCTTCCTTGTACACTTGCCATCTGGAACTTGTTGTTTGGGATGGCAATCTTGTTAAATCTCTTGTTAAATATACCATTATAGAAATACAGTTAGAAGCAGTGATTTTGTTATCAAATATATTGATTAACTTCAACTTCTCCCAGGACGAGAATATTCTGCCACTTCACCATTTGGCCAGTCACGCACTTAGTCAGTCTCAGTCTCCATTACTGGTTAAATACAGAGTATGTAGGCCTATGCTTCGACATCATAAATGCCATGCTTCAATTGTGTGCGGCTTTGTATGGGTCCAGCAGTGCGGGTGAATCTTGCTGTGTTGCTTTGACACGCCATAGACGTATCGTGCAGTCTGTTGCCACTGACTTTCAACTGATACTATCTATAGGTGTCCGCACATAGGGCACGCAGCATGAGTCGGCAATACGTATTATTTCTTTGGAATGTATCAGCTTGCGGCATTATCACAAGGCAAATGCCAACATGACTGCTGCATTATAAGCATATTCCACGTGTAGCTGGTTACATTTATTCCTTCTAGTTGATTTTCGAGTTCTCCTAACTTTAGGATGTATTGAAGCGTCGCTATTTTTGCTAGCAGTGTCAACGCGTTTTCAATACTCACCCCCCGCCACCGAACCAGCGAATTATTCACGATTTGTTGCACTTTTCTTTGTCTCATTTGTGTGTGATATTGCCATAATCATCTAGCACCAGTCCTCTGGTGTGTGGCGTCATAAAATAATAGCTTCACTCATACTTATTATGTCTATAAAGCATGCATTTTGTACGTGTGTTTGTGTGGGAGAGTGATTACGACATGGCTGTTTCAAGGTTGGATGACAGGTGGAAGAAAGTAATGTTATCAGATGGTTGGCACAATATCGACAAATGTTTGAGGCAATGTTGCGTAGTGTTTGCATAGCGATGGTGTTACATACGCTGTCGATGCGGGTCAAGTTTAGTTTTGGTATATTATGTTGATGCAATTTTTTAAGCAAAGAACGAAGTATAACTGCCCCTACAAAATCTGCAGCTGTAGCGTATGAATCCAGGACATAACTCCGTCAGAACAAAAAACCCTGAGACATACATACAAAAACTCCTCCGGACAAAACACCCTCACATTAATATACATACTGACGCAAAACCATCATTAGGATGAAGAATCATTCGACACGCTTGCAACGCGTTTCTCCGACTTTTTCTGCGGAAAGATCTCGACAATTCGCTCTGGACTTACTCATAACGCCAACAAAAAAAGCGCTGCCAGTATATGTCAGTTGACTGTTTTTGAGTCTGCCACTCAGGCTAAAATCAGCAACCTGCTGCGGTCATCGCAGGTGAAATCGTGTGAACTTGATCCCATTCCGAAATTGCTTCTCAGAGACTGTGCGCATGAGATGGTTCTTTTGCTCACGGCTGTCATAAACCTTTCTCTGAGATATGGTGTAGTACCATCTCGTCTGAAGAAAGCACTCGTCAGGCCACTACTGAAAAAACCGGGCCTGGACAAATCAGTGCTGAATAACTACAGACCCTTGTCGAATCTGCCCTGTTTATCTAAGATAATAGAACGTGTTGTAGCGGCGAGACTGTCGGCTCACATGTCAGAGCACAATCTCAGCGAGCCCTATCAGAGTGCATACGAACCTAATCACAGCGTTGAGACGGCTTTATTATGCGTGCAGAACGACATCGTGAAAGCAATGGATACTCAAAAAGTCACTATTCTGGTGCTGCTTGACCTATCGGCTGCATTTGACACTGTCGACCACAAAGTACTGTTGCGTAGGCTGTCACAGGATGTGGGTGTGGCCCGTCATGCACTAAAATGGTTCACATCATACATGAGTGACATAATTAAGTCCGTTCACATACATGATGCATCATCGCCTGTCCGTCCCTTGCATATGGTGTCCCCCAAGGCTCGGTGCTCGGCTTCCAGCTGTTTTCTATATACACAGCGCCTGTTGCCAAGATCATCAGCAAGTACAATCTGATGTTCCACCTCTGTGCAGATGACACCCAAATTTACCTCCCAGTGAAACCTCTCCAGACGGACGTCTTCGCGGCTGTCGAGTGTATTGAGGGGGCTTTGGCAGAAATCTGCGCAACAGCTGAAGAAAATCGAGCTAAACGCAGTACACACCGGAGATAGTTTGATCTCGGTGTCTCATAATGTGCGTAATCTTGGTGTACAGTTCGACGAGACCATGACAATGGAGTCGCATATTACGGCGGTTTGCAAATCTGCTATCTACCATCTACGCAATATTGCAAGGATTAGGCGCTACCTAACCCCTAGTGCAACAGAGCAAATTGTGCACGCATTTGTGACAAGCAGACTCGACGTTGGCAATGCGTTGCTGTACCGACCCCCATTCAAACAAATTCAACGACTCCAAAAAGTGCAGAATTGGGCGGGCCGCCTCGTTGTTGGTGCCACGAAGTTCTGCCGCGCGACACTGCAGATAGCAGTGCGAGTTGAATTCAAGATAATACTCCAGATAATACAAAGAGCACTAAATGGACGTGCACCGGACTACGTCGCCAACTAGATTGTTGCGCTCGAGTGAACTTAATCTGCTTTTTGTCCCGCGAGCTAAACGGATTTGTGGAGACCGATCCTTCGGTATCGCAGCCCCGACATTATGGAACCTGTTGCCACAACCTCTGCCATTAACAGGGCTTTCAGAAGATGTTTTTTAAAGCACAGTTAAAGACACATTTTTTTATAAAATAGTTTGAACATTTTGTACGGCGCCATGAGCAACGACTGCTGGAGTGGCGCCTTATAAAATTGAAGATTGATTGATTGAAGTGAAATGAAATTGGATAACCCATTATATTTAAACAAATACCCATTGTGTTATTAAATCCGTGGTGTTATAAAATTATTTATTTGTTCCGTTAGATTGTATAATTTAACTGTTAGTTTGTTGGGAGAACAAGTTTTTTCCGCTGGCCTTTTTCAATTATTGGGTTTTTTCTACTATCCATTTTGTATGTTATAAATTGCTTGCCATTTCGTAATGTCTTTCTGGTGAGCTATGCTTTGTATTTCATGCCAGACTGTTAACTCAGTTCAATCTTCAGACCAGTTTTCTGTTTTTTAATTAAGGGTTTTTCTCCGGAGGGGGTTTTGTCCGATGTATTTTTAGTGGGGTTTATCTGGAGGGGTTATTTCCGGTTACCGTAGCGCAAACGTTTTACTAACTGTAGGACTGTGGCTGATGGTGTTGAAGGTCGTGCGACGGTGTGAACATGGTTGTGTATTGTGACACAAGACGGTTTGTAGAACGGCGTGGAGAGGAACATACGGTGAGAAGAGAAGAGACGGAGTGATTGGACGCGGGAAATGTGAGGGTCGTTGGGAAGGGTGGGGGTCAATGGTTTGTTGTCCTTTTACGTTTACGTTACCTAGAAAACACCAGACATGGTCTGCGCAGGTGGGCCGGGCATACGTTTTATATCCCACCTACCTCGCTAGCCACTGCTACCGTAGTACTACAGTACCCCTGGCAGACTGAACTGTTGAAACGTGGAGTCGACACTTTATCCTACGCCACATATGCGGATGTTGGCTGACTCATTTGTACGTTGTCTCACTTACTGTCTCGGTCGACGTGCTTCTGAAAACTAGACAAGTCTGCCTCCAAACGCCAAAGACTGTTCCTACGAACGGTCCGCAGCCAATTAAAGTTAAGTTCCCGTATGTATGCCTAAGTTCTCTGTGTTCGTAATGTCATTGGTTAACACAGCTAACGAAAGTGCCACGTTTCAACAGGTCGATTTGCCAGGGGTACTGATGTAATCAGAACCCCTGCATCGCATATTTGCCCTGATATGTCGGGGCTAAGATATGCCACAGCGACAAACGGGCGTCAGTTTTGACTAGTGTATGTTGTTTAATCTACAAGTGGCATTGTATTGACTTCATGTCCCACATTGGTTCCCCGTGGCGTTGATGTTATTACGATTCCTTACTCAGACCGCGTCCTGTTCGATTTGGGGTGTGCGAGGTAATGGCATTGAGGGTGGTCGATGTCATAACAATTTGGTTACGGTTGTCACGGGTTCCGGTGGGTGTCCAAGCAAAGCTGACTGCTCGAACTACCTACGCTCCACTGCTGCGTATGACTGTCAACACCAATGACAGAGGTAACTCAAACATGTAGTAAAATAACAATACATTTTACAAAGAATTAAAAGCTCTTATATAAACACGTACCAGCCTTAACGACAACTTGAGAAGGAATGTGTATAATATATGTATAAATATAAATATATTTATGTAAAAAAAATATTGGTATTCGCATAAGCGATCTTTTATCAAGCGTCAGAGATACATAAAATAAGAAATCGTCTCGTCAGGCTGACGCACTACTGTTACGCCATCACATGAAATGTGCCGCTGCACAAATGTCAGGTAACATCGCGACCGTCGGATCGGGTCACGAGATAAAGTTGACTGAACCATATGAAACCCAAAACATGATATCATCAGCAATCCTCTCGCATTCCCCGCGGCTTCCGTAGGCAAAAAAAATTCTCGCGGCTTGCCCCGAGAAATGCGCGAGTATTTGCAGACGATGTCATGTTATGGGGTTTATACTACATGGACCAGAGCCTGTTGATCAGTGCAGTGCTGCCAGACAGACGATGTCATGTTATGGGGTTTATACTACATGGACCAGAGCCTGTTGATCAGTGCAGCGCTGCCAGACAGACGATGTCATGTTATGGGGTTTATACTGCATGGACCAGAGCCTGTTGATCAGTGCAGTGCTGCCAGACAGATGATGTCATGTTATGGGGTTTATGCTTCATGGACCAGAGCCTGTTGATCAGTGCAGCGCTGCCAAACAGACGATGTCATGTTATGGGGTTTATACTGCATGTACCAGAGCCTGTTGATCAGTGCAGTGCTGCCAGACAGACGATGTCATGTTATGGGGTTTATGTTACATGGACCAGAGCCTGTTGATCAGTGCAGTGCAGCCAGACAGACGATGTCATGTTATGGGGTTTATACTACATGGACCAGAGCCTGTTTATCAGTGCAGTGCTGCCAGACAGACGATGTCATGTTATGGGTGTTTATACTACATGGACCAGAGCCTGTTGATCAGTGCAGTGCTGCCGGACATACGTACTATGTTATCTACATTTGCCCTTTTACTGATTTCGTGTCCCACGCCGGGTTTGTCGAGTCATGATTTCGTATCCGGTCCGCTTTAGGCTCTACCAAATAATAAGACAGATAACAATCAATTACCTATATGTCTTCCTGGTTTTATATCCTGTTGTTAAAGGATTGCAAAATACTACCTGTATTGTTGTCAGTCAGCACTCGCAGCACACTGACTGCACTCAGTTGATCAGTTTACAGATAAAACACTCCTACACAGCGAGTCACTGTGGCGAAATTATTATGTCGCGGTACGCTTGGGTTGGCATGGACGGCGACCGGATATGAATTAAATCTGTCAAAAGTCGCCATTTTATCATTTCTTTCGCAAGGTACGAATGCTTAGTGAAACCGGCAGTATTACATGTTTTTCTTTGGAGGGAGGCATCCAGCATTGCCATTGGCACTGCCCTACCAAAACTTGACTGGGCTTTTTCTATCCTGTAAATGGGCTAAGTTGCGTATACATAAGTCATGCCAATGTGTGATTGATCGCGTTAGCACAATTAGGGTAGGGTGGGGCGAGGAGCCCCCGTGGGATAAGACGCCCCTCGTATTTCCAACATGATATGCGCTTGCTGCCTGTCTCTGGTAGATGAATGCAATGCTGCCAAAAGCTCATGCAGACGAAATAGACGGTTAGGAAAAAAATTTGCATTTTAAGTTTCACTGCTTGGCTGATGGAAAAATGTTATATTTGCAATGTTGCACTCAAACACACCGATACATTTAACACCGTGTTTTTAGATTCATCATTAGTACATACAATTCAACGTATTGACACAAAATAGGCGCAAATAAATATTAAAGCGGGCATTAAGATATGCCTAAATCATGCCTACTGGGGGCAAGACGCCTCTTAATAACGCACAACAGTCTGTTGTACTTGATGGCTCTACATCATCGGCAAAGCCTATATCTGCCGGAGTCCCCCAGGGGAGTATTCTTGGTCCTCTACTTTTTCTGATGTTTAACGATGAATTGGCTTTACACCTAGAGAACGACATCCACTTATTCGCTGATGATTTTACACTCCACATTGCCTTTAAGAATACATGCGATAGAATCATATGCGCAGAAAGCCTCCAATGTAACTTGAATAAAAAGCCAGAATCATCCCCCACTCAACTTTATGAACAAGGAATTACAGCCTACATATAGTATAACTCTTCTGGGTGTCACCATCACCAAGACATTGTCCTGGTCACAGCACATCACATGTATTGCCAAAAAGCGTCTCTATAACCTGGGCCGTTCTAGAAACCTCCTTCCTCACCAAGCTCGTATCACCATCTACAAGGCTTACATCCGACCTCTTGTGGAATATGCTTCCCCAATCTGGAATGGAGCAGGAACTACGTCTTTGAAGTTGCTAGACAGACTGGAGAAGAAAGCGCTTCGCCTGCTTAAGATCAATGAAACATCCATATTGTGTACGTATTGTGTACGTATTGTGTACGTATTCCTTGGTCAAAGACAGAGCTACATCTCAACTCATACATATCTAGGATGAGTCGACTTGGTCAAAGACAGAGCTACATCTCAACTCATACATATCTAGGATGAGTCGACTTGGTCAAAGACAGAGCTACATCTCAACTCATACATATCTAGGATGAGTCGACTTGGTCAAAGACAGAGCTACATCTCAACTCATACATATCTAGGATGAGTCGACTTGGTCAAAGACAGAGCTACATCTCAACTCATACATATCTAGGATGAGTCGACTTGGTCAAAGACAGAGCTACATCTCAACTCATACATATCTAGGATGAGTCGACTTGGTCAAAGACAGAGCTACATCTCAACTCATACATATCTAGGATGAGTCGACTTGGTCAAAGACAGAGCTACATCTCAACTCATACATATCTAGGATGAGTCGACTTGGTCAAAGACAGAGCTACATCTCAACTCATACATATCTAGGATGAGTCGACTTGGTCAAAGACAGAGCTACATCTCAACTCATACATATCTAGGATGAGTCGACTGTGGAACTTCCTCCCAGCATCCGCTTTCCCTGCCTCTCCAAACATATGACTGCATTCAAGACAGGTGTGAATGCTTTTCTTGTGGATCACATGTTTTAAATCATATCGGTCTTCATCAGATCAAGTGTGACTGTTTTCGTCTTCTGGTGGTCATGGTGTTGAGCGTAGGTTAATGCCTGGCTGGGAGATGGTGACTTGCGAAATAACAGCCTACAAGGCCCGAGCCCATAAAGTGTGGGTGAACGGCACGCCTAGTCAGGTGATATATCTCGCAGGCCTAGAGTTATTTCCTGGTTACCATGACCACCAGATAAATTATTTTTGAAATAATAATTTTCTCTCTTTTGTTATATATATATCCTTCTTTTTATCTCGCTTCTAGTGCACTTTGGGCCACTTTTCATCTGAATTTTAGTATCAATATATATATATATATATATATATATAAACACATTAAGAGGAGTCTTGCCTCCAGTAGGCATGATATAGGCATAAAATAATTTCTGCTTTATTATTAATTTATATATATATATATATATATATATATATATATATATATATATATATATATATATATATATATATATATATTCATTTCTATACTATTGTACAGCACCATGAAGCACTAGATGATTATGGCGCTATTTAAATATCGTATTTTATTATTATTATTATTATTATTAAAGATGCGTCTTGTCCCACATGATCCCATCAATTTATAGTCGTGATTATTGGACAATGTTTTCACTTTGATAAAAGCAATGTGTTTTCAAATGTACGATTAATCACTTCGTATAGATGGTAGTACTATAGTCTAGGAACTACATATATTTAAGTTCTACCAAATCATGTTCTTTGACGCTAAAATTTGTAGTGTGTGAATAATTTAAGTAACATTCCACAATCCGCTTTAAAAAAATGCGTAAGCTTACTTTTGTAACAATCATCGAAATAATGAACCTTGATTGTTAAGATGGAGATCTTGCGAAAGTGTGAATTGTCTTACGCCGGATCACTTTCTCAATTTGTTCGCGGAATGTATATTAAAGGTTAGTACGAGACGAGTGAAAAAAAAAAATTACTTTACGTAAACGTACGAAATGTGGCGTTGACAAAGGTGATACGAAATCGATTAATTGGAAGATTATTACCTCTATGTCTTCCTGGTTTCATATCCTGTTGCCAAAGGATTGCGAAATACTACCTGTACTGCTGCCAGTCAGCATTCGGAGCACACTAACTGCGCTCACTTGATCAGTTTACAGAGAAATCAAATCAGTAGTGGATTCTACATAGGTTTAGCTGTTTTCGTGAATGAAGGGACAGGCGCTGCGGGATTTTTGATTTTTTTATGATTTTTAGTGAAATTTCGTTTTCAGCGTATTTCACTACAAAAACATCTTATCTTTAACTTCTAATTCAAAAAAATTCATATTGATGTGTCTATATGTGAATAAAATGCTTTATTTGATCACCAGTGTTGCCGAGAGTTCCTTTGTCTTGCTAACAAATGCAGAAATTGTGCGTATTTCACTCCTTAGTTACCGGTACTTTGCCTTACTGGAGGCTGCCATGTTGGATATCTAAATTTAGCTCTTTCTCCCGGCTACAAGGCAGCCTTATGTCCAGCGGTAAATGCTCATTAGTATGCAGCCAATCGGCGTTAGAACGCGAGCTGTATCCGTACGGAAATTTCCTTATATGGCACAATGCTCCGCAGATCCGCACCCTCTCGATTCTGATTGGCTAATGATCGACCTTCGACCTCTTCGGCGTAACAACAGAGCGATTCAATATGGCGACCGTTGTTTTTCCTCAGTGATTTTCCCAGTTATTAGTACGCGATTTCTAGTCAAGATGTCAACGGATCGTGGAATAAAACAGTCTACGACGAAACCGTATGGGACGAGGAAGCGAACTCGGCTAGCACAGATGAAATATGCGCGAGAACAGCGGCAAAAATCGACCAACATCGCCGGCGATATTGCTGTGGCTAGCGGCAGCGGCACTGCCTCGAGTGGCAGCGTGGTCGTCGTGGAAGGTGGCGTCGCTGAACCTGGCGAAATAGACGTTTGTGCTGGAGCTGACGATTCCGTTAGTGAACCCTCGATCGCGTCCTCACAGACAGATGAGCCAGATGTTGCCGATGACGGCGAACCTCGACAACCCGTGACAGACGACAGTTGTCTCTTTGTTCAAGTGTCCTCGTTGAAGAAACTCGTGGCGAACCTTCCGTGCCCAGTTTGCCAGGGAGACTTGACAGTTGTTGTCATCGACAAAAGCAAGGGCCCTGTCGTTGGATTCCGCACTGAGTGCACCACTTGTGGACATGTCTGCAGTGAGACACTGTCTTCAGGCAGGATTGGTAATCGTGGCAGTCGGTCTCCATTTGCCACAACGAGGAGAATGGTGGCAGGCACCATGGACTGTGGTGTTGGATTTTCCGGGCTACGACGGATTTGTTGGTGGCTGGATTCACCCTGCATCCACCAGAAGACATATGCCAGACACCAGAAACAGGTAGCTGTAGCAGTTGTGGACACAGTGACCAATTGTCTCAACGATGCTGCTGTTTGTGTGAGGCAAGCATATGCTGAGCTGTCTGGTATCCCTCCAGAGGATGTGAGAGACATCAACGTGTCATACGACGCATCGTGGATGACACGAGGACACCAGTCCTACTATGGCATTGGCAGTGTGATCGACTTGATCACCTGCCTTGTGATCGACTACACTGTACTGAGCCTGTACTGCCACGGCTGCACCACTGTGGGGGACCATATGGACAAAAACACAGACGACTACCGAACATGGAAGGCAAACCATGTTTGCAACAAAAACTTTGAGGGCACTGCAGGTGCAATGGATGCTGAGATTGCAGAGATCTTGTGGCGCCGCTCAGAGCAGAGACACGGCTTCCGCTACGTCACTGTGCTGTCAGATGGTGACGCGAAGACGTACAACCACTTGGTGTCCCTCAATGTCTACGGAGATGACTGCCAGGTCACGAAAGAAGAGTGCGTAAATCATGTGTCGAAGAGGGTGGGCACTGCTTTGAGGAAAGTTGCAGCTGAGGGTCGACAGGAAGGCGTCGTCACTGGTGGAAGGGGCCATGGAAAGCTGACAGCTGCTGCGATCACCAAACTGACAAAGTACTATGGTAATGCCATACGTAGCCACCCAGACGATCTGGACGGCATGAGAACTGCAGTGTTCGCCACATTCCTCCATGCGCTGTCAACTGATGATGACCCACACCATGATCGCTGCCCAGCTGGGATTTCAAGCTGGTGCTTCTATCAGCGTGCAGTTGCAAAGGGTGAACGACCAGGGCCACATGAGGACAACGTTGGCACACCACTGTCACGGGAAGTCGGTCGCTTCGTGAAACCAGTCTACGTGCGTCTTGGTGATGAGAACCTCCTCCGTCGCTGCCTCAGAGTGAAGACGGAGAACCCAAACGAAAGTCTGCATTCGGTCATCTGGCGGATGTGCCTCAAGACGGACTTCCTCGGGAAACTGGGTGTTGAGGCTGGCGCTGCTATCGCCGTCAGTGAGTTCAACCAGGGAACAGAGAAGACTGTGGCAGACACAACAGCTGCCCTGGGGTTTCAGCTTGGTGAAGCCCAAGTGAAACTGACACGTTCGAAGGACCGAGAAAGAACTGCAATGCTGCAAAGAAAGGCTGACGCGCAAGAGAAGAAGAATCGTGAACGTCGACGTCTTCACCGGATTCGCCAGCAAGATATGCTTACACAAGCTGAAGGTGGACCATCCTATGCCTCCGGAGAGTTTTAGGGACTCGTGAAAAACAAACGGCTCTCTTCAGAGCCAACACACAAAAAACGGCTCTTTTCAGAGCCAACCACTCTTGAAGAAGAGCTTGCTATATCATCAGATTATGTTGCATATTTTGTCAAAAATGTGTATTTCAAACATATGAATAGTAAGAAAAGGTGTATGCACACATTTGAATAGTCAAAAACCACCTGAATAGTCAAAAAGTGTATACATATAAACACAAAAGTTTGTTTTGCTGTTTTCTCGGAATTCTGTTTTTATTCAATACATAAATTTCATGCAGATCCCGAGAGAAAACCGTAAGACATATCAACTCCAAATTTGAAATACAAATACTCCAAGATATGCACTACAAGCTGTCAAGAGGGAATTTGTATATCTATCCATGTTTTGAATTTACCTCCCTGCACATTCATGCACCCTATCTAAATAATCGGAAAATTTATCTACAGTTTTCAAAAAACATTTCTGACATATACTGCTTGGAGAGTAAAAATTCCTCTTGACAGTTTGTAGGTACATGCATTTACAATACATGTAGCATGTTTTGAATGTTGAAGCAATGTGTATTGTTTCTGGGGATTTGCATGAAAATGGGTCCCCCCAAAAAAATTTCACCTGTTTTACCTACCTTGACCCACAAAGATCATTTCCACCAAGTTTCAGTTCTCTAACATTAAAAAAAAATCCGCCGCAGCCTCTGTCCCCTTAAGTAAACATTCGAAATGTGGCGTCAACAAATGTTAGCCACCAGAGCAGCCGCGGGTTGTTTCAGGTAGCCTTTATTGATTACTTAATCTAATCGACACAAGCGAACGAGACATTTCGCAAGCAACATCGCGCAGTATTCAGTGTATCGTATGTGAATTAGAAAAGCATGTTTTTTCTGTATACGCGTGTCCGGAGGCCCTGCGAAGTGATTATTGTTTTTTTGTTGTCTGTGTAATGGAAATGAATTTGTGTGGTTTCATTTAGTAGCTTCGTAGAATTACTATCCGTGTCAACTGGAAACAACAACAACTACTAAATTGGTATACTTATGAATAATTGTCTGCATCACTTTATCACCAGAGAGCATTACCCGCGTCAGTTGGTGAAGACAACAGCAGCTGCCAAACTGGTTTAACCACATATCTACCAGCGCCAAAGTTGGGCAAGAATCGGCATACAACCCCGCGCCTGTAACATTTATATATGTTAACCTTTAGCGGAGCTACGGGAGCTGGCCTTGTGTAGTCTAAGCCGTGTGTATTTTAGTCAACATTTCCTTGTTTTAATAGTTATTCAAACAAAGCCAACATTGGGCTTCCTTATTGTATGTTTCACTTGTCATGTCTACTTCCTTTTCTGAGGCTTCGTGAGTAGTGGTCCGGCCTAAAGTGATAAATATTTCTAGCATTACAATGTATTCATACGTCACGGTTGGTACGGTATTCAATACATTGCCATAGGTAATAATACACAATAACATCAAATCATCATGTTTACGTATGTTTGACGTTTATAGGTGTAACGATATATAAACCCTTTAGAAGTTGACCTGGGGGTGGAAGTCCTTCTCTGAATATAATTATTGATGCACTCATGACCCGGGGGGGGGGTACTCAAAACGTCGCCAGTATACCATCCTTGAGACATATTCCACGTTTTATGGGAATGCGCATATTTTTATTAACTTCTACTTCTTCCCGGGCGGGAATATTCTGCCAGTTAACCATTTGGTCAGTCAAGCACTTAGCCTCAGTCTCCATGAATGTTTAAATACAGTTACAAGCCTTGTCAGTGTAGGCCTATGCCTCGACATCACAAATGCCATGCTTCAACCGTGTGCGGCTTTGTATGAGTCAAACAGTGATTGCAATGAGCACCTATATTTAGCCTAACACACTGCGTGCACTGCCAGATCGGCCAGCGTTGCTTTGACACGCCATAGACGGGTCGTGCGGCCTGTTGTCACCGACTTTCAGCGGATGTTATCTCTAGGTGTCTGCACAAAGGGCATGCAAGAATCGACACTAAGTATAATTTCTTTGGAATGTGTCAGCTTGCGGCAATACCACTGGGCAACATCTAAATAAAAGCCATACTGACGAGTTCCCACTTCATAACGCATTGATAGGCCAATCATTCCGCCTGCACGCCCCATTATTTAATGCTAAGATAATATCACCGTGTCTGTAATTATATAAATTTTATTATGTTATATTATCGCGGCTAATCGCGTTGAGTTACCTGGGAATGTTGCACTGGATTCAATCAACGGTCGATATTATATGTGACGACACCAAGGAGGCTTGTCCCCTGCTGCAAAAGTGTTCAGATACTAGGTATGTCACACGTGTCAACACAAGGAATGTACCTGAGATAATGAACGAAATTATTCATAACACATAAACGAGATATACCCAAAGAATTTTATTAACAGCACTCAATGTCCATAAACCAGGGCGTTTTACCCCGCCTTACGTCATGTTGCCGTCGTGTCATCCCGAATCCATTCTTTCTCCCTCCCGTAAATAGCTAGGGGCATATATGTTAATTCCGCTTTATTTTACTGTGTGAATTGTTTCAATATAAGTCAAGCTTAGAATTGTTTTGTATGCATTGTAAATACCTCCGCCTGTGGCTATGCAAGTTTACTTAGAACTGGTTAGTTAGAATGAGAGTCCCCGGACGAATAACTGGAAGTGCACCTTATGCATGATTAGTGATTTTTTAGAGCATTTATACATCGGGTACGTTACTAAAGTTAACACTTTATGTAGGACTGCATTAAATATTTCATTTGATGACAACACACAGACTATTCTGCAGAACGTACCAACATTTCAAAATCAGTCACCATGCTGGGCCGAAATTGTGGGGTATCAGTTCTGGGGCGTTTTTCTGAAAAAATAGGTGTCATTTTCACGAATTTCACATTGCATATGGGTTAATAGATGACGAATTTGCTGTGAAATTCTAAAGAAAATCGTAAGGCAAAATTTCCAGGAATCAAAAGAAACGTTTTAATGGCGACCTATTGGAAAATAAATTTTATTTTTGTCCCCACAGATTTACATCATTAATCATTCCTCGTGGACTAGAGCGATAAGCCTGCTGCTGGGAGGCAGGCGTGGGCCACTGGCTGCTGGGAGGCAGGCGTGGGCCACTGGCTGCTGGGAGGCAGGCGTGGGCCACTGGCTGCTGGGAGGCAGGCGTGTGTCACTGGCTGCTGGGAGGCAGGCGTGTGTCACTGGCTGCTGGGAGGCAGGCGTGTGTCACTGGCTGCTGGGAGGCAGGCGTGTGTCACTGGCTGCTGGGAGGCAGGTGTGGGCAACTGGCTGCTGGGAGGCAGGCGTGTGTCACTGGCTGCTGGGAGGCAGGCGTGGGCAACTGGCTGCTGGGAGGCAGGCGTGGGCCACTGGCTGCGGGGAGGCAGGCGTGGGCCACTGGCTGCTGGGAGGCAGGCGTGGGCCACTGGCTCCTGGGAGGCAGGCGTGGGCGACTGGCTGCTGGGAGGCAGGCGTGGGCGACTGGCTGCTGGGAGGCAGACGTGGGCCACTGGCTGCCATCTCATGCTACGGCAGAAACAGTCACAGCCACTGGCATGACACAGGGCAGTACTGTTTATAGTGTAAACATGCGTAACACATGTTAGTTCAGCATATATGGAAGCATTTAACTTGAAGAGGTGACATTGCACTCCTCTGGAAGAGTTAACTGATGGCTCTTTAATGGGGCACAGCCACCACCTTAGTCATTTGGGTGAGGGTTTTAGACCGGAAAAGAGATTAACCTTAGGTTAGGTGTGCGTGCGTACGTGTGTGCATAAGTAAGTAAGTGCATGTCCTCATCAACCTCATGTACAACATCAGTCAAACAAAACGCAATAAAGATGAGGTGACTACCAGAGAAGTATAAACATATCGGGCTTGTAGCCAGCATAATAAAACACTCATGCACACACACATACACGCACGCACGCACGCACGCACGCACGCACGCACACACACATACGATCTCGGACATTGGCCAGTAAGTCGGAGTAGGGGGCAGAATAGCCAATCAGAAGTCTTCTCTTTTCCTGTCATGTTTGCACTCATTGTCTTGTCACGATCTCTGACATATGAGTTATAGAACGACAGGGAATGACATTCAGAATGAATGTAATCGAACATGATCGATCACGTAACATTGTGACGGATTCCTTGAACAGAAGCATGAACCAATCAGTCATCAACAAAATCGATTAATTTGAACAACATTACCTGTAAGTCGTCCTGGTTTTGTATATGCTGTTATAGGATTGTGAAATACTACCTGTGTTGTTGCCAGTCAACAATTGGAGCACACTAACTGCGTTCAGTTGAGTATTTGAACTGTAGCTGCACTTGTTATATTTTGTCGTAGGAGTTCCACAATATAACCCCATGTACAGATATGCACATAGATTTTAATGCTATTCTAGCATATTCATATTTCATTTGTTTACTTTGACGTGTCACATGCATTGAATCGTATTTAGTAGCAAAGAATTGTTGAAGGTTATGTGACAACAACTTATTTTTAGCCTTAAACATTACAATAGAAATTCTCAATTTTATTATGTCTGGAAGTTTAAGTATTCCTAAATCACAAAATAACCTATTAGTATGACATAAAAAAGTTTCATTGTAAATGAGTCTGATTACTTTCTTCTGTAATATAAACACACTGTTAACAATTGTTTTATATGTGCTGCCCCATACTTCACAGCAGTATGTTTTATATGTGCTGCCCCATACTTCACAGCAGTATGATATATAAGGGAGAACTAGTGCACAGTATAACATGAACAGACATTTTTTGTCAAGTACATATCTTGCTCTGTACACAACAGCAATAGTTGTTGACACTTTGGCTTTTATCAAGCTAACATGTTTCTTCCAATTAAGCTTATGGTCGATCAAAGCTCCTAACAACTTACTGCTATATACTCTATCAATACTCTTATTGTCAATTTTTATATCGATATTTGAGTTAATGCAACAGTTTGTGAACAACATATAGTTTGTCTTAGCTACATTCAAAGACAACCTATTTACTGAAAACCACACAATGTCATGTAGTTTTTGTAACACAATGGTGATATCCTTGTTCAGCTGCTCATGATCCTTTCCAGAGCAACAAATATTGGTATCGTCAGCAAACAATATACATTTTAGTATTGATGAGATATTACCAATATCATTTATATACATTAAAAACAGTTTTGGACCCAGTAATGAGCCCTGGGGTACCCCACATGTCACTTTTAGTAATTCAGAGTTACAGTCATCTATACTAACATACTGCAGTCTATCAGTTAAGTAACTTTTTAGCCAGTGATTGGCAACACTTCTAATACCACAAGCTTCTAACAACTGTGTCAAATGCTTTTTTCAGATCAATAAAAAATCCAATAATACACTTCTTCTGGTCTAAAGCAGATGTGATTTCTTCAGTTAATTCTAGAAGAGCCATTGATGTAGACATATTGGTCCTAAATCCATACTGACTGCTAGTAAAAATATCATATTTATATAAAACAATTATCTAGTCTATTAAATAATTTTTCTAAGATTTTTGAAAATTGTAGAAGCCGAGATACAGGTCTGAAGTTAGTAAATACATTCTTCTCACCAGTTTTAAATATAGGGATCACTTTGGCAATTTTCATTTTACTGGGAAATACACCACTGTTGAAGGACATATTACAGATATGTGTAAGTGGAGTCACAATGGTGGAAATTACTTTCTTAACAATTACCATATCTATTTTGTCATATCCTGCAGACTTTTTGTTTTTAAAATTTCTGACAATATTTATTAACTCACTTTCTTCTACCCCCTCCAAGAACATAGTTATTTGATTGGTGTTTTGTAAATAGAAAAGTACACTTATATTCCCATTTGGTAAACTAATGCCTTTTGCCAGATTAGGTCCTACATTCACAAAGAAATTATTGAATCCATCAGCAATATCTGTCTTATTTGTAATTGGTACACCATTAATAATAAATGAGTTTGGGTAAGTCGAATGTTTTTGTCTTTTTTAATAATTTCATTTAAAACTTTCCAAGTTCCTTTTACATTATTTTTTTTTCTCACCAGTTCATTGTAATAAGCTGTCTAAATAAATCTTAGAATAGAGGTCAGTTTATTTTTATACCTACATTCAGCTTCTTTTTGGTCCTAAGCTTTAAACAAATTTTGTACAGATTATTCTTTTTTTTTCCAAGCATTTTGCAGGTCTCTCATCACCCAAGGTTTGTTCTTCGTCATAGTTGGGTTATAAAATATTTTCTAAATAGGACAGTTGTTGTTATATACTTGAGTGAATGTATTTACAAATATATTGTAAGCCTTGTTGGCATCTGTTTCATTTAATACCTTATCCCAGTTTATTAATGAAAGTTCATTTATTAGGGATTCTTTGCAGCTGTCAGTCAATTTCCTTACATATCTAAATGTCTTAATAGGAGTTGTTGTTAAGTCTGTATAATGACATATACAAAATACCGGTAGATGATCACTTATATCATTTATAATTAACCCACTGGTGATTTGTAAATATGTTATCAATTAAAGTTGAACTACTTTTAGTAATTCTACTTGGCTTGTCAATTAATGGATATATACCTAAACTGAACAACATGTCCACAAAATAGTTTGTACTATTGTTATTAACCAGATATTTTGTACTATTGTTGTTATTGTATTTTAGGAGATCTATATTAAAATCTCCACATAAGAGTATTGTTTTTTGTTGGTATTCTTAATGCTTTTGATCATCATTTCAAGTTGATGAGTGAACATGTCAACATTAGTTCCTGGTGTTCTGTATATACAACTAACAATTATATTGTATTTCTTGTTTATACACAATTCTACCTTGACACTTTCTAAAATGTCATCACCACAGACATAGTATGTATAATCTTAAATGAAATGGAGTCATTTACATAGATAGCTACTCTACCACCTTTCTTATTTTTTCTAGTTCTATATATAACTCTACATACAGCCAGTAACATATTGGTACATTTGTCAGATTGTAACCGTATCTCAGATATCGCAATAATGTCAAACGTTATTTTAAGCTCATCTACATAATCTCTGATTTTACCAAAATTGGTGTTAAGGCTTCTGGCATTAAAGTGAATGAACGACAAACCTGTCCTTGTCGTCCATGCATGGATGGCGACCTGATATGAATAAAATCTGTCAAAAGTCGACATTTTGTCATTTCTTTCGCATGGTACGAATGCTTAGTGAAACCGGCAGTGCTACTTTTTCTTAGGAGGAGGCATCCAGCATTGCCATTGGCATTGCCCTAACAAAACCTGACTTGGCCTTTTCTCCTCTGTAAATCGGTTAGTTGCGTATAAATAATTTATGCCAACGCGTGATTGATTGCGTTAAAAAAATTAAGGTAGGGTGGGGCGAGGGCTCCTGTGGGATAAAACATCCCCTCCTATTTTCAACACTATATGCACTTGTTGTCTGTCTCTGGTAGTGGTAGATGAATGCAATGCTGCCAACTGGTGCATATTCTGTCCAAAAGCTTATGCAGACGAAATATAAGGTTAGGACAAAAATGTGCATTTTAAGTTTCACTGCTTGGCTGATGGAAAATTTTATATTTGCAATGTTGCACTCAAACACACCGATACATTTAACACATTGTTTTTTTATATTCATCATTAGTGCATACAGTTCAATGCGTTGACACAAAATAGGCACAAATAAATATTAAAGCGAGAATTAAGATATGCCTATACCATGCCTACTGGGGGCAAGACGCCTCTTAATAACACACAACAGTCTGTTGTAATTGATGGCTCTACATCATCGGAAAGGGGAGTATTCTTGGAACTGTACTTTTTCTGATGTTTATTGATGATATGGTTTAACTGTGAGCAAGATGCCTCTTAATGTGTACGACGTTATATGTGTGTGTAATCATTCCATGTTCTTTTCTAAAACTCTAAGGGGCATCTATATATATATATATATATATATATATATATATATATATATATATATATATATATATATATATATATATATATATATATATATATATATATATATATATAATATATATATATATATATATATATATATATATATATATATATATATATATATATATATATATATATAATATATATATATATATATATATATATATATATATATATATATATATATATATATATATATATATATATATATATATATGCCGCTTAGAGTTTTAGAAAAGAACATGGAATGATTACACACACACACACATATATATATATATATATATATATATATATATATATATATATATAATATATATAAACACATTATTAGGCGTCTTGCCCCCAGTACCAATAGGCATGACATAGGCATATCTTAATTCCCTCTTTATATAACAAATATCACATTTTTCCATCAGCCAAGCTGTGAAACATTAAGCAGTAAAACATTAAGCAATGAAACTATATATATATATACATATACATACATAAATGATATGCACATGTGCGTGCGTGCGTGCGTGCGTGCGTGCGTGCGTGCGTGCGTGCGTGCGTGCGTGCGTGCGTGCGTGCGTGCATACTTAATGTGTGCATAATCATTTCAGGTTCTTTTCTAAAACAAAAGATGTCAGCTCGTTGATTTGATTTTTGTTCTTCACTAAGGCACTAAATCGTGGCCTTTATCTACGGGTGGAAATGGCTGGTATGGAGCAGCTGCTAATGACCACTTCAGTGACCATGTCAGTAGAATGGGAATATATGATATGTCTGCCCTGACAAGGCACAACCTCAGACATATGTAAAAAGATATACCAAGATGATTGCATATGGATATGGAAATGTATAATATAATGAATAATGTGTAAGCAGCCCGACACAAAATAACAACTTCAGCTTTAAAGGCACATAGCCTGCATGGGAACTTGGAAAGTACAAACTGCAGAGTAATCTAAATAGATGTGCTCATCCACCAGACAATGAGTGTATTATAGTGATTTAACAGTCACATTAGGGACACATAGGCCTATGTCTTAACCCATTGTAGGGGAAAGGGAGACACCTTGAATAATTTTTCATATTATACTAACTCTTGTATCACAAATGATGCATTTGAATTGCTAGACATTGTACAGTGCATTTATTGAGGCATATTTTCTATAATTTACTGAATATTGTAGTTATAACTTCTACTTTTAAAAGATCTTTAAGTGGCTCAAAGTACCCCATGTGTGGGCTACATTGAGCCACCCCATGGGACATATTGAGCCACCCCATGGGACACATTGAGCCACCCCATGGGACACATTGAGACGACTCTAAAAATTTTATGAATAAAATTCAAGATTTATTTTTTAGAAAGTAGTACTTGTTTTACATACGGAATACAACTGTAGTAGATCACTCATAGGAATGTATAGGAACACAATTGTTTTCTGAAACATGAAGTGAAACATTAGGCCAGTGCGTGTTAACCTATTATAGGCCAAATCCCACTTGATCTTGTATTCTACTGACAATTGTATTATCCCAGATCAACCGGAAACTGTAAGGTGGCCTTTGTTGGTTTCACCTGTTGCAAATGGCTTGCGAAGGAACATTATAGTTTGTCATTTTTACACGAGTCATATGTCCTCCACTACTGGGTGGACGAACTTGTTGCATAGCCATCTTCCGCGACTATCTATAGAAGTAAACTTCGGTGTCCACTGCAAGCACTTTCCCTGCCACGTAATGCACTGTTTTGGTGGAGTGTTCCGGATATATCTTTACTTAGATAAAGTCTCCCACTTCTATTTCTTTTTCAGATTTGACAGTTTCATCTACAATCTGTCCTCGTCAACATCGGAGACTGGCTGATGTCAGGCTCCTCCGGAACTCACTTCTTTTCTTCAGCCCCATTTGTTTTGCTTTGTCATACGTTGGTTTACTGAAGCCTTTATGATTCTTTGGAGTGCTCTTTAGGACCATAACTTAACCAAATGTCCTCTTTTATTATTTTTGCTGGTTCTTTGCAATGCCTAAGATGTGACAGTAGATATCTGTCAAGATCTCAGGTATGTTCTAGCACCTCTACGAGTAGTTCTGAGTTCATCCACCCACCTTGTGTTGCCAGACCGAGTGTTCCAGCTTGTGCTAATCTTACCATTGACTCCTTTTACTGCACTCTAGAAAATATCATGACAGGAGGTAAACGTCTCTCCACAGCGTTCACACAGCAACATGCGTTTACTAGTATGACGTTCTATGTTGCTGTTATTTGGTCAACCTGTTTCATGCCTTTGGCAGCAATGACCTTCGGTAGATTCTGCATGGTGGTAATACTAGCTTAATCTAGATTGTAAATGGAGTCAGGTCAGTACTTCTTGTCACCAAGCTCTTGTGCCCATTGTGATAAGAAGCACTGCACTGCTTCCCGATTTAATCCTTGGACTCATGCAATGCTGGTCGCCTCTGGGTATCTATGAGATGCTATGGTGGCCCTACATGAACCCATCAACCCAGCTATGTGGTTCACCTCCCAACTTCTTTGAACTTTCTCCCAATTCACTCGGAATATATGTCCATTCTTAGCTTCTTCGACAGCTTGCCCCAATAATATGCCACCAGCTGCTCCTCTATAGGGTTAATTTAGCTAACTCTATAATTAAACATTGTCTAACATTAACATTTTTGGGGAGTATATTAACTATTAATTAAAATTAACTCATATTATATGTGTGCTGCAGGATACTCTACAGGCTGATAATAGATGATTGCCAAAAGTGTATGCCACTATAATCACTATAGAGTTTCAACAAGTCAAGGCAATATGACAGACCATGCTTGTTTTTAGATTGTAAATTAGTTTGTAAACAACATTACTGACTACCTTCTTGATCAATCGTAAACAATTGTATACTGCGATATCTTCATATGGAATATTTTACCAGGTTTTAATAACATTATAATGTCGTGGGGCACTTTGAACCATGGGTCAATGTACCACACAAACTGTGGTTCATGGTGCCCAATCAGCTCGATCTCGTTTTCAACACTTGCCATTCAATTAAGGTAAATCGTGAATAATAAAACTTCATTTATTACATGGGAATGCAATGTCCACGTTCAGGTTACAACAAATGCTATTATGATAATTGCTAACAGTTATGTCATAAGATAAAAATAAATCACCTGTGTACGTGGATTGATTTACTTAGGGTGTTAAAAAATCGTTCACCACGTGTGATATGGCTGTGGGCTTCATGGTTAATTTGATAATCACCAGGGTTTGCTCGTATTACAACATCTTGTGAAAGTATTTATGTATTACCTTTGGCGCAGCATATGTCTGGCACTGACCCAGGCTAACCCTGCTGTATGATGTGTCAACTGATAGCGGCACAGCAATCTTGCTTTAGGGGTCATGCCTCAGTTAGACTTTAGGGGTCATGCCTCAGTTAGACTTCCTGGTGTGTTACACAAGAATGTAGGGCATAGTAAGTTTAGATATAGGACGTTTTAAAAAAATAATACGATCTGACATAAGTGCATTTGTGTAGGGACATTACCAGGTTTGCTGATGGAAGCTGTTGAGAGTGAAATGGTGGATTTTTAGAAGATTTTATTAGGCAGAAGGATATTTGTGATTTTTTGGCCACTAGACACGTTGTAAGATTCTCGCTTCTCTTAAGGGCGCGTGCATTCTTTGAGAATACTCACAGTTGTGTAGTAATTGTCTTTGTCGCTCGCCAGATCGTCTAGCTGCTTACTGATAATACCGCAGACGATCAGATCGGTATAATAAGCCGTGAACGCATCTTCCAGGTTCGCAAGATTTTATTAACGCAGAAGTGTAGATCGTACAACATAGACTGGTCTCTCTACCATTGTTCTTGTGTCTCCCATTTAACATTTAAAAGTCTTCAATAAATTTAGTTTTCTAATGGTAAGGTAGGTATGGGCCGGCGTGGCCCATCCTTGCCGATAATTTTGAGTCCAAATTGAACGAGCTGCATGGTAATTTAGATCGCGCGCACCCGTTGCTTTATGAGTCTATTTCTGGCCTATTTATACCAGAGCTTTCAGAAGAACCCCGCCTCAGTGGAGGCGCGGTTAACCACTTTAGGAAATCGAGAAAGCCGTTATTGGCCGATGTCCATATACAACCGTCATCCCCGTACATGCTGGAAATGACCGTCGTATGCAAGGTATCGGGTCACCTTCTGAACCTCCCCAGGACTGGAGACCTTCTTGTGTCCTTGGGGACGGTCAGTTGCCAACTAAACTAGTTTCTTATGGCCTGCATTCTAAATCGGGTAAACATTTCTCCCGTTTGACAGTCCAGTTATTATTACAGTCGGGGCGACTCTACCCCTCCCTACTGTGTATACTAAACAATAAGCAAAAACTAGCATGTAACATAAAAAATGACAGCAAGAGTTGTTATGCATATGTCAGGAGTAAACAAAACGTACAAAACAAGGTTGGACCTCTAGAAGACAGTGCTGGAAATATAATATCACAGGGGTTTTTAATGGCGGAAGACCTAAATGGTTACTTCAGTTCAGTGTTTACCAAAGAAGATATTAGTTCATTACCAGTTGCTGATGCTAAATTTCAGGGGGCTAAATCTGACTATTTAGGTCCGTTAGTTGTAACTCCAGAATTGGTAGCTAAGAAAATAAAGGCAATGAAGGATAACAAATCACCGGGAGTGGATGGGATTCCTCCAAAATTACTAATGGAAACAGTAGAACAAATCAGTATACCACTTGCAAGAGTATTCAACTTGTCATTAAAAGAGGGAGTTGTTCTGTTTGAATGGAAAGAAGCAAACATCATACCATTATTTAAAAAGGGTTCGAGAAATAAGTCAGAGAATTACAGACCAGTGAGTTTAACGTCAGTGATTTGTAAATTATTAGAAAGGTTAATTAAAGACCATATGGTGGACTTCCTCGTTAAGCATAACTTATTAAATTCATCTCAACATGGATTCCTTAAAGCGAGGTCATGCTTAACAAATATGTTATGTTTTTTGGAAGAAATCACTAAGTGGATAGACGTGGGATCGCCAGTAGATATTATCTACTTAGATTTTCAGAAAGCTTTTGACAAAGTGCCACATCAAAGATTACTACTTAAATTAAAAGCCCATGGTATCGGGGATAGCATAACTGACTGGATAGAACAATGGCTGACTGACAGAAGACAACGAGTTGTAGTAGATGGAGAAGTTTCAAATTGGAAATCGGTTTTGAGTGGGGTACCTCAAGGATCAGTATTAGGTCCTATATTATTCTTATTTTATATCAATGACTTGGACGACAGTATAACAAGTAACGTACTGAAATTTGCGGATGACACAAAACTGTTTAGAAAGGTTAATACTGATGGTGATAAACAACATTTACAAAACGATCTAGACAGATTAGTGAAATGGTCTGAGAAATGGCAGATGTTGTTAAATTTTGGGAAATGTAAATGCCTACATACAGGACATGGGAACTTGAATGTAAACTATAAAATGGGAGATACTGTTCTGGGTACTACTGTAAAAGAAAAGGACTTAGGAGTTACAATAAGCGCTGATATGAAAGTTTCAGAGCAGTGTGGTATTGCAGCTTCAAAGGGTAATCAAATTCTTGGATTGATTAGAAGAAACATAACATACAAGGGAAAAAAGTTAATTATACCTCTTTATAAAGCAATAGTTAGACCTCATTTAGAATACTGTATACAAGCATGGAGACCATATCGTAAGAAGGATATAGATACGCTTGAACGCATACAAAGGAGAGCAACTAAAATGATTCCAGAACTGAGAGACCTTAGTTATGAAGAACGCCTGAAAGAATGTGGTTTAACAACTCTAGAGACAAGGAGGTTAAGAGGAGATCAGATTGAAGTTTTTAAGATATTGAATGGGTATGAAAATATTGATAGAAATATGTTTTTCTCACTCAAGAAGGATAGCAGAACTAGAGGACATGAGGTAAAATTAGTAAAGGATCAATGTAGATTGGACATCAGGAAGCACTCGTTCTCACAGAGGACAATAAATGAATGGAACAAATTGTCTACAGATTGTGTAACTGCTAGCAGCGTGAATATGTTTAAAAACAAGGTTGACACATATCTCAGGAGGGCGGGCTATAAGTAGTTGAACATTGTTGGACTCTCGATAAGCCAATGGCTTCCTTGTCCACTTGCCATCTGGGCCTTTGGCTTGGATGGCAAATCTTGTTAAATCTTGTTAAATAAGCAAAGCTGCAAACTGGCCAGAAACTAGCTTGCCTTACATAAGTTGTATCAACCTGGGTTTTCTTTATGCTAACGTTAAATCATTGATTAAATATGTCTCCAATGACCACTATCTCTGTTCTTACAATTTTAGGCTGACCAAACCTTACAACGTGTGCGCCGTAGTTCGTGCCAACATTGGTAAACATTGAGCGGTATCGCACATACAGGCATATTACAAGAGTTAGAAATGTATAATTTTGACAAAACTAATTGTCAGTGGGATGATGACAGCAGCTGGTAAAAACTTTTAGAAATTGTTAAGGTCACGTTTTCTTATAATTATGCAAAACATTGACATGGCCACCAATGGAAAGTGTAACTGTATCATGAACCCTTTACTAACGGGTTGTATTTATGTCTATGTTTGCCCATTCCCCCTACACCCCCTCCCCCCCCAACAAGGCGGGAGCGAAAATAAAAAAACGGTGGCGCCTCGTGACGGAGCCTGGACAATCGATGATATTTTTTATTATTATCCGAGAGAGGGCGTAATTGCTACCACGTGTGGCCTTTGCTATGATGTGGCAAAGTTGTTGGGTGGTCTAGCTTTTAGCAAGTTGACAGTTTAAGAACGGTTTTTAGGTTTGTCATTTAAGCTGTTAGGCATATTTTGCACACATAATGGCTGATGTGGAACAATTTGGGGCCATACAAGTTAAGCCTGATGTCAAGCTGGGCGATAATACATTGCATGAGGCCGATGGGTCGTCTGTAGAATCGGACAATGCATGGAAACCAATCCAAGTCCCAAGATGTGCACCGATCAAACCTGAGTACGTATTTAGTTAATGTCAGCAGGACAAATGCTTAAGGTCACGTTTTCTTATAATTATGCAAAACATTGACATGGCCACCAATGGAAAGTGTAACTGTATCCTGAACCCTTTACTAACGGGTTGTATTTATGTCTATGTTTGCCCATTCCCCCTACACCCCCTCCCCCCCCCAACAAGGCGGGAGCGAAAATAAAAAACGGTGGCGCCTCGTGACGGAGCCTGGACAATCGATGATATTTTTTATTATTATCCGAGAGAGAGGGCGTAATTGCTACCACGTGTGGCCTTTGCTATGATGTGGCAAAGTTGTTGGGTGGTCTAGCTTTTAGCAAGTTGACAGTTTAAGAACGGTTTTTAGGTTTGTCATTTACGCTGTTAGGCATATTTTGCACACAGAATGGCTGATGTGGAACAATTAGGGGCCATACAAGTCAAGCCTGATGTCAAGCTGGGCGATAATACATTGCATGAGGCCGATGGGTCGTCTGTAGAATAGAATAGTTAATGTCAGCAGGACAAATGCTTACTGCTAACAGCCCATGTGTGTACTGCCCCTGACTGGCATAGCCTTCTTTAATATATTAGGCAGCCACCGTCCAGCAGAATCTGCTTGGAGATTTTGCTGCAGGCTTAGCCTTCTTTTCTTAGACAGCCACAATCCATTGAGCATAATCTCCTTACCTTAGGCTTGGCCTGTACAGTCTAGGCTCGAATTATGTATTCAGTTATGATTTACGTAATTGCTTGTGATTTACCTATTTTATCTCTTGGTGCATTTAGCAATTTTAGGAGTTTTCCTCTCCGCTTTCAAGAGTAGACAACTCCCAGTCTGCCAGACTTGAACCGTGGCAGACCCGTACTATGAATAAATGGTAATTGAGAACCGTGCACTAGACACGGGTGAGATTTAGCGGTCGCCGGTTTGCCAATGGTGCCCAAAAATGGCTTCAGGTGACTTCAGTTTTGGACTACAGTGGCCTGCATGGCGACTCAAAATATTTATGGAGCTGCAATATTTTAGACGCAACAAAAACAAGTGGAATGTTAATAAACATCTCAGAGTGTTGTCCTGGCTATATATGTTTACCTTTGACATTGCAAGAAATGTTGCCAAACAGTAGCCGAAGCGATATCAGTTGGGTGCATTCATTGTATTTTTAATCAACCACATCGACATTCAACATGTAACTGAACGGTTATTCTACACTGAAATAATAACCGGTCATGTTAATGGTCTTGGCGCTGTGTGGGACCACTTTTATACATATATATCCACATGGTGCCCAGAGCGCTTCTGATGAATTAATTGGGAACCTGGTTAATGTTTCTCTAGGCTGGTGCCGCATGGCGACACTTATATTTATATTCACGTGGTGCGCATGACACCATCTCAGTAAAAAAGTCTTGATGCAGTTTGTTGTTGAAGGAACAGTGTATTATATTTAATGAAATAATAGTTCCACTTGGCCCATAAACACATTAATTTTAAAAAGCCAATTCTTACAGGAAGTTACAGCAGAATTGGTTGTTATGTTCCTGTTATTTTGTCGCCATTCTTCCAGTGATATGTTTGTCAGTGGACCCCCTCTGAGTTACCAGTTCATTTTAACCAAACAAATCACTGACAACTGATATGTAAACCAAGTTATCAGTTGCTAATCTTAGCAAAGCTAGATTGGAATAACATGCTGATGAATAAGACTGCAATTGAATGTTAGAATATTCTAAAATATGAAATTGAGAGTATCATCGATAAATTTGTTTCCTTGAAAAAAGGAAAACAGTCTGGAAAGAAACACTTGTCAAAAGAAGCTATTAGAAAAATAGTGTTTAATCCAAATATTTGGAGGGTTTATAGGCATACCGGAAAGGATGAAGAATATGCAAATTACAAAGAGGCACTTGACCTAGCTACAACTGAAATTAGAAAATCTAAAAGAACCTTTGAAAATAAATTGGCAGGTAATATAAAAAATTACAGCAAGAGTTTCTATGCTTATGTAAAGAGTAAACAGAACGTTCGAGATAAGGTCGGACCACTGGAAAACAACAGGGGAAACATAATTTCAGACGTGTTTCAAATGGCAGAGGTCCTGAATGAGTATTTCAGCTGAGTTTTTACCACAGAAGATATCAGCTCAGTTCCAGTCCCATTTACTAAATTTGAGGGCAATAAATCAGAACATATAGGGCAGTTATTTGTAACTTCTGAAATGATAGCAAAGAAAATTAAGAAGATGAAAGATAATAAATCACCTGGAGTTGATGGGATAACACCAAAACTGCTTAAGGAAATTGTTGAGCAAATTAGTACACCACTTGCAAAATTGTTTAACTTGTCACTAGAAGAAGGAATAGTTCCTTCAGAATGGAAAGAAGCAAACATTACACCGCTATTTAAGAAGGGATCGAGGAACAAGCCAGAAAATTACAGACCAGTGAGTTTAACATCAGTTGTATGTAAATTACTCGAAACATTAATTAGAGACCACATGGTGGAATTCCTTGTAAAACATAAATTAATAAATACATCTCAACATGGGTTCCTAAAAGCAAGGTCATGTCTAACCAATCTTTTATGTTTTTTGGGAGAAATTACAAAGTGGGTAGATGACGGGTCACCAGTGGATGTTGTCTACTTAGATTTTTAGAAAGATTTCGATAAAGTGCCACATCAAAGATTGTTACTTAAACTAAAAGCCCATGGTATAGGTAATGATGTAATCAACTGGATAGAAAAGTGGCTTACACACAGAAGACAGAGAGTAATAGTAGATGGTGAGATTTCAAATTGGAAATCGGTTTTGAGTGGGGTACCACAGGGATCAGTATTAGGCCCTATACTGTTTTTAATATATATAAATGATTTGGAAGATGACATATCTAGCAAAGTACTGACATTTGCAGATGACACAAAATTATTCAGAAAGGGTACTAATGATACAGATAAACAAAGTTTACAGTATGATCTAGGTAAATTAATTAAATGGTCAGAAAAATGGCAAATGTTACTCAATTTTGGGAAGTGTAAATGCATACACATAGGACATGGAAACATGGACGAAGAATATAAAATGGGGGATGCTGTACTAGGTAGAACCACACAAGAAAAGGACTTAGGAGTAACATTTAGTGCTGACATGAAAGTTTCAGCGCAATGTGGGATAGCTGCTTCGAAAGGAAATCAAATTCTAAGGCTAATTAGGAGAACTATCATTTATAAGGAGAAACAGCTAATTGTACCCCTGTATAAAGCAATAGTTAGACAACATTTGGAATATTGTATTCAAGCATGGAGGCCGTATCGTAAAAAAGGACATAGACAAGCTAGAAAGAATACAACCAAGAGCAACTAAAATGTTTCTAGGATTGAGAGACCTTAGTTATGAAAGCCGCTTATTCAAATGTGGTTTGACAACACTAGAGACAAGGAGACTAAGAGGAGACCAAATAGAAGTTTTTTTAAATAGTGAACGGTTATGAGGATGTTGATAGGAAAATGTTCTTCAAACTTAAAAAAGGCAGTAAAACCAGAGGACACAAAGCAGCATTAGTTAAGGAGCAGTGTAGGTTGGACATGAGAAAGTACTCTTTCTCACTGAGGGTGATAAATGAATGGAACAAACTGCCAAATGATTGTGTTAATGCTAGTAGTGTGAATATGTTTAAAAATAGAATTGACAGATATTTGATAAGGGCGGGCTACACATAGATGAGAACATTTTTCGACTCTCGATAAGCCAATCGCTTTCTTGTCCACTTGCCATCTGGAACTTGTTTGGGATGGCAATCTTGCTAAATCTAATCACAGGTTTATTTCTTAGCCAGTCCCCATTTAAAAAAATTTAATGGTAGACGAGTGCGATTTTAATAGCATTAATGTTCTTACATATTATGGCCCACATTGTGGGTTTCTTGAGGTGCTTTGCTATCGAAATCACATCTTTGTAATGTTGGTGGAAAGCAAGTTTTCCTGTTGCATGAATGTGTTCTGTTGTTGTAGTTGAACTTTTCTGACAAACTCTATTTTGTTCCGTTGACTACAGTAAGTCAAAGGAATTATTCTTGTTTTTGATTGATAAGGTTTGTGCATTGTATACCACATAATTTCCATCACATTTTACGATATAATTTATGATTTCCATCGCATTTTGCGATATAACATTTATCTTAAGAGATTGTTACATGAGGCATGGATAGGTACCCTTATAAATCATGTAATTTGTAATCTTGAAATGTTACGGTTTTTTGTAATTTTTTAAAACAAACAAATTTCACGATAAAATTGATGTATTTGTTGTTCATGAGGCCATTCTAGGAACATTTTATTTCTTGGTCTTAAGTGATTTCACATTTACTCACTCGGGCATTCATCATGAATGAGAATGGCACATAAAACAGCATGTTAAATAAATGACGGAAAAATCTAACAGCAATGAAAGTTGAATGGAAGAGGCTCAGGAGGATGTATCCCGCATTTCATGCACAGATGTTAACACCCATGTCAACTGAAGTCTGTGAGGACTATTGTGTAAATTTTAAGTTATAATGAAGCACATTTCTGATCTTTTTTTTAGGTGGAGAATCTGCCTTTCCGACGACTATTTAAAACATATGATGTCTGTGCTGCTACTGAAGGGACAACAGTCTGAGTGGGCCATACTTCGGTGACACGAATCCGAGTACATGTTTGGTGTACAGGTGATTGTTGCTCTTATGTAGGCTGCCCACAATTCCTATAATCTCTTGCAAGTCATCACTACAAAATTATTTTGCGCTAGAAATCTACATGTTGATAACCACCTATGGATGGGCATTGTGTGTGTAACACCATGACATAATCAGATCAGCAAATTTTGTGATGTAAGTTTAATGTCAGCAGGTGCTAATTTGCATTAACTTGAGTCAGTAGTATGGTATATAACCATGTATGGACTCTTACAGAAATATAGTCTCTTACTGTGTCTGTTCTCTTGCCATGTATGGTCTCTTATGGTCAGGGCTGGGGTCAATTCCATTTAATCAATTCCAATTCCTTTCAATTCAATTTAATCAAATCCAATTCAAATAAAAAAAAATTCTCTTCATTTATTTAAAATTCCAGCTCAAATCTTTCAATTCCAATTCAAATCCAGTTCAATTCAAATTCCGAATTAATTCTATGGGAGTTTTTCAAAGCAAACGCATGGGATAATAGTAATATGTAATTGACATTTTTTTCTGTAATAGTACTAGAGGAACTTTTTTCAAAAGTAATAGTAATAGATCCTAAAGTAATAGATAATAGTATATTACTTTTTTATTACATCCATCGCAAACTTGCAAAATATCAGGTTTGTTTTCATGTTATTCCAACTGCTAGTAATTGTAAACAATGTACAAACAATGGCTGAGCCATTATTCAAACAACATGAAAAGACCAGTAGACTGATAATTTGATGCATTCAGAAATACCTGCTCAATGAAACAATGCAGGAGTAGCAAGCCAATTACTAATTGTTGGGATAACCCATTGGGGTGGCTATGGCTTCACACATTCCTAGCACACACAAAGGACATGCAGATCTTTTGTACAAATTTGGACAAATGTTCTCACCTCAGATCTTCAAATGGTGTACAAATGTATGTTTAGCTGCTACAAAGACTTTGAGTTCATATACAATTCTAAGGTTGGATTGAGGACCACTTTAGAAATAAACCAGATTGCACCAGCACAAGAAAATGAGGTTCATTTCATTTTCTCTCAGTTCCAATTCAACTTACTCAGTGTATTTCAATTCCAATTCAACTTACTCAAAATCTTTCAATTCAAATTCAGGAATTGAATTGAATAACTCCAATTAATTTTTTTATTCACCCCAGCCCTGCTTATGGTATGCTTATGGTCTCTTATGTATTGTCACTTACAGTACAATGGTCTCTAATAGGAGTGTGGACTCTTACGGTATGATGGTCTGTTACATTGTGTGGTCTCTTACAATATAATGGTTTGTTACATTGTGTGGTCTCTTACGATGTATGGTCTGTTATAGGAGTGTGGTCTCTTACTGTGTATGGTCTCTTACAGGACGTTGGTCTGTTGTAGCTGTGTGGTTCGTACACAGACACTATGACGCGCTGTGCCCAACTGCTTCAGGAGAACATTGAGATGGACTTTGTTGACATCAACTGTGGATGTCCACTGGACCTGGTCTTCCAGAAGGTAGTTACACTCCATCCTCCAGACGCACAACTCTGTGACTGTCCCTAAGTCTCCCTAGTGTCTCACCCGTAGTTACACTCCATCCTCCAGACGCACAACCCTGTGACTGTCCCTAAGTCTCCCTAGTGTCTCACCCGTAGTTACACTCCATCCTCCAGACGCACAACTCTGTGACTGTCCCTAAGTCTCCCTAGTGTCTCACCTTTAGTTACACTCCATCCTTCAGACACACAACCCTGTGACTGTCCCTAAGTCTCCCTAGTCTCTCACCTTTAGTTACACTCCATCCTCCAGACACACAACCATGTGACTGTCCCTAAGTCTCCCTAGTGTCTCACCTTTAGTTACACTCCATCCTCCAGACACACAACCCTGTGACTGTCCCTAAGTCTCCCTAGTGTCTCACCTTTAGTTACACTCCATCCTCCAGACACACAACCCTGTGACTGTCCCTAAGTCTCCCTAGTGTCTCACCTTTAGTTATACTCCATCCTCCAGACACACAACCCTGTGACTGTCCCTAAGTCTCCCTAGTGTCTCACCTTTAGTTACACTCCATCCTCCAGACACACAACCCTGTGACTGTCACTAAGTCTCCCTACTAGTGTATCACCTGTAGTTACACTCCATCCTCCAGACACACAACCCTGTGACTGTCCCTAAGTCACCCTAGTGTCTCACCTGTAGTTACACTCCATCCTCCAAACACACAACCCTGTGACTGTCCCTAAGTCTCCCTAGTGTCTCACCTGTAGTTACACTCCATCCTCCAGACACACAACCCTGTGACTGTCCCTAAGTCTCCCTAGTGTCTCACCCGTAGTTACAATCCATCATCCAGATGCACAACCCTGTGACTGTCACTAAGTCTCCCTAGTGTCTCACCCGTAGTTACACTCCATCCTCCAGACGCACAACCCTGTGACTGTCCCTAAGTCTCCCTAGTGTCTCACCCGTAGTTACACTCCATCCTCCAGACACACAACCCTGTGACTGTCACTAAGTCTCCCTAGTGTCTCACCCGTAGTTACACTCCATCCTCCAGACGCATAACCCTGTGACTGTCACTAAGTCTCCCTAGTGTCTCACCTGTAGTTACACTCCATCCTCCAGACGCACAACCCTGTGGCTGTCACTAAGTCTCCCTAGTGTCTCACCTGTAGTTACACTCCATCCTCCAGACACACAACCCTGTGACTGTCCCTAAGTCTCCCTAGTGTCTCACCTGTAGTTACACTCCATCCTCCAGACACACAACCATGTGGCTGTCACTAAGTCTCCCTAGTGTCTCACCTGTCTTGGCCATTAAAGGTTCCTTCTCAACTAGATTTTTTTTCGCTCGTTTTAGACTCATTTCACATGAATTTAGCCTAACTAGTATCCACTACGACTTGTTATCTTGTTTGTACACATTTATTTAGTTTCAGTGAAAGCATCAGGCAAACTTGTTATTATTTTTTACCAGATCTGGTAACGAATTGGCCAAAAAAATGGCAAAAGTGGTCAGGTTCCATACACTATGACATAAGGCTAGTGAGACTTTCTCCAGTCACGATCAAAGTAAATTCTTTCAGTGATTTTAAGGAATCTCACTGGTTTAGAAATGGGCTATGTTGGCTTATGTGGATGCACTGTCGTGTCACTGCCTCACCTCAAGTAGTGGGGACAGCTTCACTTTTGGCACTTTCAGTGTGTTCAGGCTAAGGTTCTACCATTGACTTTGGTCTTGTGACGTCAGCTATTGTAGGTCTCATATGCTGTGGAGACACTTGCTGACTTCTCACAGATCTTACGTCAACTTCAAAAATACTCATCTTGACCAATATATACAATGTATTATGTTTATCTTAAAAGAAGGTCACTTATGACATAATAGGTAATTTGCATGACCGTAACCATGGTAACCAGATAATGCTGAATGTCTTATGACTGATCTATAATTGTGTTAAATATGACCCCAATGACTGTGCCCCCGTGAAAGGGTGACGGCTGTGTACTGATGGGCCGAACGGGGCGCTTCGAGAAGCTTGTTCGGTGTATGACAGAGGTTCTGGATGTGTCCCTTACAGTGAAGATGAGGACTGGAATCTACGAGTCAAAGAGCATCACAATCTCACCCCTCGATTGCGAGACTGGGGTCTCTCTTGTTACAGTTGGTGTATAGTATGACATCTTTTCAAAAAAGAAGCATAGAGTTTAACTATGTGTATAATCAAAATCCGTACGAGACCTTGAAAGTCTTGAAAAGCCTTGAATTTCATTTGTCCTAATTCGAAGCCTTGAAATCCTTAAAGTAATCTTGAAAAGCCTTGAATTAATTTTTTTTTCAATTTAACAATTATTGTTGAGTAGCACCCATGTCATGATCAGCAACGTAACAGTAACTTGTGTGCTCATTGGGCAATCTACATTTCTGTGAATCACATATGGCTTACACCGTTTTATTCTCTGCTTATAAGTTCGTTGAGTGGCATGTGTCATGTAATTCGTTTTGAAAGAGGGGGAAGGCTAAATTTCAAAACAGTTGACTTTCTGATGATATCAGTTGTTTTGCGCAATTACGTGGTATAATAAACTATGAAATGGAGCCTTAATTTTTCTTCTCCTAAACCATGTCTTGAAATATCACCCTTAGTGTACACACCCTGGTATGATTGATTACATAAAGCAGGGTGGGGTCAATTACCCTTAGTGGGTCAAATACAAATGTGTTGCATTTTAGAATTCCTAAGCAAATTTATGTTTTTTTTATTTCATATACAAATGCACTTGATGAAATACAAATATGTTCCATTAAAATGTCAAACATACAGGGTTAAGTTCAAATGCTTTATATCAGAATGGCCATATATACAGTGCATCTAACATTCAATTTTTTTGTAGTGTTATTGGCAAAAAGGTGCATATTACAAATACACACAATCAGCGTATGTGAAGTCTTAAAGATATGGTGTAATTTAATAAAATAATGGGTCATCGGTGAAATGGAGAGAGAAGAACATAACATATTTATGATTCTTGTGAAGGGGCAACGTAATTTTCTGCTTGGTCATTTGGTCGATTTTGCCAGGCAGGTAGGTAAACCGGCTCGTAACGTTCTTAGTTTTCGTCCCACGGAAATTTCGTTGACACCTCCGCATTCGTCAGCCAATTGCCTTTCCACTTGTATCGTCGGATTTCAAATCGAAGTGCGAATTAAAATTGTAATCGCCGCTTTTTAAACGTGTGTATGCCCTTTGTTTTTCAAAAAAATACCTTCTGATGATACATTGACAGGGTTAGGGTTATCGAACCATATGTCTCATCGAAATGAAAGCAGTGATTTTCTGCACATGATGATAGCCTCATAAAAATATCTTAGAATCAGTTGTGTGGATCAGGACTTAGTCGATTTTTTTCAAAAAATTCCTTCTGATGATACATTGACAGGGTTAGGGTTATCGAACCATATGTCTCGTCGAAATTAAAGCAGTGATTTTCTGCACATGATGATAGCCTCATAAAAATATCTTAGAATCAGTTGTGTGGATCAGGACTTAGTCGATTTTTTTCAAAAAATTCCTTCTGATGATACATTGACAGGGTTAGGGTTATCGAACCATATGTCTCGTCGAAATTAAAGCAGTGGTTTTCTGCACATGATGATAGCCTCATAAACATATCTTAGAATCAGTTGTGTGGTTATGGTTGCTTTCCGGTGATACGTTGACCTAGTGAAAAGGGGTTTATCTCAGTTAACCCTAGGGTTAGGGTTATCGAACCGAGTGGCCTATCGAGATTACACCACCGCCATTCGATACAACAGAACACACTGATCAACATATTCCAGAATCAGTTCTGTCGTATGGGTACATTTCCGATAGAACAGTTTTGAAATGGAGACATTTTTGAATTTTAGTACAATCTCAACACGGGGTCGAATTCGTACTCCATCTAGGGTGTGTCACAAGTGAAATAGGAATTCTATAATGCATATATGAAATACGAATTCTATAATGAAATACGAATTCTGTAATACATTATAACGTCCAAAGGACGTCCCATGCCAAGTTCCCGCCGAATACTGGCATCGGGGACGTGATTTCGACCGATGTGAAAATCTGATGATACATTGACACAAGTTCGAGAGTCGTAGTTACTCCCGCCGTTTACCCGATTTTTGCGAAATCCCGTAGGAGCATCCCTCGCCGTACCGAGTCGGACCCTGCGGCAATCGCCGGCGTCGGAACGTCCGACGGAACATTCGTGCGAAGTTACCGGCGCGTGCCGGCATCGGCGACGCGATTTCGACCGATGTGAAAATCTGATGATACATAGACACAAGTTCGAGAGTCGTAGTTACTCCCGCCGTTTACCCGATTTTTGCGAAATCCCGTAGGAGCATCCCCCGCCGTACCGAGTCGGACCCTGCGGCAATCGCCGGCGTGCGTCGGAACGTCCGTCGGAACGTCCGTGCGAAGTGTCCATCGCGTGCCGGCATCGGCGACGCGATTTCGAGCGATTTGAAAAACGTCGGTCCTCGAGGCTATCGACCGGCACGCGCCGCCTGGGCGAGGGCGGGGTCTTGCCGCCGAGCTCGGCCCGTCGTCGAGGTTGGTTCCAGGAGAAAAAATGTTTCTTCGATATATCGACACGCGGTCGCCTGCGTCCCTTAGCTGGTGCCGGCGCCTGCACGAGACCGCAAGCGGCGGTCTCCTGCCGGCGTTTGTGTCGCGCCGGTAGTCGAAAAAGTGATTTTTGCGAAATCCCGTACCAGAAAAACGGCTATGTCCGCAGTGCGACTCCCACAGTGAGGAGCTTCCCCCGCCGTTCCGAGTCGGAGCCTGCTGCCACGGCCGGCGTCGGAACGTCCGTCGGAACGTCCGTGCGAAGTTTCAATGGCGTGCTGGCAACGGCGACGCGATTTCGAGCGATTTGAAAAACGTCGGTCCTCGAGGCTATCGACCGGCACGCGTCGCCCGGGAGAGGGCGCGGTCTTGCCGCCGAGCTCGGCCAGTCGTCGAGGTCGGTTCCAGGAGAAAAATTTTTTTTCGATATATCGAGACGCAGTCGCCTGCGTCCCATAGCCGGTGCCGGCCCCTGCACGAGACCGCAAGCGGCGGTCTCCTGCCGGCGTTTGTGTCGCGCCGGTATTCGAAAAAGTGATTTTTGCGAAATCCCGTACCAGAAAAACGGCAATGTCCGGAGTGCGACTCCCACAGTGAGGAGCTTCCCCCGCCGTTCCGAGTCGGAGCCTGCTGCCACTGCCGGCGTCGGAACGTCCGTCGGAACGTCCGTGCGAAGTTTCCATGGCGTGCCGGCAACGGCGACGCGATTTCGAGCGATTTGAAAAACGTCGGTCCTCGGGGCTGTCGACCGGCACGCGTCGCCCGGGAGAGGGCGGGGTCTTGCCGCCGAGCTCGGCCAGTCGTCGAGGTCGGTTCCAGGAGAAAAATTTTTTCTTCGATATATCGAGACGCAGTCGCCTGCGTCCCATAGCCGGTGCCGGCCCCTGCACGAGACCGCAAGCGGCGGTCTCCTGCCGGCGTTTGTTTCGCGCCGGTAGTCGAAAAAGTGATTTTTGCGAAATCCCGTACCAGAAAAACGGCTATGTCCGGAGTGCGACTCCCACAGTGAGGAGCTTCCCCCACCGTTCCGAGTCGGACCCTGCTGCCACGGCCGGCTTCGGAACGTCCGTCGGAACGTCCGTGCGAAGTTTCCATGGCGTGCCGGCAACGGCGACGCGATTTCGACCGATTTGAAAAACGTCGGTCCTCGAGGCTATCGACCGGCACGCGTCGCCCGGGAGAGGGCGGGGTCTTGCCGCCGAGCTCGGCCAGTCGTCGAGGTCGGTTCCAGGAGAAATTTTTTTTCTTCGATATATCGAGACGCAGTCGCCTGCGTCCCATAGCCGGTGCCGGCCCCTGCACGAGACCGCAAGCGGCGGTCTCCTGCCGGCGTTTGTGTCGCGCCGGTAGTCGAAAAAGTTATTTTTGCGAAATCCCGTACCAGAAAAACGGCTATGTCCGGAGTGCGACTCCCACAGTAAGGAGCTTCCCCCGCCGTTCCGAGTCGGAGCCTGCTGCCACTGCCGGCGTCGGAACGTCCGTCGGAACGTCCGTGCGAAGTTTCCATGGCGAGCCGGCAACGGCGACGCGATTTCGACCGATTTGAAAAACGTCGGTCCTCGAGGCTATCGACCGGCACGCGTCGCCCGGGAGAGGGCGGGGTCTTGCCGCCGAGCTCGGCCAGTCGTCGAGGTCGGTTCCAGGAGAAAATTTTTTTCTTCGATATATCGAGACGCAGTCGCCTGCGTCCCATAGCCGGTGCCGGCCCCTGCACGAGACCGCAAGCGGCGGTCTCCTGCCGGCGTTTGTTTCGCGCCGGTAGTCGAAAAAGTTATTTTTGCGAAATCCCGTACCAGAAAAACGGCTATGTCCGGAGTGCGACTCCCACAGTGAGGAGCTTCCCCCACCGTTCCGAGTCG
The DNA here is from genome assembly GCA_963662155.1 of Lamellibrachia columna. Lineage (NCBI taxonomy): Eukaryota > Metazoa > Annelida > Polychaeta > Sabellida > Siboglinidae > Lamellibrachia > Lamellibrachia columna. The sequence continues at coordinate 101,929 of OY759261.1, read as the reverse complement.
GACCCTGCTGCCATCGCCGGCGTCGGAACGTCCGTCGGAACGTCCGTGCGAAGTTTCCATGGCGTGCCGGCAACGGCGACGCGATTTAGACCGATTTGAAAAACGTCGGTCCTCGGGGCTATCGACCGGCACGCGTCGCCCGGGCGAGGGCTGGGTCTTGCCGCCGAGCTCGGCCGATCGTCGAGGTCGGTTCCAGGAGAAACAAATTTTCTTCGATATATCGAGACGCAGTCGCCTGCGTCCCATAGCCGGTGCCGGCCCCTGCACGAGACCGCAAGCGGCGGTCTCCTGCCGGCGTTTGTGTCGCGCCGGTAGTCGAAAAAGTGATTTTTGCGAAATCCCGTACCAGAAAAACGGCTATGTCCGGAGTGCAACTCCCACAGTGAGGAGCTTCCCCCGCCGTTCCGAGTCGGAGCCTGCTGCCACTGCCGGCGTCGGAACGTCCGTCGGAACGTCCGTGCGAAGTTTCCATGGCGAGTCGGCAACGGCGACGCGATTTCGACCGATTTGAAAAACGTCGGTCCTCGAGGCTATCGACCGGCACGCGTCGCCCGGGAGAGGGCGGGGTCTTGCCGCCGAGCTCGGCCAGTCGTCGAGGTCGGTTCCAGGAGAAATTTTTTTTCTTCGATATATCGAGACGCAGTCGCCTGCGTCCCATAGCCGGTGCCGGCCCCTGCACGAGACCGCAAGCGGCGGTCTCCTGCCGGCGTTTGTTTCGCGCCGGTAGTCGAAAAAGTGATTTTTGCGAAATCCCGTACCAGAAAAACGGCTATGTCCGGAGTGCGACTCCCACAGTGAGGAGCTTCCCCCACCGTTCCGAGTCGGACCCTGCTGCCATCGCCGGCGTCGGAACGTCCGTCGGAACGTCCGTGCGAAGTTTCCATGGCGTGCCGGCAACGGCGACGCGATTTCGAGCGATTTGAAAAACGTCGGTCCTCGGGGCTATCGACCGGCACGCGTCGCTCGGGCGAGGGCGGGGTCTTGCCGCCGAGCTCGGCCGATCGTCGAGGTCGGTTCCAGGAGAAAAAAAATTTATCTTCCATATATCGAGACGCAGTCGCCTGCGTCCCGTAGCCGGTGCCGGCCCCTGCACGAGACCGCAAGCGGCGGTCTCCTGGCGGCGTTTGTGTCGCGCCGGTAGTCGAAAAAGTGATTTTTGCGAAATCCCGTACCAGAAAAACGGCTATGTCCGGAGTGCGACTCCCACAGTGAGGAGCTTCCCCCACCGTTCCGAGTCGGACCCTGCTGCCGTCGCCGGCTTCGGAACGTCCGTCGGAACGTCCGTGCGAAGTTTCCATGGCGTGCCGGCAACGGCGACGCGATTTAGACCGATTTGAAAAACGTCGGTCCTCGGGGCTATCGACCGGCACGCGTCGCCCGGGCGAGGGCGGGGTCTTGCCGCCTAACTCGGCAGGTCGTCGAGGTCGGTTCGAGGGGAAAAATTTTTTCTTCGAGATATCGAGACGCGGTCGCCTGCGTCCCATAGCCGGTACCGGCGCATGCACGAGACCGCAAGCGGCGGTCTCCTGTTGGCGTTCGTGTCGCGCCGGTAGTCGAAAAAGTGATTTTTGCGAAATCCCGTACCAGAAAAACGGCTATGTACGGAGTGCGACTCCCACAGTGAGGAGCTTCCCCCGCCGTTCCGAGTCGGAGCCTGCTGCCACTGCCGGCGTCGGAACGTCCGTCGGAACGTCCGTGCGAAGTTTCCATGGCGTGCCGGCAACGGCGACGCGATTTCGAGCGATTTGAAAAACGTCGGTCCTCGGGGCTATCGACCGGCACGCGTCGCCCGGGCGAGGGCGGGGTCTTGCCGCCCGAGCTCGGCCGATCGTCGAGGTCGGTTCCAGGAGAAAAAATTTTTCTTCGATATATCGAGAAGCAGTCGCCTGCGTCCCATAGCCGGTGCCGGCCCCTGCACGAGACCGCAAGCGGCGGTCTCCTGCCGGCGTTTGTTTCGCGCCGGTAGTCGAAAAAGTGATTTTTGCGAAATCCCGTACCAGAAAAACGGCTATGTCCGGAGTGCGACTCCCACAGTGAGTAGCTTCCCCCACCATTCCGAGTCGGACCCTGCTGCCATCGCCGGCGTCGGAACGTCCGTCGGAACGTCCGTGCGAAGTTTCCATGGCGTGCCGGCAACGGCGACGCGATTTAGACCGATTTGAAAAACGTCGGTCCTCGGGGCTATCGACCGGCACGCGTCGCCCGGGCGAGGGCGGGGTCTTGCCGCCGAGCTCGGCCGATCGTCGAGGTCGGTTCCAGGAGAAACATTTTTTTTCTTCGATATATCGAGACGCAGTCGCCTGCGTCCCATAGCCGGTGCCGGCCCCTGCACGAGACCGCAAGCGGCGGTCTCCTGTTGGCGTTCGTGTCGCGCCGGTAGTCGAAAAAGTGATTTTTGCGAAATCCCGTACCAGAAAAACGGCTATGTCCGGAGTGCGACTCCCACAGTGAGGAGCTTCCCCCGCCGTTCCGAGTCGGAGCCTGCTGCCACTGCCGGCGTCGGAACGTCCGTCGGAACGTCCGTGCGAAGTTTCCATGGCGTGCCGGCAACGGTGACGCGATTTAGACCGATTTGAAAAACGTCGGTCCTCGGGGCTATCGACCGGCACGCGTCGCCCGGGCGAGGGCGGGGTCTTGCCGCCGAACTCGGCCGGTCGTCGAGGTCGGTTCGAGGGGAAAACATTTTTCTTCGAGATATCGAGACGCGGTCGCCTGCGTCCCATAGCCGTTGCCGGCGCATGCACGAGACCGCAAGCGGCGGTCTCCTGTTGGCGTTCGTGTCGCGCCGGTAGTCGAAAAAGTGATTTTTGCGAAATCCCGTACCAGAAAAACGGCTATGTCCGGAGTGCGACTCCCACAGTGAGGAGCTTCCCCCGCCGTTCCGAGTCGGAGCCTGCTGCCACTGCCGGCGTCGGAACGTCCGTCGGAACGTCCGTGCGAAGTTTCCATGGCGTGCCGGCAACGGCGACGCGATTTCGACCGATTTGAAAAACGTCGGTCCTCGAGGCTATCGACCGGCACGCGTCGCCCGGGAGAGGGCGGGGTCTTGCCGCCGAGCTCGGCCAGTCGTCGAGGTCGGTTCCAGGAGAAAATTTTTTTCTTCGATATATCGAGACGCAGTCGCCTGCGTCCTATAGCCGGTGCCGGCCCCTGCACGAGACCGCAAGCGGCGGTCTCCTGCCGGCGTTTGTTTCGCGCCGGTAGTCGAAAAAGTGATTTTTGCGAAATCCCGTACCAGAAAAACGGCTATGTCCGGAGTGCGACTCCCACAGTGAGGAGCTTCCCCCACCGTTCCGAGTCGGACCCTGCTGCCATCGCCGGCGTCGGAACGTCCGTCGGAACGTCCGTGCGAAGTTTCCATGGCGTGCCGGCAACGGCGACGCGATTTAGACCGATTTGAAAAACGTCGGTCCTCGGGGCTATCGACCGGCACGCGTCGCCCGGGCGAGGGCTGGGTCTTGCCGCCGAGCTCGGCCGATCGTCGAGGTCGGTTCCAGGAGAAAAAAATTTTCTTCGATATATCGAGACGCAGTCGCCTGCGTCCCATAGCCGGTGCCGGCCCCTGCACGAGACCGCAAGCGGCGGTCTCCTGCCGGCGTTTGTTTCGCGCCGGTAGTCGAAAAAGTGATTTTTGCGAAATCCCGTACCAGAAAAACGGCTATGTCCGGAGTGCGACTCCCACAGTGAGGAGCTTCCCCCACCGTTCCGAGTCGGACCCTGCTGCCACGGCCGGCTTCGGAACGTCCGTCGGAACGTCCGTGCGAAGTTTCCATGGCGTGCCGGCAACGGCGACGCGATTTCGACCGATTTGAAAAACGTCGGTCCTCGAGGCTATCGACCGGCACGCGTCGCCCGGGAGAGGGCGGGGTCTTGCCGCCGAGCTCGGCCAGTCGTCGAGGTCGGTTGCAGGAGAAAATTTTTTTCTTCGATATATCGAGACGCAGTCACCTGCGTCCCATAGCCGGTGCCGGCCCCTGCACGAGACCGCAAGCGGCGGTCTCCTGCCAGCGTTTGTGTCGCGCCGGTAGTCGAAAAAGTGATTTTTGCGAAATCCCGTACCAGAAAAACGGCTATGTCCGGAGTGCAACTCCCACAGTGAGGAGCTTCCCCCGCCGTTCCGAGTCGGAGCCTGCTGCCACTGCCGGCGTCGGAACGTCCGTCGGAACGTCCGTGCGAAGTTTCCATGGCGAGCCGGCAACGGCGACGCGATTTCGACCGATTTGAAAAACGTCGGTCCTCGAGGCTATCGACCGGCACGCGTCGCCCGGGAGAGGGCGGGGTCTTGCCGCCGAGCTCGGCCAGTCGTCGAAGTCGGTTCCAGGAGAAATTTTTTTTCTTCGATATATCGAGACGCAGTCGCCTGCGTCCCATAGCCGGTGCCGGCCCCTGCACGAGACCGCAAGCGGCGGTCTCCTGCCGGCGTTTGTTTCGCGCCGGTAGTCGAAAAAGTGATTTTTGCGAAATCCCGTACCAGAAAAACGGCTATGTCCGGAGTGCGACTCCCACAGTGAGGAGCTTCCCCCACCGTTCCGAGTCGGACCCTGCTGCCATCGCCGGCGTCGGAACGTCCGTCGGAACGTCCGTGCGAAGTTTCCATGGCGTGCCGGCAACGGCGACGCGATTTCGAGCGATTTGAAAAACGTCGGTCCTCGGGGCTATCGACCGGCACGCGTCGCTCGGGCGAGGGCGGGGTCTTGCCGCCGAGCTCGGCCGATCGTCGAGGTCGGTTCCAGGAGAAAAAAAATTTGTCTTCCATATATCGAGACGCAGTCGCCTGCGTCCCGTAGCCGGTGCCGGCCCCTGCACGAGACCGCAAGCGGCGGTCTCCTGCCGGCGTTTGTGTCGCGCCGGTAGTCGAAAAAGTGATTTTTGCGAAATCCCGTACCAGAAAAACGGCTATGTCCGGAGTGCGACTCCCACAGTGAGGAGCTTCCCCCACCGTTCCGAGTCGGACCCTGCTGCCGTCGCCGGCTTCGGAACGTCCGTCGGAACGTCCGTGCGAAGTTTCCATGGCGTGCCGGCAACGGCGACGCGATTTCGAGCGATTTGAAAAACGTCGGTCCTCGGGGCTATCGACCGGCACGCGTCGCCCGGGCGAGGGCGGGGTCTTGCCGCCCGAGCTCGGCCGATCGTCGAGGTCGGTTCCAGGAGAAAAAAATTTTCTTCGATATATCGAGAAGCAGTCGCCTGCGTCCCATAGCCGGTGCCGGCCCCTGCACGAGACCGCAAGCGGCGGTCTCCTGCCGGCGTTTGTTTCGCGCCGGTAGTCGAAAAAGTGATTTTTGCGAAATCCCGTTCCAGAAAAACGGCTATGTCCGGAGTGCGACTCCCACAGTGAGGAGCTTCCTCCGCCGTTCCGAGTCGGAGCCTGCTGCCACTGCCGGCGTCGGAACGTCCGTCGGAACGTCCGTGCGAAGTTTCCATGGCGTGCCGGCAACGGCGACGCGATTTCGACCGATTTGAAAAACGTCGGTCCTCGAGGCTATCGACCGGCACGCGTCGCCCGGGAGAGGGCGGGGTCTTGCCGCCGAGCTCGGCCAGTCGTCGAGGTCGGTTCCAGGAGAAAATTTTTTTCTTCGATATATCGAGACGCAGTCGCCTGCGTCCTATAGCCGGTGCCGGCCCCTGCACGAGACCGTAAGCGGCGGTCTCCTGCCGGCGTTTGTTTCGCGCCGGTAGTCGAAAAAGTGATTTTTGCGAAATCCCGTACCAGAAAAACGGCTATGTCCGGAGTGCGACTCCCACAGTGAGGAGCTTCCCCCACCGTTCCGAGTCGGACCCTTCTGCCATCGCCGGCGTCGGAACGTCCGTCGGAACGTCCGTGCGAAGTTTCCATGGCGTGCCGGCAACGGCGACGCGATTTAGACCGATTTGAAAAACGTCGGTCCTCGGGGCTATCGACCGGCACGCGTCGCCCGGGCGAGGGCTGGGTCTTGCCGCCGAGCTCGGCCGATCGTCGAGGTCGGTTCCAGGAGAAAAAAATTTTCTTCGATATATCGAGACGCAGTCGCCTGCGTCCCATAGCCGGTGCCGGCCCCTGCACGAGACCGCAAGCGGCGGTCTCCTGCCGGCGTTTGTTTCGCGCCGGTAGTCGAAAAAGTGATTTTTGCGAAATCCCGTACCAGAAAAACGGCTATGTCCGGAGTGCGACTCCCACAGTGAGGAGCTTCCCCCACCGTTCCGAGTCGGACCCTGCTGCCACGGCCGGATTCAGAACGTCCGTCGGAACGTCCGTGCGAAGTTTCCATGGCGTGCCGGCAACGGCGACGCGATTTCGACCGATTTGAAAAACGTCGGTCCTCGAGGCTATCGACCGGCACGCGTCGCCCGGGAGAGGGCGGGGTCTTGCCGCCGAGCTCGGCCAGTCGTCGAGGTCGGTTGCAGGAGAAAATTTTTTTCTTCGATATATCGAGACGCAGTCACCTGCGTCCCATAGCCGGTGCCGGCCCCTGCACGAGACCGCAAGCGGCGGTCTCCTGCCGGCGTTTGTGTCGCGCCGGTAGTCGAAAAAGTGATTTTTGCGAAATCCCGTACCAGAAAAACGGCTATGTCCGGAGTGCAACTCCCACAGTGAGGAGCTTCCCCCGCCGTTCCGAGTCGGAGCCTGCTGCCACTGCCGGCGTCGGAACGTCCGTCGGAACGTCCGTGCGAAGTTTCCATGGCGAGCCGGCAACGGCGACGCGATTTCGACCGATTTGAAAAACGTCGGTCCTCGAGGCTATCGACCGGCACGCGTCGCCCGGGAGAGGGCGGGGTCTTGCCGCCGAGCTCGGCCAGTCGTCGAGGTCGGTTCCAGGAGAAATTTTTTTTCTTCGATATATCGAGACGCAGTCGCCTGCGTCCCATAGCCGGTGCCGGCCCCTGCACGAGACCGCAAGCGGCGGTCTCCTGCCGGCGTTTGTTTCGCGCCGGTAGTCGAAAAAGTGATTTTTGCGAAATCCCGTACCAGAAAAACGGCTATGTCCGGAGTGCGACTCCCACAGTGAGGAGCTTCCCCCACCGTTCCGAGCCGGACCCTGCTGCCATCGCCGGCGTCGGAACGTCCGTCGGAACGTCCGTGCGAAGTTTCCATGGCGTGCCGGCAACGGCGACGCGATTTCGAGCGATTTGAAAAACGTCGGTCCTCGGGGCTATCGACCGGCACGCGTCGCTCGGGCGAGGGCGGGGTCTTGCCGCCGAGCTCGGCCGATCGTCGAGGTCGGTTCCAGGAGAAAAAAAATTTGTCTTCCATATATCGAGACGCAGTCGCCTGCGTCCCGTAGCCGGTGCCGGCCCCTGCACGAGACCGCAAGCGGCGGTCTCCTGCCGGCGTTTGTGTCGCGCCGGTAGTCGAAAAAGTGATTTTTGCGAAATCCCGTACCAGAAAAACGGCTATGTCCGGAGTGCGACTCCCACAGTGAGGAGCTTCCCCCACCGTTCCGAGTCGGACCCTGCTGCCGTCGCCGGCTTCGGAACGTCCGTCGGAACGTCCGTGCGAAGTTTCCATGGCGTGCCGGCAACGGCGACGCGATTTAGACCGATTTGAAAAACGTCGGTCCTCGGGGCTATCGACCGGCACGCGTCGCCCGGGCGAGGGCGGGGTCTTGCCGCCGAACTCGGCAGGTCGTCGAGGTCGGTTCGAGGGGAAAAAAATTTTCTTCGAGATATCGAGACGCGGTCGCCTGCGTCCCATAGCCGGTACCGGCGCATGCACGAGACCGCAAGCGGCGGTCTCCTGTTGGCGTTCGTGTCGCGCCGGTAGTCGAAAAAGTGATTTTTGCGAAATCCCGTACCAGAAAAACGGCTATGTCCGGAGTGCGACTCCCACAGTGAGGAGCTTCCCCCGCCGTTCCGAGTCGGAGCCTGCTGCCACTGCCGGCGTCGGAACGTCCGTCGGAACGTCCGTGCGAAGTTTCCATGGCGTGCCGGCAACGGCGACGCGATTTCGAGCGATTTGAAAAACGTCGGTCCTCGGGGCTATCGACCGGCACGCGTCGCCTGGGCGAGGGCGGGGTCTTGCCGCCCGAGCTCGGCCGATCGTCGAGGTCGGTTCCAGGAGAAAAAAATTTTCTTCGATATATCGAGAAGCAGTCGCCTGCGTCCCATAGCCGGTGCCGGCCCCTGCACGAGACCGCAAGCGGCGGTCTCCTGCCGGCGTTTGTTTCGCGCCGGTAGTCGAAAAAGTGATTTTTGCGAAATCCCGTTCCAGAAAAACGGCTATGTCCGGAGTGCGACTCCCACAGTGAGGAGCTTCCCCCACCGTTCCGAGTCGGACCCTGCTGCCATCGCCGGCGTCGGAACGTCCGTCGGAACGTCCGTGCGAAGTTTCCATGGCGTGCCGGCAACGGCGACGCGATTTAGACCGATTTGAAAAACGTCGGTCCTCGGGGCTATCGACCGGCACGCGTCGCCCGGGCGAGGGCGGGGTCTTGCCGCCGAGCTCGGCCGATCGTCGAGGTCGGTTCCAGGAGAAACATTTTTTTTCTTCGATATATCGAGACGCAGTCGCCTGCGTCCCATAGCCGGTGCCGGCCCCTGCACGAGACCGCAAGCGGCGGTCTCCTGTTGGCGTTCGTGTCGCGCCGGTAGTCGAAAAAGTGATTTTTGCGAAATCCCGTACCAGAAAAACGGCTATGTCCGGAGTTCGACTCCCACAGTGAGGAGCTTCCCCCGCCGTTCCGAGTCGGAGCCTGCTGCCACTGCCGGCGTCGGAACGTCCGTCGGAACGTCCGTGCGAAGTTTCCATGGCGTGCCGGCAACGGTGACGCGATTTAGACCGATTTGAAAAACGTCGGTCCTCGGGGCTATCGACCGGCTCGCGTCGCCCGGGCGAGGGCGGGGTCTTGCCGCCGAACTCGGCCGGTCGTCGAGGTCGGTTCGAGGGGAAAACATTTTTCTTCGAGATATCGAGACGCGGTCGCCTGCGTCCCATAGCCGTTGCCGGCGCATGCACGACACCGCAAGCGGCGGTCTCCTGTTGGCGTTCGTGTCGCGCCGGTAGTCGAAAAAGTGATTTTTGCGAAATCCCGTACCAGAAAAACGGCTATGTCCGGAGTGCGACTCCCACAGTGAGGAGCTTCCCCCGCCGTTCCGAGTCGGAGCCTGCTGCCACTGCCGGCGTCGGAACGTCCGTCGGAACGTCCGTGCGAAGTTTCCATGGCGTGCCGGCAACGGCGACGCGATTTCGAGCGATTTGAAAAACGTCGGTCCTCGGGGCTATCGACCGGCACGCGTCGCCCGGGCGAGGGCGGGGTCTTGCCGCCCGAGCTCGGCCGATCGTCGAGGTCGGTTCCAGGAGAAAAAAATTTTCTTCGATATATCGAGACGCAGTCGCCTGCGTCCCATAGCCGGTGCCGGCCCCTGCACGAGACCGCAAGCGGCGGTCTCCTGCCGGCGTTTGTGTCGCGCCGGTAGTCGAAAAAGTGATTTTTGCGAAATCCCGTACCAGAAAAACGGCTATGTCCGGAGTGCGACTCCCACAGTGAGGAGCTTCCCCCGCCGTTCCGAGTCGGAGCCTGCTGCCACTGCCGGCGTCGGAACGTCCGTCGGAACGTCCGTTCGAAGTTTCCATGGCGTGCCGGCAACGGCGACGCGATTTCGACCGACTTGAAAAACGTCGGTCCTCGGGGCTATCGACCTGCACGCGTCGCCCGGGAGAGGGCGGGGTCTTGCCGCCGAGCTCGGCCAGTCGTCGAGGTCGGTTCCAGGAGAAAAAATTTTTCTTCGATATATCGAGACGCAGTCGCCTGCGTCCCACAGCCGGTGCCGGCCCCTGCACGAGACCGCAAGCGGCGGTCTCCTGCCGGCGTTTGTGTCGCGCCGGTAGTCGAAAAAGTGATTTTTGCGAAATCCCTTACCAGAAAAACGGCTATGTCCGGAGTGCGACTCCCACAGTGAGGAGCTTCCCCCGCCGTTCCGAGTCGGAGCCTGCTGCCACGGCCGGCGTCGGAACGTCCGTCGGAACATCCGTGCGAAGTTTCGATGGCGTGCCGGCAACGGCGACGCTATTTCGACCGATTTGAAAAACGTCGGTCCTCGAGGCTATCGACCGGCACGCGGCGCCCGGGCGAGGGCGGGGTCTTGCCGCCGAGCTCGGCCGGTCGTCGAGGTCGGTTCGAGGAGAACATTTTTTTATTCGAGATATCGAGACGCGGTCGCCTGCGTCCCATAGCCGGTGCCGGCGCATGCACGAGACCGCAAGCGGCGGTCTCCTGTTGGCGTTCGTGTCGCGCCGGTAGTCGAAAAAGTGACTTTTGCGAAATCCCGTACCAGAAAAACGGCTAAGTCCGGAATGCGACTCCCACAGTGAGGAGCATCCCCTGCCGTTCCGAGTCGGACCCTGCGGCCATCGCCGGCGTCGGAACGTCCGGCGGAACTCCCGTGCGAAGTTTCCGGCGCGTGCCGGCATCGGCGACGTGCTTTCGACCGATCGGAAAATCTGATGATACATAGACAGCTTGCGTATGCAGACAGGTCACCCGCCCGTATTATATATGTGGAGAGCAGTTGGTCGCTGGTCGGTTGGCGCAAAAGTCGTAACGTCTTCTTTTGTTCTCTCCCGTGTTCCCGCGTGGGGACTGTTGCCGATTCGTGGCTGCGAACTCTCGTTCGGCAGGTGCACACACTCGGCGGAATGGGCATCTTTGTGAGGAACGGTCTCGTGGAGCGCGTCGGACGTGCTAATCGTGATATCGACCTGACGGTCTTGTTAAGTTCGACCTCCGGATGGAGGACTCGAGCGGCGTGTGGCAGAGCGGCTTCTCGACCGCGCGCGGCAGCGGCGGCGAGAGCCGAAGGCAAACGGCTAACAAACGATGTAACTAACGATTGTGGTAGTCGGGCCCGTGCGCCCGACCCGATCGGATCGGACCGGACCGGATCGGCGGCGGCGGCGGCGTCGCCCGCCTCGCGGCGGCGGTGGCGTCGACCGACCGACCAACGGACGGACGGACCGAGCGAACGAACACATCGACAGCTACCTGGTTGATCCTGCCAGTAGTTATATGCTTGTCTCAAAGATTAAGCCATGCATGTCTAAGTACATACCTCGACACGGTGAAACCGCGAATGGCTCATTAAATCGGTCACTCTTTATTGGATCGTTCATCCTACTTGGATAACTGTAGTAATTCTAGAGCTAATACATGTGTGGTAGGTCGTCTCGGTGGGTCGTCTATCAGTTGATAGTCATACACATCAAAAAATGCAGCACTTGCTCCAACTGAGCTAGGTGGCTGTCGAAAATCGGCTTTTTCGTTACCCCAGGACGAGGCTGGTACGTCAGCTGTTCAAAATACTAATTAGCTGGTGGTGACGCCTATCGATTAACATGGCGTCACCCTGCTACATCCTCCCCAACTAAATCTTAACCGTCCCGATTACTATATAAAAAAAAGAACATCCCGCTGGAACTCTAGGGTTCTCCCAAATTCCTGCGTATCAAAAGTCCCTCTAAAAATTCCTCCTGGGTCCTCCCCAACTAACTCTTAACCGTCCCGGTTAATGCTTCCCGAAAAGACCACACCACTGCGAGCCATCGCTACAAACAAACTAGTCATGATGGGGGTCAATTGGTCCCCCACACACGGTTCAGGAATGACGTTGCATCGCCGCGGGGCCGGTGTAGGTACTTGCGTGTCGACTTCTTCGAAGCGTACCACCTTCTTCCGCATCCTGCCCGATCTCCTAGGTGCGGGTACTGGTATCGATACCGGTATCACGGTAGGCTCATCGTGAATCTCCTCTCCCGTCAAAACCTCCTCAGCAATCGGCTGGACCACTGAAGCTGGAGCTATCGTCGGACGAACTACTGGAACGATCGCGACAAGGTAATCCTCCTCCTCCTTCTCTTCGTCAGAGCTCTCATCAGAGCGTTCGTCGTCTTTGACCTCTGGAGTGACTGCCACTGGAGTCGGAACAATCGCTCCTGGACCCGCTGGCTGGATGTTCTTCCTGCAGACTGTCTGAGGTCGGCCGAACCCGTCTGCCCTCTCGATGTGGTAAGGTCCACCAGGCTCCGCGGGTATCCGTACTACCTTGTACACCTCCGGGCTCCATGCATCCTGCATTTTGTTGCGTCCTGGTAGTCTGTTGCGTTGGTAAACCCTGCAACCAAGTGTCAGCGGCTCACTCATCTTCAATCTCTCGTGAAGCAGGTTACGACTTTCTGCTGCAGCGCCGAGTCGTTCGTTTGCGTGAGAATACGCGTCTTGCAGTCTCTTCTGATGTGTGGCAAGCCATCCGTCGATCGAGCTGTCACAATCGTCCTCCCTCAACTCCTGTCCTAGGAATGCGTCTATCGGCAGCCAGGGATCGCGCCCAAACAACAAGTAGTGTGGCGAGTATCCCGTCGACGCATGTGGCGTCGCATTGTAGGCGTTGCAAAGCTCGGGCAGATGCTCTGTCCATCTTCGCTTCTGTGCCGGCGGAAGGGTCCTTAACAAGTCGTGTAAAGTCCGGTTAAACCTTTCACACTGCCCGTTCCCCTCTGGATGGTATGCCGTAGTCCTTGACTTCTCGATGCCGTACAGCTTGCACAGCTCTCCAATAGTCGCACTCTCGAAATTCCGGCCTCTGTCAGAATGGATCCTCTGTGGAACTCCGTAACGCTGAAACCACTCTCTCACCAATAGTCGCGCCGTCGTGTTCGCCTTCTGGTCACGTGCTGGTACAGCCCAAGCGAATTTGGTGAACACGTCTGTCAGTACCAGAACACTCTCACGTCCATCTGCTGCCTTCTCCAACTGTGTGTAATCCACCGCCAAGACCTCTAAGGGACGCGATGCTAGAAGGTGTCCCATCGGCGCGCGTGTCTTCTGTCGCGGCATCTTCGCTAGTGTGCACCTCGCACAGTTCTTCACGTAGTCATCAATCTCTCTGTGCATACCTGGCCAGTAACAACGGTGCCACGCCAGGCTGCTCGTCCTATCACCACCCTGGTGACCCATCTTGTCGTGCACCGCTTCTAGAAGTCGGTGCTTCAGCACACTCGGTAGAACTAGCTGCTTAACCTCTCCACCCTGTGGATCTCTCACCTTGCGGTACAAAACCCCATTCTCTTCCCTCATCTTGTGCCACTGTCTCAGCAGTTGTGTCACACCCTTCTGTGCACACTTCTTCGGCTTCTCGCCGACCCTCCAGTACATCAGGAACCTGCTGATGTCTGGGTCTTTCCTCTGCAACTCTGCAAGTTCTTCAGGTGACAACGCTGGGAAGGCAGGTGACTGGGTTGACTGTACCTCTATCTCTTTTACTTCAACCTGGAATTCTTGTCGTACTCTGTCATTCTTCTCTATCTGTTGGCGTAGTTCTCGCGGGAGTAGCGTGCACGATGCATATGTTGCGCATATCTGCTGCACGTCGTCTTCCTCGTCGAAGTCGGTTGCCCCGGGCTCGTAGTCGAGTTGCTGTCGACTCAAGGCATCTGCGTTTCCGTTTGAACGTCCAGCTCGATATTCGATCGTGAAGTTGAATGGGGCCAGCTCAGCTGCCCATCGTTGCTCGATGGCTCCCAACTTGGCGGTCTTCAGGTACTTCAACGGGTTGTTGTCAGTGTAGATGACGAACTCTCCGCCGTAAAGGTCGGCACGGAACTTCGTGGTGACCGCCCACTTAAGTGCTAGCATCTCTAGCTTCATCGAGCTATACTGGCGTTCGGGTGGTCGCAACCTGCGACTCGCGTACGCGATGACGACACGACGTCCTTCCTGTTCTTGCGACAGGACAGCGCCGAGACCCAGGTGGCTGGCGTCCGTCTCCACTATGAATGGTCGTTGGTACTGGGCATACCCGAGAACTGGAGCTGAGCAGAGCGCGTTCTTCAAAACCTTGAAAGCTCCGTCACACTCTGGACTCCAACTGTCCTTGAAGGCTCCTCTCAACCGTCCCTTCTCCTTCATTTCCTTGTTGACACTGGTCACTAGATCGTGTAGCGGCGCTGCAATCATACTGAACCCTTGCACATACTTACGGTAGTAGGACGCGAATCCTACAAAGGAGCGAAGCTGTTTCACTGTGTTCGGCACGGCCCAGTCTTTCACAGCATCGATCTTTGCCGGATCTGTGGCAATGCCGTCGGCCGACACATGGTGTCCTAGGTATAGCACCTCCCGCTGTAAGAAGTGACACTTGCTTGTCTTCAGCTTCAGTCCAAACCTCTGCAGTCGCTGTAGCACTTGCTCCAACTGAGCTAGGTGGCTGTCGAACGTCTTGGAGAAGATGATAACGTCATCAAGGTAACAGAGTACCGTCTGGTAACACAGATCTCCAAAGCACCTCTGCATCAACCTCTGGAAGGTCGCGGGACTGTTACAGAGCCCGAACGGCATACGGTTGAATTCGTACAGCCCCATAGGTGTGGTGAAGGCCGTCTTCTCTCGGTCGTCCTCCGACATCGCGATCTGGTGGTATCCTGAAGCCAGATCCAATGTGGTAAACCAGTTTGCGCCGCTCATGGCGTCAAAACTCTCGTCAATGCGCGGCAGCGGAAATGCGTCTCGGTGGGTCTTCGCATTGAGCAGCCGATAGTCCACGCACATGCGCAGCGAATCGTCTTTCTTCCTGACCAGGACGATCGGCGAAGCCCATGCCGAATGGCTCTCTCTGATAACACCTCTGTTCAGAAGATCCTTGATGTGCTCTTTCACCTCTTGATACTGTGTAGGCGGAATCCTTCTGAAAGGTTGTCGTACGGGTACCTCAGTCGTGGTCCTTATCGTGTGCGTGGCTAAGTCTGTATAGCCAAGGTCGTCATCATCTCGGGCGAATGCTCGTTCGTTCCGCGAGATGAGATCTCTCAGTTGAGCAACCTGCTCCGCGGTGACGTGTGGCCCGACATCGAGTGTACTGGTTAGTACCTCACGCGTGTCGACTACACCTGGCGGTCGGTCCTCAGTCCTGCTCACGTACTCCTCAGACACTCTGACTCGCTCAAAACATATTCTGTCCTCTTCACTGACGTGCGCGATGGTCTGATAGATACCTATTCGCATCCTCGGCTTCAGCCACACGTCTTCTCTGCTGGTGTTGACTACCTGCACAGGTGCAGCACCCTGGTGTACTCTAGTTAAAGTACTACACAATGACACCTCCACCGGAAGTGCCCCCACAATGGGTTCTACAACGACCCATGTCGCATCAGCCTGTCTCTGCAAACCGGAAACCATCAACGTGGCACAAGACTGCGCTGGGATTCGCACTGCGCTCCACCCTGCCACACGAGTAAATCCTCTCCGGTCCCGTTGCTTCGCGTCTATGACCGACGCCATCTCCGACTCTGCTCTGTAACTACCTGTGTTCAGGGATCGTTTCCATAGAGCAAGGTCAAGCTCTCCCATGACATTCATTCCCAGAATGCCAGGACACCTCTTCTTATGCGCGCACTGATCTGTATCAGGGGAATCGCAGACAACCAGGATACCTCTGCCAGGTATGGTCTGACCCATGGTCGTCACGTCCAACTCGACGTACCCAACATACGGTATATCTAAACCGTTTGCAGCGGTGAGCTTCAACCAACTGCAAGACGCCAGCTCTCGGTCGTTTCGAGCAATGTACTTACGAAAGAAAGACTCAGTGATAGTACTTACTTGGGAACCTGTGTCAAGTAAGCAATTGACCTCCACACCTCCCATCAAGACAGTTGCCGTAGGGCAAGTACCAACGGTCGCGTCAGTTGGCGCGGTAGCGTGTGAGCCTGTACGCACTAGCTCGTCTACCCGACTCTTGGTAACGAGCGGCGTCAGTTTAAAGGATGTGTGTTCTCTCTAACATCGTCTGGGTGCTCTCGTCTGTGTGCCGTAGGGGCCGTCGTCTGCACACCCAGTGGACAAGCCTCCGTCTGGGGCCGGTGTGGTCCAGTGCTCGCCTCATTGCGACACTGCCTGCCCAGGTGGCCAACTCCACCACAACGGTAACAAATTGGCTGCCCGTCTGGTGTGTACTGCATCGAGGGTCCCTGAAATGCGCGTCGCTCCTGAAATGGCCGTCGTGTCTGCAAGTTCTGCGGCGCAGATGCGGGTCGCTGGTCCGACCAGGGCCTCTGTGGAGTGTTGGACCGTCGTCCACCCGTCCTACCTGTCGCAACACCTTCCATCCTCTCCACACGCTCAGTCAGCGCCTCGATGACGTGCTGCTGTTTCTCTAACTCTGAGAGCACTCGTTGCAGATCTGTAACGTTACCTGCTTCCCCTGCGTCGGCGACCAGCTCAAATGCACCAGCAGTCTGTCGTCGACTGGATTGCGGCGGCCTCTCTTCCTCCTCGGACCACTGAATAGCCTCTTCCCTCAGTTCCACGAAGCTCATCTGCGGTCGCAGCCGGTGCTGTTGCTTCACCTCGCGTCGTAGTACGCGGTCTTTCAGGCCCTCTGCGAAGTGTTCGGCGATCACACGGTCAGGCTGGTTGACGGCATGTCCGTCCTTGCGCAAAAGCGCTTCCATCAGTTGTTGCAGAGCACCTGCAAAACTACGGATCCCCTCCCCGTCAGCCTGTTTACGAAGATAGAAGAGTTCCTGCAACTGCGATACCGACCTCTTCTCGCCAAACACTTCCAGCAGAATCCGCCTGATACACGTCGCGGTACGCACCTCCTCCACAGGCCGGAACCGGATCTCCTGTCTGGCATCACCTTCGAGGTGTGACGTCATGAAGTCACACTGCTCCTCATCAGAAATCGCTCGTGCCCTAAATAGACTCTCGACATCTGCAAGAAAATCCTGCACTGTCACCTCACCACGTCCACTGAAAGGTTTCACCTTCCGCTCGCGCGGTACGTACGCAACGCGTGGACGGTCATTGGTTGCAAGCCGCAGCTGTAACAGCTCCTCTCGCAGTGTGACCAGTTGGTCCTGCAAGTCACCCTGAACCGTGTCGGGTGGCACAAATCCAGTGGCCCCGTCAATACTCATGTCTGCTTGCTAGTTGCGACTGCCCTACTAAGTATTAACCCAGA
>OY759261.1:77500-82500 GCA_963662155.1 Lamellibrachia columna | reverse complement strand
GGCGCCTCGGGGACGCTACAGGTCAAGGTCAAAGGTCGGTGGCGGTTATTTCACTACGAGGCTGCAAAATCGAGAGCCGTCACGTGACCTTTGACGCTAGTGACGCTACAGATCAAGGTCAAAGGTCGGTGGCGGTTATTTCACCACGAGGCTGCAAAATCGAGAGCCGTCACGTGACCTATGACGTCACACCTCCTCGTTTGTATATCACGTGACCTCTCTATGGAGGCTGCCATGTTGTTTTGCTGCCATGTTGTTTTGCGATGATTCGATCGCCAGGTGGCGCTGCTACGAGTCAATTGAGGAATTGTGGGTAATCTGTAGGAGTTATGGGTAACCTGTAGGAGTTATGGGTAACCTGTAGGAATTATGGGTAAACTGTAGAAGTTATGGGTAAACTGTAGGAATTATGGGTAAACTGTAGGAATTATGGGTAAACTGTTGAAGTTATGGGTAAACTGTTGGAATTATGGGTAAACTGTAGGAATTATGGGTAAAATGTAGGAATTGTGGGTAAACTGGAGGCTGCCATCTTGTTTTGCTGTCATGTCGCAGGCGGGTGGGGTCCGCACTTTGTGATAGCCGGGTGGGTCCACACTTTACGACAGCCGAGTGGGGTCCACACTTTGTTTTGTGCTGATACGATTACCACATTCGACGTATGTCGTTTCGCGTCAACACCTACATATCGCCTATAATGATACGAGTCTGCAAGAACACCGCGAGGTCAAAAGGTCAAGGTCAACAAAACAAACACCTTCGCTTTCTGGAACGTTCGAACGAAGTCACGCATTTTCACCCTGCTAGCAGACTGAAACCTAGCGGACGAATGTTCGTGCATGCAGCGGGAAAAACGTAGCCGTACATGTAAGCTATAAGACGCATATCGCATCGTTGCATTATATCGAGAACTTTTCGACGTATATCGTTTCGCGAAGGTCAAGGTCAACGCCGCTTTCTGGAACGTTCGAACGAAGTCATGGAATTTTCCATAAACATCGCGAGGTCAAAAGGTCAAAAGGTCAAGGTCAAACCAGTTTTCCCGCGAAATGTGTCCAGTTGCATGTCCTTATTTGGTATTGTTCTGCATGCCGTACACGTGATGTTCACGTGCTATACGTCAGAACCGGTTCAAACCGGTTCAAACTGGTTCAAACCGGTTCAAACCGGGAAAAACCCAGAAAAAAAGGTTCAAACCGGTTCAAATCGGGAAAAACCCAGGAAACAAGTGCACCGTCAGCAGTGGCGACTGACTTGTGCGTTCCCGTTCCCACGCGGCAGACATTTACCACTGTGTGATATGCGTGGAGACATTGACCACAATGTGACATACATGGAGACATTGACTGCTATGTGACATGTATGGAGACATTTACCGCTGTGTGATATGAATGGAGACGTTCACCACCATGTGATATGCATGAAGACATTGACTGTCAAGTGACATGCATGGAGACATTGACCGTCATGTGACATGCATGGATACATTTACCGCTGTGTGATATGTATGGAGACATTTGACACCATGTGACATGCATGGAGACATTTACCACTGTGTGATATGCGTGGAGACATTGACCACAACGTGACATGCATGAAGACATTGACTGCTATGTGACATGTATGGATACATTTACCGCTGTGTGATATGTATGGAGACGTTCACCACCATGTGATATGTGTGGAGACATTTACCCCTGTGTGATATGTATGGAGACATTTGACACCATGTGGTATGCATGGAGACATTGACTGCCATGTGACATGCATGGAGACATTGACTGTCATGTGACATACATTGACCACCATGTGACATGCATGGAGACATTTACCGCTGTGTGATATGTATGGAGACATTCACCACCATGTGTTATGTGTGGAGACATTTGACACCATGTGACATGCATGGAGACATTGACAGCCATGTGATATGTATGGAGACATTTGACACCATGTGACATGCATGGAGACATTTACCACTGTGTGATATGCGTGGAGACATTGACCACAACGTGACATGCATGAAGACATTGACTGCTATGTGACATGTATGGATACATTTACCGCTGTGTGATATGTATGGAGACGTTCACCACCATGTGATATGTGTGGAGACATTTACCCCTGTGTGATATGTATGGAGACATTTGACACCATGTGGTATGCATGGAGACATTGACTGCCATGTGACATGCATGGAGACATTGACTGTCATGTGACATACATTGACCACCATGTGACATGCATGGAGACATTTACCGCTGTGTGATATGTATGGAGACATTCACCACCATGTGTTATGTGTGGAGACATTTGACACCATGTGACATGCATGGAGACATTGACAGCCATGTGATATGTATGGAGACATTTGACACCATGTGGTATGCATGAAGACATTGACTGCCATGTGACATGCTTGGAGACAGTGTTGGAAGTCTGCAAGTTGGAAGTTTGTGCTTTGGAATTTGCAAATTGGAAGTTCTCCACTCCACTCCACTCCACTTTGAAAGTTTATGTTATGAAAGTTTGCAAGTTGAAAGTTTGCTTCACCGAACACACATGTTTTGAAAGTTTGTGTCATGAAAATTTGTTTGGAGACATTGACTGTCATGTGACATGCATGGAGACATTGACCGCCATATGACATGCATGGAGACATTTACCGCTGTGTGATATGCGTGGAGACATTGACCACAACGTGACATGCATGGAGACATTGACTGGTATGTGACATGTATGGAGACATTTACCGCTGTGTGATATGTATGGAGACGTTCACCACCATGTAATATGTGTGGAGACATTTACCCCTATGTGATATGTATGGAGACATTTGACACCATGTGATATGCGTGTAGACATTGACCGTCATTTGACATGCATGGAGACATTTACCACTGTGTGATATGTATGGAGACATTTGACACCATGTGATATGCGTGGAGACATTGACCACCATGTGACATGCATGGAGACATTGACCACCATGTGATATGCATGGAGACATTTGACACAATGTGATATGCATGGAGACATTGACTACCATGTGACATGCATGGATACATTGACAACCATGTGACATGCATGGAGAAATTGACCGCCATTTTTGAAAGTTTATGTTATGAAAGTTTGTTGGAAGTTGGAAGTTTTGGAAGTTTGCTTCACCGTACACACATGTTTTGAAAGTTTATGTTATGAAAGTTTGTAAGTTGGAAGTTTGCTTCACCGCACACACATTTTGTGTGAAGTTTGCGAGTTGGAAGTCTGCAAGTTGGAAGTTTTAGCTTTAGAAGTTTGCATATTGGAAGTTCTCTACTTCACTCCACGCCTGCGAAGTTGTGTAAAGTTGTGTGAAGTTGTGCAAAGTTGTACGAAGTTGTGTGAAGTTTGCGAGTTGGAAGTCTGCCAGTTGGAAGTTTGTGCTTTGGAAGTTTGCAAATTGGAAGTTTGCTTCACCGCACACACATGTTTTGAAAGTTTATGTTATGAAAGTTTGTAAGTTGGAAGTTTGCTTCACCGCGCACACATGTTTTGAAAGTTTGTTTCATGAAAATTTGTAAGTTGGAAGTTTGTGATGTGAAAAGTTCACGTTTTGAAAGTTTATGTTATGAAAGTTTGTAAGTTGGAAGCTTGCTTCACCGCACACACATGTTTTTGAAAGTTTGTGTTATGAACATTTTTAAGTTGGAAGTTTGTGATGTGACAAGTTTATGTTATGAAAGTTTGCAAGTTGGAAGTTTGCTTCACCGCACACACACATGTTTTGAAAGTTTGTGTTGTGAAAAATTTGTAAGTTGAAAGATTGGTCTATTTGACATTGGTCAGCCACTGTTGACATACTTTAACTTGTACGCTCCCACTCGTCTTGTCTTTTTAATATTGGTTTGGTTAGGGTAACCCTCTCCACGCATGTCATATGGCAGTCAATGTCTCCATGCATTCCACATGGTGTCAAATGTCTCCATACATGTCACATGGCGGTCAATGTCTCCATATCACACAGTGGTAAATATCTCCATGCATACCACATGGTGGTCAATGTCTCCATACATATCATACAGCGGTCAATGTATCCATGCATGTCACATGGTGTCAAATGTCTCCATGCATACCATGTCAAAAAGACAAGACAAGTGGGAGCGCACAAGCTAAAGTCCACCAACAGTACCTGACCAATGTCAAAAAGACAAGACGAGTGGGAGCGCACAAGTCAAAGTCTACCAACAGTGACTGACCAATGTCAAAAAGACAAGACGAGTGGGAGCGCACAAGTTAAAGTCTGCCAACAGTGACTGACCAATATTAAAAAGACAAAACGAGTGGGGTGAAAATGCGTGACTTCGTTCGAACGTTCCAGAAAGCGACGGTGTTTGTTTTGTTGACCTTGACCTTTTGACCTCGCGGTGTTCTTGCAGACTCGTATCATTATAGGCGATATGTAGGTGTTGACGCGAAACGACATACGTCGAATGTGGTAATCGTATCAGCACAAAACAAAGTGTGGACCCTACTCGGCTGTCGTAAAGTGTGGACCCACCCGGCTATCACAAAGTGCGGACCCCACCCGCCTGCGACATGACAGCAAAACAAGATGGCAGCCTCCAGTTTACCCACAATTCCTACATTTTACCCATAATTCCTACAGTTTACCCATAATTCCAACAGTTTACCCATAACTTCAACAGTTTACCCATAATTCCTACAGTTTACCCATAATTCCTACAGTTTACCCATAACTTCTACAGTTTACCCATAATTCCTACAGGTTACCCATAACTCCTACAGGTTACCCATAACTCCTACAGATTACCCACAATTCCTCAATTGACTCGTAGCAGCGCCACCTGGCGATCGTATAATCGCAAAACAACATGGCAGCAAAACAACATGGCAGCCTCCATAGAGAGGTCACGTGATATACAAACGAGGAGGTGTGACGTCATAGGTCACGTGACGGCTCTCGATTTTGCAGCCTCGTGGTGAAATAACCGCCACCG
>OY759261.1:0-72500 GCA_963662155.1 Lamellibrachia columna | reverse complement strand
AGCGCAGTGTCGGATGGGTAACCTAAGCGCCCCTAGCAACGGGAGGAGGAACGAACATGGACCTAGTTACGTTTACCGAAGGGTCGTTAACCTAGTAAGGAGACGAACACAATCGTACGGTGCCCACGTATTTTATTGAATACAACAAAGCGGCAGCAGTACAAACGAGGCGATCGTATGTGATTGGATACAACGAGCCGAGTATGACGAAGATGAAGATGAAGTCGAGGCGACTTGCGAATGGTGACCATCGCGCCAGAGGTCGCGAACTTACGGGTGTCTCCACCGCGCCAGAGGTTCGAGGGCGAGCTTACGGGTGGAGCGACCACCACGCCAGAGGCTCAGTACGATATGCGATAGTACGGTATACCCTTTTTCAGCAGGTTAATCCAATCGAACACGCGACAATCGTTAGCGACCAGATCGGTGTGGAAAGCGTTGACGAAAGTTCGCATAGGAGAACCGTTACAACGAAGCATGATATAAGTGACGCAATATTGTCCGCAAACGTTAGACAGAGGACTCTGAAGTCTCTTGCTGTAATGAGTCCACTCGGAACAGTGTTTGTTCAAGAAGGTGCGGAACGCCGCGTGACGAGGCGGCAGACCGTACGAGCAGAAGTATTCGCCGCGTCCGTCGGAGGACAGGTACAGCGCTATCCAATGTTCGCCCGGTTCGTCGCCGTCGTCGGTGTTGCACACGAAGGCGATCGGCAAAGCGTCAATTGTTGTAGGCAGTCCATCTCTGGGTACGACGCCGCCAAAGACGGACGCGGTGTTCGGATCCATCGCCAGTAGACGGGCGATCTGCAGGGTGTCCATCTCAGAAGTCGTAGATGACGTTGCGGTTCTTGTCGATTTCCAGCACGGACTCGAATTCGGCGTAGGCGACGACGTTCACGGTGGTCTGAAGCGCTGCACGGAAATGAAATTCTATGCGCAGGTTGCCCTTTTGTACCAGATTAAAGCAGGGACCGTCGCACTGGTCGGGGGTCAGGTCGAAACCGAAGAAGGTGTAGCCGTCTCGGTACTCGTCGCGAGTCAGACCGTTCCCCTCGTCCTGCCATATCTTGCCGGTCGAGGTGAACAGGCTCGCGTAGCTCCTGGCGAAGAGGTTTTCTTCGAAGTTGGGCTGGAAGGGTTTGGCGGGTATCTGACGACCGTCCACGTACACCGAGACGAAGCTTATGGCGTTGTTCTTGGCGTGAAACGGGTTTGTGGTGTACGTGCCGTTGTAGGCGTCGTTGTCGATGCAGCACAGTAGGAGACGTTTCGGCAGCGCGCTGAGGAACAGGTTCTCGTGCGTGTGCGACAGAGCTCCCGTGGGAATGGAGTACACCTTGCATTCGACGGGTCGTAACGGATACTTGACCGGGGTCCGCTCGAGAGCCTTTATGTGAGCCATCTGCACGGCTGGATTGAGGGTGGCCTTCTTGACGAACAAGGACGCGTTGACGATGGTTATCTTGTACTCGTTGTTTCCAGCAGCAATCAGCGCAAACTCGGGCTTGCTGCGCACCAGGCGTAACTTGACGTCGACACCGTTGATCAGGAATTTATCCTGCAGAAACATATCCACGTGGAGACGACCCATCATGTCGACCACGCGACTGCCGGCTATGTACTCTCGACGAGTCACGAACCCGGGGTTAGGATCGGGTCCGGCGGCTAGCTCGGTGGCGTGCATGCGACTAGCCTTGTCCTTGTACCACAGCTGATTCGCCAGCTGCGTCGACTTGGCGTCGAATCCGTAACTCAGCAGCGCCTCTATGTAGGATCGATACGGGTACGAGTTGAAGGACGAAGAGGTCACGAGCGTGCCGTTCAGGGAGAGGTCGACATTGCTGAACAGCGACTGCAACCAGTTGTTCACCGGTCCCACGGGTTCGCCCGCGTCGATAGGGTTACCGTTGGCTCGCGTCACCTTCACCTGCACGTGTAGCATCGTGTTGGCGAGATCCATGTAATCGTCTCCCGATCCGGGGATGAAGAATTATATCGGTCCTCCAGAGTCCAGAGAGGCCATGGGTTGATGTTCCACCACGTGACTTTCGGCGATGCAGTTCTGAGTGGGGGGTACGGTAAAGAGATCCAGCTCGGTCTTGACTCCCTCGCACGACTGTCTATGCACGAAAGCCATCTTTGTCGTCGAATATGTCGGCAGCGCGTTTCGTGGACGTCCGTTTCTTGCGGCGTCGCTTTACTGCAGTGAATGTCGCCTTTGCGGCCGCTCGTTTTATACGTTTACCAGGGGGGGCTCGAATACTGCTCATCACGGCGTCGGTGACGCGTCGTTTGGCAGCCGTTTTTATGTTCTGGCCTGATAAGACGTCGCCGGCTATGCGAACGCCGGTCTTCAACGCTCCCTTGCCCAACGCCACGGCACCTCTCTTGATGAGCGGCATGGCGCTGCGCAACAGACCGCCGAACAGACTGCCCAGTCCGTGACCTCGCTGGTATTGCGCACCGGCGAAGTAGGGCAGCGCACCGCCAGCCTGACGCGCGTAATAATCGTTGTAATTCATCAGAACAGTCCGGGCTTGCGTCGACGAAAATGAAGCGTCACCGTCACTCTGCCGTATTCGAATGGCACGCGTCGACCCATGTCGTTCATTATATCCACCTCGATCGAGGTGAAGTTCGAGCGCAACAGGGGTACGTAGTGCACGTTAGTGAAACGAGCGGACACCCTGTCACCGTGACGTCCGCTAATCGGAAGGTCGCGCAACAGAGGCGCGAGAGTGTCACCCACTATACGAGACTCCACGATGTCCGTGTAGAGGTAGAGGGTGTCGAACCCCTGCGTCAGGTTCACCACATCGTTGGCCTCGATGTGGAAGGGGTACGACGAGTCGGGATGGCGGGAGTCGGCGGGGAGGACGGGAGATGACGTACCCGCCTCCGGCTCGCTGGCTACGGGTTCGCGGAATCCTAACATGGACGCCACCGCGCTGTGGTACGGTATGGTGAACAGGGTGTTCGCTGTCATGTGTAACGTCATTTTCTGAGTGACGGAACTATAGCTCATTTGAGCCTGTGTCTCATCCGTCCGCATACTGTACAGTCCCTTGTTGACGTGATACATCAATGTTAACGGATTGTCGTAATACCCACACGACAACTTCGAACGTCGGGACGAGTCCTTAGCATCGATCGTGTTGAGGAAGAACCAGACATCGTTATCTGTGACGTTGTACCAAGTGTGCGGATACTGGACCTCAGCCAACCCACACTCCCACTCGCCGGTCAGATCGATGCGTTGAGGTAAGTGCGTGACGTAATGGGTCAAGGTGTTGTCGGGGTGCATCTCCATGGAAGCGTTGCTGGGCAGCGTCATGTAGAAATCAGTCGCCATTGCGTCTCAACGTGGGATTGGGCAGTAGGTAACCCAAAGAACTACTCAACAGAGCCGTCCACAGATTAGAATCGCCGTGACCTGTCGTCAGGTTGTAAATGCTTATCAGAATGACCGTGTACAAGACGACGACCTGACACAGAAACACGATCTCCTCTTTGGGACACGCGGTACCGAACAGATGCCAGGGAGTGCTGTCTGGCTCGTTCGATGCAGCGTCAGTACAATCCTCGTGTTCGTCCACCTCCGTCTCCTCCTCCTCGTCTATGGTGGTGGTGCAGGTCGGTGGTGGTGGTGTCGCGTCGTGTGTCATTTCTCGAATGCAGTGTCGTCATGTGCGCGGCTAGGCTTTATAGTTGACGAGTCCCCTGGCATCGATCCAGCTGTTGAAGTAGGAGGAATAGCCGAACCATTTCACCAAAGCTTCCTTTCGTCTACCAACTGTACGGCGTTTCAGTACCGCTTCAACACGGTACACTTTATCAAAGGTTACCGTCACCTTCTGCAGCTCCAGTTCGTAGAAGGTACCCTCCAGCACTTCGCCGAGATCGTCCCGCAAGCGATACACGGGTGGATCGGAGGGGTGAACCTCGTGTATCGTGAACAACTCTTCGCTCCAGTTCGTCTCGTAGCCCTTTTCGAACGTGCGTTTGTACTTGCTGACACGCACGCGATCTGACACGTGCAACTTGGGCACGCCCTTACCATCGTGACCGTACAGACGTTGCCACACCTGTTCTTGGTTCTGTGCATTCACCTGTGACGGAGCCATACCGATCATGCGGTGGGGGGTATTGTTATACGAACGCATCAAGTCCGGAAGGATGTCGATGTATCGCCACGTCTGGTGTTTCGTGAAGTAGCGCCACATGCGCGTCTTCAACGTTCGGTTGAACCGTTCCACGACGGCTGCCTTCGTCTCCATGTTGTGCGTGTAGAAGTAATGGATGTCGTAACGCTGCAATAGCGCCTGAACGGATTTGTTCCGGAATTCTGTGCCTTGATCCGTCTGCAAGGTCTGGGGGCAAACGTTGACGAACGTGGATTGCAGCGCTGCCACCATCGACGCCGCGGACTTGTTCTTCATGGGAACACACCAGGCCACTTTCGAGAAGACGTCGATCATCGTGAGGAGAAAGGCCATACCGTCGTTGACTTCTTTGACCTTCGACATGTCTACGAGATCTGCCTGCCACTGCTGAAGCATACCACCCACGATGACGCATCGTCTCTTGAAATGACGTCTCGCTGGTTTGTGTAAGGTGTAGGCGTCCTGTTCCGACAACCATGCCGTGACGGCCTTCTGTGGCAGGCGCGTGACGCGTCGCAAGCCAGCGACGCCTCCATAACTGCCTACCCTCGTGGGATCGAAGTAGACCTCACTCAAGGAGCGGTCTCCCCTCTGTGCCATCAAAAGAGGTGGAGGACCGATGTGTTGACGGGGGCGGTGACGTTGACTCCGGAGTCCGACTGCTGACGAATGACGAGGAGCACGCCGACGTGAAGTAGGACACACACTATGGCACCCACAATGACAGCGGTGGAACAATAACAACGGTCTAGCAGAGTAACCATAGTCGGAATAACACCTGGCGTATAAGAATGTCGGCTGCAACGTCTCCCAGCACGGTAAATCCTTCGAACAATAGCGCAGCGACGATGGATCGGTACGCGTCCTGTGGATCGATGAGCATGACGAACACTGTGCTACGGATACGCGTCGTACCACCTTATATGTTGTTCCATCCAGCCAATGACGACGAAGCCTTGCGTGATGCGAGGGGAGGGTGGGTGGGTGGACAAGGAATGTTCCATTCGACGAGCGTGGGGGGTTCGAATAACGCCTGTGGCATAAAACTTAGGACTATACCGTGAGCAATCATGTAAAGTCCACTGATAAATATCGCACCGACGATGGAACGGTACACGAGGTCCTGTGGATCGGGCGACATGACGAACACTGTGCTACGGATACGCATCGTACCATCCTATAGGTTGTCCCAACCAGCCAATGACGTCAAAGCCTTGCGTCTTTCGGGGGGTGGGGTGGGCATGGTATGTTCCATTCGACGGCTCTGACGGGCGAGGGGTGTCCAACTTAGCGATCTTCGTGCACTACCTGATGCAGCACGCGGAGGAGTACTGGACCGACGAGAGGGAGTGACCGTCGGCTCCGGACGTATGTAGGCTCTTCTGGCGACGTTACCGACCAACGTCATGGGTAGGTTGATGGCACGGAGTTGTCGTGCGAATGGCTGCCAACCCGTCGGAGCGGTCTTGCTCTTACGCAACAGATCATTAACGAGATCCACCACGTTACTTCCGACAACCGGCACGCCCTCGTGTATCAGTTCACCGCGAGCGGTCCACGCGATGTCTCTCTTGAGATGCTCCATCAAACGGCTGGCTTTGGCCTGCATGGTCTTGGGAACGGTGGCCAAGACGGTGGCCTCCAGTCCGCTAATAGGAGCGCGGACTGCACCCTCCGACCCCGACTCCGACGCCACCTCCGACTCGTTCACCGTGACCACGCGTAGCGGTTCCTTGATGCGTTTATTGGCCAAGACGTTGTACCGCTGCAACACCTGATTATACAGGGTCACCTTGGTCCCGTCGTCTAGGTCCTTTCTATCTAGGATGGTCTTCATCTCGTCATCGAGGACTTGCACCTTCTTGCCTAAGGTGTCGGTCGCGGGTGGGGGTGGGGATGACCGAAGCGTGTCCAACAGGCGCGGGTCTACCAAGGCCATCTTGCGTGCGTGTTCCATGTATCTACCTTTTGGTCAGCACCTGTTGGAGCAAGGGTATCAAGACCGAACTTGCCAACGGTGCTAGGAAGGCCGATAGGAAACCGCCGCTCTGTCCCTCGCCAACCTGCGGTTGCAGCAAGATGCGTCGTCTCCTGGCAGCGAGCGTTCGTCTATTAGCCAACTCGCGTAACTTCGTCCTGTATTTATTCAATCGTCGCCTCTGTAAAGCGGTCAATGGAATGTTCTTTGTTAGTATGTTGTAGGCACACTCGGCTAGTGCACACAGCAGATCGGCGTCGGCGTTGGCGATGATGGCCTTTTTAATTTTGTTGTTCTTGACTCTGGCCAGAGCCTGTATGCACACGATGTGTCTCTTCACCAGGGCAGACATGATGCGAATGAAGAGACTATCCACACACTCGGTCGTTTTATACCTTCGGCAAGTACACGTACTGAACACCGTCGTCTGGAAAGATGGCCGTGCGCAGACGCATGTCCTCGGGCGTGTCCTGTTTGAGATCGACCAATAGATAACCGTACGGTACCGACGTGGCGTCTTTAAACGCCTCTTGCACGAACTTGCCGCGTCCCGGATACATCTGTCGAGCCAAGTTCGCCATCTGCGATGCGTCACGTGGATTCTTGAACACCACCATGTACTGCGAATTCAGACTGATGGTGCGACTCTCTTTGTTTTTAGGGAACAGGTTCTGTACGAGATACAGCACGGACGTGTTCCTGTGGTGACTTTTTTTAGTGAACAAGGTCGTGACCCGTTCGTCCGTTTCTGCCATGAGATCGTCTATGACGATGAGGTTCCTAGTTGTCGGATCGAACATGGCCGCCGTCGGTAACCCTTCCTCGAATCGCACGTGACCCAAGTCCGTCGTTGCGTAAGCCTCTTGCCATTCTCCGAAACACCACGTTATTTGTTCGGGCGGTGGATCGATCATCGCAGCGGCGTGACGCAACATACGCGTCACGAAAGTACTCTTGCCGCACCCCGTCGGTCCGGCGACGATGCACGTGAAGGGGTGTTTCCATCGTGCATCCATGATTGCGTATGAAAAAGTGCAGCGTGCATCGCCTTTTCTATACGTCCACCGGACCTGTGGTCACCCCGTCCTCGTGCACCACGCGTTTGGCGTAGAAGTAGGTGAGTGCATCCCGTGCCTGCACGTACGTCATCACGGTAGATTTATGTACCCGGAAACCACGGTTCGATCCACCTCCGCTCCGACGGTTGGTGAGCACCGCCAGGAACGCGTCCTTGTCGATGGTGTTGTGCCGTTTGCTCAGTCCTTTGGTGCTGTACTTGTCGGTGGCTCCGAAACAATAGTACGTCTTGCTACACAACCCCACGAACCCGGCACCGGACCACTCGACCTTGAACAGACCCGGTGTCCTCTTGTCGAACGCTCTTCGCGCCTTACAGCACGCCTCGTCTCCGACCCACGGTCGATTGGCGAGACGACAGCGCACGTAGTCGGTCCGATGGTCGTCGCAACATTCGGACGGGAGCCATTCGGAACGATGTCGGAAATAATGTTCTCGTAGTGCTGGGGTCACGAGGTCATCGACGGACTCACCGACCAAGGCTAAATAGGCACTATCTGTATCCATCTCGCAGTACTCGAACAGAGGGCGCTCCACGTATCTGATGATGAAGTCGTAATAGAACTGCAACATGCGCATCTTGGCGTACTGCAGAACGAAGAATCCCACGTGTACGGGTAGGGTGTACTTGACGGTTTTCTTGTTCAACTCTATCTCGTACGCATCGTCGACGACGATATCGAGTTGTCGGAACCGTTTATCGTTGACCAGGAGCGATGCCGCCTTCTCCGTGCAGTAGCTGACGTCACGATGTCGGTCAACGTTGGTGATGGTCTTTCCGTAGCCCGAGTTCCCCAGCAACTTCATGGTGTCCGCGATGATGGTCTTGTCTTGGTGAACGTCGCCCTCGCGTCGGGCCTTGGACACTGCATCGCCGAACCGCCGGAAACACGGAATAGGATCGTATTCGATGACCTGGTACACGTGCAGTACCTCGAGACCGTGGTCCAGATACCATCGCAGCAGTGGCGTTGCGAGCAGTATCTTATCACCGCAATAACTACCCACGAGCATGCGTCGCGGAGTCTTCATGATGTCGTGTTCTTCGGCGTATCGGCGCATGAACGGACCGAGATCCTCGCGTATCAGACTGATGTTCTTGAACACGGGCTGCATCTCGGCAAAGTGCGCGCGCAATTCTTCCGGTACGCGTATGTCGCACTCGATCATGCCGAACACGGTTCCTGCACGCACTCCGTTCAGGATCTGTTGTGACGTCATCGTCCATCGCACGTGTCGACGTCGGGGAAATGCTGCATCCACACACTTGCGTACGGCCGGGGTTCGTCTCATCTCTTTCCACTCGCATTCCCACAACTCGACGACTGTGACAAAGTGTCGTAGGTAGGCGGTGGTCTTTCGGGTCTCGGCGAGCAGTTGCGCCATGGGTTTCCCGTTGATGGCGTTCACCTCTTCACGGTTGCACGAGCAACCGTGAAAAAAGCACCCATGGAACTGATAAGCCGTCTTCGTCTCGCTGCACCATCCATCCACCCGATGTTTGCCTATTCTCTTCTCTCGTCCGTTGATCTGATGCCGTATGGGACGTCCCGTGCGTTCGGATTCCCACGTCAACCATTCTCCAGCCATCTGTCCGTACAGCTGCGCCGATTCGGGACGGAAGTCCTTCTCTGCTCGTCGTCGCGTGTACCATCCCATAGGCATGTCTTGCATGAGCGACCACAGGTACAGTGTGTTCGCATCGTATCCGACGATCGATCGGCAAGGACGCGCCGCCTCTCCGTACTCGTTCTGACGTAGCGTGGTGACCCCTTTCTCGTGATAGCGATGAAAAATGATCGAAGGCCCGCCTACAATGTTCTCTTTAACGAGGTCGTGCAGGTCTTTATTCTTCTCGTTGAAGATGGTAAAGTAGGTCTTCTCTGGAAGGTCGTTGAACAGGTACAGCAGGGTCAGACCAGGTACGCTGATACCTTGCTTGAACATGTCTATTCCCCGTTGTCGATAGAACGCGAACTGTCTGTCGATGGCCTGTAGAAAGGGAACCACGTCCCTGTTGTTGTACCAGACGAGAAAGTCGCGCAACGTCGTCATGCCATTGACGCGCCAGGCCTCCTGACAACTGGCGTAATCCTCGTCTGAAATACCTTCGTTCTTCCGTCGACTGAAGAAGGCCTCTTTCGGTGGAAGTGCGGTGTCGTCGAGTCTCTCCAGTCGGTCCATGTACTCGTACGGGAAATGACCTTTCGTCACCTCGCATCCGTACGCTTTCAGATACTTGTCGTAGCTGAACCCGGGGGCTATGTAGTTGATCATGTCGAGGAATTTCAGTTGATCCGTCGAAAGACACATGAAAGTGTTGTTGCGTTTGATGAAATTAATATTTAAATAAAAAGCTGAGGAAAAATGCTATTTAATTTAATAATTCTTGTTGAACTTTTCCCACATGTTATGTTCCTTTCCTTGCTGCTGTAGAAATGTATGATGACTTTGCTCGTAGGTGGCAACTGGAGCAGTGATTGATGTGGGTCGTAATCCAGACTGTTGTTCTGATCCTCACATTCACATGGCTATGGTAGAGACAGGCCCATGTAGGATGATCGACCCCACCAAATACCTACCCAAATGGGTGCAGGAGTATGACCACTTCGTACTTGTCTGGAGAGTGAGTTCAGACAATAATTATATCTTACATAATCAGATTCATATCTGAAAGATATAAACTCAATTATGTGGTTAGTGTTTGCCAAGCAAATGATGCCGCTAATCAGCAGAAAATGTCATTCTAACAGCAATACTGGTTGTTTAGATATTCACCTTTACATGCAGTGGGGATGATATCCTGATACTCTAATATGTACAGTCTCTATTTCTCATGGTTGTTATGAGTAATGCTATCCTTTAGTTCTACCATTTATCAAACAACTTCGTAGTTCTCCATTATACAATGTTAAAAACAAATGTTTTTAGCATTGAAACTTCATGCTGAGTAATTGGTCAGAATATGTATTAATAGTAGCAGCCAATAAACTCAAAATACTCCTTGTACTTACCATTGACTAAGATGTGTTGATGCAACCAGAAACGATTTATATAACTTGTATTTATCGTTTAATTTTTTTAATTTTTAGACTGCCAAGAGTTTAGGCCTTTCTGATCTCTCAAAGTTGAAAGATGTTTTCAACTTCAAAATTAACTCCATCAGGCTGAACAAATTGCTCATAACGTCGGCTTGTCAAAGGTCAAGACAAACATCTTGAAAACTGTGGAAGAAATTGAGGTTGGACAATGTTTATTTTCAGTGGTGGCTTATTATTTATATAATATTACTGTGCTGGCCTTGTACTTCAGGAAAGTATTCTTATGAATAATTTCATGAAATATAGATTTCTGGTGCAGACAGCTAATTTATGACCAGCATAGCTGTTTTCATTATGTATAATGTTTCCACATGAAGTCTTCTTTAGCATTTTGATATACATGATCTGACCAGGAGTGTTCGGACCATTCTTATTGGGAGGAGTGGCATAGATGCTGCAGTTCAGAAATGCTTGCAAATGAAATATTGAATCTGTTCAGATCAGCATTGAGTCCTGGGAATCTGCTGCAGCAGACTGCATCAACTGGCGACAGGCTGTGTGGAGTGGTATCAGGAAGACAGAAAAAAGGAGAAATAAACTGTGGATGGAGAAGAGAGTCCGGGGGCCCATCAATCCCTCATTCATTGCTATCTCAAGTCTGACCCACGTAGGTAGAATGGTATTGCTATATCTCATACATGTCACATATGATGGAGTATTTGTCACTATTGTTACTTTCATGTAGTTTAATATGTTTTTATTATTGCTCCCATCAATGTAATATAACACAGTTATGTTCAACACATTAAATTGATGTTACCTTGTGTTATCAGAGCCTAACTGAAGTGTTTAGTATAGGGGTTCATACATCAATTGAGTTCTTTAGAAAGTCTTACAAGGCAGTAACATGTACTTAACATTGACATAATGTTTTTACATTGGGAGTCCAGTTGGCAAGAACATCCTGTGTCGCATTGACAAGACTTGCACCAGCATCAGTTGTTGTGTTGACCTTAAGTTGTTCATCTACCAACACACATTGTCCACCTACGTCAGATATAACACCTGTAACCTGGAACTGACCATTGGCATCAACGAGTGGACGGCCAGCTTCAAGGTGTTTGAAGAGGATTTCAGTGAGTGATTTTATAGCAAACTTAAATTAGTAGTCATTTCACTCCAGTAGATACTTGTTAATATCTCACTGATCCCTTTGGATATCATAGATGACAATAAATGATTTAAACAAATGATCTTCTGATTGTGGAAGTGCCAACAGTATCAATAATATTTGAAAAGCAAATTTGACAGATATCTGTCAAGACTGTCCACACATTGATAAAACTGTTTAGTGATTCCTTATCCATCTGCCCTTTGGATGGAAATTTGCTTAAATCTTATTAGATATGTGTCAGCAACATACACATAAGTATTTTGTTAATTTTCAGTAAAAGAAGACAATGTGAATCTTCTGAAAGAAGCCAACATATTGAGTGTTGACCACACGAAGCTGTACCTCAAGATTGAGAAGACAAACAACATTCTGAAGGTAACCAGTTTGTTTTATGCTGGAAGATCCTACTGCTACTTTGAGTGGACCTGAATCAAATAACATGTTGGCATTGATCTAACATGACAGTTGTTGTAGTCTAGTGAACTTACCGAACAAATTATACAACTAGATTCATTACAAGGATTATTTCATCCTTTCTTCACTAATAATTAATATCAGAACATTTCAACTTAACAATAAGGGCTTTATTCTCCCAATATATTAAGTTTTTAACAAGATTGAACAAGATTGCCATCCCAAACAACAAGTTCCAGATGGCAAGTGGACAAGGAAGCCATTGGCTTATTGAGAGTCCAACAATTTTCTCATCTATGTGTAGCCCTCCCTTATCAAATATCTGTCAATTCTATTTTTAAACATATTCACACTACTAGCATTAACACAATCATTTGGCAGTTTGTTCCATTCATTTATCACCCTTTGTGAGAAAGAGTACTTTCTCATGTCCAACCTACACTGCTCCTTAACTAATGCTGCTTTGTGTCCTCTGGTTCTACTGCCTTCTTTAAGTTTGAAGAACATACATGTATTCCTGTCAACATTCTCATAACCATTCACTATTTTAAACACTTCTATTTCGTCTCCTCTTAGTCTCCTGGTTTCTAGTGTTGTCAAACCACATTGTAATAAGCGACTTTAGTAACTAAGGTCTCTCAATTCTGGAATCATTTTAGTTGCTCTTCGTTGTGTTCTTTCTAGCTTGTCTGTGTCCTTTTTACGATTCGGCTTCCATGCTCGAATACAATATTCCAAATGTGGTCTAATTATTGATTTGTACAGGGGTACAATTAGCTATTTTTCCTTATACGTGATAGTTCTCCTAATTAGCCCTAGAATTTGATTTCCTGTCGAAGCAGCAATCCGACATTGCTCTGAAACTTTCACGTCAGCACTAAATGTTACTCCTAAGTCCTTTTCTTGTGTGGTTCTACCTAGTAAATTATCCCCCATTTTATATTCTTCATCCATGTTTCCATGTCCTATGTGTATGCATTTACACTTCCCAAAATTGAATAACAATGGCCATTTTTTGACCATTTAACTAATTTATTTAGATCATCCTGTAAACTTTGTTTATCTGCACTGCTAAAAATAATTTTCTTGTTTTAATAAAAAAAAAATTAAAACAAGAAAATTGTTCTAGGGAGCCACGTAAGAAAATTATTTTCGTGATTTAAGAAATGTTACATAAGAAAAATTGTCTTGGCTTAAGAAAATAGTTTCTAAAATCAAGAAAAGGCTATAGAATTCTTTTCTTATTTGTCCAAGAAAATTGTTCTTATTTAAGAAATTTTTTTTATGAAATAAGAAAAACATTTTCTTAAATCAAGAAAAAAAAGCAAGAACATTTTTCTTAAATTATTATCTAGGGAGCCACACAAGAAAATTTGTAAATCAAGAAATGTTTTCTTAAATTTAATAAGAATATTTTTCTTGTAGTCATTTTGGATGTTTCACGTTAGTAAGAATATTTTTTGGAAAATAAGAAAAACCTTCTGAAAGACTTTTTCTTGGAATAAGAAACATTTCCTCATTTATATATTTTTCTTATAAAAAGAAAGACTACTGATCACTGCATGTCAGCAATCATTTCTGAAAATAAGACAATTTTCTTACCGCAAAATGCGATGCAAAAATTCGATCAATTATCAAGGAACATACTACCATGAAATGACAAAAGGGAGCAAGTGATATTTCTGCCATCACAATGTTGGAACTATCACAATGATGGGACCAAAAGCCATATTTTAACATAATAAAACCTTTTAGATGGCAGATTTTCTACAGATGACACGGCATAAAGGATCAAGTGACAATGGAATAGTGTTTTATTATGAGAAAAGTGAGCAAGTGTGTGACCAATAGCATCACATGTTATTGCGACAGCCATGCAATCAGTCTGCAGCTCTCATACCCAGTAAGGTCATTCCTTGTTAAATCAACCAATTTTCAGGAAATTAAAAAAGGTGATGTCTCAGAATGTCCTAACATTTGAACCAATTAGCAAGTGGTTATATCTGAGCAGCTTTGCAGAAAAACTAAGCTAAGGGGTAAACGCACTTGTTATACTTTCAGGTGCCTCTAACTACAGAGCTTAAATTTGCTAAATGTCTAGATATATTCGTACAGATGTGCATCACAAAATTAAAGAATGATAATGAGAAGGATAATGTATGTACAGAGTGTGCAAACATCAAGTTTTTTATTTTATTTTTATTTCTGAGAGTGATTTTAGCAGTCTGTATTTCAAATTGTTATTTTATAGGACAAGCTACAAAGTGCTACTGTATACTGTCAGGGATACTTGTAATGACTACTTAGTTCAATAGGAATGTAGTTACTATATCTTCAGAAAAATTCAGTCTTAAATTCGATATTTTACGAATTTCAACTTTCAGAATGACAATGTTGGACAAGTCTTATGATCACCGTATTTGCACTGTGCACAATCCTTTATATACTGCAGCTGAAATATCAGTGTTCTGTTTAATTATCTTTTCTCCCAAATTAGCGAGTGATAAATTTATGAAACTATTACAAATTACTGCACAACAAGCTTATTGACACAAAAACTGGAAAAGGTCGCATGCTCGAACTTAGAGCATTGCCAAATAAAAAAATCAAAGCATTACTTAATTCTTAAAATGTTAATTGATTACGACAACTGGTCACATAATTCTGTAATAAGACCTGCCTCATTGTTTCTTAAGGGGAGTTATTCAAGGGTGATTTGATTGCACTTGCTGCTCTATGACAACATTTTTCTGTGTCAATAACTTATTTTATAAAATGACAAAATGGAGCAAGTGACACAAAGTCAACAAATAGCCATGTCACAAAAAAGTATTAATAATTTTTATAAATACACTTACTCAAATAGTCCAAAGAATGGTGTACAATTACTGTGCTGTAATATGCACAAGAGAGCAAACCAAAATATGTTTTGTACGATATTTAAAAAACCATAGTCACTTGCTCACTTTTGTCATTTCACGGCAATATATTGTAAAATGCAAGGTCACGGATTTAAACACCAAACACACACAAACACCCACATTACATCCCTTGTACCTCTACAGAATGGGTGACCTTATAAGAGGGGACTACTGGCACAGTAAAGTACAAACACACACATTACAGCCATTTTACCTCTACAGAACGGGTGACCTTATAAGAGGGGACTACTGGCACAGTAAAGTACAAACAAATGCAAAACTAAATTGCCGTAGTAACAATTAGTTGAAATTTTAAAAGCATTTGAATTGTGTACAATTTCAAAGACATAATAGCAATGGCACGATTTAGATGTCCATGTCATTCTGCACACATCAAAGAAGGAACAATACATTGCCAGTAGATACAATTAGTGAACTTCCTAGTATGTGAAAGCCAAGGATTTCATCCATAGATTTATTTTATTACACATTAGCTTTCATGAAAGTTAAAACAGTCAGAATTATGACATGTTAATGGGTATTTTCATTTCTACTCATGATCAAGTTGACAAGTTGAAAGTACTGAATATAATAACAAATGCAAACTGCCATTTTTCAAACAGCCCGGCTGCTGCACACAAAATATATTCACTGTGTTTATTGCATGGCTGGGCCACATGTCAAATTGCTATAAAAGAATATGCCTGGACAACATTCTTACCTTTTGTCTCATGGAATGAACAGGATACAAGTCAAATCATCCAGAAGTCTTCTTTATCATGTATTTCCTACTAGTTGTATAAGCAGCACAGCTTCTACTACCACCCTGGTACTAGATTATCCAGATGTGGAAACTAACTGGTGACCCTCACATAACCCTCATTAGCAGACCCTTAATGAGACCACTGGGGCACTGAGAGTGTGGTCTCACTGCATGTGTGTCACAAGTATTATGTCATAGGAGACTGACCTAAATCTAAATCTCATGTCAGGCATACATTTACAGAGCACACACACTGACAGTACTTTTAAAATCAAAGTGTGCTGAACAAAGATTACACTTATGCTGAATACCCGATTAATAAATTTTTATTTCATGTGTTCTTGATTACTGTAAATTATGCTTGGATGAGATATTTTACATCGTATCCTAGCTCTAGTAGTTTATAAGCACCTGTCCATCAGAAATAATTAATGCAATAGAACCAACATATTTTTTACTCCAAGAGTCAATAGCGAAAACTTATGTTTGAAATTTCACTCATATCGCACGTGATCTGATAATATATCAAAAATATTTGAGTGAAATGATAATCAGTAATATTACATTTAAATATTATTTGGTAGCGGACTTGTTAACAAATGCAAATGCATTTGAATGCACATTTTGGATGGCATGCAGTAGCCATGCACATTCACATGCAGTCGTTACATTTTCAGTGCATTTGATTGCATACCACAAACTTTTATATTAAAATTGTTCTATTCGTGCAATAGCTAAACAATTTAATCCAGACTCAACAGAGAGCATGTATTTGAATGCAACCCCCAAACATTTTATATTTCAAATGCCCATAAATTCATTAATAAATTCATCATTAATAAAATTAACATTCACATTGTATGAATTGTAAATACAGTTGCAAAACATGCTCTTTGTCAGACTTTGAAAAAGTGCCCTGTAGTTAGCAGAATCCTCAGCACATTTTAGAATCATTGTCTGACGTGTAAATCCACTTTAAAAGTAAGACCATGGTGTATATAGTTGTATTACATTGAATGATGCTTATATTAGAACATGTAGCTTTGCTAATATAATTATGATGCATATATAATGCATAAACATTTGTATTTGAATGTGAATGTGATCCTGGAAAATGGCCTTTGCATTGACATGCATGTGATAACAAGCCTGTTTTATGGTGAATTATATTCACTGGCAGTTTTAAAGCTGTGTAGGGCCTTCTTGTCACACAGTTGACAAGTCAGACATTATTCATCAGTAAATCAAAATTAATGAAGTTCGAGTCAACAAATTAACACAGAACAACATGCTAGCAATAGTGCAGCCCCTCTATGGTGAATTACTTTCACCCAATCTGTACACGTCAAACTAATACACCTCTGCTGTTGACATAGCATTATGTGCCACATTTCATCTTATTACTTTGCCAAGATTGTTTCCTTTACCAATATGCATAAAATTACAAATTTGTGGGTGGAAAGAAAATATTGATGTGCACAAATTGCAAAAAAAATTGTTTAAAGAATATTTATTTAACATTTATTTCTTCAGTAAGAATTGTTTTTTTAAAGGTGCTTAATCAA
The DNA here is from genome assembly GCA_963662155.1 of Lamellibrachia columna. Classification (NCBI taxonomy): domain Eukaryota; kingdom Metazoa; phylum Annelida; class Polychaeta; order Sabellida; family Siboglinidae; genus Lamellibrachia; species Lamellibrachia columna. The sequence goes on along the minus strand of OY759261.1, from coordinate 55,402 downwards.
TTCGATTGTTTTGCTAGTCTCATTTCAAATAATTTATAAAAAAAAAAAACCTACCTAGTATCCACTGCAACATGCTAGCTCGTTTGTGAAACTTTTGTATGTAGTTTTTGTGAAATCATCAGACAAACTGCTAAATTAGTTAATGCTTGTTCAAGCATTAACTAAAGTGAAAATCAAAATGCTGAAATATCACGATTTTCTTCCTTGGTGAAATTGTGTAACTGTGTCATGTGATCGGCAAGAAGATGGAGGTTATGCCCATGATCAGCATTGACCCACACAGTGTTTACCATTTTGGATATCCACTTGTTTGATCCTTACCAGATCTAGCGACTAAAGTCAATTGTTTTGATGATTTGAACAAAAATATGCATTTTTTTATTAAATCGACTATGGATGTTACATAAACTATTCACACACTACATATTTGGACACAAATGAACCGGATTTGTGACAGGCTAAATCAGTTGAGGAAGCAGTTTTAAAGGTGCATCCTCAATTCGATTTTTTTGCTAGTCTCATTTCAAATAAATTTTACGAAAAACCAAACCTACCTAGTATCCACTGCAACATTCTAGCTCATTTGTGCAACTTTTGTATGTAGTTTTTGCGAAATAATCAGACAAACTATTAAATTACTTGATCGATTGTTGAAACATTAAGTGAAGTGAATATCGAAATGCTGAAAAATCATGATTTTCACCCTTGGTGAAACTTTGTAACTTTGTTGTGTGATCGACGAGAGGATTGAAGTCACGCCCATGATCGACACTGACTCGCACATCGTTTACAATTTTGGATATCCACTGTTTTGATCCTTACCAGATCTAACGACTGAAGTAAATTCTTTCGATGATTTTTAAAAAAATTTGCATTTTTTATTAAACTGCTCACGTTACTTAAACTAGTCACACACTACACATCTGGACATAAATGAACTGGATTCACGATGGGTTGAACCATTTGAGGAAGCAGCTTTAACTCAAGAAAAACTTCTTCATCTAGAATATTTATTTCAAATGTTTTTCTTAAGTAAGACAATTTGTTCTTAATTCAAGAAAAAAATTATAGCATTAAGAATATTTATCTAAAATCTTTCTTAAGAAAGAAATATCTTCTTCATTCTAGAAAATGTCCTTATTCAATCACATATCTGGAACTTGCGAAGAAATTTTTTTTACACTTTTTCTTAATTCAAGAAACTTCTTGTTTCACGAAATATTTTCTTGTATAAGAAAATTATTTTTGGCAGTGTGTAGGGGAGGCTTGGGAGAGTTGGGCCACTTTTTACATTTTGACACATTGTGCTCTCTCTATTCATGGCAGAGTACCATTTCCTGTGATTGTGATATGTACAGACCATAATATACAATCTGTGTCAGCTGATTCAAAATGCAGGCACACATGTAGAAAGAGGAGGTGATTGTTGAAAGGTGTCATCCTGGCCCAACTCTCCCTGGGAGTGGTGAGAGTTGGGCCATATCCAGGGATACTTGGGCCATAGCTGAGGACAGCTGGGCCACAAAATCGGAGACTTGGGACAGTGAAGGAAAATGTGAACAATTTAATTCCAAACTTAAAAAAACCATTAATAGATATTAAGAACATGGTCCAGTAGAAAAAGTCAACCTTGATCAGCAAAATATTCCAGTTCTAACTTTTTAATGATGTCACTGATTATTTGGTCATAGACCCCTATATCAAATCCTAAAATGGAATTATGCTGTGTTTTAACACATTTTAAAATGACTGTGATATTGAGGCACACTTTCACACTCGTCCCAATCAACAGTGTCAACTTGTGCTATGTGATGCACAATACGTGATAGGTTCGATGATGTCTAATAAAGAGACGAGTGGAAATCCCATAGTGTGAAGTCACAAGGAAATGTAAATTTTCCTGCTCGACGAGCTGTGCCACCAAGCTGTTGAGGCTCAGGTAGCTTCCTGATGATGTCCTTCTTAGGGAATGATGCTTCATCTTTATCATTAATCATGAATGTAGATATTGTCTGATGACGACTGAATTCTCGTCGAAGAAAAACACCTTCACACTCGTCTCCATCAATAACGTGAACCCGCGCTATATAATGGACAATGCGTGATTTGGCCAACACAAATTTTACAACTGCAAAATCACCTTCAATGATTTGGTAATCTGGCTCATCAGCATCACTTTCACCACTTTCCATGAATGGCACATCTTCGGTATCACTTTCTGATGAAGGACTTTTTAGCTCTATGTTTGACTGGTTGATTTGACTTTCGTTTTTTAGTGTGCCTAGCAGCTAGTGCGTCTGCTATGCTATTATGTACTGGAGTATCGGTTAGAATCTTTGTATCCCCTCTCTTGCGACCTCTGTTGGTAACCTTTCGTGGACCAGCTTTTGGAAGCGGAACAATATCAGCAGGCGATACATAATGGTTTCTTGGCCCTGGCTGAGCCGGAGCTGGTGTTGCAGTAGAACTCGGTTCTGGCTGTCGTGCTGGTGCTGCAGTAGAACTCGGTTCTGGCTGTTGGGCTGGTGTTACAGTAGAACTTGGTTCTGGTTGTCGGGCTGGTGTTGCAGTAGAATCTGTTTCTGGCTGGGGAACCGGTGTTGCAGTAGAACTGGGTTCTGGCTGGGGAGCTGGTAGTTGTTCAGCAGGTATTGGATCATTTCTCTCCAACTCCTCTGGAAGATCTCGATCAGTAACTGTGGCTGGCGAAAAGTCTGTTTCATCGAACAAATCCCGGTTGTAAGGGAAAATGCCGGTACTTTGAAATGCTGACAAAATGTTTTTTGCAGTGAGGCCATGCAACTGAGCATGGGCAACAAATTCAGGTATTTCATATATCGTAATTGTTTTGCCAGTATTTGATCGCATCCAGTTTTCCATAGCTTGAGCATATGTCGTCTTGAAAGGTTTGAAACAGCACACATCGAGAGGTTGAAGCCGATGACTGGTATGTGGTGGCATTGTCAGTAACACTACACCATTTTCTTTAGCCAAGTCAATGGCAGCCAGAGAAATGTTGGCCTCATGGTTATCTAAGATAAGAAAAACTTTATTTTCCTTGCTGCATCGCGTGTGGCAAATAAAATGGTTCAGGTAGTCCAGGAATAGGTCCTCGTTGATCCAACCACTTGAATTTGCACCCCCAATACACCCTGGGGGGCCACCTTTGGTGAAATGCTCACGGACGTTTTTCCGTGGGAATATTAGCATAGGTGGAACGACACTACCAGCTGCATTGATGCCGTACAGCAGAGGTGATTGACCCCACTTGCTTCACTCCTTTTCCAACTACAATGTTTTCATGTGCTGAAACTGTCGTGCATCCCGTCTCATCAACGTTATAGATATCGTGACATTCAAACTTGTGCAGGTCCATAATGCTTCCGAGGTTGTCATATAATTTGCCCACGGTATACCGGTTGAAGGCACTAGCCCTAGCAAGAGATGTTGCCTCTGGTGTTCGGATTGCAAGACGGTTTCTTTCCACAATCAATGCACGACATTTGTTTCTAGTCATACCATGAAATTGTTCAGCCAAAGTTTTAATATGTGTTGCCAAGTCAGTTTCCTTCTCTGGAGAAAAAATTATGTTTTTCAGTCGACAGTTTCCATAGCCAAACACCTTATTTCGTTCACCATTTTGTCCATTTTCTCCATCATGCTTGTTGATGTATCTCTTGATAGTCATTCTTGCTATATCAAAGTCCTTAGCAGCTGCACGGATGCTACATCCTCCCCTGACTTGTTCCATTGCTCTCTGTAGAACATCTTCTGGTGCACCTCGATTTGATCTTCTTTGGTATTTTCGTGGCATCTGGAAAAATTATGACATCACTAAGACAAACTTAAATTAATATTTCGAAAGATGCAGTCTGCAGTTACCAACCAGACCTATAGTAATTCTGCTGCCCACTAACAACTAATGATATAAAATATTTAATATTTAATTTATAAATAAATTAATTAAATTTAATTAATACATTTATAAATATATTAATATATTTATATTAATATTTACATATAAAATTCATAAGTTTAGCATCATGGTCTATGTCGGCTGGTGCATTCGGCCTCGGTGACATCAGATATAGGCCCACCTTGTGCTGTGATAATATTCCTCGCCCCCTGCGGCGGCTCGGAACACTATCACAGCACAAGGTAGCCCTATATCTGATAGTCCCGTCTGCCTCATGCACTAAACTATACGTACTCAAAGTAATAGGCTTTAGAGAAAAGATTATTCACTAAATGTAAGTGATGGGAGAGTTGGGACACCATGCGGGGAGAGTTGGGCCATGGCCAACCCTCCCATCCCTGAGTGTCCCAACTCTCCCCATACCCGCCATTTTTTATTTCATTCTAAATCTTAGCACAGGCATTGACCACATGGATTTCGCAAACGCCTTGATGGGAGAGGACTGTCACAGCTATCTTGCAGAACACCCAAGAACAGTGTACTAAATAGTATTGAAGAGATATAAAATTGGTTACCTTAGAGTCCAATTTTTACTATTTTGTGCATAAAATGTATTTCTGTTAAAAACATGGACAGCAAGCCTAAACGTGTCAAGCCCCTTATATCAATAAAAAGATAATGTCTTGTACTTCAAATAGATGGCAGCACCTGTTCACAACAACTTGCAACTTCCATGAAATTGGGAGTGGCCCAACTCTCCCTGTGGCCCAACTCTCCCAAGCCTCCCCTAACATCAGTAACCTTTCTGAATACTTTTGTATCATCTGCAAATTTCAGTACTTTGCTAGATATGTCATCTTCCAAATCATTTATATATATATATATATATATATATATATATATATATATATATATATATATATATATATATATATTAAAACATAGTATAGGGCCTAATACTGATCCCTGTGGTACCCCACTCAAAACAGATTTCTAGTTTGAAATCTCACCATCTACTATTACTCTGTGTCTTCTGTGTGTAAGCCACTGTTCTATCCAGTTGATTACATCATGGGCTTTTAGTTTAAGTAACAATCTTTGATGTGGCACTTTATCGAAAGCTTTCTGCAAATCTATATAGTTACCAAAAGTTCAGCTTACAAATACAGCTGTAACAAAATACACGTCATCACACGCTTAAACCCAAACTCTGAATAATATTTAAATTCGTTCCCTGCACTAAAACCAAATCTGGATGATTTGAGTGTTAACCAATCAAATCATATTTCGAGACGGTACAAGCGTTTCTACGTCACATTTAAATCCCAAAGATGCCATTGGAGGCGGGAGTCTTGAGTGAGTTTTGCACTCGGCCTTTACAGAAATTTGTCGATCAGTGAAAGAAACCGTATGGAACCATGTTTCAACTTATCCGTTATCTGATAATCCAACAAAATGATCTTGCAAATTTTTCACTAAAATACTCACTCCTGATAAATATAACGAACCAGGTATCTGGAGCTTCACCAACAATATAAACCATAAATTACTGATTCCATATGAGCGAAGTCATGAAAAATTGAACAGTTGTGCAAAAATTAGGAGTGAATAATTTTCTTTCCTAAAATAATTTCTTTCACATATAATGTTATTGTATGGGGTTGAAAGTGTACCAAGGTAATAAGTAGAAGATAACTTACTGCCTGGCTTTTATTATATAGGATGATGAAATAGACCATTCACATTTTTGTGTCGCGTCTGTCACATCTATAAATCTCCTGCAAAAGTTTCCACAATGATAATTCTTTTTTTTTAGAGGTGTATTATGATGGTTGTGATAAGACAAAAATAGAAATGTTAGGTTTTCCATTGAAACTATCGAATGATAGTGCTGACAGTGCAAAATTGTGTCCCTTTTTGAAAATCCAGTTGGAAAAGTTCCACCCAACATAATTTTTCTGGACAGAGAAATAAATTAATTGTCTGGTTATGTCCTACACCTCACACCTCACTCAGCATACCTCTCGTGGGGCACTTATTTTCATAGATTCCATTCTACAGGACAAAAACCCCTGTGTGACAGATGCGACATTAATTATGACAGACATGACATAAACGACAAGGTTAATCAAATTAATCTTTATTTTCAAACTGTCTCTATACTTGGTTGGGCTGTTGGTTTACCTGATTCAAATTACTTTTTCATAAAATACGAAGAAGATTACCTTGATTAACATAGTAATACCTGGAAATCTGACTACATGTAAATTGGTATTACCCAGTACCAATCTTTTCATGATGGCATTCAAAGCAGCTATCTTCCTTTCAACATTTGTGTGCTTGGGACAGGTGCACTGAATACGATCACTGAACCTTGGGATCCTCACATTTGGCGGACAGAATTTCTTGAATATTGTGAACTTGTAAGGGAAGGCTGGATTTTCATCTCACAAGATTTTGTATGCATCTTCAACTGTCATGCTCAGAAGACACTTTGCCTTGTGTTGTTTGAAAGCAGCTCACACTGTTTTCCCTGGTACAGCTCTGCTAATGTCTTCTCTGAAGAAGAAATCCTGGATTCGATTAATCCATTGTGGGGATACCCTGTCTTTTCTAAATTTGGCAGTCCCAGCGAGCATGCTAATATCCCTGTACACTTTACCTTTAGAAACAGCCAGTGTTTTAGCCATTTTTGTTAGATTTTCTTGTATTTTCTTTTGATCCTGAGGGCATGATTTGATGATATTTTTCTGCAAACATCCCTTTCCATGATCATCCCTTTAAATTCTGGCATTAAACTGTTTGGTTGGTGCACTTGTTTTAACCATAATCCCTCATTTCTTATATGCTTTTCTGGAGGTAGGTGTAGCAGAGAGGATAATAGACTGAAGTGCTTCTGCTCTGTGTGTTCTGTGTTGTGGCATCCTTTCAAGTATTTTTCTACAGTAGTAATATCTGAGCTGCCTACTTGTGGTATTCAGTGCTTGGGGACCTTCCTTTTCTTCAGCTGCGTCTTCTGACATTATTCCATCATCTTCATCACCAACAGTGTCTTCAAGCATGCTTTGCTTTACCGTCCCTTTTTTCTATCACTATCTTTTTCCTTTAATCTACCATTTTTTGTACCTGTCAATTGTTTTCTACTACACTGTATAAGCCTTCTTCTGCTTCTCATATTCTCTTCTTTCAGCAGGTGTCATTAGTTTCCCTTGTTTCTTTACTCCTCTCGATCTGACTGTCCTTTCCACCCATTCAGTTTTAATCTTTCTATGCTTTTGCTGTCTCAGTCTCTCAACTCCTTGATGTTTCCTCTTTTCCCTCTGTCGTAGTTAGCCGCTTAGCATCCCAGTTCTTTTGTTGTTGTGTGGCATCCTTCTTTCAAATGTTTCTGAATTCTCTATTAATTTCTCTCCGTTTCCTTTGGCACTCTCTTGCCTTCAGCTTTTTCACTTCTACTGGATCAGGATGATCCATTTTGTTGTAAAAATAAAGTAATTTCAGAACAATGTCCAACATGGACAGTGTAACACATTTTTTGTGTTGGGTATTCAAATATCTTTGCTACTTTGCATCATAATGATCATTTTACAACAATGATATTCACTTCCTAATATCATCAGCTCAATCATAATATGATATTCTAATTTTTTATTTGAAAAACTTCTTATCACTAGCCATTTTGCTTAAGTTTTAGGCAAGCCAAAAAATTTAACAACTCATCAGGTTTTTGATTTTAAAACAAAAACATTGTATTGTTCGATAACAAAGTTACATTATCTAAATGGAACTGATGGTACTTCTCCTCTGAGCCAAATAAATAATAGGGGATGGTATCATGACACTTCAAAAGCAGTACAAAATGAGTTCATTTAGAACTTATAATACAAAAAAACAGATGCATATAATTATGTTATAAACATGGTGAGGGTAGCAAAATCAGATGTTCTCATTTAGCTAGTTGAAGGATCTAATATTCTGTTCATGCTTCTCCACACAAACATGTCAGGCAAAATAGACAGATTTCTTTCATTTGTATAAATTTACTTGATTATCAGATACAATATATACCTGTGACTTTTTGAACAATTTACACCCTTAGATCAGATGATTTCAGCACAGACACCTGAAAGTCTTGAGTCAACATGTGCAAAGAAAATGTTGAACAGCTAAGCTTAGAACTGCTTACTCAACTGATTTAGCCTATCTCAGATCCGATTGTTTGGTGTCCAAATATATAGTGTATGAATAGTTTATGTAACATCTGCAGTCGATTTAATAAAAACTGCCTATTTTTGTTTGAATCATCTACAAAAAATTATTTCAGTTAGATCTGGGAAGGATCAAAACAGTGGATATCCAAAATGTTAAACACTGTGTGGGTCAACGCTGATCATGGGCGTGACTTCCATCCTCTCGCCAATCACATGACAAAGTTAAAACTTTCAATTGAGGAAGCACCTTTAAGATATCTAAATATTTGGGGTTTCTCTTTTGTTTTACATGGGTAATTAGCATAATCTGTAGTGCCATCTGCACAATAAAGTAACATTAACAAAACAGCTGTACACTACAGCCAACTATGAGTATATTGCCAGCCAATTGTTGGCAAAATGATGAAGTTTGGGACAATACAATAGTGGAAATTTTCCAAAGTAGGCACCTGTTAGTATTTAGTTAATAACAGGTAATATTACATGGCTCATGTAGTTTTACTTTGTTTTAGTGTAATTTCAACCAAGAGAAAGATGGTTTATAACAGTTTAGTTTACTCACAGGTGACATCATCATGCTCATAAAGCATCTCATATGCAACAATCCAATCTTACCATTTGAAAGTGTACTGGCCTAGTAACTGTTATTCTAAATTAGAATTTATCATACCAAAACATCTGGACATATGCCATTTATCGTATAATTGCAAATAAAATCAATTTACTACAGCAAATTGAGCATTCTGGTACTTATGTCGCATATGTCACAGTGTGACAGGCGTGATATTTCGAGTGATGGAATTGATAAATCCTTTGCTACTTCATAACACCAACTCACTGATTAATGATTTTGTATCTTTGAATTGCTAATGGTTCAAGCTGTTTATAGCATATTTTTAAATATTTTTCTCCCTCTTACTTTTCTGAGAAAATAGGGTGTGACAGACGCGACATAAAGGGACAGAATTTTTTCCACAGTTTTCCACTAAAAAATCTGTATGACTTACAATGTTTGTTCAATTTCTTTTTTTGGAAATCAATTGAGGATGGGTTGTAAGGCAGACATTTTTTTTTTAAATATTGATGTAGCCACTTACCTTTTTCTTAGACAGATTGTGATACAGCTACTGCCCAAAACTGCTGTCTCTTGAAAAACAAAGTTGTCTTTGCTGAAAGGTAAGACCATTTTTTATTCCTAACAACAATTAAAAGTGGGATATTAATCTAAACAACCAAACAGCAAAGCTCATAACTTTAGAAAATCAAAGTGTTCCATTTTTCGTGACTTTGCTCATATATCAAAAGGAATTCAGTTCTAACTTCACTACGGTACGGGAAAACTCTTGATTCTAGCATCTGCCTATATTAATTTCTAGCGTTGTCCTGAGTCTTGCCTTTACGCAATATGACCACAACTCTTATTCTAAGGATGATTTGTTAACATATTTGTTATATACCTTTCTATAAGGCTTAATCCAGAAAGTAAATAAGATAACAATGTTACAGCGAAAGAAGTGACTTCAAACAGAGTAACCGAACCAGTGTTGTCCATGGACTATCACAGTGGTATCTGAATTTGTGACAACTTGTGAAAATATGAAAAATGACAGTGCAAGCTGTATGACAAATTGTAATAATGTAACAACATTGTTGCATATTTTCAATACAAATTAAAACATGGATGTAAAAATAAAATTTTGTGACACCCACCTTGTTCCTACCCATCATTGCCACAGTGAGCGGCCTCAGCTGTTCCACTTCCACCACCTCAACTGTTCCGACTTCACCTTTACCACCTTTCCAACCAACCTTTACAGAATATATAATCACTCCCACAGGCACTGCGTAGATCAGCATTTTCAAATCTGGCTGCAATTGTATCTAGTCATGTGATTCCCCTTAATGGTGGCATACCAAAATCATTCCGTGAAAGCAGTCACATAAACAATAACATTTGACAAACCTGAAAAATTTGAATTTACCAAAAATCCTGTTATATGTGAAAAACTGTAAATTTCTTACAAAGTTATGCCATGTTTGGTTAAAAATCAAGCAATTATATGAATATTAGTTTGAAAAAGTATATTCATAATATATTCAAAGAGATAGTAAGCAGGATTCATTGGTTCGCAATGCACTGGAAATCTAGTGTACATGATCTATGATTTATCAAGTGTCAAAATCGACCTATAATTAAATTATATGACTGGTTTTCAGCTAATATTATGGCATTGTTTAGACTTGGCTGTCAAACAAATAATAATAACTTGACAAGCAGGAGTGTTCCATAATGTGTCAACCTAGTGATTGTGCTGCAACTTGATATTTGACACTTTCTCAAACAAAAAAATCCCTATTAATGACCCTGCCAAACCTGTATTATAGCATAGAAGACCAAGACTAGTATAGAGCCTATAGGAGACATGACACTTCCCAAGCATGCACACAAACAATAGTTAAGACCAGCTAAAAGAATAATAGCCTGGCCCTAGCTGTTCTGTTCAGTGTTTGCGGGTGGGTGGGTGTTGGGAGGGAGGGAGGGGGTGTGTTTGGAAGGGTTAGCGTTTGTTGTTGCAGCTGCATGGACTGAAATTATTCTGTGCATCATACTGTGTTACTTCTGATGTAAACTGTTTGCCTAAAGCCCTCAGTTTTTGCCATTTTGTTTACATTCATCAAGACAGCAACAAATGCACATGTATTCTACGTGCTTTTCAATGAATATGCTACTGGCCAAAATGGCTCAAAAGGGTAACTTTTGTTTAGCTAAATCTGATACCATGTGGTCTATGGCCCAAATGACAACAGGTAACGCTAGCCTAGCTAATGATGGAGATGATTGTTTCAGGTACAAATTTCACACTTACACTGCATGCACAAAATAATTGTGGTGGGAAAAGCGTCTGTCACCTTCTCGTGGTTCCTACTGTGGATCACAACAGCACACTTTGCTGTCGTGTGAACTAAGAACAGCGCGCACTGACACTATTTTGTAAATCGTCAATATTGTGTTTGTTTGTTTTATACTTAGGGGCTTCGTGCTCTGCAAAATCATATCAGTTGCTGATTCGAGACGGTAGGTGCATGGATTTGTGACCTTAACCTGTCTAAAGGGAAATTTGGTTGATATCAACTAAATATTCAACTGCTACATTATTCACACAGCTTGACGTCTAAAATGATGGTGATATGGAGCCTGTTTGTTACGAAGGAAACACATATTTGGCTTGGTTGCACTATTGACAGTTGCAGTCCGACCCATGTTTGCTGTTGTGACCGACTATGTGCAGCGGAAACATCGTCACGTCTTCGGGATGGTCTACAACTGAGCCTCATTTGTTGTCTAGGCATTTCAAGACGTACCTCTTTGACAGCCTAAACAATGTTGGTTAGTGCAACACGGTAATGAACATAACAAGTTACATGCTTCCTGATATGCTCTCATTGAAATCTCTTTTTGTATTCAGTGGAATAGTAGTTTTGTATGTTAGTATGCTGAATCAAACCCCTAAGAATGTAGAATATTATATTACATAACATATTAGCTGTCACACCATCTTGGGACCACTACTTGAATAAATGAATTCACATGGACAGTACATTTTTAATTGCACATTCCAAATTTGCTTCTTTCAAGATTGCTGAATGTGCCAGTCATAGTTCATTTTGCGTTGATGGTTTGATGTATTTTTATCGCTTGTCTGTCTGATGAAACTAAAGTAGGGGAAAATAGAAAGTTAAAATGATTGAGAAGTGTTCTGTTTTCTGTTTGTTTCACACGTGTCACATCTACTCCCTGCTGGTATAATTGTGATCAGTAGACTTTCTTGATCGCAATGAATAAGGATGATCTGCCCTGTTTGCAGGTGGCAGTGTTGTCTTTCTGCGGTGACTCCTTGTGACCACTGGGTTAACTACAGCTGTTGGTGTTGCTGAAGCTGGCCTTTTTTTCCTTTACGAGTAGCTGGTATTGGATCAAGCTGACACTTCAGGTATCGATCTTCTGGACAGTGGTTTAATTTTGAACCAAAGTCGTTCTGCATGCGCTTTAACTTGGTATGACGGATGTGCAGACACATTGATGATCGATGTTTGGATTGTGTCTGGTATTTCACCTCATGCTGGATTTGCTTGACAGCTCTAGCGACTAGTCCATCTCTCGTTATAGGACAATGCACATTCTCCAACTTGCCCAACATTGTATTTTATTGTATTGTGTTTTATTCAGTTCCAACAGGTCCAAAGACCCAGTAACAGGACTGATAACAAAATGTAAGAACAATTAATACAAATAAATAATAAAAACAGTAAGAACAATAGTTATAATAAGGGTATAAAACCACACAATACCGACATTACTAATATAGCAAGCTAAGACAGCATTATATATAGAAATGTTTTTGAACTACAGATCTGAAGGTATTGGCTCCAATAAATATATCACAAATGGGTTCAGTTAAACACAGTGCGTTAAAAGTAGTCATACATCTATTTAAAACTGAATATTTTCTAATGTTGATTCTGGTATTGGAAATTCTAAAAGGAGTGTGGTTTCTTAGAGATCTTGAAGGATATTGATATTGGATATTTCCTACCAGATAGGACGAATCTAGATGAGAGTGCACACACTTATGTTGAAAGATCAGATCTGCAACTTGCATACGATGTTGTTGGGATGGTAGTCTAAAATGAAGGCAAAGGCAGGATAATTTTCATTGGAGTACTGTATTTTGGATTTGTAACATAGCTACTTAATAAATTTTGTTTTAACTCGTTCCATTTTGTCAATAAAAGTACGTTGCCATGGATTCCAAATAACACTGCAATAATCCAACTAGCTTCTGACCTCAGATATATACAAAGATCGAAAATCTTGTACATCGGTAAATGTTTGGCAAACACGCTTAATAAAACCACACATCTTAAAAGCTTTAGAGGCATTATGACTAATATGATCTTTAAAATCCAAATTACTATTCAATGTGACAACGAGATCTTTGACAGCAGTGACCCTGGATAGAGACTTGCTTAAGATGGCATAGTCAAAAGATAAGTATTTTTTTTTTGAGTGAATGTTATTATGCAGCATTTGTCTGCATTAAGTTTGAGGTGCCAGGTCTCACACCAGAGGCACACCCTGTCCAGATGCTTCTGCACCAACTGACAGTCGGTCACCGACGAAGTGATATTTTACACGAATCAACGTGATTAGTGAGATCATATATATATATATATATATATATATACAAGATATACAGAAGTGGGTCAATTTGTGAACCTTGTGGTACACCGGACAACACCGGCTTCAAGTCGAATGATTGCTTCTTCGAGTACCACACGTTGTTTTCGGTTGAGAAGGTAGGACTGCAACCATTGTATGCATTGCCCAGAATGCCCATATGGTTTAAGCTTGTGAATTAATAGAGTGAGTGGCACACTGAGTCCAAGTAAACAGAATCAACTTGTTTCTTGTTGTCAATAGCTTCAGAAATGGAGTCCAAGTAACAAGCTAGATTAGATACTGTGCTTCTACACTTCACCAATCCATGTTGGCTGCCCGAAATTGTGTTACACACATGGTTATACAATGAGTCATACACCAGTTTCTCAAAAACTGTACTAAATAGTGGTAAAGGAGAGATAGGTCTGTGGTTACAGACATTTCGTTTTGTATCCCTTCTTGTACACAGGAATAACATTTATACTATTAAAATAAGTTGGAAAAGTTCCACAGTTTAAGGACATATTAAAAAGTACAGTTAGTGGACCGGCCAATTCTGTGGCACATCATCTCTCGAGTACATACTGTGGACTCCATCTCTCATCAGTAAATATCATGGCCTCCATCTCTTATGAGTAAATGCCGTGTATTCCATCTATCATGAGTAAATGCTGTCTACACCATCTCTCTTGAGTAAAACCTGTGTACTCCATCTCTTGTGAGTAAATACTGTGGACTCCATATCTCGTGAGTAAGTGCTATGGACTCCACCTGTCATGAGTAATTGCTGTGAACTAGTGAAGAAGAAGAAGAAGGGGGAACAAAATCGATTACACGGAAAAGGAGGAGAGCAACAATTGCATCTCTCGTGTAAATGCTGTAGACTCTATTTGTTGTGAGTAAATACTGGGCATTCCATCTGTTATGAGTACATGTCGTGAACTCCATATCTTATTGGTAAATGCAGCTTACTCCAACTGTCATGAGTATATGTTGTGGACTCCATCTTTCTAGAGTAAATGCTGCGGACTCCATCTCTTAGGAGTAAATTTTGTGGACTCCATATCTTGTGAGTAAGTGTGGAATCCATCTCTCATAAGTAAAAGCTGTCGACTCCATCTGTCATGAGTCAATGCTGTGTAATCCATCTCTCATTAATATATGCTGTATACTGCATCTCTCATGACTAAATGTTGTGAATTCCATCTCTCGTGGGTAAATGCTGTGGACACCACCTCTAATGAATATATGGTGTGGACTAGTGATGAACAAGAATGGGAAACAAAAATCAACCACTGGTATATGTGCTAGCCTCACCCTGGACTACAAGGAAAAAGACGACAGCAACAATTCCATCCCTGATATGTAAATGCTTTGAGTATATGCTGTTGACCCCATTTCTCATGAGGAAATGCTGTGGACTCCAACACTCATGTGAAGGTGTTATGTACTGCAACACTTATGGGTAATTACTGTGTACTGTACCTCTCATGGGTAAATGCTTTGGACTCCATCTCTCATAAGTAAATGCCTCGTACTCCATCTCTCATAAATAAATTCTGCGTAATCTATCTACCAAGAATAAATGCTATGGACTCCATCTCTCATGTGTAAATGTCATATACTTCATCTCTCTTGAGAATATATTGTGGACTCCATCTCTCATGTGAAAATGTCATGTACTTCATCTCTCTTGAGAATATATTGTGGACTCCATCTCTCATAACTAAATGTCATGTACTTCATCTGTCTTGAGAATATATTGTGGACTCCATCTCTCATGTGTAAATGTCATGTACTTCATCTCTCTTGAGAATATATTGTGGACTCCATCTCTCATAACTAAATGTCATGTACTTCATCTCTCTTGAGAATATATTGTGGACTCCATCTCTCATGTGTAAATGTCATGTACTTCATCTCTCTTGAGAATATATTGTGGACTCCATCTCTCATAACTAAATGTCATGTACTGCATCTCTCTTGAGAATATATTGTGGACTCCATCTCTCATGTGTAAATGTCATGTACTTCATCTCTCTTGAGAATATATTGTGGACTCCATCTCTTATAAGTAAATGTCATGTAATTCATCTCTCTTGAGAATATAATTGCGGACTCCATCTCTCATGTGTAAATGTCATGTACTTCATCTCTCTTGAGAATATATTGTGGACTCCATCTCTTATAAGTAAATGTCATGTAATTCATCTCTCTTGAGAATATATTGTGGACTCCATCTCTCATGTGTAAATGTCATGTACTTCATCTCTCTTGAGAATATAATTGTGGACTCCATCTCTCATGTGTAAATGTCATGTACTTCATCTCTCTTGAGAATATATTGTGGACTCCATCTCTCATAACTAAATGTCATGTACTTCATCTCTCTTGAGAATATATTGTGGACTCCATCTCTCATAAGTAAATGTCATGTACTTCATCTCTCTTGAGAATATATTGTGGACTCCATCTCTCATGTGTAAATGTCATGTACTTCATCTCTCTTGATAATATATTGTGGACTCCATCTCTCATAAGTAAATGTCATGTACTTCATCTCTCTTGAGAATATATTGTGGACTCCATCTCTCATAAGTAAATGTCATGTACTTCATCTCTCTTGAGAATATATTGTGGACTCCATCTCTCATGTGTAAATGTCATGTACTTCATCTCTCTTGAGAATATATTGTGGACTCCATCTCTCATAACTAAATGTCATGTACTTCATCTCTCTTGAGAATATATTGTGGACTCCATCTTTCATAACTAAATGTCATGTACTTCATCTCTCTTGAGAATATATTGTGGACTCCATCTCTCATGTGTAAATGTCATGTACTTCATCTCTCTTGAGAATATATTGTGGACTCCATCTCTCATGTGTAAATGTCATGTACTTCATCTCTCTTGAGAATATATTGTGGACTCCATCTCTCATAAGTAAATGTCATGTACTTCATCTCTCTTGAGAATATATTGTGGACTCCATCTCTTATAAGTAAATGTCATGTAATTCATCTCTCTTGAGAATATATTGTGGACTCCATCTCTCATGTGTAAATGTCATGTACTTCATCTCTCTTGAGAATATATTGTGGACTCCATCTCTCATAACTAAATGCTGTGTACGGGCCACAGGGAAAAGGGGAAGAGCAACAATAGCATCTGTCATGTGTAAATGCTGTGGTCTCCTTATGTTTTCAGTAAATGCTGTGGGTTCCATCTCTTCTGAATAAATGCTGTGGATTCCTCCTCTCATGAGTGAATGCTTTGGTCGCCATCTCTTGACGGTCAATGCTGTGGACTTGATGTGTACACTGCCAAAAATAATTTTGTTTTACAAGAAAATATTTCTTGAAACAAGAAAATTTCTTGAATTAAGAAAAAGTGTAGATATGTTTTCTTGATGAGTTCCAGATATGTGATTGTTTAAGGAAATTTTTTTGAATGAAGAAGATATTTCTTTCTGAAGAAAGATTTTAGATAAATATTCTTGATGCTAATGCTTTTTTTTAATTAAGAAAACATTTTCTTACTCAAGAAAAACATTTGAAATAAATATTCTAGATGAAGAAGTGTTTCTTTAGCTAATGCTGATTCCTCAAATGGTTCAATCCACTGTGAATCTGGTCATTTATGTCCAGATGTGTAGTGTGTGACTAGTTTAAGTAATTGAGCAGTTTAATAAAAAATGCAAATTTTTTAAAAATCATCGAAAGATTTGACTTGAGTAGTTAGATCTAGTAAGGATCAAAACAGTGGATATCCAAAGTTGTAATGCAATGCCGATCATGGGCGTTTTTCAGCATTTTGATTATCACTTCACTTAATGCTTCAACATTTAATCAAGTAATTTAATAGTTTGTTTGATGATTTCACAAAAACTACATAAAAATTTCACAAACAAGCTAGCATGTTGCAGTGGATACTAGGGAGCTTTGTTTTTTGGCCAACAAATTATTTGAAATGAAACTAGCAAAAAAAAACAAATTGATTAAGCACCTTTAAAAAACAATTCTTTCTGAAGAAATAAATGTTAAATACATATTCTTTAAACGATTTTTTTGCAATTTGTGCACATCATTATTTTCTTTTCACCCACAAATTTGTAATGTTATGCATATTGGTAACGGAAACAATCTTGGCAAAGTAATAAGATGAAATGTGGCACATAATGCTATGTCAACAGCTGATGTGTATTAGTTGGACGTGTACAGGTTGGGTGAAAGTATTTCATCATAGAGGGGCTACACTATTGCTAGCATGTTCTGTGTTAATTTTTTGACTCAAACTTCATTAACTTTGATTTATTGATAAATAATGTCTGACTTGTCAACTGCGTGACAAGAAGGCCCTACACGGCTTTAAAACTGCCAGTGAATATAATTCAACATAAAACAGGCTTGTTATCAAATGCATGTCAATGCAAAGGCCATTTTCCAGGATCAGATTCACATTCAAATACAAATGTTTATGCATTATATATGCATCATAATTATATTAGCAAAGCTACATGTTCTAATATAAGCATCATTCAATGTAATACAACTATATACACCATGGTTTTGCTTAAAAGGTGGATTTACAGGCCAGACAATGATTCTAAAATCTGCTGAGGATTCTGCTAACTACAGGTCAATATTTCAAAGTCTGACAAAGAGCATGTTTTGCAACTGTATTTACAATTCATACAATGTTAATGTTAATTTTATTAATGATGAATTTATTAATGAATTTGGGCATTTGAAATATAAAATGTTTGGGGGTTGCATTCAAATACATGCTCTCTGTTGAGTCTGGGTTAAATTAGTTATTTAGCTATTCCACGATTAGAACAATTTTAATGTAAATGTTTGTGGTATGCAACCAAAAGCACTGAAAATGTAACGACTGCATTTGAATGTGCATGGCTACTGCATACTATCCAAAATGCGCATTCAAATGCATTTGCATTTGTTACCAAGTCTGCTACCAAATAATATTTAATAATGTAATATTACTAATTATCATTTTACTCAACTATTTTTTTATATATTATCAGATTACGATGTGAGTGAAATTTCCAACATAAGTTTTCGCTAAAAGATATGTTGGTAAAATTGCATTAATTATTTCTGATGTACAGGTGCTTATGAACTACTAGAGCTAGGATACGATGTAAAATATCTGATCCAAGCATAATTTACAGTAATCAAGAACACATGAAATAAAAATGTATCAATCGGGTATTCAGTTTAAGTGTAATCTTTGTTCAGTACATTTTGATTTTAAAATACTGTCAGTGTGTGTGCTCTATAAATGTATGCCTCACATGAGATTTAGATTTAGGTCAGTCTCCTATAGCATAACACTTCTGACACACATGCAGTGAGACCACACTCTCAGTACCCCAGTGGTCTCATTAAGGGTCTGCTAATGAGGGTTATGTGAGGGTCACCAGTTGGTTTCCACATCTGGATAATCTAGTACCAGTGTGGTAGTAGAAGCTGTGCTGCTTATAGTAGGAAATACATGGCAAAAGAAGACCTCTGGATGATTTGATTTGTATCCTGTTCGTTCCATTAGACAAAAGGTAAGAATGTTGTCCAGGCATATTTTATAGCAGTTTGACATGTGGCCCGGCCATGCAATAAACACAGTGAGTACAGTTTGTGTGCAGCAGCTGGGCTGTTTGAAAAATAGCAGTTTGCATTTGTTATTATATTCAGTACTTTCAACTTGTCAACTTGATCATCAATAGAAATGAAAATACCCATTAACATGTCATCATTCTGACTGTTTTAACTTTCATAAAAGCTAATTTGTAATAAAATAAATCTATGGATGAAATCCTTCACTTTCACATACTAGGAAGTTAGCTAATTGTATCTTCTGGGAATGTGTTGTTCCTTCTTTGAAGTGTGCAGAATGACATGGACATCTAAATCATGTCATAGCTACTATGTCTTTGAAATTGTACACAATTCAAATACTTTTCAAATTTCAATTAGCTGTTTCTATGGCAATTTAGTTTTGCATTTGTTTATACTTTACTGTGCCAGTAGTCCCGTCTTATAAGGTCACCCGCTCTGTAGAGGTACAAGGGCTGTAACGTGTGTGTTTGTACTTTACTGTTCAAGTAGTCCCCTCTTATTAGGTTACCGTTCTGTAGAGGTACAAGGGCTGCAATGTGTTTGTTTGTACTTTACTGTGTCAGTAGTCCCCTCTTATTAGGTCACCCGCTGTGTAGAGGTACAAGGGCTGCAATGTGTGTGTTTGTACTTTACTGTACCAGTGGTGCCCTCTTATCAGGTCACCCCTTATGTAGAGGTACAAGGGTTGTAATGTGTGTGTTTGTACTTTACTGTACCAGTAGTCCCCTCTTATCAGGTCACCCCTTATGTAGAGGTACAAGGGCTGTAATGTGTGTGTTTGTACTTCACTGTACCAGTGGTGCCTTCTTATCAGGTCACCCCTTATGTAGAGGTACAAGGGTTGTAATGTGTGTGTTTGTACTTTACTGTACCAGTAGTCCCCTCTTATAAGGTCACCCCTTATGTAGAGGTACAAGGGCTGTAATGTGTGTGTTTGTACTTTACTGTACCAGTAGTCCCCTCTTATCAGTTCACCCCTTATGTAGAGGTAAAAGGGTTGTAATGTGTGTGTTTGTACTTTACTGTACCAGTAGTCCCCTCTTATCCGGTCACCCCTTATGTAGAGGTACAAGGGTTGTAATGTGTGTGTTTGTACTATACTGTACCAGTAGTCCCCTCTTATAAGGTCACCCCTTATGTAGATATACAAGGGTTGTAATGTGTGTGTTTGTACTATACTGTACCAGTAGTCCCCTCTTATAAGGTCACCCCTTATGTAGATATACAAGGGTTGTAATGTGTGTGTTTGTACTTTACTGTACCAGTAGTCCCCTCTTATCAGGTCACCCCTTATGTAGAGGTACAAGGGCTGTAATGTGTGTGTTTGTACTATACTGTACCAGTGGTGCCCTCTTATCAGGTCGCCCCTTATGTAGAGGTACAAGGGCTGTAATGTGTGTGTTTGTACTATACTGTACCAGTGGTGCCCTCTTATCAGGTCACCCGTTACGTAGAGGTAAAAGGGCTGTAATGTGTGTGTTTGTACTATACTGTACCAATGGTGCCCTCTTATCAGGTCACCCCTTATGTAGAAGTTCAAGGGCTGTAATGTGTGTGTTTGTACTTTACTATACCAGTACTCCCCTCTTATAAGGTCATCCGATATGTAGATTTGGGCAGTGGGCAGGTCCAGTGGACCTGTACGGGATGGAATAAGACGCTCCCGCCTCCACGAGTGTACCATGTATGGGTAAAATACGGAGATGTTAACATGACATCACAGGGCGGATGTCTTCCTCGATAAAGTCAAAGGCCAGGATGGAAGGGCTCCAAGATGAGTTCAACGACCACGTTTTTAGGACCAATGCGAGCCACATTTTTTTGGTGTATATCGGCTGTGATCAACCAGCGTGGAGAGGGATGGGCTCCGCTAGGTTGTAAATCTGCCCTAGACACACCTTGATCATGAAAACCAGTTTGAATCACATACCGGAACGGTCGCAGGACGGGTCAACAATGACCACGCATCCCGCCGTACAACAGGACGGGGGTGTTAAGTATGATACTGGTTCCCCTACCAACAAGACACGTGGAAGAAACGACATCACCATCGGCACATGGAACGTCAAGACATTGAGAGCTTTGGTGAAACATCGACAGAAGAATGACACAAAGTCTACTTCAGTGGCAAGGACAAACACGAACATGGCGTTGGGTTTCTTGTTCACAAAGACATCATGAACACTGTTATGGGTTGTCGCCCTATCTCCAACAGGATCATCACCATCCGCCTGAATGCAACTCCATTCAACATAACAGTTATACAAGTTTATGCCCCAACGTCTGATCATGACGACAGTGAGGTGGAAGATTTCTATGGCCAGCTGCAAGAAGTAATAGAGGAGACGCCAAAGAAAGACAATCTTATTTTACTAGGAGACTGGAATGCAAAAGTGGGAAAAGATGCGCAGACCAACAGGCAAGACACTTGCGGACATTTTTGCAACGTGGAAACAAATGAGAGAGGTCACAGGCTCCTCGAATTTGCAATGTACAATGAGCTGATGTTGGCTAACACATTTGGCACACACAAAACATCTAGAAGATGGACCTGGCACACCCAAGATTGAAAACATCACAATCAGATCGACTACATTTTGGTGAAACGGCTCTTTCACACTAGAGTGAACATTGTCAGGACACGAAGCTTTCCAGGAGCAGATATCGGAAGTGATCATGACTTGCTGATGACAACCTTTCACATTCGCCTGAAGAGGATCAGCAAACCAAAGCCAACAAGAATAAAATTTGACACCGAGAAACTTAAGGAACCTGATGTAGCAGAAGCATTCAAAGCAATGATAGATGGGAAATTTGCACCCCTTATCATAATGGATGACGAAGATACCGACGTGAACTTGCTGACCAACACCTTCAACAAAATAGTGACCGACACAGTCAGCGAGATCCTTGGAAAACACCGTCGGACAAAGAAACCATGGGTCACAGCAGACATCCTAGATCTCTGTGACAAAAGAAGGAAATTGAAAATGAGAAAATGTGATCCTGAAGGTGCAGCAAAATACAGAGAAGTCAACAAGAAGATCAAACAAGATATGAGAAGAGCAAAAGATAACTGGATAACAGAACAATGCTGTGAAATTGAAGATAGCTTAAGCAAGAACAACGGCACGAAGGCTTATCAGATAGTGAAAGACCGGACATCAGTGAAGAAAGGGATAGCTACCACTATCCAAGACAAATCAGGGAAATACCTGACAAAAGAACAGCAGATCCTCAATCGATGGACAGCATACTGCTCAAAACTGTACAGCCACAATACCAACGGAGACCCAGCAGTACTAAATTGTCCACAGACTACTGAAGAGGACGACTACCCTATTCTTCGTGAGGAAGTGGAGGCTGCAGTAAAGTCTCTGAAAAAAGGAAAGTTAGCTGGAATTGATAATATACCAGCAGAACTGTTTCAAGCTGGGGGAGAAGCTTTGATTACCACACTTACAACAATCTGCAGCAAGATCTGGCAAACAGGAGAATGGCCAACCCCATGGACTCAGTTACACTTTCCAAGAAAGGCAACCTACATATGTGCCAAAATTACAGAACAATCAGCCACCCGAGCAAAGTCATGTTGAAGATCCTACTCAAAAGACTCAAACCTCATGCAGAAGAGATCATCGCTGACGAACAAGCGGGTTTTCGAGCAGGGCGGAACACCAGAGAATAGATCTTCAACCTTAGGATCCTTTGCGAGAAATACCTTCGACATCCACAAAGCCTGTATCATGTCTTCATAGATTTCAAGAAGGCCTTTGATAAGATATGGCATGCAGCTCTATGGGCAACCATGAGGAAGTACAACATTGGCTCCAAGTTTGTCCGAACCATTGAAAACATATATGACAATGCCACCAGTGCAGTAATCTTCAACAGCATAGGAGACTGGTTTCGAACAACAGTCGGAGTTCGACAAGGATGCCTACTATCACCAACGCTCTTCAAAATTTTTCTGGAAAGGATCATGACTTTAGGAAACCATCAAGGCACTGTTAGCATTGGAGGCAGGGCAATCACCAAACTTCGTTTTGCTGACGACATCGACTGCTTAACAGGAGATGAACAAGAACTAGCCAATATGGTGGAGCGCCTCGAGAAAACATCTACATCATACGGCATGGAGATCAATGCCGAAAAGACCAAACTGATGACGAACAACACACAAGGCATCAGCACAGAGGTTAAAGTTAATGGACAGAGACTTGAGACAGTAAAAAGCTTCAGGTACTTGGGATCAATTATCACAGATGAGTGTTCCAAACCGGAGATACTTGCCAGGATTGCACAGACAACAGCAGCACTAACAAGGTTGAAACCCTTATGGAACGACAGAAACATCACTGTGAGTTCGAAAATAAGGCTGATGCGCTCCCTTGTCATGTCCATCTTTCTGTACGCTTCTGAAACATGGACCCTCTCAGCAGATCTACAGAAGAGGATTACAAGCCATGGAAATTAGATGCTTTCGGAAGATCTTTGTTTTTGTGCATTCGGTGTTTAAATCCGTGACGTTACATTTTACAATATATTGCCGTGAAATGACAACGACGAAGGTTTCTTAAATATCGGACAAAACATATTTTGGTTTGCTCTCTTGTGCATATTACAGCACAGTAATTGTACACAATTATTTGGACTATTTGACTAAGTGTATTTATAAAAATTATTAGTACTTTTTGTGACATAGTTATTTGTTGACTTTGTGTCACTTGCTCCATTTTGTCATTTTATAAATTAAGTTATTGACACAGAACATTTTTGTGACATAGAGCAGCAAGTGCAATCAAATCACCCTTGAATAACTGCCCTTAAGAAACAATGATGCAGGTCTTATGACACAATTATGTTACCAGTTGTCGTAATCAATTGACATTTCAAGAATTAAGTAATGCTTTGATTTTTTTTATTTGGCAATGCTCAAAGTTCGGGCATGCGACCTTTTCCAGTTTTTATGTCAATAAGATATAGCCGTTGCTATTTGTTGTTGTGCAGTTATTTGTAGTAGTTTCATAAATGTGTCACTCGCCAATTTGGGAGAAAAGATAATTAGACAGAACAGTTATATTTCAGCTGCAGTATGTTAAGGATCATGCAAATACGTTGATCATAAGACATAAGATATAGTAACTACATTCCTATTAAACTAAGAAGTCATTACAAGTATCCCGGACAGTATACAGTAGCACTTTGGAACGTGTCCTATAAAATAACAATTTGAAATATAGACTGCTAAAATCACTCTTAGAAATAAAAATAAAATAACAAAATTAATGTTTCCACACTCTGTACATATATTATCCTTCTCGTTATCATACTTTAATTTTGTTATGCACATCTGTACGAATATATCTAGACATTCAGCAAATTTAAGCTCAGTAGTTAGAGGCACCTGAAAAAATAACAAATGCCTTTACCCCTTAGCTTAGTTTTTCTACAAAGTTGCTCAGATATAACCATTTGCTAATTGGTTAAAATGTTAGGACATTCTGAGACATCACGTTTTTTACTTTCCTGAATTTTTTTTTATTTAACAAGGAATGAACTTACTGGGTATAAGAGCTGCAGACTGATTGCATGGCTGTCGCAATAACACGTGATGCTATTGGTCACACACTTACTCCCTTTTCTCTTAATAAAACACTATTCCATTGTCACTTGCTCCTTTATGCTGTGTCATCTGTAGAACATCTGCCATCTAACAGGTTTTATTATGTTAAAATATGGCTTTTGGTCCCATCATTGTGATAGTTCCATCATTGTGATGGCAAAAATATCACTTGCTCCCTTTTGTAATTTTACGATAGTATGTTCCTTGATAATTATTACTCTTCATCGCAATTTGCATTTTGTGGTAAGAAAATTGTCTTATTTTCAGAAATGATTGTTGACATGCAGTGATCAGTTTTTTTTTCTTTTTATAAGAAAAATATTTAAATGAGAAAATGGTTCTTATTCCAAGAAAAAGTCTTTCAGAAGGTTTTTCTTTTTTTCAGAAAAATATTCTTACTAACGTGAAACATCCAAAATGACTACAAGAAAAATATTCTTATTACATTTAAGAAAAAAGTTCTTGATTTACAAATTTTCTTCTGTGGTTCCCTAGAAAATAATTTAAGAAAAATGTTCTTGCTTTTTTACTTGCTTGAAGAAAATGCTTTTCTTATTTCAGAAAAAAACATTTCTTAGATAGGAAAATTTTTCTTGGATAAATAAGAATATATCTCTATAGCTTTCTCTTGAATTTAGAAACTATTTTCTTCAGCCAATACATTTTTTTAATGAAATTTTTCTTAAATCACGAAAATATTTTTCTTACGTCGCTGCATAGAAAATTTTTCTTGTTTTAAGTTTTTTTATTATTAAAACAAGAAAACTATTTTTAGCAGTGTAGTTATAAAATGTTGTGGACTCTATCTCTCATGTGAAAATGTTGTGAACTTCAACTCTCATTGGTAAATACTTTGTCCTACTTCCCTCAGGATTAAATGATTTGTGTTCCATCTCTCATGAATATATGCTGTGGACTACATCTCTCACGGGTAATTGCTGTGGCCTCCAACTCTCATAAGTAAATGCTGTGTACTCCATATCTCAACATTAAAAGCTGTGTAACCCATATCTTGAGATTCAATGCTTTGAAATGCATCAGCCGAAAGAAAATGCTGTGGATTTCACCTCAGTTGTGAAAATGTTGTTAACTCCAACTCTAGTTGGGTAAATGTTGTGGGCTCCATCTCTCATAAGGAAATGCCACGTACTGCATCTCTTAAGAGTAAAAGCTACGTAATCCATCTCTCATGAGTATATACAGGGCACTCCATCTCTCAAGAATAAATGCTGTGTATTTGGAGTCAATGCTGTGGACTCCATCTATCGTAAATGTTATTGACTCCATCTCTCCTTAGTAAATGCTATGGACTAGTGATAAAGAAGAAGGGGAAACAGAAATCGACGATCGGTATCTTTGTGTAAATGTTGTGGACTCCACATTTTATGAGTAAATGCTGTGGTTTCCATCTCTTCTGACTAATTGCTGTGTACTCTACGTCTTTTCCTTTGGACGCCATCTCTTGAGAGTCAATGCTGTGAACTCCATGGGTCGTGATAAAATGCTGTGAACTCCATTTCTCAAGAGTAAATGTTGTAGACCATCTCCCATATAAAAATATTGTGAATTCCAAATCTTGCGAGAATATACTATTTACTCCATCACTCAAGAGTAAATACTGTGGACTCTATATATCAAGAGTAAATGCTGTGGACTCCATATCTTGGGAGTCAATGCTGTGGACTCCAAATCTCATACGTACTGTGGAATAGTGATGAAAAAGAAGGGGAAACAAAAATCAATCATTGTCAGCCTCATTTCAGATTACAAGCAAAAGGAGAAGAGTAAATGCTCTGCGTTCCATCTCTTATGAGTAAATGCTGTGTAGTTCACCTTTCATTAGTAAATGTTGTGAACTGCATCTCTAGTGAGTAAATGTTGTGAAATCCATCTCTCATAAGTACATGCCGTGTACTTTGTCTCTCAGTAGTAAATGCTATGTACTCCTTCTTTCAAGAGTAAATGCTGTGTATTCCATCCCTCACGAGTAAATGTTGTGAACTGCATCTCTCATGACTAAATGCTGTGTACGGGCTACAGGGAAAAGGAGGAGACCAACAATTGCATCTCTCATTTGTAAATGCTGTGGACACCATATGTTTTCAGTCAATGCTGTCGGTCCCGTCTCTTCTGAGTAAATGCTGTGGACTTTTCCTCTCATGAGCAAAAGCTTTGGACGCCATCTCTTGACTGTCAATGGTGTGGACTCCATGTGTAGTGATAAAATGCTGTGGACTCCATCTCTGATATGAAAATATTGTGAATTCCTACTCTCATTGGTAAATACTGTCTGCTCCTTCTCTCATGATAAATGCTGTATGCTCCATCTCTCAGTACTAAATGCTGTGGACACCATCTGTCAAAAATATATGTTGTGGACCCCAGTTCTCATGTGAAAATGCTGTACACTCCATATGTTGTAAGTAAATGCTGTGGACTCCACCTCTCTTGAGTAATTGCTTTGGACTCCATCTCTTGAGAATGAATATTGTGGACGCCATGTGTCGTGAGAAAATGCTGTGTAGAATAATGGGAAAAAACGGTATATGTTCCCCGGACTACACGGAAAGGGACGAGAGCAACAATTCCATCTCTGATATGTAAATGATGTGGACTCCTTCTGTCGTGATTAAATGTTGTGGAATCTATTGCTCGTGAGTAAATGCTGTGCACTCCATCGCTTATGAAAAAAAAAACTGTGGTCTCCAACTCTCATGGGTAAATACTGTGGACTCCATGTCTCACGAGTAAATGCTGTGGACTCAATCTCTCATTAGTAAATACAGTGTATTCCATCTCTCTTGAGTAAATGTTGTGTACTCCATCTCTCATGAGCTCATGACTTAACATCATAATTATATGCTGTGGACCTGTCATAAAGAACACTTTTTTTAAAAATCGACGAACTGTAGTTATGCCAGCATCACTCCGGACAACAGAGAAAAGGATAAAAACAACAATTCCATATCTCATGAGTAAATGTTGTTTACATCATCTCTCGTGAGTAAATACTACGAACTCCATCTCTCATGAGTAAATTTACCCAAGAGAGATGGTGTACTCGGCATTTCCTCATGAGAGATTGATTCCACAGCACTAACTTATTATAGATGTAGACCACATCTTGAGCGATACAGTCCACACCATTTACTCATGAGAGATGGAGTACACATCATTTACTGATGAGTGTTGGAATCTACAGCTTTTTCTCACAAGAGATGGAACTCACAGAATATACTTGAGGCTGTGGGTTCCATCCTTAATTTTTTTGAGTAAATGCTGTGTACGGGCTACAGGGAAAGGGTGAGCGCATCAATTGCAACGCTCATTTGTAAACGCTGCGGATTTCATATGTTTTCAGTAAATGCTGTGGGTTCCATCTCTTCTGAGTAAGTGGTGTGGACTCCTCCTCTCATGAGTTAATGGTTTGGTAGCCATCTCTTCAAATCAATCTCGTGGACTCCACGTGTAGTGATAATATAGTGTGCACTCCATCTCTCATATGAAACTGTTGTGAATCCCAACTCTTATTGCTAAATACTGTTTGCTCCTTCCCTCATGATTAAATGTTGTTGTGTTCTCCGTCTCTCAAGAGTAAATGGAGTGGACTCTTTATTTCATGAGTAAATAATGTGTACTCCATATCTCGTCAATAAAAGCTGTGGAACTAATCCCTTGAGAGTCAATGCTTTGGACTGCATCAGTCATGAGAAAATGCTGTGGACGCCATATCTCATTAATATATGCAGTGGACTCCATCTCTCACGGGTAAATGCTGTGGCCTCCAGCTCTCGTGAATAATAGCTATGTACCCCACCTCTCTTGTGAAAATGTTGCTGACTCCAACTCTAATGGGTAAATGTGGTGGGCTCCATCTCTCATAAGGAATTATCGCGTACTCCATCTCTCACAAGTAAATGCTACGAAATCCATCTCTCTTGAGTATATACAGTGTATTCCATCTCACAAGAGAAAATGCTGTGTATTCAATATATTGGGAGTCAATGCTGTGGACTCCATATATCGTAAATGCTGTGGACTCCTCCTCTCCTTTGTAAATGTTGTGGACTAGTGATAAAGATGAAGGGAAATAAAAATCGACGAAAACTATCGATGCCAGCTCTAATGTATAAAATATGTAGATTCCATATGTTGTGAGTAAATGTTGTGGACTCCACCTCTCATGGAGTCCACATAATTTGGATTCCTCCTCTTGAGAGTGAATACTGTGGAAGCCATCTGTCGGGAGAAAATGCTGTGGAGTCCATCTCTGATGTGAAAATGTTGTGAACTCCACCTCTCATGGTAAATATTATGTACTCAATCTCTCAAGAATAAATGCTGTGGACGCATTCTCTCATGAGTAAATGTTGTTGGCTCCGTCTCTCCTAAGTAAATGGTGTGGACTAGTGATGAACAAGAAGGAGAAAAAAAAATCAATGACCGATATCGTTGCCAGCCTCACCCCGGACTGCAGGGAAAGGAAGGAGCGCAACAATTGCATCTCTCATGTGTAAATGCTGTTGACTCCATCTCTCGTCAGGAAAACTGTGGACTCCATCTCTCGTCAGGAAAAATGTGGGCTCCATCTCTTGAGTGTCTACGCTGTGGACTCCATCTAAATTAAGTAAATTATGTGGACTTCATTTCATATTAGTAAAAGTTGTTCAATCCATCTATCACGAGAGTAAATGTTGTGGACTCCATCGCTCACGAGAGTAAATCGTATGGACTCCATCAGTCATCAATAAATGCCTTTTACTCCAGCTGTCATTGCGTAAATGCTGCGTACTTCATTACTTAAGAGTAGATGCTGTGGATTCCATCTCTCATGAATAATTGTCATGCACGTCATCTCTCTTGAGAATATATTGTGGACTCCATCGCTCATGAGCAAATGCTGTGTACGCGTTACAGGGAAAAAAAGGAGAGCAACAGTAACATCCATCATGTGTAAATGCTGTCGACTCCTTCTTTCAAGAGTAAATAATATGTACTCCATATCTCGTCAATAAAAGCTATGGAACCCATCCCTTGAGCGTAAACGATTTGGACTGCATCAATCATGACACAATACTCACGAGAGTAAATCCTATGGACGCCATCTGTCATCAATAAATGCCTTGTACTCCATCTGTCATTGTGTAAATGCTGCGTACTTCATCACTTAAGAGTATATGTTGTGGACACCATCGCTCATGAGAAAATGTCTTGTACTCGATCTCTTTGGAGTAAATACTGTGTACTCAATTTCTCATAAGTATATGTTGTGGACTCCGTCTCTCGTGAGTAAATACCATGTTCTCAATCTCACATTAATAAATGCTGTGTACTACATCTATCAAGAGTCAATGCTGTGGAAGCCATCTTTCATGAGTATAAGCTGTGTATTCCATCTCCCAAAATTAAATACTGTGTATACCATCTCTAATGAGTAAATGTTGTGGACTCCATCTCTCTTGGGTAAATGTTCTGAACTCCATCATCTCTCATTCGTAAATTCTAAATTTCTCATGAGTATATGCTGTGTACACCATCTCTCATGAGTAAGTGTTGTGAACTGCATCTCTCATCAGCAAATGCTGTGGACTCCATATCTAATCAGTAAATATCATGTCCTCGATCTTTTATAAGTAAATACTGGGTACTCTGTCTCTTTTTGTGGACTCCATCTTTGAACAGAAATTGCTGTGGACTCCATATTTTTCAGTAGTTCTCTCATGAGTAAATGTCGTGTACTCCTTCTCTCATGAATAAACGCTGTGTACGGGTTATATGGAAAAGGAGGAGAGCCACAGTAGCATCTACCAAGAATAAATGTTGTGGACTCCATATCTCATGTGTGAATTTCATGTACGTCATCTCTCTTGAGAATATATTGTCGATTCCATCTCTCATGAATAAAAGCTGTGTACGGGTTATAGGGAAAAAGTGGAGAGCAACAATAACAGCTATCATATGTAAACTCTGTGGATTCCTTCATTCAAGAGTAAATAATGTGTACGCCATATCTCGTCAATAAAAGCTGTGGAACCCATCTGTTGAGAGTCAACCCTTTGGACTGCATCATTCATGAGAAAATGCTGCGGACGCCATCTCTCATGAATATATGCAGTGGATTCCTTCTCTCATTGGTAAATGTTGTGGCCTCCAACTCTCGTGAATAAATGCTATGTACCCAACCTCTCATGTCAAAATGTTGTTAACTCCAAATCTAATGGGTAAATGTTGTGGCCTTCATCTCTTTAAAGGAATTCTCGCGTTCTCCATCTCTCAAGAGTAAATACTACGAAATACATCTCTCATGAGTATATACAGTGCACTCCATCTCTCAAGAGTAAATGCTGTGTATTCCGTATATCGGGAGTCAATGCTGTGGACTCCATATCTCGTAAATGCTGTGGTCTCCTCCTCTCCTTTGTAAATGTTGTGGACTAGTGATGAAGAAGAAGGGTAAACAGAAATCGACGAAAAGTATCGATGCCAGCTCTCATGTGTACATTTTGTAGACTCCATATGTTGTGAGTAAATGTTGTGGACTCCACCTCTCATGTGAAAATGTTGTGAACTCCAACTCTCATGTACTATGTACTCCACCTATCAAGAGTAAATGCTGTGGACGCCTTCTCTCATGATTACATGCTGTTCCCTCCGTCTCTTCTTTTGGACTAGTGATGAAGAAGAAGGGGAAAAAAAATCAATGCCAGCCTCACCCCGGACTGCAAGGAAAGGAAGGAGCGCAACAATTCCATCTGTCATGTGTATATGCTGTGAACTCCATCTCTCGTCAAGAAAACTGAGGACTCCATCTCTTTAGAGATTATGCAGTGGACTTCATCTATATTAACTAAATTTGTTGAACTCCATTTCTTATAAGTAAAGGTTGTTCACTCCATCTCTCACGAGAGTGAATCCAATGGAGTCCATCTGTCATAAATAAATGCATTGTACTCCATCTGTCATTGGGTAAATGTTGTGTACTTCATCACTTAAGAGTAAATGCTGTGGATTCCATCACTCATGAAAAAATGTCATGTACACGATCTCTGAGGAGTAAATGCTGTGTACTCGATTTCTCATGAGTATATGTTGTGGACTCCGTCTCTCATGAGTAGATACAATGTTCTCCATCTCCCATTAGTAAAATGCTTTGTACTCTATCTCTCAAGAGCATATGCTGTGGAAGCCATCTCTAATGAGTATATGCTGTGTATGCCAACTCTCAAGAATAATTTTTTTGTATACCATCTCTAATGAGTAAATGTTGTGGACTCCATCTCTTTCGCTGAATGTTCTGATCTCCATCTCTGATTCTTAAATTCTGTTGGCTACATCACTCATGAGTATATGCTGTGAACACCATCTCTCATGAGAAAATGCTGTGAACTGCCTCTCTCAAGAGTAAATGTTATGGACACAATCTCTCATAAGTAAATAGCATATTCTCCATCTCTCATGAGTAAATGCTGTGGATTCCAACTCTTATGAGTAAATGTTATGTAGTCGATCTTTTATAAGTAAACGCTGTGTACTCCGTCTTTGATGGATACCATCTGCCACGAGTAAATGCTGTGTATCTCATCTCTTATGAGTATACGTCGAACATTCCTTCTCTTATAAGTAAATGCTGCTGAATCCATCTAGCAAGAATAAATACTGTGGACACCATATCTAATGTTTAAATATGTTGTACTTCATCTCTCTTGAGAAGATTTTGTGGACTCCATCTCTCATGCGTAAATGCTGCATACGGGCTACAGGGAAAAGGAGGAGAGCTGTGGACTCCTTCTTTCAAGATTAAATAATGTATACTCCACATCTCGACAATAAAACTATGGAACCCATATATTGAGTCCAAACTTTGGACTGCATCAGTCATTATAAAATGATGTGGACGCCATCTCTCATGAATATATGCAGTGGATTCCATCTCTCATTGGTAAATGTTGTTGCCTCTAACTCTCTTGAATAAATGCTATATTACCCACTTCTCTTGTGAAAATGTTGTTAGCTCCAACTTTAATGAGTAAATGTTGTGGGCTCCATCTCTCACGAGGAATTCTCGCGTACTCCATCTCTCAAGAGTAAATGCTACGAAATCCATCTCTCATGAGTATATACAATGCACTCCATCTCTCAAGAGTAAATGCTGTGTATTCCGTATATCGGGAGTCAATTTTGTGGACTCCATATCTCGTAAATGATGTGGACACCTCCTCTCCTTTGTAAATGTTGAGGACTAGTGATAAAGAAGAAGGGGAAAAATCGATGAAAAGTATCGATGCTAGCTCTCTTGTGTAAATTCTGTAGATCCCATATGTTGTGATTAAATGTTGCGGAATCCACCTCTCATGAGCAACTGCTTTGAACTCCATCACTTGAGATTTATTACTATGGACGCCATCTGTCGGGAGAGAATGCTGTAAACTCCTTCTATGACGTGAACATGTTTTCAACTCCAACTCTCATGTACTATGAACTCCATCTCTCAAAAGTAAATGCTGTGGACGCCTTCTCTCATGAGTAAATGTTGTTTGCGCCGTCTCTTCTTAGTAAATAGTGTGGACTAGTGATGAAGAAGAAGAGGAAACAAAAGTATATGACTGGTATTGTTGCCAGCCTCACCCCGGACTACAGGGAAAGGAAGGAGCACAACAATTGAATATCTCATGTGTAAATGCTGCGGCCTTCATCTCTCGTCAGTAAAAGCTGTGGACACTATCTATTTAGAGTCTATGCTGTGGTCCCCATCTATATTAACTACATTTTGTGAACTCCATTTCTTATTACTAAAAGTAATTCACTCCATCTCTCACGAATGTAAATGCTATGGACTCCATCTCTCACGAGATTAAATCCTATTGCGTGCCTGTGTCATAAATAAATGCCTTGTACTCCATCTGTCATTGGGTAAATGCTGTGTACTTCATCACTTAAGAATAAATGCTGTGGATTCCATCGCTCATGAGAAAATATCATGTACTCGATCTCTGAGGAATAAATGCTGTGTACTCGATTTCTCATGAGTATATGTTGTGGACTCCGTCTCTCATGAGTAAATACCATGTTCTCCATCTCCCATTAGTAAATGCTTTGTACTCCATCTTTCAAGAGCATATGCTGTGGAAGCCATCTCTAATGAGAATATGCGGTGTACGCCAACTCTCAAGAATAAATGCTGTGTATACTATCTCTAATGAGTAAATGTTGTCGGCCCCATCTCTCTTGGGTAAATGTTCTGATCTCCATCTCTCATTCGTAAATTCTGTTGGCTACATCTCTCATGAGTATACGCTTTGGACACAATCTCTCATGAGTAAATGCTTTGAACTGCATCTCTCAAGAGTAAATGTTGTGGATGCAATCTCTCATCAGTAAATACCGTATTCTCCATCGCTCATGAGTAAATGCTGTGGACTCCAACTCTAATGAGAAAATGTTGTGGACTCCAACTCTAATGAGTAAATGTTGTGGACTCCATATCTAGATATATCTAGAGAGATAGAGTACCCACCATTTACTCATGAGAGATGGAGAATCCGGTATTTATTACGAGAGATGGAGTCCACAGCATTTACACATGAAAGATGCAATTGTTGCGCTCCTTCCTTTCCCTGCAGTCCGGGGTGAGGCTGGCAACTTCTTCATCACTAGTCCACAACATTTACTAAGGAGAGACGGAGCCAACAACATTTACTCATGAGAAAATGCGTCCACAGCATTTATTCTTGAGAGATGGAGTACATAATATTTACCCATGAAAGTTGGAGTTCACAACATTTTCACATCAGAGATGGAGTCCACAGCGTTTTCTCCCGTCAGATGGCGTCCACAGTATTCACTCTCAAGAGATGGAATCCAAAGCAGTTACTCATAAGAGTTGGAGTCCACAACATTTACTCACAACATATGGAGTCTACATAATTTACACATTAGAGCTGGCATCGATACTTTTCGTCGATTTTTATTTCCCTTCATCTTCACCACTAATCCACAACATTTACGAAGGAGAGGAGGAGCCTACAGCATTGACTCCCAATATATCGAATATCCAGCATTTTCTCTAGTGAGATGGAATACACTGTATATACTCATGAGAGATGGATTTCGTAGCATATACTTTTGAGAGATGGAGTACGCTAGAATTCCTTATGAGAGATGGAACACACAACACTTACCCATTAGAGTTGGAGTCAGCAACATTTTCACAAGAGAGGTGGGGTACATAACATTTATTCACGAGAGCTGGAGGCCACAGCATTTACCATTGAGAGGTGGAGTCCACTACATATATTCATGAGAGATGGCGTCCACAGCATTTTCTCATGACTGATGCCGTCGAAAGCATTGACACTCAAGGGATTGGTTCCACAGCTTTTATTGATGAGATATGGAGTACACATTATTTATTGATAAAAGAAAGATTCCACTCCATTTACTCTTGATAGACGGAGAACACAGAATTTAATCATGAGGGAAGGAGCAAACAGTATTTACCAATAAGAGTTGGGATTCACAACATTTTCACATGAGAGATGGCGTCCACAACATGTTATTGTTACACTGCTAAAAATCATTTTCTTGCTTTAATAAAAAATCTTAAGACAAGAACATTTGTCTAGGCAGCCACGTAAGAAAATTATTTTCGTGATTTAAGAAACTTTTTATAAAAAAAAATTATTGGCTTAAGAAAATAGTTTCTGAATTCAAGAGAAAGCTATATAGAATTTCTTATTAATCCAAAACAAATTGTCTTATCTAAGAAATGTTTTTTTCTGAAATAAGAAAAGCATTTTCTTCAATCAAGAATATTTTTCTTAAATTATTTTCTAGGGAACCTCAGAAGAAATTAAATTTAATAAGAATATTTTTCTTGTAGTCATTTTGGATGTTTCACGTTAGTAAGAATATTTTTCTGAAAATAAGAAAAACCTTCTGAAAGCCTTTTTCTTGGAATAAGAAACATTTTCTTATTTAAATATTTTTCTTATAAAAAGAAAAACTACTGATCACTGCATGTCAGCAATCATTTATGAAAATAAGACAATTTTCGTACCACAAAATGCAAATTGCGATGAAGATCATCAATTATCAAGGAACATACTATCGTGAAATGACAAAAGGGAGCAAGTGATATTTTTGCCATCACAATGATGGAACTATCACAATGATGGGACCAAAAGCCATATTTTAACATAATAAAACATTTTAGATGGCAGATTTTCTACAGATGAGGATCAAGGAGCAAGTAACAATGGAATAGTATTTTATTATGAGAAAAGGGAGTAAATGTGTGACCAATAGCATCACGTGTTATTGCGACAGCCATGCAATCAGTCTGCAGCTCTTATACCCAGTAAGTTCATTCCTTGTTAAATAAAAAAAATTTCAGGAAAGTAAAAAACGTGATGTCTCAGAATGTCCTAACATTTTAACCAATTAGCAAATGGTTATATCTGAGCAACTTTGCAGAAAAACTAAGCTAAGGGGTAAACGCACTTGTTATATTTTCAGGTGCCTCTAACTACTGAGCTTAAATTTGCTGAATGTCTAGATATATTCGTACAGATGTGCATCACAAAAAATATGATAACGAGAAGGATAATGTATGTACAGTGTGTGGAAACATTAATTTTGTTATTTTATTTTTATTTCTGAGAGTAATTTTAGTAGTCTGTATTTCAAATTGTTATTTTATAGGATAAGTGCTAATGTATAATGTTAGTGATACTTGTAATGACTTCTTAGTTCAATAGGAATATAGTTAATATATCTTATCTATTACGAATTTCAAATTTCAGAATGAGATTGTTGGACAAGTGTTATAAACACCGTATTTGCACTGTGCACGTTCCTTAACATACTACAGCTGAAATATAACTGTTCTGTCTAATTATCTTTTCTCCCAAATTGGCGAGTGACACATTTATGAAACAACAACAAATATCAACGGCTATAAGTTATTGACACAAAAAAAAGTGGAAAAGGTCGCATGCCCGAACTATGAGCATTGCCAAATAAAAAAAATAAAAACATTACTTAATTATTAAAATGTCAATTGATTACCTCGTTGTCTCCCCCCTCTTGCGGTACCTTGCAAGAAAGTCTTTGCAATGCCAGATGATCGTGATACATGACCGTACCACTGGTCTTGTTGCGGACAGCTTCGTTAGTAACAGGGTCTTTGTATGATATGCGCAAGATCAACCGAAAGCATCTCATTTCCATGGCTTGTGTCCTCTTCTATAGATCTGCTGAGAGGGTCCATGTTTCAGAAGCGTACATAAAGATGGACATGACAAGGGAGCGCATCAGCCTTATTTTCGAACTGACAGTGATGTTTCTGTCGTTCCATCAGGGTTTCAACCTTGTTAGTGCTGCTGTTGTCCGTGCAATCCTGGCAAGTATATCCAGTTTGGAACCTTCATCTGTGATAATTGATCCCAAATACCTGAAGCTTTTTACTGTCTCAAGTCTCTGTCCATTAACTTTGACCTCTGTGCTAATGCCTTGTGTGTTGTTCGTCATCAGTTTGGTCTTTTCGGCATTCATCTCCATGCCGTATTGATGTAGATGTTTTCTCGAGACGCTCCACCAAATTGGCTAGTTCTTGTTCATCTCCTGCTAAACTGTCGATGTCGTCAGCAAAATGAAGGTTGATGATGGTCCTGCCTCCAATGCTGACAGTGCCTTGATGGTTTCCTAAAGCATCAGTCATGATCCTTTCCAGAAAAA
Organism: Lamellibrachia columna; assembly: GCA_963662155.1. Lineage (NCBI taxonomy): Eukaryota > Metazoa > Annelida > Polychaeta > Sabellida > Siboglinidae > Lamellibrachia > Lamellibrachia columna. Next base: position 18,054 of record OY759261.1, on the reverse strand, counting down.
CGTCGAAGAACGTTGGTGATAGTTGGCATACTTGTCCAACTCCAAATATTGTTCGAAACCAGTCTCCCATGCTACTGTTGAAGATTACTGCACTTGTGGCATTGTCATATATGTTTTCAATGGTTCGGACAAGCTTGGAGCCAATGTTGTACTTCCTCATGGTTGCCCATAGGGCCGCATGCCATACCTTATCAAAAGCCTTTTTGAAATATATAAAGACATGATACAGGCTTTGCGGATGTCGAAGGTATTTCTCGCAAAGGATTATAAAGTTGAAGATCTGTTCATTGGTGTTCCTTCCTGCTCGAAAACCCGCTCTTTCTTCAGCGATGATCTCTTCTGCATGAGGTTTGAGTCTGTTGAGTAGGGTCTTCAACATGACTTTGCTCGTGTGGCTGATTGTTCTGTAATTTTGGCACATATGTTGGTTGTCTTTTCTTGGGAAGTGTGATGATCAGTGACTGAGTCCATGGGGTGGGCATTCTCCTGTCTGCCAGATCTTGTTGCAGATTGTTGTACCTGTGATAACCAAGGCTTCTCCATCAGCTTGAACCAGTTCTGCTGGTATATTATCAATTCCAGCTGACTTTCCTTTTTTCAGAGACTTTACTGCAGCCTCCACTTCCTCACGAAGAATGGGGTAGTCGTCCTCTTCAGTAGTCTGTGGACAATTTAGTACTACTGGGTCTCCGTTGGTATTGTGGCTGTACAGTTTTGAGCAGTATTCTGTCCATCGATTGAGGATCTGCTGTTCTTCTGTCAGGCATTTCCCTGATTTGTATTGGATAGTGGTAGCTATCCATTTCTTAACTGATGTCAGGTATTTCACTATTTAACAAGCCTTCTTGCCGTTTTTCTTGTTCAAGCTATCTTCAATTTCACAGGATTGTTCTGCTATCCAGATATTTTTTGCTCTTCTCATATCTTGTGTGATCTTCTTGTTGACTTCTCTGTATTTTGCTGCACCTTCAGGATCACATTTTCTCCTTTTCAATTCCCTTCTGTTGTCACAGAGATCTAGGATGTCTGCTGTGACCCATGGTTTCTTTGTCCGACTGTGTTTTCCAAGGATCTCGCTGGCTGTGTCGGTCACTATTTTGTTGAAGGTGTTGGTCAGCAAGTTCACTTCGGTATCTTTGTCATCCATTATGATAAGGGGTGCAAATTTCCCACCTATCATTGCTTTGAATGCTTCTGCTTCATCAGGTTCCTTAAGTTTCTCGGTGTCAAATTAGTTTTTTTCTTGTTGGCTTTGGTTTGCTGATCCTCTTCAGGCGAATGTGGAAGTTTGTCATCAGCAAGTCATGATCACTTCCGATATCTGCTCCTGGAAAGCTTCCTGTCCTGACAATGTTCACTCCAGTGTGAAAGCGCCGTTTCACAAAGATGTAGTCGAAATGATTGTGATGTTTTCCATCTTGGCTGTGCCAGGTCCATCTTCTAGATGTTTTGTGTTGGCCATATGTGTTAGTCAGCATCAGCTCATTGTACATTGCAAATTCGAGGAACCTGTGACCTCTCTCATTTGTTTCCACGTTGCAGAAATGTCTGCAAGTGTCTTGCCAGTTGATATGCGCATCCTTTCCCACTTTTGCATTCTAGTCTCCTAGTACAATAAGATTGTCTTTCTTTGGCGTTTCCTCTATGACTTCTTGCAGCTGGCCATATAAATATTCCACCTCACTGTCGTTATAATCATACGTTGGGGCATAAACTTGTATAACTGTCCTGTTGAATGGAGTTGCATTCAGGCGGATGGTGATGAGCCTGCTGGAGATAGGGCGACAACCCATGACAGTGTTCACGATATCTTTGTGAACAAGAAACCCATCGCCATATTCGTGTTTGTCCTTGCCACTGAAGTAGAAATTGTGTCCTTCTTCTGTCGATGTTTCACCAAAGCTTTTCCATCGCATTTCGGCGAGTCCAAGCATATTCAATTTGTATCTCTCCATCTCATGTGTGAGTTCTTTCAGTTTTCCTGCACCTCTCAATGTCTTGACGTTCCATGTGCCGATGGTGATGTTGTTTCTTCCACGTATCTTGTTGATAGGGGCACCAGTATCATACATAACAATCCCTTCCTGGTGTACGTCGGGATGCGTGGTCATTGTTGACCCGTCCTGCGACCGTTCCGGTATGCGATTCAAACTGGTTTTCATGATCATGGTGTGTCTAGGGCAGATTTACAACCTAGCGGAGCCCATCCCTCTCCATGCTGGTTGACCACAGCCGATATCCACCAAAAAATGTGGCTCGGTTTGGTCCTGAAAACGTGGTCGTTGATCTCATCTTGAAGCCCTTCCATCCTGGCCTTTGACTTCATCGAGGATGATGTCATGTTAATATCTCCCTATTTTCCCATACATGGTACACTCGTGGAGGCGGGAGCGTCTTATTCCATCCCGTACAGGTCCATTGGACCTGCCCACTGCCCAACTCTACATAACGGATGACATTATAAGAGGGGAGTACTGGTAGAGTAAAGTACAAACACACACATTACAGCCCTTTTACCTCTACATAACGGGTGACCTTATAAGAGGGGACTACTGGCACAGTAAAGTACAAACACACACATTACAGCCCTTTTACCTCTACATAACGGGTGACCTGATAAGAGAGGATTACTGGCACAGTAAAATACAAACACACACATTACAGCCCTTTTACCTCTCCTGAACGGGTGACATTATAAGAGGGGACTACTGGCGGAGTAAAGTACAAACACACGCATTACAGCCATTGTACCTATTCATAACGGGTGACCTAATAAGAGGGGACTACTGGTACAGTAAAGTACAAACACACACAGACTACAGCCCCTCTACCTCTACATAACGGGTGACCTTATAAGAGGGGAATACTGGTACAGTAAAGTAAAAACACACACATTACAGCCCTTTTACCTCTACAGAGCGGGTGACCTGATAAGACGGGACTACTGGTACAGTAAAGTACAAACACACACATTACAGCCCTTTTACCTCTACAGAGCGGGTGACCTGATAAGACGGGACTACTGGCACAGTAAAGTATCAACTAATGCAAAACTAAATTGCCATAGTAACCTTTAGTTGAAATTTGAAAAGTATTTGAATTGCGTACAATTTGAAAGACATAGTAGCATTGACGTGATTTAGATGTCCATGTCATTCTGCACACTTCAAAGAAGGAACAACACATTGCCAGAAGACACAATTAGTTAACTTCCTAGTATGTGAAAGCGAAGGATTTCATCCATAGATTTATTTTATTACATGTTAGCTTTTATGAAAGTTAAAACAGTCAGAATGATGATATGTTAATGGGTATCTTCATTTCTATTGATGATCAAGTTGACAAGTAGAAAGTACTGAATATAATAACAACTGCAAACTGCCATTTTTCAAAGAGCCCGGCTGCTGCACACAAAATGTACTCACTGTGTTTATTGCATGGCCGGGCCACATGTCAAACTGCTATAAAAGAATATGCCTGGACAACATTCTTACCTTTTGTCTAATGGAACGAACAGGATACAAATCAAATCATCCAGAGTCTTCTTTGTCATGTATTTCCTACTATAAGCAGCACATCTTCTACTACCACCCTGGTACTAGATTATCCAGATGTGGATACCAACTGGTGACCCTCACATAACCGTCATTAGCAGACCCTTAATGATACCACTGGGGTACTGAGAGTGTGGCCTCACTGCATGTGTGTCACAAGTGTTATGTCATATGAGACTGACCTAGATCTAAATCTCATGTGAGGCATACATTTATAGAGCACATACACTGACAGTATTTTAAAATAAAAATGTGCTGAACAAAGATTACACTAAAGCTGAATACCCGATTATATAATTTTTTATTTTATGTGTTCTTGATTACTGTAAATTATGCTTGGATCAGATATTTTACATCGTATCATAGCTCTAGTAGTTCATAAGCACCTGTCCATCAGAAATAATTAATGCAATAGAACCAACATATCTTTTACTCCAATAGTCAATAGCGAAAACTTATGTACTAACAACTGAAATGAAACTAAACAAATCTATATAGGAAATTAATATATTATCCTGCATTCCATGAAGAAATTCGAGGTTATTCCAATTCCGATCGACTCTTGAAAATACATTCCGAAATGGAATTGAACCCGTGTTGACCACTGCTGTTGTATGCTGATATAATTCACAGTACGAAAGTACACATACATTCTGCTGAATACTGATTACTAGACACATTTTGCATCTCGGGTAAATAAGAGTGATGCATTAATCTACATAGGTCCAGGAATGTACACATTTTCAAACAAAATCTTGTTTTCTGTATCAGAACAAAGTGAATATCTTTATTTTGTTAATGTTTGTTTTAATTCTCAAAACATGCATTTAGTAACTCTGTTAATTGACTGTTTTGACAAATAGTGTCTTGTGGTACTCTGTTTAATATCTGCTTGATACTGAATACTAGGAATTGTACATATTTGTCAAAACAGCATTGACTTTATTCCATGGGTTCATGAATATACACTATGTCAAATAAACTGTTTCTTGCATCGGAGCAAAGTGAATACATGTCTATATTTTGTTCAAAACATGTATTTAGTTACCCTGTTCATTGATTGTTTTTTTGTAAACTTGTTTAGTCATGCTCTTCTGGAAGACGATTTCCGCTACAAAGAAGGAACTAAATATTGCACAGTAAACGCCTGTAAACAGTTAAAGTTGATTATCGGAAAACAGCAGCGATTTGATGTTGATACAACGTTGAAATCGACCAATATACTACGTCTTTACAACGGTGAATCTTAACACTGCAACGACGTTGAAACCAGACGTCGATGCAACGTGGAAACCAGACGTCGATACAACTTTAAAATCCAACTAGTTTTCAACATTGCTACAACGTTTAATGTAATTTGTACAGCCATTCAATCGCACGTACAAAACATATCTCTATTGCACAAGTTGTCTATCAAACTGTAAACTCACTGATGACATTCCCATCCCCTTGCTCTTCAACTTGTCGCTGTAGGTCATTTGTCAGACTGATCTAGCTAATGTTCCCATGACAAAGACGGCCACAGCTCAACCGCATCGGAGGTTGAGGACTATGATAAAAATAATTCATACTGGAATACGGTAATAATAAGGGTTATTATATTTGCACGCGTCTTTGTTTTTTCATGCTGTCGGTGTTCTTTTAATAGCATAGATAACCACAATTACAGTAGGATTTAACATCAAAAGATGTTTAGCCAATCAACAGCTTGCACGGACTTGATATGTATTCCAGGGCTCGGCATCGAGAATCAAGTGAGAACTTGCCAGACTTGAGAAAGAAGAACGCAGTCCTCGCGTATTCGAGTTCTGCAATCGAGTACATATTTGAAGTATTCGTATTCGTAGTCATATTTATTATATATGTTTTTAGGTTATGTAATTAAGCATTGCTAATAAGTGCTCGTATTTTTATTATGCAAAGCGTGTTTTGCATCAATAAACCCAACAGACAGTGCCAGTCAACACTGAAGTGTGCTTGAACGTTCTTCCTAATAATTGTGTGTACATGATTTTTAATTCAGGAACGCAGTTGGAGGGAATTTTTTCTGAGGTGCATAAACATCAAACTTCCATTATTGTCGCGGCAAGTCACCGTTGGCAAAAATAAAATCTGCAACTATTATTTATATCAGCGGTATCATTCACTTATGATACCGCGTACAGTAACTGGCAATAATGTTTTTTTGTACTGTATTTTCATATGCTGCTTCCACGTAGGTTACCTTGCAAAGTCTATCATTAATTAATTAGACATTACAACCGGCTTTCAGTTGTTCGACATTTTTAATAACTTGGAGGGATTATAAAATCGTGTGTCACCCTTTGATGTAATAGTATTTAATGAACATGTATATTCATTTAAATATGGATAACGTACACACACAAACATGTGCGCACAAACATGCACGCGCGCTTAAAACGAATCATTACTGGCCTACACCTAAAATTGTATTCGCTCTATTTGCTGTTTCATGGCCTAGCGAAATGTAAAGTATTACTAATTTACCTGCTAGATCCCATTCTTCATGTAAACACAATGTGTGTTATAGTGGTACGGAAGTGATTATTAGTAAGATAAGCTTATTATTCGGGCATATGTTTTGGCCACAGACATGTCTGAACGAAAATTCGTTCGTTGCGTGTTTATTGTTTATTCTTGAGTCACTATTGATTTTAACATGAACAATTCACATGTCACATCAAATAAAAAAATTACTTTCTTTTGAGGTTTATGTTCATAATCATTTGCAATAGTGGCTGCAAATAATAAAATGTAATATATGTGCATGCAAGTCATTTTCAAACTGCAATGTATTATGACCGATCCAGTTAATTGCAGCCTCGTGTTTTGGGGTGCTGCCTAGTGGTAGTCCCGATGTGTCCTGGGCAGTCGCGTCCCAACAGGACGGCTCAGGAGCTTCGGTCCACTTGCAGCGCCCAACTCGTGCGTAAACGACCTTGGTAAACGACCTCGACTGGCCGGCTAAACAACGCACGGGGAGCTGACTGGGGACTACCAGTCAGTAAGGGACGCTTTCCCTTTTGTGCCTGAAGACTACTCGGCGGTTCTGTCGAAAATGACAGCAAGGCGAGGAGCAAAGTCAGTGGCAGACGGTAAAGGACGGAACTGAAGGCGCGTATAGCAGTCCCCGACCAGCCACAAACTTCCTATAGCAACGGAAGGAAAATAGAGTCTATCGTACTGAGCAGCAGCGGTACGATTAGTGGATGAGCCAACGGTAGACTTATGTATACTCTAGTCTCACGCATAGTCTAGGGCATTGTGGAAACCCCATACATGGCTTGGACACTGCGCTAGAGAAGGCAACGGGAAACCACTCTAGTACAACATCCCAAGACAACAACCATGGTAGCAAAGAAAGGAGAAATCGATATAGGGCTGGAAAATGAGACCCCCAGGATGGAAGGCTCTAATTTAGATACTGGGGAAGGGCGAACTACTGCTGCAAGTACATGCAGCAAAAATGAAGCCGGTGTGCTAAAACCGCAAGGAGGGACATTGGCCGATGACGCTACAACGGAAAGAACAGTGGTTAGCCATAGAAATCTGAGAGAAGTGATGAGAATTGGGACCGGGAATGTGAGGAGCATGAACCAGGGAAAACTGGACATTGTGAAAAGAGAGATGGAAAGGACTGGTGTACATATGATGGGGGTGAGCGAAATGAAGTGGACAGGGATGGGACACTTCAAGACGGATGACTACGAGGTGTACTACTGTGGACAAGATACTCGGAGGCGGAATGGGGTAGCTTTCATTTGCACGGACGAACTGAAGCGATGTGTACTGGGCTTCAACACGATCAGTGACAGGGTAATAACGATACGATTACAATGCAAACCAGTAAATATGACTGTGATCCAAATATATGCGCCAACATCAACGGCAGAAGATGAAGAGACAGAACATTTCTATGAGATGGTGCAGAAAGTGGTGGATGAAACACCAAAAGGGGATGTGCTGCACGTGATTGGGGATTGGAATGCTAAAGTAGGTGACGAAGAGACAACCGGCACAACCGGGAGATTCGGATTAGGAGAACGAAATGAACGAGGAGATCGGCTTGTGGAATTCTGCAACCTGAATGGCTTTGTGATCATGAACACGTTTTTCAAGTTACATGCAAGGAGGCTGTATACTTGGAGATCGCCGGATAAAGTCACCAGGAATCCAATTGATTACATAATGTGTACAACGAGATGGAGAAGTTCGGTAAGGAGGGTAACAACTCTGCCTGGAGCCGACTGCGGAACCGACCATAACTTGCTCATAGCAGACGTCAAGATCAAACTCAAACGGATCACAAGGACAAAACAACCGACGAAATATGATGTGGAAAACATCGGAGATGAGTATACTGTGGAAGTAAAGCACAGGTTCAGTGGACTTCAACTGGTGGACAGAGAACCTGACGAACTATGGAATGACATTAAAGAAATAATAAAAGACACAGCAGACAAAAAGGTCCCAAAAGCCAAGAGGAAGAAAGTCACAAAATGGCTATCCGATGAAGCAATGAAAATCGCAGATGAACGAAGAAAAGCGAGAAATAAAGGAGACGATGAAAAATATAGAATATTGAATGCGGCTTTCCAGAGGAGAGCAAGGAAGGAAAAAGAAATGAGCATACAAGAGAAATGCAGACAAATAGAAGAAAGTAACAGGATGGGGAGAACAAGAGATCTCTTCAAGGAAATTAGACACATCACAGGGTCCCTCAATGCAAGATGTGGAGCCATAAAATCGAGCCCTGGAAAGGTAGTCACAGAAGACAAAGAGGTAAAAGAAAGATGGCAGCAGTATACGGAAGGACTATACAGAAGAGACCCTAACGTAAATGACACCTTCATTGAGACTGTATATGAGGACGAAACAGAAGTGTTGGAGTCAGAGATAAAGGACGCACTACGACACATATCAAATAGGAAAGCAGCTGGAATTGATGACATACCGATAGAACTACTAAAAGCAGGAGGAGAGGAAGCGGTAAAAGTCTTGACCAATATGTGCAACTGTGTATGGAAGAAGAAGGAATGGCCATCAGATTGGAAAAAATCAGTGTATGTCCCGATCTACAAGAAAGGAGACAAGAAGGAATGTGGAAATTATCGCACAATTGCCTTGATCTCGCACGCAAGCAAGGTACTCTTGAGAGTACTACAAAAAAGGTTGGAGGTGTTCCTGATACCAGAACTTCCGATCGAGCAAGCTGGTTTCAGAAGAGGAAGAGGAACGAGGGACCACATTGCAAATCTGAGATGGGTGATGGAAAGAGCCAGAGAACATCAGCGAGACCTGTATATGTGCTTCATAGACTACAAGAAGGCTTTCGACTGTGTAGACCATGAGAGAATGTGGATCATCCTGAAGGACATGGGGGTATCTATACATTTAGTAGTGCTACTAAGAAACCTGTATGCAAACCAGAAAGCGACAGTCAGAACAGAGTTCGGAGAGACGGAACAGTTCGATATCGGGAAAGGTGTGAGACAGGGCTGCATCCTGTCTCCTTTGCTATTCAACATATACGCAGAGAATATAATGAGAGATGTCTTGGACAAATGGGAGGGCGGGGTCGGCATAGGAGGAAGGTTGATAACGAATCTGAGATACGCAGACGACACAACTCTAATCGCAGGAACAAAGGAGGACCTGACAGAAATCATGGAAAGAGTAAGGAAAACAAGCGAGAAAGCAGGCCTATATCTGAATGTTTTAAAGACGAAGGTCATGACTACTGGAGATATTGGAGAGGTGGCAGTGGACGGAAAAACCGTGGAGGTGGTAACGAAATTTGTATTTCTAGGAGCATTGATCACCAAAGATGGACTATGCGACAAAGAGATACGCAGAAGAATTGCAATGGGCAAAGCCGCAATGGGAGGACTAACAACAGTATGGAAAGACAGAGGGATTACGCTTCAGACTAAAGTGAAACTGGTGAAGGCCTTGGTATTCCCAACTGTATTGTATGGATCGGAGACTTGGACGATGAGAAAAACCGAGAGGAAGAAAATTTACGCATTTGAGCTGTGGTGCTGGAGACGAGTGATGAGAGTGTCATGGATGGAGAGAAAAACAAACGTATGGGTGCTCGAAAACGTCAAACCAAAATGGACACTGGAATCAAGTGTGATAAAGGCGGCATTAAGCTATTTTGGACATGTGGTGAGAAAAGAACGTGGAATGGAGAATGATGTGATGCTTGGGGGAATGAGAGGGAAAAGAAGGCGAGGGAGACCAAGAACAAAATGGCTAGACACTATCAAAGACGTAAAGGGCCCCTCTATTAACATTATGAGACGGGACGCCAGAGAGCGAGTGGAATGGAGAAGAGCTACCGCGGCTGTCGCCAGGGGTCGGACACGACTCGACGGCACAAGGTGACAAGGTCCCACAATATGTCACCAACAGCATACTGCTCATGTTCTGCGGGACGTCTCAAAATGTCCCTTATTCAGGCTCTGTCTGCTACACAAGTGTGTGTCGTGTCGGGTCGCAGCCTATGTAAAGACAACTTTGCCATTCTCCTGGTACTAGGATGGGCTACACAGATTAACTCGTTTCGGCCGATATGATAATAAGGCATAATAGTTGATCTGTGACTGCCTTTGTGTTGGCTGCGTGTCTCCTGTATCTCGCGTGTCTTGCGTGTTTCATTTCTTTATCGTCAGTCATTGCTATCAGACTTGCGCCATGTACGCCTTTGTCTACCTGACACACAATTCGCGTGCCAATCACGGATAAACGGCAGGACTGAACATCAGAGGATGTCTAACCACGTAGCAGCATGTCTTTGTGTTGTTATGATGTGTGTGTTCTCTAAATAGCATAGATCACCATTATTACAATAGTATTGAACATCAAAGGATGTCTAGCCACTTAACAGAATGTATTTTTGTTGTCATGATGTTTGTGTTCTCTAAATAGCATAGATAACCATAATTACAGTAGTATTCAACATCAAATTATGTGTAGCCCCTTAACAGCCTGCACGGACTTAATATGTATTTCAGGGCTCGGCATCGAGAATCAAGCGAGGACTTGCTAGAACTGAGAACGAAAAACTCAGTCTTCGTGTATTTCCGTTCTGTAATCGAGTACGAGTACGGTAGTAATAATGGTTATTGTATTTGCACGTCTTTATGCTGTCATGATGTCAGTGTTCTCTTAATAACATTGATAACCATTGCAGAAGGGTTGAAATTCAAATCATATCTAGGCACTTAACAGCATGTTTGGACTTGATATGTTTTTCAGATTTATTGCATCAACAGGAACACTCCAAAGACGGCGCCACTGAACAATGCGGTACATTACAATTTACAATTTTATTTAAAATTGTTTTATAGTGGAATGGATGTGATTATTGGTAAAATGAGCTCATTATTCGGATATACAAAATGCGTTGGGTGGTTGTTTATTTGTGGTTCACTATTAATTTGACCATGAACAATTCGCAGTTCATATCGAATACTAAATTACACTTTACTTTCGGTGTTTATAATTATTTGTAATAGTGGACTACATCAAATACAATTTGATATATCAGCCACGTTTAAACTGCACGGTGTTATGACCGGTTCAGTTGGCTCTAAGGGGAAACATGTAAAATATGTGTCGGGTGGGGGGGGGCTGCTAAATTGTGTTTTGTACCTGGGCGCCAAAAACTATTTCTGCGACCGTGACTTCAGCAAAGTGTATTTATATAAACTACGTGTGAAATGCATATACAGGGAACCCACATTAACGCTTCCAAGCCGATGGATACTTATTCTTAAAAAAAAAATTGGTCTTGTGATTTTGTTTCAGCAATATACAAACTAAATGTTGCCTTTGTACTCAAACCATGATTACTCGCTGTGTAACTTTAACCGTACATCTCTATATTTAGCAAAGAGTTCACTTTCAATGGCAGTAAAGGTACAATTGTGCATAACTAGTTAACACATATACTATATAACATATTTAGCACAACTAAAGCCTAAATAGTCTACTCGCTATAAAAGACCAACATTTTACTCCCAACAAATCCAGATAGCAGGTGCCTCATTTCCCCATTTTCCGGACCCCCATGATAACTACATGTGGATAAGTGCGTCTGGCAAACAAAACACTGTCAAGTGCAGCCCCATGTCCCATAATATGTCACTTACTAATAGCATATTGCTTATGCCACGCATGATTAAATGGAACTTCCCATTCAAACCGTTGGATTTCGAGATATTTTGGCGCAGCTTTTGCTCACAACAAATATGTTTTCGAGAGTCGCTATTCGGGTGTGTTTTGCATGTTATCTGCATGTCATTTGTCAAACGCGGGCCTTGTCCTGCAAGATTACAAACCCTTTTTCGAAACGTATAAACTCGTAAGAAATGGCACGTACTCAGGTAAAACCGTAATAAGTTGCACCCAAGTTGTGGGAGGCTACAGTACGAGATATGTGTTCTGTTGAAATGTGACATAAATAGATCGCAGGATCAGTTGGAATAGCCAGTATTACCATGGCGTTCCCGAAGGTTTGGTTTGACTTCTCAAATATAATAGTCAGTTTCAGCTATACGCGTTTCGCTCTTCGTAAATAACAAAATTGTAATTTATACGTAAATACGGATATAATGGCCTCCACTGGTGAATATGCTACATATAAGTTTTGAGACATTATTTCAAAGAAGATATGATTGAAAGAAGACATGCATAAGATGCATTACTATGTCTAAGAATAGTAATACATAAGCAGGATAGGGACAACACCAGTATTGTTATTGTAGTCTATGCATTTAGGAACGAGTCGGCAACCCCGCTGGATGGATGTGTGGCAGGGGTTTCAACCTCAGTCCCACCTGTTTCTGGGGCCAACTTCCCACGTCCCACCCATATTGAGTGTCCACTTCCCACCAACTTCACATCCCACTAATTGTTTAGACCCCCCACCCTCTCACAAATTGTTGGGATGAACTTCCCACTTCCTGCAACCCACGACACATTAAAGTTTATCGGCAGATTCACTGCTTCAAACAATTTACAGCTGAAAATACATTACAGCTACGTATGAGACAAGTTAAACTTAAGCTATGCATTACGCATACGTTAAGCATTGATGTACTTTGGGAACAAACAACTTATAGCTGAACCTCTATGTGATGAATAAGACCGCAATTGAATGTTGGAATATTCTAAAATATGAAATTGAGAGTATCATCGATAAATTTGTTCCCTTCCAAAAACAAGGAAAACGGTGTAGAAAGAAACACTTGTCAAAAGAGGCTATTAGAAAAATAATGCTAAAACAAACTATGTGGAGGGTTTATAGGCGTACCAGAAAGGACGAAGACTATGCAAAATACAAAGAGGCACTTAATGCAGCTACAACTGAAATCAGACAATCTAAAAGAAGCTATGAGCAAAAACTAGCATGTAACATAAAAAATGACAGCAAGAGTTTTTATGCATATGTCAGGAGTAAACAAAACGTACAAGAAAAGGTTGGACCTCTAGAAGACAGTGCTGGAAATATAATATCACAGGGGTTTTTAATGGCGGAAGACCTAAATGGTTACTTCAGTTCAGTGTTTACCAAAGAAGATATTAGTTCATTACCAGTTGCTGATGCTAAATTTCAGGGGGCTAAATCTGACTATTTAGGTCCGTTAGTTGTAACTCCAGAATTGGTAGCTAAGAAAATAAAGGCAATGAAGGATAACAAATCACCGGGAGTGGATGGGATTCCTCCAAAATTACTAATGGAAACAGTAGAACAAATCAGTATACCACTTGCAAGAGTATTCAACTTGTCATTAAAAGAGGGAGTTGTTCCGTTTGAATGGAAAGAAGCAAACATCATACCGTTATTTAAAAAGGGTTCGAGAAATAAGTCAGAGAATTACAGACCAGTGAGTTTAACGTCAGTGATTTGTAAATTATTAGAAAGGTTAATTAAAGACCATATGGTGGAATTCCTCGTTAAGCATAACTTATTAAATTCATCTCAACATGGATTCCTTAAAGCGAGGTCATGCTTAACAAATATGTTATGTTTTTTGGAAGAAATCACTAAGTGGATAGACGTGGGATCGCCAGTAGATATTATCTACTTAGATTTTCAGAAAGCTTTTGACAAAGTGCCACATCAAAGATTACTACTTAAATTAAAAGCCCATGGTATCGGGGATAGCATAACTGACTGGATAGAACAATGGCTGACTGACAGAAGACAGCGAGTTGTAGTAGATGGAGAAGTTTCAAATTGGAAATCGGTTTTGAGTGGGGTACCTCAAGGATCAGTATTAGGAACTATATTATTCTTAATTTATATCAATGACTTGGACGACAGTATAACAAGTAACGTACTGAAATTTGCGGATGACACAAAACTGTTTAGAAAGGTTAATACTGATGGTGATAAACAACATTTACAAAACGATCTAGACAGATTAGTGAAATGGTCTGAGAAATGGCAGATGTTGTTCAATTTTGGGAAATGTAAATGCCTACATACAGGACATAGGAACTTGAATGTAAACTATAAAATGGGAGATACTGTTCTGGGTACTACTGTAAAAGAAAAGGACTTAGGAGTTACAATAAGCGCTGATATGAAAGTTTCAGAGCAGTGTGGTATTGCAGCTTCAAAGGGTAATAAAATTCTTGGATTGATTAGAAGAAACATAACATACAAGGGAAAAAAGTTAATTATACCTCTTTATAAAGCAATAGTTAGACCTCATTTAGAATACTGTATACAAGCATGGAGACCATATCGTAAGAAGGATATAGATACGCTTGAACGCATACAAAGGAGAGCAACTAAAATGATTCCAGAACTGAGAGACCTTAGTTATGAAGAACGCCTGAAAGAATGTGGTTTAACAACTCTAGAGACAAGGAGGTTAAGAGGAGATCAGATTGAAGTTTTTAAGATATTGAATGGGTATGAAAATATTGATAGAAATATGTTTTTCTCACTCAAGAAGGATAGCAGAACTAGAGGACATGAGGTAAATAGAGGACAATAAATGAATGGAACAAAAATGTCTACAGATTGTGTAACTGCTAGCAGCGTGAATATGTTTAAAAACAAGGTTGACACATATCTCAGGAGGGCGGGCTATAAGTAGATGAACATTGTTGGACTCTCGATAAGCCAATGGCTTCCTTGTCCACTTGCCATCTGGGCCTTTGGCTTGGATGGCAAATCTTGTTAAATCTTGTTAAATCTCTTGTTAGCGTAGATATTATTATTACAAAGGAACTTAAAACAGCTGGGATTGTATACTATTAACTATTAGTAATGCGACTTACAAAGATCACGAATATCACGTAGGATATTTTCCGAGGAACTTCTGTGCTGACGTAGTATAGTATAACTATGTCGCACATTTCTATGTATTTAATCATTCGTTAACAGTGTAAATTTCCATATATTTGTTTTAGAAATGGGGCATTTCTAGCCAAACCAACAATCTGCACAGGAAAGTGTCTATTGTGCTGCGTTAAAACTCGTCACAATATTCAGGTCGGATAACACCGCCTGTATAGTTGCAGACCATTCGCGGTTACGGATAAATGTAGACGTTAGTCATTCACACATATTACTCAGTCCGGTGTGGATATCGTGTTTCACTTTGATGCATTCAATAGATCGTTGTACCATGAAACACATGCATTGTTAACAACCACACAATGAAAGACAATGAAAGGCGGAGTTTCGTCTGTGTTCCAGTTTGCTGAACAAGACAACGCAAAGCGGGATCTGTGTATTCTGGTTTCACGTGATGTTTACTTGGATAATTTTATGGTTGACATGCTGTACGATTCAAAGTATTCTGTTCGGGTTGTGGCCACCTCCGTGGACATTGACTAATACGTCTGCGTTAATATAGACTAGTAGGGTGTGTCTAAGCAATTCGGGAAGGACAAAGATAATAATAAATCAAAGCACAAGCAATAATTGAGGTGACCAATTTGCTACGTCGTTGCAACGTTGAATCTTAACATTGCTACATAGTTGAAACCAGTCGTCGATGCAACGTGGAAACCAGACGTCGATACAACTTTAAAATCCAACTAGTTTTCAACATTGCTACAACGTGTAATGTCATTTGTACAGCCAATCAATCGCACATACAAAACCAACTAGTGTTTAACATTGCTACAACATGTAAGTGATAGTTAATATCTATCACGTGAAAATGTTGTGAATTCCAACAAAAATGCTGTGGACTCATTCACTTATGTGGAAATGTTGTGAACTTCAACTATAATGTAGTATGTACTCAGTATCTCAAGAGTAAATGCTGTGGACGCCTTCTCTCATGAGTAAATGTTGTTGGCTCCGTCTCTACCTAGTTATTAGTTTGGCCTAGTGTTGAAGAAGAAGGGGAAACAAAACTCAATGACCGGTATCGTTGCCAGCCTTCAACCCGGGCTCCAGGGAAAGGAAGGACCGCAACAGTAGCATCTCTCATGTGTAAGTGCTGCGTATACCATCTCTAATGAGTAAATGTTGTGGGCCCCATCTCTCATCGGTAAATGTTCTGTACGCCATCTCTCATTCGTAAATTCTGATGAATACATCTCTCACGAGTATATGCTGTGGACACCATCTCTCATGAGTAAATGCTGTGAACTGCATATCTCAAGAGTAAATGTTTTGTATATCATATCTTATGAGTATATGTCCTGTACTCCTTCTCTCATGAGTAAAAGCTGCTTAATCATCTCTCTTGAGAAGATATTGCGGACTCCATCTCTCATGAGTAAATTATGTGTACGGGCTACAGGGAAAAGGAGGAGAGTAACAATAACATCTATCATGTGGAAATTCTGTGGACTCCTTCTTTGAAGAGTAAATAATGTATACCCCGTTTCTCGTCAATAAAAGATGTGGAACCTATATATTGAGAGTCAAAACTAAACTTTGGACTGCATCAGTCATGACAAAATGCTGTGGACGCCATCTCTCAAGAATCCACCTCTCACGGGTAAATGCTGTGGCCTGTGAATAAATAATATATAACCCACCTCTCTTGTGAAAATGTTGTTAGCTCCAACTCTAATTAGTAAATGTTGTGGGCTCCATCTCTCACAAGGAATTATCGCGTACCCCATCTCTCAAGAGTACATGCTACGAAATCCATCTCTCATGAGTATATACAGTGCACTCCATCTCTCAAGAGTAAATGCTGTGTATTCCATATATTGGGAGTCAATGCTGTGGACTCCATATCTCGTAAATGCTGTGGACTCCTCCTCTCCTTTGTAAATGTTGTGGACTAGTGATAAAGACGAAGGGGAAGCCAAAATCGATGAAAAGTATCGATGCCAGCTCTCGTGTGTAAATTCTGTAGACTCCATATATTGTGATTAAATGTTTTGGACTCCACCTCTCATGAATTACTGCTTTGAACTCCATCTCTTGAATGTTAATATTGTGGACCCCATCTGTCGGGAGAGAATGCTGTGGATTCCATCTCTCATGTGAAACTGTTTTGAACTCCAACTCTCATGTACGATGTACTCCATCTCTCAAGAGTAAATGCCGTGGACGCCTTCTTTCATGGTTAAATGTTGTTGGCTCCTTCTCTACATAGTAAATAGTGTGAACTGGTGATGAAGAAGAAGGGGAAACAAAAATATATGACCGGTATCGTTGCCAGCCTCACCCCGGACTACAGGGAAAGGAAGGAGCACAACAATTGCATCTCTCATGTGTACATGCTATGGACTCCATCTCTTGTCAGTAAAAGCTGTGGACTTCATCTCTTTAGAGTCTATGCTGTGGAATCCATCTATATCAACTAAATTTGTGAACTCCATTTCTTATTAGTAAAAGTTGTTCACTCCATCTCTCCCGAGTGTAAATGCTATGGACTCCATCTTTCAAGAGAGTAAATCATATGGACTCCATATGTCATAAATAAATGCATTATACTCCATCTGTCATTAGGTAAATGCTGTATACTTCATCTGTCATTCGTTAATCGTGTTTGCTACATCTCTCATGAGTATATGTTGTGGACACCATCTCTCATGAGTAAATGCTGTGAACTGCACCTCTCAAGAGTAAATGTTGTGGACGCAATCTCTCAAAAATAAATACCGTATTCTCCATCTCTCATGAGTGCATGCTGTTGATTCCATCTCTAATGAGTAAATATCATGTACTCTATCTTTTATAAGCAAATGCTGGGTACTCAAAAAAAATTGCTGTGGACTCCAAATATTTTCAGTAAATGTGGACACCATCTCTCATGAGTAAATGCTGTGTACCCCATCTCTCGTGAGTATATGTCGTGTTCTCCTTCTCTCATGAGTAAATGCTGCGTAATCCATTTACCAAGAATAAATGCTGAAAACTCCATATCTCATGGTTAAATGTCATGTATGTCATTTCTCTTGAGAATATAATTGTGAACTCCATCTCTTATGAGTAAGTGCTGTTTACGAGCTACAGGGAAAAGAAGGAAACCAAATA